>CM037593.1:55894420-56536562 GCA_021018995.1 Chloranthus sessilifolius | reverse complement strand
ATAGAGCAACTTGCGAAAGCCCAATATGTTAGGAAAAAGGTTCACTTCTTGAGATGATAGAAGATGTTTGATGTTCAAGTTTTATTTTGAATAAAACAACTCCGTAAGTGAGAGGGTGATCGACGCATACTTTAAGACAGGCGCGACACAAAAATGCGAAGGTCCACAGTTTGGGTCTAATCGTATGAGGCAATGATTGCCCTATTTGATCTACCACGGGTGCCCTTATGCAAGGTAGGGTTTAAGATTTTTTTGGTGAACCCATCGATCCTGAGATTAATTTAGCACAACTACCTGAGCGGAGTGAATATTGATGTCGCAACGCTTTTTGAGTGTGTGCCTTTTTTGATAATGTGCCCTAGATCAATGTTATTCATTGAAAAATACCACTTTTCACCTCTTAACCTAGCCTTTACTACACCTTAAAGCTATTTAATAACCTTCTATTTAGTATGTTTTGTATTCAGTAATAACAGTTGTGGCTTAGTACAAAATCTATGTTTTTGAAGCCAAAAAGAGAGAGAATTCATGCTGAGATGTGGAGCTGAGGCAAGAACAGAGAATACACCTTAGTGGCACACACCATGGTGACCATATGGCATGCCTAAGTGGACCCAGGAAGTCCAGTAGATGAGAAGAAGTTGAACTTGAGGGGAGAAGGCTGCAGCAGCAGCAGCAACATGTACACTGTAGCAGAGGAGCAGAAGGCAGCCTCGCGCAATCAAAATACTCTCTCGCTCAATTTAATTCCACACAGAAGCTGCCTCGTGAACACCTCATGACGTTAATAGCTGCAACACAAAGCTACCTCGCATAGCCATCGCGAGGTCCATTTGCTCTCCACACTCTAGCTGCTCGCGAAGCACTCACCCATTAGAAATTTCATAAATCTAGCTTGCGAAGCTCTCGCGGGGATCAAAGTCTCATAATAGCCGCACACGCAGTTCTCATGAGGCTCATTCATACAAAAGACTAGCCACTCGCGCAGCTCTCATGTACCTCAAGTGGAGAGAGAGTCCCAGAAAATCTCCCGTGCAACTCTCACGCACGTCAAAGCCTAAACCATCCACACAAGTTGTGCTACTCACTACACAAGGATTCTCCCGAGATTTAAACCCATCTATTCGAGACCCTCACGACAGGAATCACCTGAAGCTCCACTGCGTGAGCTGAGACCATTCACTACAAATGCATCCTCGCGAGCACTCTTCTGCAGCTACTTCAACCATGCAACAAGCCTCGCGTAGAGCAAAACAAGCAAACCCAATTGTGCAAAGGATAGGCTCCTACTTTCTATCTCCATACCCAGGGATACTTTGGGGATTTCTCTAAGACTAGGGCACACATCTCGAGGCCCTTATCTATATGCACACATCCCTAGGCATCCAAGGGTTGTAAAGGAGACACAACTGTCATAAAATTAGGGTTTAATCTCCTATTGGCCAAGGCATTAAGCACTAAGTATATAAGCTAGAACTTAGTTAATTTTTCCATCTCTTCCTTCAACCTCAGTCGGCTGTGAGCTCTAGCAGATTAGGGTTAGGATTAGATCATCATCTTTTTCCCTTTTTCTTCTTCCTTAGCCCAACACTTGCTGGCTATGATCTTTGTAAGCAATTACACATAGTTTGATTCAATTTTGTAATGGGTTATGTAAACTTTTGGATCTGTTGAGCGTTGTTCTGCATAAGGCTGCTACCTTGAGGACTTTCATTGTAAGTATTGTTTAATAAATGAAATGTTTATTTTAATGCTTATAAAATCTGCCATTTTTCTGTGTGTCCATAGTATTCTTTGATCTATGCCATACACATAAGATTTTACTGATTTGAAACTCCCATGGAAGCTTGAGCTTGTAGCCTTGTAACCATGGTGGTAGCAGCAATTTCCTTGTTCCATCTTAGTCCTTTGTGATTTGGATAGCCTCTGTGGATAGCCTGTGATCATTTGAGTGGATAGACTATAGACCTAGGGTGATTCTAAGCCACAGATCTGAGATGAATTTTTATCCTCTGTAGTTGAGCTTGTAGCCTTGTGAGAGATTGTGACAAGGATAAGCTCCCCTCTGTATTACATTACCATCATTAGATGTTAGTTCTGATTCTCTAAAGAGATTGTAGACTTGTGAGATGAGTCATTGTAAGCCTTTTGTAGCAATAACCAACTGTATTTATGTCCTCAAAAAGCTTATGAATAACTATGATTTTCACTGGTTTTTTAAGAGTTGTTTGCTCTTTTGGATGCCTGAGCTTGTAGCCTGGCAAACATAGTGTCTGCAATAATTATTATGTTCTGATTTGATTCATTGGTTGGAGGACATCTATTGGATAATCTGTGACCATTTAAGTGGATAAGTTATAGCCTTAAGATCAGTCCATTCTGTTCGATTAGTTTGGTTTTCTCATTTAACTCATGTGGTTGGATCCTCTATTGGATAGTCTGTGACCATTGAAGTTGACAGGTTATAGCCTTAAGAGACTAGGTTAAATCATAAGAGTTGAGTTAGATTCTTCCACCTTATAGATCTTCTTGTAGCCATCTGAAGGATTGCTACAGAGACAACTCTAAATCTGAGTTGCATGACTGAAATGACCTTAGCTTAGTTGTCTACTTCCCATTAATTTTTATCTTTATTTTAACACACACCGTCATCACCTTCTTCATAAACCCTTTCTTTAGGATAGAACTAAATTTTCTTTCTCTTCTTTTAGTTTTAGTTAGTGTAGTTGTGACACCCAACTCCCTTTCTCTAGGATTGCTAGATCTGTAGTCAGATCTGGAGGCCTGCTAATACAAACCTTTTTGGGGTTCTAGATCTATTTTTCTATGGGACAAACTCTTACTTACTTAAAACTTGCTACAACAACCCTGTATCTTATAGGCAGTGTATTTTAAACTTGATGTTTTGCCCATTTCCATCTCTTCACTCTTGATTTATTCTCCACCACCGTTTTCCAACAAAATAATAGTAAGCATAAATTAAAATATAACCAACAAGTTTTTGGCGCCATTGCTGGGGATATTGATCTTTTTAGTAGACCTGAGTTGTATTGTATTGTATTTTAGTTTACCAAATTCTTTGTAGAAGTGCCTGATTTTGAATAAAAAGTACTATTGATTCTATATTTGCTTTTGCAGACTTGGACATCAGCAGAAGGGAGTAAAATTAGAGCTGTAGTTAGAGCTTTACTACCCATGGTTTGCATTTCTTGCCCCCTACATCTCAGTTCCATTTTCTATTGTAGTGATTTCCAATAGCTCAGAGTACTTGTCAATAATTTCTTTTTGTTTATCAATTTTTTCTAGTTTGCTGTAAGTGTTTTCTTTACCTGTTGTTCTGTGTGTGTATGCTTGGTGGAAGGTTCCTTAATCCTGAATTAGAACCTCTAAATCTTGAGGTAGAAAGGGTCCTTAGACTGAGAAACACCACACCAGCCTCTGTTATTGAAATTGAGCCAGCTGTGATAGCTAAGAGGTAAAGGACACTGAAGGAATATAATGCACCTGGAGAATATACATTCCTCTTCTGCATTCAATTTCCTTCAGTTGATGGAAATTATGAAATTAAGTCCTCCACTATCAACATGCTACCATCTTTTCATGGGCTCAGTAAGGAAGATCCTTACAAGCACATTAATCAGTTCTTGGCACTTTGCACCACATTTAACATTGTTGGCTTGGGACCAGAGGCCACCAAACTTAGGCTTTTTCCTTATCCCCTAAAGGATAAAGCCAGCACTTGGCTCTCTAGGCTCCCAGTTAACATCATACAAACATGGAATGATCTCCAAAGCCAATTTTTGGTAAAATTCTTCCATATGAATAAAACTAGTCAGATGAGGACAAACATACTTTCATTCACTAAATCCTCAACTGAAAATTTTTATGGAGCATGGGAAAGGTTTCAAGAAATATTAAAACAATGTCCCCACCACCAAATGCCACAGTGGCAACTTATACAAGTCTTTTACCAAGGAATTAATCCAAAAAGTAGGGCTATGGTGGATGCCTCATGTGGGGGTAGTTACCTCCAAAAGTCAGCTGATGAGGCATGGGAATTGTTTGACATTATAGGTGAGAATTCCATGCAACAGGAGTCACTATCTCGCAATGACAGTCAGACCCCAGCTAGAATGGTGAAAGAATCCATCTCTAGAGGTGGCATGTATGAGGTCAAGGTGCAAAGTCAATTAGAAAGGAAGGTGGACAACCTGAGCTTAAAATTTGATAAACTGATGAATGTGATGTAGCCTAGAATGGCTGCATAAGTGGAAGAGGCATGTCTGATATGCCAATCTCCCACACATTAACTTTAAGAATGTCCATCAGCCAATTAGTTCCTTGAATTGGTTATGAAACATGCCAATACTGCCCAGGCATATGGGCAGTAATCTGCTGGGTACACCTGGAGAAACCACCCCAATCTGTGGTGGAGACAAGATACATATCAGTAGCCCCAGCAGCAGTAGTTGGTAGTACCATACAGGCCTCAGCACCAATTCAACCAGGGATATGCACCTAGGCAAAATTTTTAGCTGCCTGTCTCACAGTCAAATCATTAGGTCTTGCTCCCATCACAACCCAGATCCTCTTCTTTTAAAGAGCAAATGCTGGCATCAATACAAAATCTGGGAAACTTGGCACAAACTGTGAATTCTCATGGGCAAAGTATTAAAAAATAAAGGAGCAGTTGGGTCAAATCTATAATGCTTTGAACAAGAGAGAAGAGGGCAAGGCTCCTCTACCCATGAGGAGGCTAATGCAATCACTACCCTAAGGAGTGGCTGGGTGGTTGACAATCAAGTGGGCAGAGCAGCTGAGGAGGCCATGGAGAATGTAACAGAAAAAAATATGAGTGTAGAAAAAGACTTGAATTCATCTCCTGCTATGGAGCAACAAGGACAAAATAAGGGCGCTGATTTGAGCCTCAACAACAAGCAATAAATGAAGAAAAGAAAAATAAAAATTTGATCATGATATTGCTAGGCATGCAGCTGTGTCACCAGTAGTACCACAACTGCCATTTTCTCATTCACTTATTGGCCCATCTCCTTTTGATAAGGAGAATGCTCAGATAGAGGAAATGATGGAGACCTTCAAGTAGGTCAAGATTAATTTACCCCTGCTTGATGCCATTAAGTCCCTGCCTATGCCATATTCTTAAATGACCTTTGTACACAAAAAGGGAAAGCAAGGGTGCAATTATCCAAAAAGGTCTTTATTGTAGAATATGTGGAATCAGTTCTGTCCATAGCCACACCTGAAAAATTGTAGGACCCAGGGGTACCTACCATCCCTTGTATAATTGGAAACCACACCATAGGTAGAGCCCTCTTGGACTTGGGGGCCATTGTAAACCTGCTCCCATATTCTGTATATGAGGAGCTAGGTTTGGGGGAGTTTAAATCAACTTCAATTGTGCTCTAGCTGGCTGACAGGTTTGAGAGAAGACCTATGGGTGTGGTGGAAGATGTTTTAGTGGGGGTGGACAAGTTCTACTACCCTGCTGATTTCCTGGTTTTGGACATGGACCCTTGCAAAAGTAAAACCCCAATTTTAGTCATCTTGGGCAAGCCATTCTTGGCCACTACCAATGCTTGCATTAAATGCAGGTCAGGGGTGATGGAGGTGACTTTGGAAATATGAAGGCCCAGTTAAATGTGCACAATGTTGCTAGGCAACCTCAGATGGACATTGAGGATTGCTGTGCAATTGATGTACTAGATGGCCTTGTAGAAGAAGAATTATCCAATCTGTTGGATTGGAAAAATGTTGTTGAGAACTTGGAAAATGTTTGGAGTGAGGTTGAGGAGGAGGCCCAAGCTTTTATGATAGAAGACATCAAAACAATAGAGTCTTTTGTGGGCCTAGTGTAGCATTCCTGCTGGAAACCTTCATTGCTGCCTCTTCGTCAAACCACCAAGGCACCTTTGTTGCCTTCTATTGAAAGCCACCATGATCTGGAGCTTAAGCAGCTGCCTGACACATTAAAGTATGCTTTTTTAGGGCAGAGCAAAAAGCTTCCAGTGATTATCTCTTCCTCTCTCACTAGTGAGCAAGAGGAGGAATTGTTGAGTGTTCTTAAGAAACACAAAAAGGCAATGAGTTGGACAATTGATGATCTTGGGGGGATTGATGCCTCAGTTTGTATGCACAAAATACACCTGAAAGAGGGTTCCAAACCCTCTACGGAAATGCAGAGAAAGCTTAATCCTCACATGCAAGAGGTAATCTTGAAAGAGATAATAAAACTGTTAGATGCAGGGTAATTTACCCCATTTCAGATTCAGAATGGGTGTCACCTATTCAGGTGGTCCCCAAAAAGTTAGGCACAATAGGTATTACTTCTGATTTTGGAGAGTTGATGCCAGCCAGGGAGACCACTGGCTAGAGAGTTTGCATAGATTACAGAAAACTCAACTCCAAAATCAGAAAAGACCACTTCCCTCTCCCTTTCATTGACCAAATTCTTGACAAATTGGCTGGGAAAGCATTTTATTGCTTTCTTGATGGATACTCAGGGTATAACCAAATCCTTGTGTATCCTCATGATCAAGAAAAAACCATATTTACATGTCCATTTGGCACCTTTGCATATAGGAGAATGCCTTTTGGACTGTGCAATACACCAGCCACATTTCAGAAGTATATGTATGCCATTTTCTTAGATATGATTGAAAAGTTCCTGAAAATCTTTATGGATGATTTTTCAGTATATGGGGACAGCTTTAGTCAGTGCTTAAGTCACCTTGACCTGATTTTGCAAAGGTGTTAAGAGACCAATTTGGTCTTTAGCTAGGAAAAGAGCCACTTCATAGTAACTCAGGGATTGTCTTAGGCCATGTGATCTCCCACAGAGGTGTAGAGGTTGAAAAAGCCAAAGTTGACTTTATTTCACACCTGCCCCCACCCAAGACTGCCAAACAAATTAGATCCTTCTTAGGACATGCAAGATTCTACAGGGTGTTCATTAAGGACTTTAGCAGAATTGTAAAGCCTTTGTGCCACCTGCTCTGCCAGGATGTGCCTTTTGAATTTTCTGCTAAGAGCTAGAGGCCTTTGACGTCTTAAAAAAGTACCTCACCTCTGCTCCTATAATCCAAGCCATAGATTACTTATTGAGCTGATGTGTGATGCATCAGATCTGGCAATAGGTGCTGTCTTAGGACAGAGGAAGAATAAGCTGCCCACAGTGATATACTATGCCAGCAAAACATTAGCAGAGGCTCAACTCAACTATACCATAACTGAGAAGGAGCTGCTACCTATTATTTTTGTTGTGGACAAGTTTAGACCCTACTTGCTTAGGTATAAAATTATTGTGTTTACTGATCACTCGGCCCTTAAATACCTATTGACCAAAAAGGATGCTAAACCTAGGCTGATCTGATCGATCCTCTTGCTGCAGGAGGTTAATCTTGAGATCAAGGACAAGAAGAGAGTGGAGAATGTGGGGGCTGACCACCTATCTAGAATTTTGTTAGATGAATGTGCAGCTGCACCAGTTAATGATTTCTTCCCAGATGAGCAACTGTTTGCTATTCAGTCCATTGTGCCATGGTTTGCCAACATTGTTAATTACTTGGCTGTTGGCAGGATCCCTTCCCATTGGACCAAAGTGGATAAAGGCTTGTTCTTTTCACAAGTCAAGTTATTTTTCTGGGAGGACCCTTGCCTATACAAGTACTGTGCAGACCAAATAATTAGGAAATGTGTCCTTGAGTATGACTTCCCTAGTATTCTAAGCATTTGCCATGAAAGTGCCTGTGGGGGTCACTTAAGTGGGAGAAAAATAGCAGCTAAGGTATTACAATGTGGCTTTTATTGGCCTTCCTTGTTTAAGGATGCATATGCCCAGTGCAAGGCCTGTATAAGATGTCAGAAAATGGGTGGCCTGTCAAGGAAAAATTTAATGCCATTGCAGCCCATTCTTGTTGTAGAATTGTTTGATATATGAGGAATTGAATTTATGAGCCCCTTTCCTCCCTCAAATGGTTATCGTTTTATCTTTGTGGCTGTGGACTATGTGTCTAAGTGGGTTGAAGTCATTGCCATAAGGACTAATGACCACGAGGTTTTCCTGAAATTCATCAAAAAAAATATCTTCTCAAAATTTGGCACCCCTAGAGCCATCATCAGTGATGGGGGCAGCCACTTCTGTAACATAAATTTTGAGAGCTTGCTCAAGAAATATTATGTTACCCATAGGATTGCAACTCCCTACCACCCCCAGACTAGTGGGCACGTTGAAATTTCAAATAGGGAGATTAAGCACATCCTAGAGAAGATAGTTAGGACAGATAGGAAAGACTGGGCCTTGAAGCTGAATGATGCACTGTGGGCTTATAGAACTGCCTATAAGACCCCAATTGGCATGTCCCCTTTCAGACCAGTTTATGGCAAGGCTTGTCCCCTGCCAGTGGAGTTGGAATATAGAGCCTATTGGACTGTTAAAACTTTGAATTTAGATCTAACACTTGCTGGTATGCACAGGAAGCTGCAACTGTCAGAGCTTGAGGAGTTGAGATTGGATGCATATGCTAACTCAAGGATTTTCAAGGAAAAATTTAAAGCTTTCTTTGACAAGGGACTGATGAGGAAGGATTTCAAGGATGGTGTCAAGGTTTGGTTATTTAACTCCAAGTTAATTTTTTTTCCAGGGAAGCTAAAATCTAGGTGGGATGGACCTTATACTGTCATCCATGCCTCCCCATCTGGTGCTATGGAGATCATGGATCCCATTTCTGGGAAGAGCATGAAAGTGAATGGTCAAAGGCTAAAAAATTTGTGTTGAAAACTCTGTGGAGCCTCCTTAGACAATCCACCTTCATGAACCTCCCACTGCTAAATGATCCACAAATTTGTAAATTGTGTACCATAGTTAGTTGCATTTGTGTGTTTTCTTTTGAAAATCTGTCATGTATTGTCTTTGGTTTGTTTTTGTTGTGTTATAATAATCTATGTGATTGTGTTAGTGATTAGCAAATCTGAATCTAATTTGATGAGCATGCTTTTGAGTGTGGTTTGTGCATGTACCTATTGTGATTTAAAGTCCTTTGAATGCTAGGATTTGTACTTTGTGCATATGTATGCAATGGGCATGAGTTTATTTGAGGTGAAATAGATGAGGTGTGAAGAAATTTGGTGTTGATGCATAATGGTAGGGTGCATGACAGTTTAGATGCACATGCCAGTGTGCAGGCACTGATAAGGATTGAATTTAGCTCTGTCGCGAGCAGTTTTGGGCTGCATTTCACCCTCGCGAGCAGTTTTGGGATTTCTCGTGTGGCTAACTAAGCCCCACGAGCCATAAATCAAGCAAATGCAGTGTGCTCGCGTGGCTCTGATATGAACTTTGAATCTTTGTGAGAGCCTCGCGAGCGAAACACCTAAAGGGTGACTGAAACAGAGCCTCGCGAGGCCCCTGGTTCTTTACAAATATACTTCTCATGAGATTCAACTTTAGAGCTGCATGAGATGTACTCTGCTCTGCGACTACCTGGCGAGAACCCCGCGAGGCATGGGTTTCACCCATTTATACCCCGCGATTTTTCATTTTTCATCTTCTATCTCTTTGCCCTAAGTTCCAAAGCACACCTCCAAGCTCTCCTTTCCCATCTTTCTCATCTACTGCCCATTCTACTTAAGCACATGCACCCTGCTCCTACTACTTTTCTCCACATCATCTTCTGACCAGTTTACACTTGGTATGGTAGGATTTGATTCACTGTGCAGCGTTTCAACTGAAACCCTAGCTTTGTAAGGGTAAGTGCTTTGTTTCCCTCCTAGCTGTGATCTTTACTTAGTATTTCTATACTGGGATAATTAATTTTTAAAGGGGTTTGTGTGGAGTAACCTTAGTGGATTGGAAGTTACCTTAGATTTGTATTTCAAGACCTATTCTTTTTAGGAATCTGTGTAACCATGGCTAAGAGCTCTAAATTCATTGATAGCCTAGCCGCCATGGTGAACCCTCAACCTACTGATAGTCCTGTGGCCACAAGAAAATCTATGAGGATTGCAGAGGCAGCCACTGTGGAGGCCACTAAGCCTGTTGCTGCCTCTAATGCCCCTATTCCCAAAAAGAAAACACCACCTAAGAAGGAAAGAGACCACCCCCTTGTTTCCAAAAGCCCAAAGAATTCTAAGGAAAAGTAGAAAAAGGGTAAGGAAGTTGATGAGGAGCCCAAATTTTGTGGCCACATCAAATTAGAGGTCGAGACTACCTTTGATAAGGCATTCTTTAAGGAAGAACCCTTAGCTGATGCATCCATTTAATTCCTCACCATGGCCTCCCTATTACCCCTGCTCAGACCCCCACTGCAGTTAGTTGTTCCTAGACTAGTGCAGCTATTCTATCAGAACATTAGGTTCAAGACAGGTGATGATGGAAACCCTGCACTGCTAGTATTAATTGATGACTTTGAAATGCTGTTCAACCCAGCTGGGATTGCAGAAATCCTTAGGATACTAGCCACCTACAACCCTGAGTGTGGCTTGGGTGCACCACTGACTGCCACCATTCTAGAGATTGCAAAGGAAATTACTGGAGGGATTACTGCATCAGGGGTGCCCATCAGAAAAAGAGACTTGGATCCAAGCCTAATATTTATGGATGGAGTGTTGTGGAAGAATGTCTATTGCTCTCGGCACCAGCAAGAGAGAAGGGCTCCCATAGCTGATGCCCTCTATTTCTTCTCCTTGGGCCATTACATTGATGTTGTGCATCTCATATTTGAGGAAATGCAGGACATCCATGAGAAGATGAAGAAAAAGTAGAAACCCCATGCCCTATCTTATTGCAGGCTCATCAATGCTCTGCTGAAGCTGGGGGGCTACCATTTCCAAATGAATGAGGAGACAGTGAACTTGCCCCCTAGTAAATGTGGGAAGAAGCAATGGGGGATTAGGCATACACTGATAGAGAAGAAGAAGAAAGAGCAGCTGGCTCAAGAAACCTCCACAATCTAAGAAGAAGCTGCTGCTACCTCAGCTTCTGTAGTAGTCACCCCTGCTATCTTTGCTACTACCACCTCTGCTGACATCTCTGCTGCAGCCACCCCTATCTTGCCAGCCATCCCTACCTTACCCATTACCTCATCACCCATTACCTTACCTACACCTACCATACCCTTGCCAACACTTCCCTACCTTATCCCACAGCCCACCATCCTTGCTGTGTCTATCCCTTTACCTATAACCATACTTGTGTCCACACCTACCCTGACACCAGCAACCCCTACTCAACCATTGTCCATTTACCCTGCTCACCCCAGCCCACCTGTCAAAGTAACCTATACCAAAAGGAGAGCCACCAAAGCTCCCACTGAGCCCCAACCCACCTATATACCCATTGAAATCATACCTACCCCAGTTTCCCAGCCTATTCCAATCCTAGAATCATGCTCCATACTAGACCCCATACCCACTGTGTTACACCCATCCTCACCAACGCCACCCTCTCCATTCCACTATTATGATAGTGAGCCTCAGCTCACTAACATCCCCCACATTCCCATATCTGACCATCTAACCCAACCCATAGAACCTTCCCCTTTTAAACCATTTGACCATTCCCATGACCATCAACAGTTCTCCACTGAGAAGTACTCTACCATGATGGACTCTATTCTGGAGGACATCAGGCATGATTTTACTCCCCTACCTGATTCACCTCAGCCAACCAAATTTACCCAAATCCCTACTTCACCTCAACCCTCTATCTTCCACCATGTACCTACCTCCCCTTTTCAACCTATTTCCACCTCCCAGCCATCTACCTCAGCCACACCTGACCCCCTACCCCAAATCCTTAGCCTCCTTCTTTCCTTCCAAACCCAAATAATGGCCAACACCTAAAGCCAAACAACCATTGAGTCCAGCCTTCAAGCCATTCATTCAACCCTACAAAACTAGGCCACCATTCAAACCAGCCTAGAAGCCATTCAGTTCACCTTGTTAACATTAACCCCACAATCACAACAACCATTTATCCCTCCACCTACCCATATACCTACACCAGCCCCATCTCCCCAACCCTTAACCTTAGCACCAACGTCAGTTGCTGCTACTCAAATAGATCCAAATCATGAAGCCCCTCCACCTACATTCTCCTTTGTAGCAACCCAAGCTGAGCCTGAGTTGGTATTGCTGCCTCCTAGCCCACCTACTCAGGCCTCTGCCTCAAGCCAAATTGAACCTGTGGTAGTGGACCTTACCATTGCATAGGTGCCATTAACCTCTTCATTCACCCAAACTGACCCCCAAGAAGTGGAGCCGGCAACTCCCATTCCCCTTCCTTCATCACTCCCATTATCTTTATCCACACCATCCCATTCTCTGGCTGACCATGCTCCTCTTGCTGATAACACCATGTTACCAGCCTCCTCATTGTCCACCCCACCATTTGCAGCTCTTAAGAGAGCCATGGATGAGAACCCATACATCCGGAGGGATATGATCAAGGGGATGGCAGACATAAACACAACAATCAAGCAGCCCTTCCTCCATCAAATCAAGATGTTGAAATTAACTCACAAGATGGAGAGGAGGAAGAAGATGATGCAGGTTGGAAGTAGACCTTGCAACTATACCTGCAGGAGAAGTATAGAGCAGATGCTCTTGAAGAAAATGTGAAGAACCGTTAGTTGGCCCTTAGACTGGTAAAAGAGAGAGTTGATGATTATGCTAGGACTGCTGCAGCATTACAACATACCCTATCTGTTATGTGTTAATCAGTGAAAAATACTATTTTTCACCTCCTAACCTGACCTTTGATGGACCTTTGAGTTGACTAATAATGTGTCTTAAGTGTGTTTTGTAGTTAGCAATAAATTGCATTCATAGTGTAGACATCCATCTAAAAATGCCAAGAAGAGACCTGCTGGATAATTGCATCAATATAGAACAGATTCAACAAGTTCTCATGTAGCCCAAAAGGCCAACCATAAAGAAAATTCAAGGATCCTCAGAACCCTATGGTAATGGCATGTGTCTAACTATGTACACATGGGAGAAAAAGCGGCTGCAGTGGATGAAGAATGAACCCCTCAAATGCCACTGAGTGCTAGACAGATGAAAGCCAGTAACCTAAGTTGTGTGCAAGTTGTGGAAACAAAGAATAGCAACTTGTCGAATGGTCAGGTGCAACTGTCGAGGGGTTGGATGCAGTATTTAAAGCCCTTGAGAGGTTCCCAAAACCTGTTGAGGAGTTAAAACTGAAGAAGGCATCCCGTCGAGAGGATTTGAAGCTGAATTACAACCTATCAAGAGGTTTTGATGTGAAGAAATGGACATATCGAGAGGTTGACAAAACCTATCGAATGGTTTAAACTGAGAAAGAGGATCCTGTCGACTAGTACAAATGATCCTATCGAGAGGTCTACTGAAGCAGCCATCGTCATGAAGTGTAGAAGGCTAGAACTAAACCTGTCGAGAGGTTCCTTGAACCTATCGAACAATCAAAGCCAACCTAGTGAGAGGATACCTGAAGCTGTAGTGGATCTTGTGAGGTTGCCATCAACCTGTCGAATAGAGGGAAAGATCCTGTCAAAGACTTACCTGGAGCTATATTGGAGCTCGTAAGGTTGATTCATCCTATCGAGAGGATGGTTGAAGCTAGTGCAGCAATTAAGCAGTGAACTCATCCTGCCGAGCAGTCATCTGAACTTGTCGAAAGCCATATTTAACCTATCGAATGGAGCATAAACTAGACTCAGAACCTATTGAGAAGTTCTCTGAACCTCTTGAAGCATGGATTTGGAACTTCTCAGTTCCAACTGAGAATGCACATTAACTCAGTGCTTTGCTGCACGTGTCCTAAGGCTGTTTAGCTGATTTGAGGGCATTTTTTGAATACAATTACACACGAATGAGAAGCCCTCTAACTCCCTCACATGTACTTATCCAATTTGAACCAATTGGGGGGAGATTCTAGAAGCAAAATCAGTCACATTAGCAGCTCAAAATAACAAAATTATTCCCTCAAGATCTGATTGGCTGACACAGATCTGAGATAGAGGGAGAAGGTATAAATAGAAGAGAAGTTTTACAGAAGAATCTTCCAGAAATTTAGAGAGCTCAGAGACCAAATTTGACTTTCTTTTCCCTCCAAAATTTCATCCTTCTTCCTTCTTCCCCATTCTCTCTTTAGCCCAACCATGGTTGGCTAAACACTTGTAGCAACTAGGGTGAGGTGGACCTGTAAATTGCGAGGTTTGAGAGCTTTATAAGAGGATTAGATGCTGCACAGACTACAAATTTGAGAACAATGCCTTGTGAGTTGTTTGAATCAATAAATTGTTGGTTTTTAGAGTTCATTTAAATCTATAAATCTTGATTGCCATCTGATTTCCCTAGATTTATTATCCCTGTGGATGCCTGAGATTGTAGCCTTGTATCCATAACATCTGTAGTAATTCGATTGTTCTAATTGAGGCCTTTGGATTGAAGGAAATCCCTAGGATGATCTGTGACTATTAAAGTGGACAGATCATAGCCTTAAGATCAATTTAATTATCTAGTGTAGATTAGATTTTTCTACCTTACATCTGTGCTTGTAGCCAAATTAAGGATAGTTGCAAATCAACCCCCTGCATTGCTGCTGAACCAATCGATTTTCAGTGAAGACCAAAATCCCAAGCTACTATTCTCCACCTTTGATTTTAATTCCCCCAAAACCTATTTCTCTATTTTCAAATCTGTTTTCTACTCAATTCTAGATCATTAGCACTAGATTTAGTTTTCTGCAATTTTAGTAAAGTGACAACCCCTAAAAACCTCTCATCTTTCCTTTCTTACTTTGCTTTAAATTATGATAGGTTAGAGTGCCAAATCTATTATAGATCTGGAGATTTACTATATTTTGAAACACATTTTCCTGTGGACATACCCCTACTTACCTCTTTAAAGCTTGTTGCAACAACCCTAGTTCTTGCAGACCTGGTTTCCCTACCTTGGTTCTATTTTACTGTGATTTGTTCTCTAGTTTGCTATTTTTAACCTCTTAATAATTACAAGGTAGGCAATACAACATTATGGCTGACAGACTTAGCAGCTACAACTGCCTCTCTCTACACTGCAATAGCTCCTCCCCCTCCAACTGCTCCTCACCCCTAAAAGTCAGCACCTGGAGTAAAAATCAAAGAGCCCTCTTCAAAACCTGCACCCACTCCAAAAAAAAGAAGTAGCACCAAGCACAGAAAGCCCATTACTAAGAGATCAAAGTCAACTGTTGCTGCTCTCAAGAAAGAAAAAGGGAAAGTTGTTCAAGAACACATAGATGTAGATTCAGATGATGCAGATTTGTAATTATAGTTAGTTAGGATTTCTTTGATTTCTAGGAACTTTTGTACTTCATTTCATTTGCATTGTATATATTACTGCTTTATGAATGAAATATTCTTTTTTGCATCTCTTGTTTATGTTGTGATTAATTCTCATTATGTTGTACTGTCTTTATGTTAATTGTGTGTTCTTTTTATAAAAATACCCTGCTGCCCATATTCTTTATCTCTGAAATGGTAAGGACATTGTTCCTCATAGGTTTGGGGGTGTGGCAAGGTATGCTAATGAAATAGTTAACCTAAGTGCAACATAATCAAGTAAGATAGAAATAGAGCTAAGTTTACGTAAGAAACTATAAAAATGAAGAAATTTAAAATTTTACAGACCTTTTCGCATTAAAATCTTTTAAAATTTAATATTTCCATGAGGTGAACACCAAGAAAACTCATTTGTGTCAGCACTTAGTGAACCATTAAAGAGAGAAAAAGGTAAGGACATGCCCATGAGTTCAATGGAAGACCATACCTAATGAGATTTGGGCCTACAAAGAAAAAATTTCTCTTTGAGGAGTGTCTTTGGCAATTATTCTTGCTCTAAGGACTGGCTGAGTTCAATTTTCTCACTAGAAGTTAGGCATCTCCATGTTGAAACAGCTGACAGTACCCATGACATTTAGGAAAGGATCAAGGCCTTCTCTTGGACAGTTTGAGCCTAAAGATACCAAACCTAGTAAACTGCCCTTGTGTATACACCTTTTGGGCCTTAAATTCTAGTTTTCTTCAAAATACATCAGAGTACTTGCACCTAAACCTATAGACCTGATTCAACCCTACCCTCACTGTGAGAATTCAGAAGGTAAAGGAGAAGAAGTTGGAGATGGACAAGCTAGGGTCAACATTTGGTGAATGGAGAAGAAACACAAAAGGAGGATAACAGTATAGCAGCTGGGAGGAGGGTGACATTTCAGAAAAATAAAAATAAAAAGAAAAGATAAATGTATCCAAAAGAAAAACAAAAATAGAAAAAATAATGAAAAGGAAGAGAGAGGAGTCAAGAGGAAATTTCATTGAAAAAAGTAAAAAGAAGAGGAGAAGTTGGCCACTTCAAATATGAAAAATATCCAAGAAGATGGAATATGTTGAATTAAAGAAGGTGAAGTCATGAATCACCTCCTTCACCTGCTGATTTCTCACTTTTGCAACCTTTTCACCCTTCCATTCTTTGTATTGTTCACCCATAAGCCACATTACAACCTAGTCATAAGACCTTGTTGATCCTAATTGGAATGAGTTGTTATGTGGAGATGAGGAGTGGTTTAATCTATGGTGAGAAATAATTAATGATGCCAGAAATTAGAAGCCTTGCCTATGCTCATGCTTGTAGACCCATTTGGGGTTTATAACTGCTCTTGGGCTTGTGTGAAAATGAAAACCCTCAAACTCAATTGTGAGAGACTGCCCTGGTGAGCATTGGGTTTGACATTGAATGTATTGGGCATTGTTTAAACCTAATTTTTGAATTAATGGTAAGCTTAGTACTGACATATACTTACTATTTTTCTTATTGTAAACTGATTGGAAATGATGTGCATGCATGTAAGAGTTTTTCATGTTAAATTGTCTGTGCATTTCATGTGTTTAAAACTCCTCACATTTTGAAAAAAATCAAGGGTGGACTGATACTCTGTTTATTGAAAACTGATTTGATAATGTGTGAACTTTTGTTAACTATTTTATTGAGAAGTTTGTGGGTATCTTCACCGAAAACCCTCAGGAGACTTCACTCCTCCACTAGGGATCACCTAGGGGTTTAAAAGGCTTGATGCATAAGCTAAATGCATCTGTGCTCCCTATGAAAGTGGCATTTACATTCTTAGAGTAGTCGTTTAAATTTTTCTTTGCTCGAGGACTAGCAAAGATTAGGTTTGGGGGAGTGTTATTCACTGAAAAGTACCACTTTTCACCTCTTAACCTAGCCTTTACTACCCCTGGGAGCTATCTAATAACCCTCTGTTTAGTATGTTTTGTAGTCAGTAATAATAGTTGCAACTTAGTACAAAGTCCATGTTTTTGAAGCCAAAAAGAGAGAATTCATGCTGAGATGTGGAGCTAAGGCAAGAACGGAGAACACACCTTTGGTGGCACACACCATGGTGACCATATGGCATGTCTAAGTGGACCCAGAAAGTCCAGCAGATGAGAAGAAGTTGGACTTGAGTGGAGAAGGCTGCAACAGCAACATGTACACTGCGGCAGAGGAGCAGAAGGCAGCCTCGCGCAGTCAAAATACTCTCTTGTGCAGTTTAATTCCACACAGAGCTACCTCATGAAGACCTCACGAGGTTAAAACCTACAGTACAAAGCTACCTCACATAGCCATCGCGAGGTTCATTTGCTCTCCACACTCTAGCTGCTCGCGAAGCACTCGCACATTAGAAATTTTAGAAATCTAGCTCGCGAAGCTCTCACGGCAATCAATGTTTCATAATAGCCGTGCGCATAGTTCTCGTGAGGCTCATTCATACAGAATACTCCAGCCACTCGCGCAACTCTCATGTAGCTCAAGAGGAGAGAGAGTCCTAGAAAATCTCTCGCGTAGCTCTCGCGCCCGTCAAAGCCTAAACCATCCCTGAGAGATGTGCTACTCACTACACAGGGATTCTTGGGAGATCCAAACCCATCTACGAGAGACCCTCGCGAGGGGAATCACCTGAAGCTCCACTACACGAGCTAAAACCATTCACTACAAGTGCATCCTGGCGAGCACTCTTCTGCAGGTACTTTAACCACGCAATAAGCCTCGTGAGGAGCAAAACAAGCAGACCCAGCCGTGCGAAGCACAGGCTCCTGCTTTCTATCTCCATACTCAGGGATACTTTGGGGATTTCCCTAAGTCTAGGGCACACATCTCGAGGCTCTGATCTATATGCACATATCCCAAGGTATCTAAGGGCTATAAAGGAGCAACATCTACTATAAAATTAGGGTTTAATCTCCTATTAGCCAAGGCATTAAGCACTGAGTATATAAGCTATAACTTAGCTAATTTTTCCATCTCTTCCTTCAACCTCAGTCGGCTATGAGCTCTAGCAGATTAGGGTTAGGATTAGATCATCATCTTTTTCCCTTTTTCTTCTTCCTTAGCCCAGCACTTGTTGGTTATGATCTTTGTAAGCAATTAGGAATAGTTTGATTCAGTTTTGTAATGGGTTATGTAAGATTGGGATCTGTTGAGCGTTGTTCTGTACAAGGCTGCTACCTTGAGGACTTTCATTCTAAGTATTGTTTAATCAATGAAATATTTGTTTTAATGGTTATTCAATCTACTATTTTCTATGTGTCCATAGTATTCTTTGATTTATGCCATACACATAGGATTTTACTGATTTGAAACTCCCATGGAAGCTTGAGCTTGTAGCCCTATAACCATGGTGGTATCAATAATTTCCTTGTTCCATCTCAGTCCTCTGTGATTTGAATAGCCTCTGTGGATAGCCTATGACCATTTGAGTGGAAAGACTATAGCCCTAGGGTGATTCTAAGCTGCAGATCTTAGATGAATTTTTATCCTCTGCATTTGAGCTTGTAGCCTTGTGAGAGATTGTGGAAGGGATAATCTCCCCTCTGTTTTACATTATCATTATCAGATGTTAATTCTGATTCTCTGTAGAGATTACAGACTTGTGAGTTGAGTCATTGCAAGCTTTTTGTAGCAATGACCAACTGCATTTATGTCCCTAAATAGCTTCTGAATAACTATGGTTTCCACTGGTTTTTCAAGAGCTGTTTGCTCCTATGGATGCCTGAGCTTGTAGCCTGGTAAACATAGTGTCTCCAATGATTATTATGTTCTGATTTGATTCATTGGTTGGAGGACATCTATTAGATAATGTGTGACGATTTAAGTGAAAGGTTATAGCCTTAAGATCAGTCCATTCCCTTGGATTAGATTGGTCTTCTGATTTAACTCATGTGGTTTGATCGTCTCTATTGGATAGTTTGTGACCATTGAAGTGGACAAGTTATAGCCTTAAGAGACCAGGTTAAATCATAGGAATTGAGTTAGATTCTTCCACTTTGTAGATGTGATTGTAGCTATCTGAAGGATTGCTGCAGAGACAGCTCTAAATATGAGTTGCATGACTGAAATGACCTTAGCTTAGTTGTCTACTTCCCATTAATTTTTATCTTTATTTTAACACACACCATCATCACCTTCTTCATAAACCCTTTCTTTAGGGTAGGACTGCACTTTCTTTCTCTTCTTTTAGTTTTAGTTAGTGTAGTTGTGACACCCAACTCCCTTTCTCTAGGATTGTCAGATTTGTAGCTAGAGCAAGAGGCCTACTAATGCAACCCTTTTTGGGGTTCTAGATCAATTTCTCAATGGGACAAACTCTTACTTACTTAAAACTTACTACAACAGCCTTGTATCTTGCAGGCTGTGTATTTTAGACTTGCTGTTTTGCCCATTTCCATCTCTTCACTCCTAATTTATTCTCCACCACTATTTTCCAATAAAATAGCAGCAAGCATAAATTAAAATATAACCAACAATCAACATGACCTACAATACCAAACTCCAAATAATACTGAACAGATCTAACAAAAATTGGGGGCTTACCGAAGGAGACACTCAATTTTGGTCTCCGTCAATGATGATCTCACAAACGAATAATTATGTAAAAACATGCATACATCAGGGGTGAATAAAAACAAAGGAGAATGGAAGTCCCGACCTAGAACCTGTCCGGGTACTATTTACGGGAACAAATAACCATCTAACAGATATCTAGATGCATGGCATACACTTTACAGGGATATCATACAAATGCAGGTTTTAAGCCTGCACCCTAGAATGAGCCCTTCGGAATGCATATTTGAACATAGTTGTTCGATAGATAATTTCTTTTTTAACAGGATGATTTTAACCAACAATTGATCCTTTTCATAAAGGAGTTACCCAGACCTCAAATCTCATAGGGCGCACGCCCAGACATCGTAGACGAAGAGTCCACACCTCCGAAAAAGTTCATGATGAATCTGAAGTTAGATACTCACGTTCTTATGAATCCAAAAATAGAGTGATTAATGCAAAGAATTTAGTGGTGGAATCAATTTGATCGAAACATTTACTGTTTAACTGAGATTGACATTGTTGCTCCTACTTTGAAGTAGGATCCAGAGATCTAAGGCAAACCTTAGACTTAGGACATTAATGTAGCACAGCTGCGTTGCTGTTAAGTAGTGAAAAATACCATTTTTCACCCCTAAACATGAGCCTTGAAAGACCCTTGAGAAGACTAAATAAGTGCTTTAGTGTGCATTTTACAGCTAACCAAAAAGACAGGTCCAAATCCGAAAACCATCCTAAAATGATCAAAAAGCTGCAACGCATGTCAAACTCAAAGAGGGAGTGAAGAAATAGCCTCAGCAATGGCTAAAAAGGTCCTAAAAGAGCAAGAAAAGACCTGAAGAAGAAGAAGGATCCATTCGCAAAGAAGAATGGAAGCTAAAAGTCAATTCACAAAGAACTTCTACTATTCGCAAAGAACCTTGAACTTTGTGAAAAGAAGAAAACACTCCTCGAATAGAAGAATGACCTTTGCGAAAAGATCTCCTGAAGCCAAAATGCTTTGCGAAAAGAACTTCTGAAGCCAAAATGCTTTGCGAAAAGAACTTCTGAAGCCAAAATGCTTTGCGAAAAGAACTTCTGGAGCCAAACTACTTTGCGAAAAAGCCTTAAACTATGCGAAATGGCATTCTGGGGATTTGCAAATGTCCGAAGGGTATTTCAGAAACTTTGCACGCGCTCAATGCGCTTTTAAAACCCAAGGACATTAAGATTACGAGCACAAACCAAAGGCATATTCCACCCCATGTGAACACCCAAAGATGAAATTACTTGGCGGGAACTTCTAGAAGCTCAAACAGATTTTGAATTACATAATGAAATTGATGCCTCTGTTTCTCGATTGGTGAACGGATCAAGCATTTCGATTCGCCGACAGTCACGGATCACGGTGCTCGACTCTATTGGTTGATACTGATCTATCCAATTGATTGGTTGATACACATCTCGAGTGGCTTAGGAAAACTATAAATAGGCGAACCATTTGCCCAATTTGGGTATCCAGTTTTAGAGTTTTCATCTCTGTTTCCCTCATTTGGTCAGATAGCTTATCCGAACCCCTGTAATCCTTCTTGTAGTTTACCTTTGAGAGCCATTGTGAGTGATTTGTACTTCCAAGTTCGGATTCAAGATCAGAATTTGAGGGCTCTCGAGAAGCTCGGGATGTAAGTCCGAGGGCTCTCTAAGAAGCCGTGCTCGTAATTGTAACGTTGGATTTTAAAAGGTTCTTTGTTGTGTCTTCTCCATTGGAGTCATGTCGAGGGTTACGAATGTTCACCTTAGTGCATTAGACTTCTTTAGATTCACTCATCGCATCCAACTTCCCTTAATTCATCATCCTGTGCGAATTAAGCGTTGGTAACCTAATTCAAGCGGCATTTACTGATGATGTTCATGTTACGAACTAAAGAATAGGCCCTGACTAGTGACGGATCTGTGACCATTTAAGTGGACAGATCACGACCATAAGTCTATACCTATTCCTTAATTCGGATTTATTTGTCTTACATCTGTGCTGGTAGCCAGATGAAGATTGAATCTGCTCTGTTGAACTACAGATTCTCCATTAAAATTCAGAGGCTAAAGTACATGAAGCTATTATTTCTGCATTTGTCTTATTTTAAACATCTCCCCAACTCGGATCTGGATCATGTAGATAGTTCTTTTCTTTATTTGCTTATAGTTAAATGTGACACAATCCAACACTCTCTTTTATCTATTCTTTATTTAGATAATTATAGAGCCAGATCTGGAGGTTTATCTCTCAGTTTAGACAAACTTCTCTGTGGACGATCTTGAAATACTTACTTTTAAAACTTGCTACAATTGGCCCTGATCTTGCAGGCCAGTGTTAGCCCCAATGTGTTGATATCCCTTTCATAAGTTAGCATCCATATAACCTAGCATTCTTTAATTCTTTAATTTTTGATTAATAATGCACATAATTATGGCACACTTGGAGCGACAACAAGTTTTTGGCGCCGCTGCCGGGGAAGTTTGTTCTAAAATAGATAAACCTATGTTTATTTTCATTTATTTTAATTTTGCTTTAAACACACTTTGCATTCCAAGTGCTTGATTAAATGTCTCTGACGATTTTGTATAGAAAACACATTTCTTTATGAAATTTTATTTTTTATTTTTAGTTTTATTCTTTGCCTTCTAGTTATTTGAATAAATGCTGCGCCACTCTTTTGTCTTTTGTCAAATTTGGGTGCTTTGAGTTTTTCTTTTTTTTTTCAATACTTGAATAAGGTACTGCAGCTTTGGATGTTTGCAGATCCGAGCAACCATTCAACAAGGAGCATCTGGACCAAAGCTGGAGCAGATCTGCTTGAGTTTGCATCCCCTTCTCCTTGGCATTCATTTTCTATTTTTAAATTCTTGAGAACCAGCAGTTCTGCTGTGTTTAATGTTTGTTTTGATTATAATTTCTGCTGTCTTTTAGGCATGCTGATTTTTTTTTTTTTACAAAACCAAATACAAAATAAAAGAAGCTGAAAACACAAATAGAAAATCTCTGAGTTGTTTCTCATTATTTTCAGCAGTAGTAAATAAGGGCTCTTGTTGAGCCCGGGCTGATCCAAAACAAGTAAAAAAAAAAAAAAAAAAAAATTATAATAAAAAATTAGAAAATTTACATCCTTTACAACAAAAGAAGTACAATCATTTGTAAAATTTACATCCTTTACAACAAAAGTTAAACCAACACATCCTGAATCCTAGGGCCGGACCTACTCTGGCCTAGTACAAAGAAAGCAGCTCTCAGAGTGAATCTCCTCCAAGTCCTCCCCCGAAGCTAGCTCAGAAACCTCCCTCTCGAAAATCCTGGTATCAACGTCTTCAATTGAACCTATGACATATAGTCGAGGAATGAGCTTCATCCAAGCTCAGTAAGGAAAAACTCATAGCATGCTTATTGTAACGGCAACATAGATCTTATGGCGTAATGACACAGAGTAATCGGGACATATGCACAGTGTATGGTCATGGCATGCAACATAGGTACAAAGCTTGTTCGAATTTCAAAAGAGAAAGGTCCACATCTTCTTCCAACACAAGAAAAGAAAAACTTAAAGTGGTATGCTTAAACTAATAGAATGAGGAGCTATAGCCTCAAGCCCCCAATGGAATACCAACCATCGTCGCTCATATGAACCATTTTCACATATATCCAATGTCCCTTAAAGTTGGACGCTTGGCTAAACATATTTACCGTCATGCGGTAGGAGTCACAAAACACATAGCACAAAGGTGTACGGATTAGCCGACATACCGGTCGGGTATTCACATAAAACCTTAAATCGAAGTGCGTACATATAGTTCATTGCCGAGTAAAGTGATAATTATAATTTAGATCAAAGGTCGGAAAGAAGTGTGAAGATACTTGCACAACACATTAGATTGAATCTCGAAAGATTCTACAACTCATGCATGAATCGAAAACGTATGGATGCACATGTCCTTCCAAATTTTATTCGTAACCACACATATAATCAATTCAAAGAAACAATCACGTCATAACACACACATGTTAACGTAACAATGCACATGGTGTCAAGTGTCCCTTACCTCGAGATCTTAACCCGCACTAGTTCACACCGCTGTTTGGGTTAGCCCCCTCAACATACAATACTAAGTCACCTAAAATATTACATCCAATGTTCACTCATTAGAACAGTGCAAAACATGTTAGGATAATTCCCCTCAAAATCTCGCAATCAAAAACTTACCAAAATTTTGAATATGAGAATTTCGATCGATCAAATCCCAATTTCGATTGATCAAAATCATGTTTTAATCGATCGAGCTAAATTCGATCAGTCGAGCTCTCACGGAAGCTAAAAAATCAAACATAATTCGATCGAACGAATTCCCTTTTGGTCAATCGAAAACATATAATTCAAACGATTGGTCGAATCTTCCAAAAGAAATTTAGCTATCACATAGTTCGAGTGAACGAATCCTAGTTCGATCAGTCGAAAACTCTTAATTCGGTCGATCGAATATATTTCGATCAATCGAGTTCTCATAGAGGGTTTTTCCATGTTCCTGTTTATATATGTTTCGATCAATCGAGTGTGAGATTTGATCGATCGAACTCATTTTGTTCAATCGAACGAATTTCCACATACATCAAAGTTTTCACATTTTAAGTCCATTTAGATCGATCGAACTCAATTTCGATCGATCGAAATGAATAGATTTTACCAGTTTAAGGGTTTTCCCCCTCTACGTCAAGTTAAACTTGATTTCTTATGCTCCCGTGATCTAAATTTACGTAAAAATAGTTAACGACATAATTTCAAGATCTCGACCAAATTTTCAAACCTCAATTTCCTCCGAATCTCTAATCCTAGCCTCTAGATCTGACATGGGTTCACCAGAATAATAGCGGCTCATTCGTCGCTCAAAATACGTAACCACAAGCTTCGAGAACTGATTGTTCTCGCATGCAATCAGTGTTTAATCTCGAATCTCTCTCTCTTTCCAATTAACTCCCTATGATCAGCAATTACTAAGGTGTTGAATGCAAAACCTAAATGAGGCATTTAATTCCTCTTATACTTGAGTCCTAGGCTTAGGCGTAAAATAGCTGCACTAACTTTGGGTGTACGAGAGTGCACTAACCCTCAACCTAGCCTACATATGTCAAATCCCATCCGTTGGATTTGATCTATAGACATTACATCGACTATCGATGCCGTCCCTGACGTTCGGACCATCGGGCACACATATCGAGGCATGCAGATCAAGGTTTTTAAATGTTTAGGATGTTACATCCTCGAAAACTATCCTAGTGCGCGACACGACACAGGAAGGGCTACCTCGTAAGGTACCACATAGGGCTAAACAGTCCATGTCGCTATAAGATCACATCACACACACACCGACGCACAGTCTCCACACAATAAATTCTAATAGATAAAATTCATGCACATCATCAAATAAAGGTTAGCATGATTATGTAAAAAGATCATCGTGGCAGTCATGCCACCATAGTTCTATCAAGTAAAAACAAAAGTGGCAACCATGCCACAATAGTTTAAAAAATTTATACACATTGCCCAAAAATTGAAATTTTCAAAAAGAAATACTCTCAAGCTCATGATCCCACAATAGTAGCTCCTCCAGATGCTCCAGCCGCTCCAGCAGGATCCGTCGGACTAGTAGGATCGCTACATCCTTCGGCTCATCATCGGCGTGATCCCCACTGGTCGTCGCATCAGGCCATGGATCCTTAGCAGCAACGTCTACCATAGAAGTGCCGAATACTCGTGCACGCATGGCCGCCATCCTCTGGGCGTAGTCAGCAGGGTACATGGCATGCAACACATCCTCCACGAGCAGCTCGTAGTAATCAAGGCGTTGATTGAGCTGGTGATTGCTCTCTTGGATGAGAGCAGCCAATGTCTCATTGCTTATTGGAGCTACTTGATGGACTAGCGGCATTGGTATGTTTGCAGGTTGGTGAACTGGAGGGATAACCTTAGGCTAATCGGGGACAGGAGCCTCAGGAGCAGGTTGGTCAAGTAGTGGTGCGTCTTGAGCAAGTGCATCTTGTGGTAGAGGAGGGACAGGAGGCACTTGAGGGGCTGGCTGTAGATGTGGTTTCAGCCGGTTATAAGTCTTCCTCCATTGCTTAAAGGTGTAGCACACCACATTGTTGGTGGACTTAGGCTCCTTGGAGATCTTGTGGACGGAGGTTGCGGCGTACTCATCAAACATAGCCGAGACCAAATTGGCATACGGTATATACTCATCGGGCTTTTCCGCCCCTACCAATAGCTTCTTCCTCCCATGCTTGATTCCCTCAAAAACCACAGCGGCGACATCAAACCATTTACCCTAAAAAGCCATGAATAGGGCTTCCATCAACACCCCTAATCTCTCAATCTTGTGGCGGATATGGTAGCGATTGCACTTGAAGATTGTGTCGAGCATCGACATATAGCTTGACAAATGGGCTCGCCTAATGGCTCGACCCGGTGCAACTCGTTCCCCAATCATCCGCTTGGCGATAAAACTATGGGTCAAATTTGGGGGTAACAAGTCAATCCCCTAGCCATACCCGTGTAAAGTGATAATTATAATTTAGATCAAAGGTCAGAAAGAAGTGTGAAGATACTTGCACAACACATTAGATTGAATCTCGAAAGATTCCACAACTCATGCATGAATCGAAAATGTATGGATGCACATGTCCTTCCAAATTTTATTCGTAACCACACATATAATCAATTCAAAGAAACAATCACGTCATAACACACACATGTTAACGTAACAATGCACATGGTGTCAAGTGTTCCTTACCTCGAGATCTTAACCCGCACTAGCTCACACTGCCGTTTGGGTTAGCCCCCTCAACATATAATACTAAGTCACCTAAAATATAAGATTAAATGTTCACTCATTAGATTAGTGCAAAACATGTTAGGATAATTCCCCTCAAAATCTCGCAATCAAAACTTACCAAAATTCTGAATCTGGGAATTTCGATCGATCGAAATCACGTTTCGATCGTTGGTGCTAAATTTGATCGGTCGAGCTCTCACGGAAGCCAAAAAATCAAAAATAATTTGATCGAACGAATTCCCTTTCGGTCGATTGAAAACTTATAATTTGATCGATCAAAAATATTTTGATCGGTCGAATCTTCCAAAAGCAATTCAGCTATCACACAGTTCGATCGAATGAATCCTACTTCGATCGATCAAAAACTCTTAATTCGATCAATCGAATATATTTCGATCGATCG
The DNA here is from genome assembly GCA_021018995.1 of Chloranthus sessilifolius. NCBI lineage: Eukaryota > Viridiplantae > Streptophyta > Magnoliopsida > Chloranthales > Chloranthaceae > Chloranthus > Chloranthus sessilifolius. The sequence goes on along the minus strand of CM037593.1, from coordinate 56,509,387 downwards.
AGTTATCACAGAGGGTTTTTCCATGTTCCTGTTTATATATGTTTCGATCGATCGAGTGTGAGATTCGATCGATCGAACTCAATTTATTTAATCAAATTTGACTTCGATCGAAGGAATTTCCTCATACATCGAAGTTTTCACATTTTAAGTCCATTTAGATCGATCGAACACAATTTCGATCGGTCAAAATGAATAGATTTCACCCGTTTAAGGGTTTTCCCCCTCTACGTCAAGTTAAACTCAATTTCTTACGCTCCCGTGATCTAAATTTATGAAAAAATAGTTAACGACATAATTTCAAGATCTCGACCAAATTTTCATACCTCGATTTCCTCCAAATCTCTAATCCTAGCCTCTAAATCTGACTCGGGTTCACCAGAAGAACAACGGCTCGTTCGTCACTCTAAATACGTAGCCACAAGCTTTGAGAACGGATTGTTCTCGCATGCAATCAGCGTTTAATCTTGAATCTCTCTCTTTCCTCTTAACTCCCTATGATAAGCAATTACTAAGGTGTTGAATGCAAAACCTAAATGAGGCATTTAATTCCTCTTATACTTGAGTCCTAGGCTTAGGCGTAAAATAGCTATACTAATGTTGAGTGTACGAGAGTGCACTAACCCTCAACCTAGCCTACATATGTCAAATCCCATCCATTAGATTTGATTTATAGACATTACATCGATTATCGATACTGTCTTCGACGTGCGGACCGTCGAGCACACGTACCGATGCATGCAGATGAAGGTTTTAGATTGTTTGGGTTGTTACATCCTCCCCACCATAGGAATTTATCCTCGAAAATTGTCCTAGTGCGCGGCACGACACAGGAAGGGTTACGTCGTAAGGTACCACACATGGCAAAATAGTCCATGTCGCTATAAGATTGCATCACACACACAGACGCACAGTCTCTACACAATAAATTCTAATAGATTAAATTCAGGCACATCATCAAAGAAAGGTTAGCATGATTATGTAAAAATATCATCAAGGCAGCCATGCCACCGTAGTTCTAACAAGTAAAAACAAAAGTGGCAACCATGCCACAATAGTTAAAAAAATTTATACACATTGCCCAAAATTTGAAATTTTCTAAAAGAAATACTCTCAAGCTCATGATCCCTCAATAGTAGCTCCTCCAAACTCTCCAGCTACTCCAGCAGGATCCGTTGGACTAGTAGGATCCGCTACATCCTCCGGCTCCTCGTCGGCGTGATCCCCACTGGCTGCCTCATCAGGACATGGATCCTCAGCAGCAGCATCTGCCGTAGAAGTGCCGAATACCCGTGCACGCATGGCTGCCATCCTTTGGGCATAGTCAGTAGGGTACATGGCATGCAACATGTCCTCCACGAGCAAAGTCATCAAGGCATTGATTGAGCTGGCGATTGCTCTCTTGGATGAGAGCAGCCAACGTCTAATTGCTTATCAGAGTTGCTTGATGAACTGGTGGCATCGGTATGTCGGCAAGTTGGTGTGCTGGAGGGATAACCTCAGGCTGATCGAGGACAGGAACCTCAGGAGCAGGTTGGTCAAGTAGTGGTGCATCCTGAGCAGGTGCATCTTGTGGTAGAGGAGGGACAGGAGGCGCTTGAGAGGCTGGCTGTAGATGTGGTTTCAGCCGGTTATAAGTCTTCCTCCAATGCTTAAAGGTGTAGAACACCACATTGTTAGAGGACTTAGGCTCCCTGGAGGAGATCTTGTGGACGGAGGTTACGGCGTACTCATCAAACATAGCCGACACCAAACTGGCATACGGTATATACTCCTCGGGCTTTTCCACCCCTGTCAATAGCTTCTTCCTCCCATGCTTGATTCCCTTAAAAACCACAGCAGCAACATCAAACCATTTACCCTGGAAAGCCATGAATAGGGCTTCCATCAACACCCCTAATCTCTTAGTCTTGTGGCAGATTGGGTAGAGATTGCACTTGAAGATTGTGTCGAGCATCCACATATAGCTCGGCAAATGGGCTCGCCTAATGGCTCGACCCGGTGCAACTCGTTCCCCAGTCATCTGCTCGGCGACAAAAGTATGGGCCAAATTTAGGAGATTTGGGGGTAACAAGTCAATCCCCTCGCCATACCCGTGTAAAGTGATAATTATAATTTAGATCAAAGGTCGGAAAGAAGTGTGAGGATACTTGCACAACACATCGGATTGAATCTCGAAAGATTTCACAACTAATGCATGAATCGAAAACGTATGGATGTACATGTCCTTCAAAATTTTATTCGTAACCACACATATAATCAATTCAAAGAAACAATCAAGTCATAACACACACATGTTAACGTAACAATGCACATGGTGTCAAGTGTTCCTTACCTAGAGATCTTAACCCGCACTAGCTCACACTGCCATTTGGGTTAGCCCCCTCAACATACAATACTAAGTCACCTAAAATATAAGATCCAATGTTCACTCATTAGAACAGTGCAAAACATGTTAGGATAATTCCCCTCAAAATCTCGCAGTCAAAACTTACCAAAATTTTGAATATGGGAATTTCGATTGATCAAAATCACATTTCGATCGGTCGAGCTCTCACGAAAGCAAAAAAATCAAATATAATTTGATCGAACGAATTCCCTTTCGGTTGATCGAAAACTTATAATTTGATCGGTCGAATCTTCCAAAAGTAATTTAGATATCACACAGTTCGATCGAACGAATCCTACTTTGATCGGTCAAAAACTCTTAATTTGATTGATCAAATATATTTCGATCGATCAAGTTCTCACAGACCATGTTCCTGTTTATATATGTTTCGATTGATCGAGTGTGAGATTCGATCGATCGAACTCATTTCGTTTGATCAAATTTGATTTCGATCGAACGAATTTCCTCATACATCAAAGTTTTCACATTTTAAGTCCATTTAGATCGATCAAACTCAATTTTGATCGATCGAAATGAATAGATTTTACTAGTTTAAGGGTTTTCTCCCTCAACGTCAAGTTAAACTCGATTTCTTACGCTCCCGTGATCTAAATTTACGTAAAAATAGTTAACAACATAATGTCAAGATCTCGACCAAATTTTCAAACCTCAATTTCCTCCGAATCTCTAATCCTAGCCTCTAGATCTGACTCGGGTTCACCAGAAGAATAGCGGCTCATTCGTCGCTCTAAATATATAACCACAAGCTTCGAGAACTGATTATTCTCGCATGCAATCAATGTTTAATCTCGAATCACTCTCTCTTTCCAATTAACTCCCTATGATCAGCAATTACTAAGGTGTTGAATGCAAAACCTAAATGAGGCATTTAATTCCTCTTATACTTGAGTCCTAGGCTTAGGCGTAAAACAGCTGCACTAACATTGGGTGTACGAGAGTGCACTAACCCTCAACCTAGCCAACATATGTCAAATCCCATCCGTTGGATTTGATATATAGCCATTACATCGACTATTGATACCGTCCCCTGTTAAGCACTGATTTTTGCCACTTTCTACACCCTTAAACCTGGCTTTTGCTAAGTCTTAGAGCTGTTTATAATCACTTTTAGCTTGTTTTGCAGTTTAAGGAAGAAATTGCAGCATAGTGCAGAAATCCAGTTAATAAGTGCCACAAAGATCAGAAATAGAGCCATTCATTGGGGCTGACACAGATGAAGCCCATGATCTGAAAGAGAGCTGCTGTTGTGGGAGTAAAAAGCAGAATAAAGAAACCAAGCCCCAGCACTTTCCAAACCTATCGAGTTCATGGAGCTACAAATCATTTTGTCGAGGTGCACAAATGGCTGGAGTTCTATTCCTGCAGAAAACCCATCGAGGTTCCAAGCACATGTGCCAACTAAAACTATCGAGCAGCCCCTAAACTCCTCAACTATGAACCTATCGAATGGTTTACGAGGCTGCAAACTAACCTATCAAGTTTTGCATATAGTTGAAAGCTCTTCCTGTCGAGCAGTTGGCTAGATTGAACTTATCGAACAATCCTTCAATGCAGCAGTTTTGAACCTATCGAATGGAGTTGATGCTGGTTTGAACCTGTTGAATGGTGCTCCCTTGAACCTATCGAATGGATCAGCAATAGAGTCCACCAACCTGCCGAACTCCTCAGCAGCCCTTGCCATCTTATCGAGCAGTTCTACAGGGCAGCAATCAATCCTATCGAAAGCTTCAGCCATGAAGCTAGTTGAACCTGTCGAACAGTTGGCACAACAGTAATACTTTAACCTATCAAATAGCTCAAAGCTCATCCTATCGAGCACTTTTCTACATCTGCTCCAACCCGTCGACCACTGCACTGCAACCTATCGAATGGTTGTTTGAACCTGTCGTGAACCTATCAAGAGCTCCTGATGCTGAAAATGAACCTATCGAGGCACGGGTTCCAACCATCTATTTCACACGTTAGGGACATTTTGGGGATTCCAATGCTTTTAGGGTAGTTGGTGTGTTTGCCTTCCCTCAAATGGGGGTCTAAAATCACTAATAAAACTAGGTAGAACACACTCACACATTCCTGCAAGTAATCAGGGTCTGTTGTAGCAAGCTTTAAAAAGATGGTAAGGGAATGTCCACAGGGAGGTTGGTTTAAAAATTTGATAAATCTCCAGATCTGTAGGAGATCTGGCACCCTAACTAATGCAAAGTTAACTAAATGACAAGGGAGAGGTTTAAAATGGATTGTCACTTAAGCTAAGCTAAAATTAAACATAGACTAACTTGGATCAAGTTTGGGAACTTAGATCTTGCAAGGGAAAAGAGTAAAAAGCAGAAAATGGAGAAGAGTAGCTTGGAAATTGGTCTTCATTGAAATCATATTCGATTAATCATGCTACAGAGGTTTAGAGCACACAATTCCCTCAACTGGCTATAAGCACAACTGCAGGGTAGAAGGCTCCACTCCAAATCACAGGATCCACTTAGTCTTAAGGCTATGATCTGTCCACTTGAATGGTCACAGACCATCCTATAGACTTTATCTGATCCATGGATTTACAGCAGACGAATCCAATTGGAACCTGAACTTGGACTAATCTTAAGGTTATGATCTGTCCACTTTAATGGTCACAGACCATCCTAGGGATCTCCTCCAAAGCTAAAACATCAATAAGAACAATTAAAACCACTATAGATGTTGCAATTCCAAGGTCACAGACTCAGGGAATTGTAGGAGTATAAGATCCAGGGAGATCGAATGGTATCCAAGAGGTCTACCAGTTAAGTGGGTGAGCTGATCTACAGACTCCTCTACACCAATCCGATCGATCACCAAATGAAACCAAAGGAACTTTATATCAAATTAAAGCATTAAAAATAGCATTTACATTACAATCAAAATCACTCTACAATGGAAATACTCTCAGATCTGTAGTCTGTGCAGCTGGGAACCCACAATCGCACTCTTAACCTTACCCCATTGCAGATCTAACCTCTCTCATCGCTACTCCAAGGGAATTAGCCAACCATTGTTGGGCTAAAAGAGGGAAAACATAATTTCTCTGCAAGCTCTAATCTCCAAAATTTGGCTTAGATCTCGATCTCCCCCCAATTGCAATTGGGGGTCTCTATATATAGCTTTCTCCTCTATTTTTCCTACCAAAAATCCCTTCTAGAAGGTCCTCAGAGTTTGTTAGGGTTCTGTTAGAGCATGTGGGTCGGTTAGGGCATCTTCTAGAATCGTCGTCGTGTCAGTCATTAAGTGCCTTGAGTTGCGTGCAATAGGTCACCAAGTCATAGAGAGTGCATAGCTGAATTTCTGAGAAGTTTTGCACATGATTTTGATAGGTTCAGGAAGCTTTCGATAGGTTCAAATGGAGCTTTTTGGTCCTTTCGCTAGGTTCTCAGATCTCTTCGATAGGTTCCGATAGGATGAGCCTTCTCTTAGAGCTTCAGCATTCTCAGCCCTTGGACTGGAGCATTCGACGGGTTGGAAAACCATTTTGATAGGTTCTGTTCTACATGCCATCATTTCGATAGGGTTGCTCTCACTCCAATCGAATGGCTTAAGCACCCTTCGATAGGTTCTGTTCTAGCGTTTCCATCTCGATAGGTTCAGAAAACCATTCGATAGGTTCCCTTTACCCTCAGGTAGGCTTTCGATAGGATGGTTTCTCCATTTCTTTCAATTATTTGATAGATTCTTGGATCTTATTGAACCCATCTTTCTTCTGTCTTCAGATCCTATCGAAACCTTTTCAACTGCACAAATTCCTCCTTTCTTTTCTTTCAGCTCCTATCGAAGTCTTCAAGTGACCTCTCGATAGGATGTTTTCAACCTGTTTTAACTTTCTTCGCCTTACCCTATTGTAGCCACGCACTCCAAGGGTCCAGTGATGTGCTACCCTCTAGTGTGTTGTTGCTGGGTTTGTCCTGTGCTGAGAGATGGCCCCTTTTTTGGCATTCTTGACTTGTTTTTTACATTAGTGTCATCTTTTATTGCTGCCTTCAAAATGCACTCGACAGAGGCTTATTAGTGTGCTCACAGGTCTATCAATGGTAAGGTTAAAGGGTGAAAAGTGGCATTTTTCACCACTTAACAAGGGCACAAATCCCAATGTCCCACACATCTCAGGGATTTATCTTGAGTTCCATTAGCAAATATCAGTGGCCGATAGGAGCATTTTTGAGAGCTACGCATAATAGAACTGAAGTCCTCTCTTCTGATTGGCTGCAATCCAAAGCACACGGATCACTGCAAATGTATAAATAGAACTTTTTGTTGTTTTTCTTCAGTAAGGAAAGTAGGAAAAAAGGAATAGCCTGAGTTCTCCTTAGCTCATTTAGGTTTAGTTTTAGATTTTATTTTTCCCTTTTCTCTTCCCCCTTCTCTCTAATCCAGCCTGCTGGATTAGATCTAGATAGCAGCTCAGATTTGGTTTGTAATTATAATTTCAGCATGAAGAAATGGGGATCGATGCACAGAATATAGATCTGGGAACAAGTTTGTTGTAAGTTGTTTTGTTTCAAACAATAAATTGTTGATTTTAGAGCTTAGTTAAATCTAAAGATCTTGTGGTCCCATTAGATTCTCGATCGGATTTTTGTAGCAGAGTTTGTTAATCAGCTCACCCACTTAATTGGTAAATCTCTTGATGACCATCTGATTTCCCTGGGTTTGATATGCCTGTGGGTGTCTGTGCCTATGGCCTTGCATCCATAGCATCTGTAGTGATCATCTTATTCTGATCGAAGCCAATTGGATGATCTGTGACCATTTAAGTGGACAGATCATAGCCAGAAGATCAATCGAAACCAGGGATGGAGGAATTCTATTGGATGATATGTGACCATTGAAGTGGACAGATCATAGCCTTAAGATGAATCCAAACCACCGATCTAGATCAGATTCTTATACCTTGCATTTGTGCTTGTAGCCAAATGAAGGATGGCTGCATATCCTCAGATCTTGATCAGTTTTATAATGAAAACCAGGCCTTGGCTATTTATTGCGCACCATTTGATCTTTATTTTTCCATCCATCTTCCTCCATCTTTTAGATTTAGCTTTATATTTTAGTTTTGTAGAATTAGATCTAGTGACACCCGAAAAGCTCTCTTTCTTCTTAGAATTGCCAGATCTGTAGCCAGATCTGGAGGTCTACTATACACCTTCTAGGTTTAGATCACTACTCCCTGTGGGACAAACTCTTATTAAAACTTGCTACAAAGGACCCTGTATGTTACAGGTCTAGGATATTTTAGATGTGCTAAAGCCATCCTCTGTTTTACTTTGATTTTATTTCCTTTCTTTTCATTACACAATAAATCAACACATTAGAATTCCCCAAGAGGTTTTTAACGCCGTTGCCGAGGAGTTTTGATCTAGATAGTAGATCTAAGTTTTTCAATTTTGTAGATCTAATTTGTCTTATTTTTATTGCTGTTTTTGTTTTAAACCTGCACTTTGCATTCCAAGTGCTTGGTTAAAGGTCTGCTGCAGTTTTTGTACAGAAAACCTATTTTTCTACAGCAGAATTTTTTTATTTTTCTGAGTTTTCATTTTATGCGTTCTAGATGTTTGAATAAATGTTGTTGTAGCCTTTTGCATTTTTGCAGAAATGAGGCTGCAGTTTGAGTTTTTCTTTGTGTTCTTGTCAATATGCTTGAATAAGGTACTACTGCAGTTGTTGAATTTTTACAGATTTGGAGCAGCTGCCGAAAAAGGAGCATCTGGATTGCTACAGGAGCAGATCTGCTTGAGTTTGCATCCCCTTCTCCTTTGCATTCATTTTCTATTTTTAAAATTCTTTTGACCAGATATTTTGTTGTATTTGTTGTCATTCAAATTTTTGTAACTCAACAAAAACCAAATATAAAAAAGTAAAAGAAAATGAAAACACAAATAAAAATTTATGTTTCTTATTATATTTCATCAATAGTAAATAAGGGCCCTTGTTGAGCCTTGGCTGATCCAAAACAAAAAAAGAAAAGAAAATTATACAAACAAAAAAAAAAAAATCTCCAGATGGGCTGTTTTCCTTTGGTTTTATACATTTTTCCTATCTGGACCTGCTGAGATCATGGTTTTTCATTTTGAGGAATCATGGAGGAAAATGAGTAGTGGATCATAAGTTGTTTTACATATTCAATGGAGCCACTAATTTTATTTTGCTTCGAGATTTCTTCACCATTAAATAGATCTCAGCTATATGAAGCCTGTTTCTAATGTATGCTCCCATGCTTAATTATTTCAAAATTCTTTTTTGATTCATACACATCATCAATATAGTCACTGTATTTTATTCCTGCTGATCATTTTTATAATCACTTAGATTCATAAGTATCTGATGGGCACAGGCTTTTGGGGTTTTCTTTGGGCTTAGGATTTTCTGTTTTAGGAATTTTAGTTTCATTTCTGTATTTAGATTGCTGATTTTTCATTCTTAGGTCTTAATTTTTTGCATTTTGGTAGTTTGGTATTTAGTTTCTAACTTTGTTTTCCTATTTTTTATCCTACGTTTTTGTTTTTATATCTGCATTTTTGCTGTTTTAGTAGTTTAGTACTCAGTTCCTAATTTTCTTTTCCTATTTTTTGTGTCTACAATTTTGAAATTCTGTTTTTGTATCACATTTTTCTGTTTTTCTGTTATTAGCATTAGTTTCTTTTCATTTTCTTCATAGTTCTTTTATTTTTTCTATTCATACATTTAGTTTTTTTAGATTTGTTTTGCTATTTTTTCTATTTTAGCAGTAATTTCCAGCATTTGTATATCATTTTTTCCATTTTTCTGCTCATATATTCAGTGTTATTTTCTTTATTTTCTGCTGTACATAGCTGCAAATTTTTTTCTGCTTAGTTTTTCTTTCTTCCTTTACCCTGTTGCCCCTAGTTTCTCATTGTGTAGAACATTAAGGACAATGTTCATCTTAGGTTTGGGGCTATGGCAGGTGTGCCAATGAAATAAGCTAATGCTAGTGCAGCTATGTTGAAAAAGTTTTTTTTGAAAAATAAAGTGATTTCCCACCTGATTTTTGGAAAAAGAGGAAATTAAAAACTTTTTAAAATTAAAAGTAGTTTTAACATTTTTCATGAAGAAAATATCAAGAATTTTTAAAAATTAATGTTTAGTGAACCTGAAATGAGAGAAAACTGTAAGGATACACCCTAGAAAATTTGATGGAAGGCCATACCCAGTGAGATTTAGGCCTGAAAAATTTTCTTGAAGAGTGTCTTAGCAATTTTTTCTGCTCTAAGGATTGATGGGATCTAATTTTAATCATTAGAAGTTAAGTAAATCAAAGTTGAAATAGCTTGACAGCATTCATGACAATGAGGACATGAAGTAAGGCCATTCCTTGGACAGTTTGAGCCTAAAATTTTCCCACCTTTGAACTACCCTTGATACACACCATTTGAGCCTTAAAAATCTCAATTTTTCTTTGATAAAAACCAAAAACTTTAAACCCAAAACCTTTTGACCTATTTCAGCTTACCCTCAATCTGAGGAATCAGGAGATAAAAGGAGAAGTGAGGTTAGAGGAGCAAGGTTCGATGATTGGTTGAAAGAGAAGAAAGCATAGTTGGTGGTATTATGGCATTCCAACCCATTAAAAAAAAATAAATATATATATATATAGAAAAGCAAAACAAAAGGAATGAGAAAGAGAAGTCATTTCATTGAAAGATTGAAATGAGGATTAGAAACTGGCCACTTCAAATCTGAAAGTTCAACAAGTAGATAGAATTGTGCTGAAATGAAGAAGGTTGAGTTGCAAATCACCTCTTTACTTTTACTGATTTCTCAATTTTGAATCTCATTCCACCCTTTCATTCTTTATAAACCTCACCCATAAGCCACATTACAACCCAATAAAAAGACCTTACTGATCTGAAAATTGATTGAGCTGTCATGTGGAGATAAGGATTTATTTAATCTATGGTAAAAAGAACTAGAAAATTTTAGAAGTTAGAGCAACGCCTATGCTCATGCTTGCAGTCCTATTTGAGGGCTGTAACTGCTCTTGAACTATGTGAAATGATGCACCCTTCTATTTTTGTTGTGAGTGACAGCCCCGGTAAGATTTGGGTCTGAAATCAAAATTGATTAGAGCATTATCAAAACAGAATTCTTAAATTAAAGGTGAACTCTGCATTAATTTTCAGACACAATGCCTTAACATGAACTGATTGATGATGAAGGAACTACAGCAGAATTTCAGGTTTTGAACTGGTGCTTTTTCTGCTAAAAAAATCCTCTAAAATTGAATGGATATGGTGTGGAATTTATTTTATTTCCCTTAAACTCTGTTTTAACATGTTGCATGAGTATTAACTAATTTTATTGAAGAAGTTTGGGGGTACCTTCACTGAAAACCCTCAGAAGACTCCACTCCTCCACTAGGGTTCACCTAGGGGTTTAAAAGGCTTGATGCATGTGCCAAATGCACCCGTGTTCCCGATGAAAGTGGCATTTTATTTCATAGGTTAGTTGTTTTAAATTTCACTTTGCTCGAGGACTAGCAAAGGTTAGGTTTGGGTGTGTGTTAAGCACTAATTTTTGCCACTTTCTACACCCTTAAACCTGGCTTTTGCTAAGCCTTAAAGCTGTTTATAATCACTTTTAGCTTGTTTTGCAGTTTAAGGAAGAAATTGCAGCATAGTGCAGAAATCCAGTTAATAAGTGCCACAAAGATCAGAAATAGAGCCATTCATTGGGGCTGACACAGATGAAGCCCATGATCTGAAAGAGAGCTGCTGTTGTTGGAGTAAAAAGCAGAATAAAGAACCCAAGCCCCAGCACTTTCCAAACCTGTCGAGTTCATGGAGCTACAAATCATTCTATCGAGGTGCACAAATGGCTGGAGTTCTATACCTGCAGAAAACCCATCGAGGTTCCAAGCATATGTGCCAACTAAAACTATCGAGCAGTCCCTAAACTCCTCAACTATGAACCTATCAAATGGTTTATGACGCTGCAAAGTAACCTATCGAGTTCTGCATATAGTTGAAAGCTCTTCCTGTCGAGCAAGTGGCTGGATTGAACCTATCGAACAGTCCTTCAATGCAGCAGTTTTGAACCTATCGAATGGAGCTGATGCTGGTTTGAACCTGTCGAATGGTGCTCCCTTGAACCTATCGAATGGATCAGCAATAAAGTCCATCAACCTGCCGAACTCCTCAGCAGCTCTTGCCATCCTATCGAGCAGTTGTACAGGGCAGCAATCAATCCTATCGAAAGCTTCAGCCATGAAGCTAGTTGAACTTGTCGAACAGTTGGCACAACAGTAATACTTCAACCTATCGAATAGCTCAAAGCTCATCCTATCGAGCACTTTTCTACATCTGCTCCAACCCGTCGACCACTGCACTACAACCTATCGAATGATTGTTTGAACCTGTCATGAACCTGTCAAGAGGTCCTAATGTTAAAATGAACCTATCGAGGCACGGGTTCTAGCCATCTATTTCACACGTTAGGGACATTTTGGGGATTCCAATGCTGCTAGGGCACACATCCCAATGTCCCATACATCTTAGGGATTTATCTCGGGTTTCATTAGCAAATATCAGTGGCTGGCAAGGGCATTTTTTAGAGCTGTGCATAACAGAACTAAAATCCTCTCTTCTGATTGGTTGCAATCCAAAGCACACAGATCACTGCAAATGTATAAATAGAACTCCTTTTTGCTATTTTTCTTTAGCAAGGAAAGTAGGAACAAAGGAATAGCCTGAGTTCTCCTTAGCTCATTTAGGTTTAGTTTTAGATTTTATTTTTTCCTTTTCTCTTCCCCCTTCTCTCTCTAATCTAGCCTGTTGGATTAGATCTAGATAGCAGCTCAGATCTGGTTTGTAATTATAATTTTGGCATGAAGAAATGTAGATCGATGCACAGACTACATATCTGGGAACAAGTTTATTGTAAGGTGTTTTGTTTGAAGCAATAAATTATTGATTTTAAAGCTTAGTTAAATCTAAAGATCTTGTGGTCCCATTAGATTCTCGATCGGAATTGTGTAGAGGAGTTTGTTAATCAGCTCACCCACTTAACTGGTAGATCTCTTGATGACCATCTGATTCCCCTAGGTTTGATATGCCTGTGGGTGTCTGTGCTTGTGGCCTTGCATCCACAGCATCTGTAGTGATTATCTTGTCTGATCGAAGCCATTAGAATGGAGGAAATCTATTGTATGATCTGTGAACATTTAAGTGGATAGATCATAGCCATAAGATCAATCCAAACCAGGGATGGAGGAAATCTATTGGATGATTTGTGACCATTGAAGTGGATAGATCATAGCCTTAAGATGAATCCAAACCACCTGTCTAGATTAGATTCTTATACCTTTCATTTCTGCTTGTAGCCAAATGAAGGATGGCTGTATATCCTTAGATCTTGATCTGTTTTGCAATGAAAACCTGGCCCTAGCTGTCTATTTCTCACCATTTGATCTTTATTTTTCCATCCATCTTCCTCCATCTTTTAGATTTAGTTTTATATTTTAGTTTTGTAGAATTAGATCTAGTGACACCTGAAAAGCTCTCTTTCTTCTTAGAATTGCTAGATTTGTAGTCAAATCTGGAGGTCTACTATATACCTTCTAGGTTTAGATCACTCTCCCTGTGGGACAAACTCTTACTTATTAAAACTTGCTACAAAGGACCCTGTATCTTACAGGTTTAGGATATTTAGATGTGCTGAATCCATCCTCTATTTTGCTTTGATTTTATTTCCTTTCTTTTCATTACACAATAAATCAGCACATTAGAATTCCCCAACATCCCCGATGTGCGAACCGTCGGGCACACGTATCAAGGAATGCAGATAAGGGTTTTTAAATGTTTGGGACGTTACAGTGGATGATGTAGATGTGTGGGAAAAACTTGGCATGGCCCCTGTAAAATTGGGCATGACCTGGTAGATAGGGGGGTATGTGGCGGGTTAGAGAAACTGGGTGTGATATGGGCATAGGTGGGTGGATTGGTATATGTTGGGAAGATGAAGGATGGGGTATGGTGGTAAAAGTGGGAAATTGGGTTGGGTTTTGAGTGGATGTGAGTGGAAATTGTGATTGATTGGGCATGGACATTGGGGGGGGGGGGGAATGGCATGGTTTGGGAGAATGATGGGGAATGTGGTTTCTGAATTTGGGTGTTTTGAGATGTGGTGGAAGGGAAGATGGGGGCATCGAAGGGGTCGGTGATGGTAAAGGGAGGTTGGGTGAGGGGGATGGATGTGAAAATCTCTTCCACATAGGAATGAGTTGGGGAATGTGGCGGGGATGAGTCGGGATTGGCGTATGCCGGTTCCACTACCCACGACATGGCTTGATGACGGGTAGGGTACGGGTGCCTTGGATGGGGCTCGAAAAGTTTCCTCCTCCTTCCTCTACTGGATGACGGAGGGTAAGGTGATGCCATTGTGCCAGCACCACAAAGCTTCTCTTCTTTTGGTTTATTTAAATTTTTTGAAATTTTGTAAATAAATTTTTATGATGCACAACTCCGGGGCCCTTGAATTTCCGTTTCGGGAATAAATCCCGCAGTGTGACCCCGAAGCACTTTGAAAGAATCAAAGGGGAACCCTTTGATCTATTGAAGGCACGAGAATCAATGCAAATAATCCGATCCCCCGGAACGGGTCAATAAGAAGTTGACTCTTTTGACCGGCAAGGGCATATTGGGTGTTGGATAGTGCAGGACCTAATCAGAGGTGCTAAACCACTAAGGGGGAACTCGGGGATCTGAAAAAGGCCTCAGATTTCGAGATACAAAGTTAATTTGAGGGGTCAACCAATACTTGGCCCATGTATTACATGCGCTAGACCAACTCTGGTCTAATTTATGCTTGGCGCATGTATTACATGCGCCAAAGAAAATTTGGGGTTTCCAGATTTGGCGTGTGTATTAGTTGCGCTAGGCAAACAGTGGGGTCAAATAAGTTTAACAACAGACTAGCAAGCCCACATTCAATCTTTTTTTCTTGGTTTTCTGGAAGCGATGCTTTCGCGGACTGATTTCCTTATTGTAATGGGTCCCTCCTCTCCGATCCTAGGGATACAAGGTTAATTTGAGGCAACTAAACGCACTCCCCAAGGGTTTTTCGCTTTGTAACCGGCTCAGTCACCCACCTGATATACCTCCAGCGCAAGTGCCCTTCTCATTTACTGGATGGGGTGGTTCTTTTCGGGATCATCACTACTAGGGGTTGCCGCCGAACTAAGAACCGGGATGTTTGTATCTTTGCCTAAATTTCCAACCCTATAAAATCTATCCCCGCAAAAAAATGATGTAAGTCCCTTAATTTATTTTAAAGGTTCAATCTTAAATTCAATTTTAAAAGGGAGTTTGCTTATTGTTCAAAAATGGGTTGTGATGATCCCATGCCGCCTCTACGGGTAGATGTCCACTAATGGAATATGATTATGAGAAATGTAAATGCGCAAGTAAGCCTTCCAAACGGCGAGCATTTAAATGACAAAAGAGAAACTAAACTATCAAGTAACCCGCCAATCGGCTAAGGTGGTAAAGAGCTCAAGTAGGCTCGCCAATCGGCTAAGGCATGTAAATGACGAAAAAGTAGGGGTAAGTAAAAACAATGCTCAAGTAGGCCCATCGATTGGCTAAGGCGTGTAAATGAAAAAAAAATAGGGGTAAGAATAAAACAAAAACAGAAGCAAAAAGGTTAGTAAAAAGAAGAAAAATACGTGCAAAAAGGGGCCAACTTCAAGTAGAAGCTCTATTTCTCCCCAGTGGAGTCGCCATCTGTGCAGCCATAGATTTTTTATGATCCGTCGTTACGATGCGCTCGTATGAAAAATAAAGAGTCGCCACCCAGAGATTTTGGTGTCCCGAGAAACTCAAATCAATATTAGATGCACCGAAGTGCCAAATATGACTCTAATCTGGTCTATGCCAAAGGCACTTGGGTAGGGGCTTCAGTTATCGATCGGGAAGGTGTTAGACACCCGATCAATCCACTCGTAGAAGAATAGAGGGGAGAGCCAGAGCTCTCGGGCCCTTGTAGCACGGCTGTGGTCCTTCGCGCAAAAGCGACGCCAGTGAGCTTTCGATAGCAAACAAGTGGTCTGATGGGTTCTAAACTCTAAGGCTAGGAAGCTAGAGGGTAGGAGAAGAGAACTAAGGCCTAGTTCCTACTAAAATTGGGAGATTGATGATTGTAGACACCCAAATTTGGCCCAAGGCCCGATCGAAACACCTTTCGAGAGAGGTGTAATTCTGAGCTTTTGAAGGCATGTATGGAACCCTTAGGAATCACCCTAAACCCTTAGGAATTAACCTAGATCTCTTAGGAACCTACCCCAAACCTTTAGAAACTAATCCCGAACCCTTAGAAATTAACCATACCCTTTCCAGACCTATTAGAACCCTTCCCGGGCATGATTCGAACCCCCTTGAACAGCTGTTAGAAAGAGGAGTTCTAAAGTTTTTGTGGATAGTTTCCCAACCTAAGGTATATACCATTGGAAAGTAGAGCTTTCTATCTTTCCAACGAACTAAGAATCGCCTAATTTGGAGTTATACATCAAAAGATATGGCAGAATAAAGATCGTAAATTTGTACGAGATATTACAAAACCGGACCCATAGAGCCAATTTCGAACTAACCAAAACACCTGATGAAAAGAGGAGTGCCAAGGTTAGCATAGATAGTTTCCCAACCTAAGGCCTATAATATTGGAAAGTATACTTTCCTAGCTTTCCAACGAGCCAAGAATCTCCTAATTTGGAGTTGTACATAAAAAGTTATGGCAATTTGAAAAATACGGATTTGTGCAGGAAATTGCAAACCGGGCCGGGCCCCTGCGGGTCTTCAACTTCCAACAGTTTGGACCTAGTTTTCTTTCAAAAAATGGCCAAATTTGACATTGGGGGTTTGACTTGTGGACCATCCCAAAGTCTAGGGTGTGTTTCTTTAGGACCCTAGTGACCCTATTAGCTTAAGTTATCACCCTTTTGCCATTCAAGTCACCACCCTATTATCTACCATTAAACCCAAATCCCTCTTCTCCAAGTTCTAGAAAACCACAAAAACCTTAGATTTCCCATTACCTAATTGCTAATCTAATTAGGACTTTAACCCCTCACTAATCCTCCCTTCCCCTATAAATAGAGAGCCACCTGTTAAGACCTGAAAAGTACCACTTTTCACCCCTTAACTTAACCTGTGATAAGACCCTTAACCCTTTAATAAATATTTGTTAAGCTATTTTTGTAGGTAATAAATAGCAGTGCAATAAGGCCATAAATCCTGCTAAGGAACTCATGATTGGCACCAGAAGTCCCTCAAAAGAATGAGCCATGAATCCAGACCTGAGGTAAGCCTCGTACAGCTGACAAAGCTCCAAAGGATTCAGAAAAATATGCTTCGCGCAGTTCTCGCGAATTCCCAAGACTTCACAACAACTTCTCACGCAGTTGAGTGACAGACTAGCTTCAGAATCCTGCCTCGCACAGCTGTCGCGCAGTAGCTGCGGGATGCAAATGTCAAAGGAGCTGTCGCATAGTTCAGAAAAGCCTCAAAGCTATCGCAAGGATTCTCGCAAAGATCTGTCAAGAGAACCTCTCGCGCAATCCAGAAACTATCAAAGCCTCGCGAGGATCCTCGTGAAGTTCCATTAAGAAGTGAACTTCTCGCGCAGTTCTTGCGTTGTTCAGGAAGAAAGCAGCCTCGAGAAGCCAGAGTTAGCCTCGCGAAGATCTATTGTGAAATGGAATGCTCGTGTAGTTCCTGCGCTATTCACAAGTAGCAATCCAACTGCGCGAAGCTCAATCCGGCGAGAGCGCACCAACCTCGTGACAGCTGAAGCTTCAGAGTTAAACTCAACCATGAGAAGAACAGAGTTACCACGTGACGAGTCTGGGAAACGATGGCTACCTAGCGAAGCTCTAAACTTTAACCTTCCATCGCTTTAGCAGAGGACTTTTTGAGAATTTCTAAGGATTAGGGCACACACTCCCATGCTCAAATCTATGTGCACACGCCTCGAGGCATCTAAGGAATAGTATTTGACCATGTGGCATCATTAAAATTAGGGTTTCCTAACCCTAATGCGCCACCACACCACTGCTATATAAACCCAAACTTGGTTTAGGTTTAGGAGTTCAGACCATATCACTGATACGGGATCTGAGATCATTTTCTTTTCTGTTCTTCTGTAGTTGTAACTAGTTTTCCTTTTTCTTTTTCTTTCTCTCCATAGTCCAGCACTTGCTGGCTATGCCTTTGTATGTATTTTTGAACTAGTTTAATGAATGTTTTTTAATAGGATATGTACTTTTATGGGATGTGTGCGAAAGAGAGTTGCTCTGTGCAAGGCTGCTGCCTTGTGATCCGTCATTGCTTTGGCTGTGATTCAAAATAATGGAGGACTGATTCTAAGGATCCATTCAGATCCAAGTGACCTGTGTCTCTGGGCTATCATGGTCCGATACAGCCTTAGCCCCACCACAGGACCCACTAGATCTGAAATCCCCATGAGAGCCTGTGCTGGTAGCCTTGTGACCATGGTGGTGGCAGCAATATTACTGTTCTATTTTGGACTCTATGAGGAGGATAGCCTCTGGGATAGTCTGTGACCATTAAAGTGGACAGGCTATAGCCTTAGGGTGAAGCCAATCAGTAGGATCCAAGATAGATTCTTCTTCTCTGCACATGTGCCTGTAGCCTTGTGGGAGATTGTACAGTGAGGCAGACTCCCCTATATTTGTATACACCCCCCATCAGATGTTAGATCTGATCTGATTATGGAGATTGTAGGCTTGTGACTAGACCATTGTAGTCCCACTCAAGCAATGGACAACTAGATCGAAGGTTGTACTCAATCCCTTGCTGGTTCTATGTGTCAGGGCTAACATGGTCCTATACAGCCCTAGCCCCACACATAGAGCTTTAGAGGTTGATGTTCCCTATGAATTCTTAAGCTTGTAGCCTAGATGAAGTAATGCGTACAATGATTAACTTATTTTGACCCATCTCTGGACTGTGGTTCCCCTACGGGATAGTCTGTGACCATTTGAGTGGACAAGTTATAGCCTTAAGGGATTGGATCATGGCACAAAGATGGGTTGGATTCTTTCTCCTCAGTGGTGATAATGTAGCCATTGGACAGGATTTCTATAACATCAGATCTGAATCTGAGTTACAAGACTCCTCTGATCTAGACTCAATAGCATACTTCTCACCCTTTTATATTTATTTTCCCACACTCCATACATCTTCTCAACCCTTTCTGTAGTAATTCATTAGGCTACCTTAGGATATTTAGAATAACTCCCTTCCTTTAGGACTGCCAGATCTGTAGTCAGATCTGGAGGGACTACTAGAGATGGCTCCCTTGGAGCCGTAGATCAGCTTTTCCCTGTGGCACAAACTCTTACTTATCAAAACTTGCTACAAATGGACCCTGTATCTTGCAGGTCTAGGATTTCTCAGTTGTGCTGATTCCATCCCCTGTTTTACTTTGATTTTAAATTGCTTTTACCACCAACAAATAAAGTAAGCACACTGGTTGTCACAATAAGTTTTTGGTGCCGTTGCCGGGGATAAGATGATCTATTAGTAGACCCTTAGTTTTTGTATTTTTAGTGTTCTTTGTAGCTGTGAATAATTGATACTGCTGATGTAATTTTGAATCTTTCTTGCAGATCTAGACAACAACAGAGAAGGACAATGGACTGCATTTGGAGATTAGCTACCTCTGTTTGCAATTCTCTAACCTTTAAAACTCAGTATAGTTTCTTTGAAAATTCCATAGCAGTTATTTAGTATAGTTGTAAATTTATGTTTTCTTAAATAGCTGTAAATTTGTTAGATAAATTCTTTGAGTTAAGTGCAATATGCCTGCAAGGAGTTGTCCTTGCTGGTGGTGTGTTTGTATGCTAGGTAGGAGATCTCTTAGTCCTACTTTAGAGCCTTTCAACCCTGAGCTAGAAAGGGGTAGAAGACTTAGAAGGAACAGGCACACCACAGTTGAGCCCCCAATTGAATCTGAGACAGTAGTCATGGGTGAAGAACAACCTAGAACTCTCAAGGGTTGAATGCTCCAGATGACTATAACTCTCCATTTAGCATTCAATTCCTTGATGTTCAGGGGAATTATGAAATTAAAACTTCTATCATCCAGATGCTGCCCTCTTTCCATGGGCTTAGCAAGGAAGACCCTTACAAGCACATTGACCAGTTCTTGGCCTTGTGCACCACATTCAATATCACTGGTTTGGGACCTGAGGCTACTAGGCTCAGGCTCTTTCCCTTCTCTTTGAAGGATAGGGCTAGTACCTGGTTGGCTACTCTTCCCAACAATGGCATCAATTCATGGAAAGACCTACAGACCAAGTTCCTGACAAAGTTCTTCCCTGAGACCAAAACTAGCCAGTTGAGGAAGGCAATTCTTGCTTTTGCCCAATCCCCAACTAAGGATTTTAATCAAGCCTGGGATAGGTTTAAGGAAATGCTCAAACAATGCCCCCACCACAAGATCCCTGACTGGCAGCTTGTACAAAGCTTCTACAATGGGATTGATGAGAAAAATAGAGATATGGTTGATGCTTCTTGTGGTGGAACCTACATGCACAAGACTGCTGATGAGGCATGGGAATTGTTTGAAGTAATCAGTGAAAATGCTTTTCAAAAGCTATCCCTGGCAAGAACAAGTCAGGAGTCTGTGTCAAAAGTGGGGCCTGCTGCATTGTCAAGAGGAAAAGTTTATGAGGTGTTTGGGAACAACGATCTGCAGCAGCAGATGGCAAACCTCTCAGAGAAGTTTGCCAAATTACTGACTGTGATGCAACCCAGAAGGGCTGCTCAAGTGGTGGTGGCATGTCTGATATGCAAGTCCCCACAGCACACAGTAGAGGAATGTCCATCTACAGGGCAATATCCTGAATTGGTATTGGAACATGCTGCTGCTGTGCAATCTTTTGGCCAACAACAATCTGGTGGCTACAACAGACAACCATTTAGATACTAGCACCAAAATGCTGGTTACCAATGGAGAGACCACCCAAATCTGAGGTGGAGGCAAGACAATTATATGCAGCCCCAGCAAATGTTGGCCTTACCCCAAAGGCCACAGCAGCAATTCAATCAGGGATATGCCCCTAGGTCTAATTTCCAACACCAGCAGCAGCCCCATCAGTAACAAAATCAATTGGTCTTACCCCCATCTCAACCCAGAAATACTTCTTTCGAGGACCAGGTCTTGACCTCACTGCAAAACCTAGGGTCCGTGGCTCAGACTGTGAATTCTCATGGTCAGAGCATAAAGAAGATGGAAGAGCAGATTGGCCAACTAGCGTATGCCTTAGCTAAAAGAGAGGAGGGGAGGTTGCCTAGTCAGCCAGTGGTTAATCCCAAGGGCCAATTTTTGATTGGTGAAGGATCCTCAAACCTTGAGGGGCAAGGGGAACTTTCATTAAATTGATTCACAAAACTGTGCATTGTGTATGTTATGTATTTTAGTATGGTTCATTTTTCTTTCTGTCTATAGGAATTTCTAGTGATCTTGTCGGAGTCTGAGTGTATATGACCTGAAAATTCTTCTGCCTGCTTTGCTTCTTGTCCCCTTTGAATTGGTGATTTTGAGTGAATGAATGATGATTATACTGTTTTGATAATGAGAATGCTTTTTTTTGGATATGAGGTTTTGATTAAATGCTTTTTGAGTAATTGCATGATTAATTGTTGGGAAAGCATGGAGAGTCCTTTTTAGAATGACTAAGGGTGTCCCTGGAAAAGAGAATGTGAGAGAATCCACCCACAAAACAAAGGAAAATGACAGACTAATGGGTGTGTGATCCTTGTCTCTGTTTTAGCTGTCGCGAGGTTCTGAAAAATAGGCGTGGTTTCTTCTTGCGCAGTTCATAAGATATTATCCTACTAAGCTGTCGCGAGATTCAATACAATTGTGTGGACTCTCTCGCGTGATCCAAATGAAAGTCCAATCTCGCGACCCACTCCTTCCCATCTAGCGAGCAGACATTTTTAAAGCGCGCCAAGCCTCGCGATATATATAATCCAACCCCTCGCTGCTTTCCTTTTCTATTTTCTCTTTCTTCTCCAGCTAGCAAAACCCTAGCTCTGACTCCCATTAATCTCTCTCCACCAACATCCTTTCTACAGTCCTCCATTCACCTTCAAGTTCTAGGGATTTGCTCCTACAGCCTCCATCACCAGTTGCCCTCTGATAGGAGCTCTCGTGGTCTTTCATGCATCAGATTGAACAGAACCCTAAGTTTTAGGGTAAGACTCAGCTCTCAACCTTTTCTTTTCATTTTTCAAACTACACATTCACAGAGGAGAAGTTCAATGGCCCCTAAGGGCGCACCTGTGAAAAGAGCAAGGGATAAAGCTCCCGTGAAGCCCACTCCCAAGAAGGCCAAGTCCTCAAAGGTGCCGTAAAAAGGGAAAGAAGTGGTTCAGGAAGTGGCTGAACTAACACCTGATTACTCTACACCCTCTGAGCTCCTGACTCCCATTCCCTTGGAGCCTGAAGCTATTTTTGACCTATCTTTCTTTGAAACGGAACCTCTGTTTGCCCCTGCCATTGAGTTCATGCGCAAGTCTGGTTTGACCCCCCTGCTGCAAGCTATCCCTACAATAGCCTACCCTAGACTAGTGCAACTCTTTTACCAGCACATTAGGGCTAGACCAGACCAACGTGGGCAGCCAGGCCTCCTTGTGTTAGTTGACAATTTTGAAATGTTACTCAACCCTGAGTTGATTATTGAAGTGATGGGCATCCCTGCTATCTTTGACCCCAACTGTGGATATGGCCCCCCTGTGAGTGCCCCCATCGATACCATTGCACAGGCCCTTACCAGAGGATTAAAGGCCACAGGGGATTCCATCAGGAGAAGAGACCTGGACCCTAAACTTCTGTTCATTGATTAAGTTCTGCGGAAGAACATTTATTGTGCCGGCCATTAGCAGGAGAGGAGGACCCCTATTGCTGATGTTGTTTATTCCTTTTCTCTGGGCCACAGTTTTCATGCTGCAAGGTTAATTTTTGAAGCAATGAAGGATGTGATGGTGAAGCTAGGATAGAAAAAGAAGCCCTACACTCTCCCCTATGCAAGACTCATTACCAAATTACTTTTCAGGGGGGGGTACAAGATACCAGTGGGAGAATTAACTGATGACCTCACCCCTACAACTTTTGCAAAGAGGCAATGGGGGATCAACAGGAGTCTGATGGATCCCCAAAAGAAGAAGAAGGCTGAGGCTCAGGTTGCTACAGAGCAAGGAGCAGGAGCTGTTGTTGCAAAGGCCACCCCTGCTCCCAAAAAGATGGTTAGAGCACCTGCTCTGAAGAAGGTGGTGGAAGCTCCTATCATCTCTACTACTGCAGCAGTCCCTCCATCCACCACACCTCCTACTGCAGCCCTCCCTATCCCTCCATCAGTTCCTTTGCCTATTCCATCTTTCCCTTTTCATCTTTTGTCTCCCTTATCCATACCCTCACATTTCCCTGTGACTAGTACTGTTGAGGACATTGACCCCCATGACAGCCCTTTACCTTCACCTACCTTACCTCAATACCCAGCCCCAATTCCTCCATCATCGGCACAGAACCCTGACAGCCCTCCCCTGATATCCTACCTAAAAAGGAAGACGACAACCATCCCCATCCCCTGCCCCCTCCACTCAACCCCGTCCACCACCTTCTCAGCCCCCACATCCTTGATCCCTCTCTCCTTTCTTCTTAGAAGTTTTATTTTTGTAATCTTTTAGTCTTAATGAAATTTTCTTTTCCTGTTATTCTGTAAAGTTCTCTGTTTTTGGTTGTTTTCATTCTTGCTGTTTTCTTTTCTCTGACAATAAATCTGCTGCACACCCACCTTTGAATCAGTGGGGATACTACTCCTCATAGGTTTGGGGGTGTGGCAGGCAGATCCTGCCAATGGAATAGTTAACCTAAGTGCAGCAGAATCATGTGAGTAAGATGGAAATGGGTCATGTTCACTGGAGAATTAGAAAAATAATGAAATTAAATTTTTTTTCCAGACTTTAGGCATTACAAACTTTTAAAATTTCACATTTCCATGATGAGATCAGCAAGGAAACTCAATTGTATCAGCACTTAGTGAATCATTAGAGGGAGAAAAAGGTAAGGACATACTTAAGAATTCAAAGGAAGACCATAACCAATGAGATTTGGGCCTATACAAAAGTTTTTTTCTTTGAGGAGTGACTAAGGCAATTTCTTCTAGCTGAGTCCTTTGTGCTCACTAGAAGTTAGGCAACTCCAAGTTGAAACAACTGACAGCACTCATGAGACTTAGGAAAGGATCAAGACCTTCTCTTGGACAGTTTGAGCCTAAATAGACCAACCTTAAGCAACTGCCCTTGTCCATACCCCCTTTGAGCTTTAAATCTTAAATTTCTTCAAAATGCACCTGAGTACTTGTACCTGAACCTATGAACCTAATTCAGCCTACCCTCACTCTGAGAATTCAGAAGGTAAAGGAGAAAGAGTTGAAGATGGACTAGCTATGGTTAACATTAGGTGAATAAAGAAGAAGTACCTCAAATTCTGGCAGTATGACAACTGAGAAAATGGTGGCATTTCAGAAAAGCAAAAACAAAATAAAAAGAAGAAAAATGCATCAAAAAGAAACAAAAACAATAATAAAGAGGAGTAAGAGAGGAGTCAAGAGGGAACTTTCATTGGGAAAATCGAAATCAAGAAGAGAAATTGATCACTTCAAATCTGAAAACCTTAAAGAAGATGAAAGGAGCTGAATTAAAGAAGGTGAAGTCATGAATCACCTCATTCACCTACTGATTTCTCAATTTTGAACCCCTTTTCAACCTTCCATTCTTTTTAACCCCACTCCATAAGCCACATTACAGCCCAATTAAAGCCCTTGTGATCCAAAGTTGAGTGAGCTGTCATGTGGAGATAAAGAGTTATCCAATCTATGGTGAGGATCTGTCAATGATGACAGAACTTCAGAGCTATGCCTATGGTCATGCTTACAGACCCATTTGGGGGATGTAACTGCTCTTGAGCTTAAAAGAAAGTGAAACCCTTAAAATTTCCTCATGAGAGTATGCCCTAGAGAGTTTTGGGTCTGATATTGAATGCATTAAGTATGATCTACAACCTAATTTTTGATCTAGTAATGAGCTCAGTGCTGACACACATGTGAATTGTTTTTTGGTGTAAACTGATTTGAAATGCTGTGCTTTCATGAGAAACTTATACTGTTCAAATTTTTGTGCAGCCAAGGTGTTTGAATTTCTTATATCTCTTACTGATTCAAGGGTGAACTAACTCTGTTTCTTGACCGCTCACTTGATAATAATGCACTTTTGTTAATTGTCTCATTGAGAAGTTTGTGGGTGTCTTCATTGAAATCCCTCAGGAGACTTCACTCCTCCACTAGGGATCACCTAGGGGTTTAAAAGGCTAGGTACATGCGCTAAATGTATCCGTGCTCCCTACGAAAGTGGCATTTAATTTCTGTAGTTATTTTAGTGTAGCTTTGCTAAGGGACTAGCAAAGATTAGGTTTGGGGGTGTGTTAAGACCTGAAAGTACCACTTTTCACCCCTTAACTTAACTTGTGATTAGACCCTTAACCCTTTAATAAATGTTTGTTAAGTTATTTTTGTAGGTAATAAACAGCAGTGCAATAAGGCCATAAATCCTGCTAAGGAACCCATGATTGGCACCAGAAGTCCCTCAGAAGAATGAGCCATGAATCCAGACCTGAGGTAAGCCTCGCGTAGCTGACAAAGCTCCAAAGGATTCAGAAGGCTTCGCGCAGTCCTCACGAATTCCTAAGACTTCACAACAACTTCTCGCGTAGTTGAGTGACAGACTAGCTTCAGTATCTTGCCTCACGCAGCTGTCGCGTAGTAGCTGTGGGATGCAAATGTCAAAGGAGCTGTCGCGCAGTTCAGAAAAGCCTCAAAACTATCGTGAGGATTCTCGCAAAGATCTGTCAAGAGAACCTCTCGCGCAGTCCAGAAACTATCAAAGCCTCACGAGGATCCTCGTGAAGTTCCATTAAGAAGTGAACTTCTCGCACAGTTCTCGTGCTGTTCAGGAAGAAAGTAGCCTCGTGAAGCCAGAGTTAGCCTTGTGAAGATCTATTATGAAATGGAATGCTCGTGCAGTTCCCGCGCTATTCACAAGTAGCAATCCAACTGCGCGAAGCTCAATCCAGCGAGAGCGCACCAACCTCGCGACAGTTGAAGCTTCAGAGTTAAACTCAACCATGCGAAGAACAGAGCTACCACACGATGAGTCTGGGAAACGATGGCTACCTAGTGAAGCTCTGAACTTTAACCTTCCATCGCTTCAGCAGAGGACTTTCTGGGAATTTCCAAGGATTAGGGCATGCACTCCCATGCTCAAATCTCTGTTCACGTGCCCCGAGGCATCCAAGGAACAGTATTCGACCATGTGGCATCATTAAAATTAGGGTTTCCTAACCCTAATGCACCGCCACACCACTGCTATATAAACCCAAACTTGGTTTAGGTTTAGGAGTCCAGACCTTTCACTGATACGAGATCTGAGATCATTTTCTTTTCTGTTCTTCTGTAGTTATAAGTAGTTTTCCTTTTTCTTTTTCTTTCTCTCCATAGTCCAGCACTTGCTGGCTATGCCTTTGTATGTATTTTTGAACTAGTTTAATGGATGTTTTGTAATAGGATATATACTTTTATGGGATGTGTGCGAAAGAGAGTTGCTCTGTGCAAGGCTGCTGCCTTGTGATCTGCCATTGCTTTGGCTGTGATTCAAAGCAATGGAGGACTGATTTGAAGGATTCATTCAGATCCAAGTGACCTGTGTGTCTGGGCTATCATGGTCCGATACAGCCTTAGCCCCACCATAGGACCCACTAGATCTGAAATCCCCATGGGAGCCTGTGCTAGTAGCCTTGTGACCATGGTGGTGGCAGCAATATTACTATTCTGTTTTAGACTCTATGAGGAGGATAGCCTCTGGGATAGACTGTGACCATTCAAGTGGACAGGCTATAGCCTTAGGGTGAAGCCAATCCGTAGGATCCAAGATGGATTCTTCATCTCTGCACATGTGCTTGTAGCCTTGTGGGAGATTATACAGTGAGGCAGACTCCCCTATATTTTTATAGACCCGCCATCAGATGTTAGATCTGATCTGATTATGGAGGTTGTAGGCTTGTGACTGGACCATTGTAGTCCCACTCAAGCAATGGACAGCTAGATCGAAAGTTGTACTCAATCCCTTGCTGGTTCTATATGTCTGGGCTAACATGGTCCTATACAGCCCTAGCCCCACACATAGAGCTTTAGAGGTTGAGGTTCCCTATGGATTCTTGAGCTTGTAGCCTGGATGAAGTAGTGCCTACAATGATTAACTTGTTTTGACCCATCTCTGGACTGTGGTTCCCCTATGGGATAGTCTGTGACCATTTGAGTGGATAGGTTATAGCCTTAAGGGATTGGATCATGGCACAGAGATGGGTTGGATTCTTTCTCCTTAGTGGTGATAATGTAGCCATTGGACATGATTTCTATAACATCATATCTGAATCTGAGTTACAAAACTCCTCTCATCTAGACTCAATAGCATACTTCTCACCCTTTTATATTTATTTTCCCACACTCCATCCATCTTCTCAACCCTTTCTGTAATTAATTGATTAGGCTACCTTAGGATATTTAGAATAAGTGACCTTAAACTCCCTTCTTTTTAGGACTGCTAGATCTGTAGTTAGATCTGGAGGGACTACTAGAGATGGCTCCCTTGGAGCCGTAGATCACCTTTTCCCTGTGGGACAAACATTTACTTATCAAAACTTGCTACAAATGGACCCTATATCTTGCAAGTCTAGGATTTCTCAGTTGTGCTGATTTCATCCCCTGTTTTACTTTGATTTTAAATTGTTTTTACCACCAACAAATAAAGTAAGCACACTAGGTGTCGCAACACCACTCCTCTTGCTTAAGGGTTGAGAAATTTGCTTAAGAGAGAAAGAGCTCAAAGTGAGAAGTTCTTCCTCCCTTTTGTGCACTATTTTCACCAAATTCCAGAATTCCAAAACCTCTTCCAAAGCTTGTTCTTACATCCAAAACCCATAGCCTAGGTGTGTGTGATCCCCTAGCCTTCCTTCCCTACCTCTTAGCTTCAAGTCATAGGAGTTAGAGCCCCGTTTTCCACCATACAAGGCCTTCAAGAGATCATCAAAGCAAGCCACGCAGGGCTCCTCTACGATGCTACAAGGGCTCGAGGGCTCTGGCTCTCCCCTTTCTTTTCCTATCTCTTTCTAGCTCCCTCCATCCTCCCATTTGTGCCGTTACGCAGCCGATTTTTCGGTAGGAATGGAGGGGCACAAATAGGATTCTAAGCCCTTTTGGGCAAGAGAAAACTATTTTCTTTTCCTTCACTTCATTTTATTTTTGGCCATTAGTAGAGACCGGTTAAGCGGGTCGGGTGCCTAACACCTTCCCGATCGATAACTGAAGCCCCTACCCAAGAGCCGTTGGTGTGGACCGGATTCAGAGTCATATTTTTAGCACTTCGGTGCTCATAAAAATGAACTAGGTATCCCGGGACATCGAAAGCTCCGGGTGGCGACTCTATATTTTTTTCATTAGAGAGCGCATCGTCGCGACGGGTTCGTCCCGATTCCCACGGTTGCACAGATGGCGACTCTGCTGGGGACTAGCTAGTAGAGCTTCCCCTTGAACTAGGCCTTTTTATTTTTTTATTTTTCCTAACATTTATTGCTATTTTTTGTCTTATTTTTACTATTTTTTTTAATTCACCCCTCCGATTAAGTCATTTTTCTCACCCCTACTTTTCCGTCATTTACATGCCTTAGCCGATTGGCTGGCCTACATGTGCATCGTCTCTTAATTTCTTTACTTTTCTGTCATTTTAAGTGCCTTATCCGATTGGCGGGCCTACTTGAGCACTCATATTCTGCCAGTGGACGCCGGCCCGTAGTGGCGGGACGGGATCATCACCCCCGGTCTTTGAACTAAAGAAAACTTCCAAAAAAAGAAAAAACTTTAAAAAAAATTAAAATTAAACCAAGTTAGGGAGCTTAATTAATTTGTTTTTTTTACGGGGTAGATTTTCAAAGGGTTGGGTTTAGGCACACATACAAACACCTGGGTCTTAGTATGGCGGCAGCCCTAGTGGTGATGATCCAGAAAAGTCCCAGCCCACCTAGTATCTGAGAAGGCACTCGCGCCGGAGGTATATCGGGTGGGTTCCCATT
Organism: Chloranthus sessilifolius; assembly: GCA_021018995.1. Classification (NCBI taxonomy): domain Eukaryota; kingdom Viridiplantae; phylum Streptophyta; class Magnoliopsida; order Chloranthales; family Chloranthaceae; genus Chloranthus; species Chloranthus sessilifolius. The sequence continues at coordinate 56,480,739 of CM037593.1, read as the reverse complement.
CCAAAAAGCTTAAAACCCTTGGGGAGTGCGCTAGCGAGTTATACCGGACTCAAACCCCTTAGGTGCGGTGAGGAGAGAATCGATCATAAAAAAAAAACTGCTCAGTTCCCGGAAGCTTAGCTTCCATAAAAACAAAAAAAAAGAGACTCATTTTGGGCTTGCTGTGCACACTATCAAACCAAGCTGAAAGAATAGTTTTGTTAGGCGTATATATTAAATACGCCTAGCCAAAAAATCCTCAACTAATAGTTCTGGTATATAATATCGCCTACCAAATCTGCTTAGTTTTGGTCAGGCGTATATAATACATACGCCCAGTATAAACTGAGTTTAAGGAGCCCGAATCTGTGGCCTTCTTCACCTCCCAAGTTTCCCGATTAGTGTGCTTAGTGCCTTGTTTGGGCCCCACCATCTCCGACACCCAATACGCCCCCGCCGGTCAAAAGAGGGCAACTTCTTTTTGGCTCATTCCGAGGGATCGGGTTGTTTGCCTCAATTTTTGTGCCTTCAATAGATCGAAGGGTCTCCTTCGATTCTTCCAAAGTGCATCGGAACCGTCACCACGGGTCTTGAATTAAGGTACGAGAGCCACCCGAAAAGGGAATTTCAGGGCCTCGGAACCTTTGTTTTAAAAAAATAATAATAATAAATAAATTATAAAATTCAAAAAATATATATAATCAAAAACCCGAAAAATAGATAGTTTGTGGTGCCGACACAACGGCATCATCTTGCCCTCCGCCGTCCTGTAGGGGAAGGAGAAAATATTTTAGGCCTCATCCAAGGCATCCTTACCCGACCCACTCCCGAAGAATGTCGCGGGTAGTGGACCCGGCTTACGCCGATCCCGACTCATCCCCGCCACATTCTCCAACCCACTCCCATTTAGGAGAAGTTTTTTCTACCATCCCCCTCACCCAACCGCCCTTTACCGTCACCGGCCCATTCGGCGCCCCCATATTTCCAACCATTCCCCAACTCCCCATCCTTCGCCCAAACAATGCCCGCTTTCCATCCCATACCCATGCTAAACCTACCCCATAGTCCATCAACTTCCATGCCAAACCCATTTTCCCAATCCACATCCATGCCCCAATTCCCATCATCCCCCTATAGACCCGATCCACCCACATTCACATACACCACTTCCACCCTATCCAACCCCTCGCAAAACCCCCCATCTATCCGGGTCATGCCCATTTTTACCGGGGTCATGCCCAACTTTTCTCATCCCTCCTCATCATGCCCCCCATCATCCCAAAACATACCCAATACATCTCCTCATCCACCCATACCTCCCCACCTATCGTGGCCATGCTCGATTATACCGGGGCCATGCCCAATTTTTCCACCACCTCCATCCCATCTATATCCCATCATCCCTTAAATCCCCCATCTCCATCCAACCCTCCCTTTATAACCATGATGGAGGAGATATTCCAAGCCTACTCCTTATGGAAGGCTTCTCAAAACACCCCCTCTCCTTCACACCCCATGCCCATGAACCCATCCCATACCCTAGCTAATCTCCATGCCTCACTCCCCCATGACCCCCATCAACCCCCCATAATCTACACCATCCAAACCCCCATTACCCACTTACCCCAAGGCCCCATGGCCCAATCTTCAAACTCCCACATACCCTAAGGCCCATTAGCCCAAACCCCCTTTTTCCACATATCCCAGGACCCCATGGCCCAATACCCCACCTCCCAAACCTACCCAGGGCCCATGGCCCAGACCCATCAAGGCCCATTGGGCTAAACCCATCCAGGGCCCATGGCCCATACCTACCTAGGCCCACTGGCCCACACCTACCAAGGGTCCATGGCCCAAACCTATCAATGGCCCGTAGCCCAAAATGGCTAAGGGTTCATGGCCCAAACCCAAACCCCACACTCATACCTTCTACAATACCCCTAACATTTAACCCAACCTTCACAGCCGGGTCAAACCCATGCCATACCTCAAACCCAAGTCTCCCAAGGCCATCTCCAAAACCTTCCCCCATACCTAATGGCCCTATCAGGCCCCACCCCAAAACCAAATTCCCATCACCCAACAAACCTTTCCTCACCCCCAATGGGCTCACCCAACCCCTACTCATGTCATTCCCATCCAACCCATGCCACAACAACAGGAGAATCCCGTCCTCACTGTACATTATGCTGACTAGCAGTATGAAGAGGACGAGATTAGGAATAGCGGGGCCTATGCTGAGGCTTTGACCAGCCTCAACCCTCCTCCCATAATTGCCCATCCCCTGGTGGCCCAAAGTGAAGTCCAACCAACTGCCGAGAAAGCAACTCTCATGTCCAAAGAATCAGAGCAGCTGAAAGAACAGTTGGACAAAATACAGAAGCAGTTAATGAAAATGGGTGGTACTGAAATCCACGCCACGGACTTCACAGACTTATGCCTATTCGCTAAGGTCCCCCTGCCCCCCAAATTCAAAATGCTAGCCTTCGCCAAATATAATGGCACTGGCAACCCGATTACACACCTCAAGTCCTATTGTGGGGACATGTGCCAGTACAGGGGGGACCAGAGACTGCTAATAAAAGTCTTTCAGAAAAGTTTGATCGGACCAGCCCTAAGGTGGTTCACATCTCTTGAACCATCCATGATGAAGACATGGAAGGATTTGATGCATTTATTCCAGGAATAATATGTCTATAATATTGATATTGAACCGCACAAGTATCATTTAGCTCGTTTAAAGCAGAACCAGAATGAGACCTTTAGCGACTTCTTGGGGCGATGGAGAGCATTGGCAGCTCAGGTCAGGAACAGAATACCTGATGATGAACAGATAAAGATGATATCAAAGAACACTCTACCAGTGATTTCAGACTTTTTGGTATATCAACAGCAAACCAGCTTTGCTTATCTAGGAAGGAATGTTAATCGATGTGAGGATGCCATCAGGGAGGGGCGTCTGAATAAGAACGTGCCAAGTGGACCCAGTGGGGTTAGAAGATTTTCAGAACAGAGGAACGAGAAGAGAACAGGGGGCGATGTCCAGAACAGGGGGCAATGTCCAGAACATAGTCAATACTAGGACCAATAATAATACTACCCCGTTTCAATTTCAGGCAGCCCCACCAGCACCTGTTAAGCCTGAGCAAATGCAAGGAATGGGGAATGGGTAAGGAATGCAAATGACCCCGAAATAGAGGAGAGCCCGCTATGACCGAGTCTTCACGCCTCTGGGGCAATCTTTGAGTGTACTTTTGCCCCTGTTAGTAGAAAAGGGATTAGTGGCTATCCGCCAACAGCAGCCTCCTCCTCACCCGATCCCAAAGAACTATGACCCAAATACCCACTGCAATTTTCATCAGGGTCCGGGTCACCCTACTGATCGCTGCTTTGAAGCACGCCATCCAGGATCTGATCGATGCCAGAAAAATCATTCCCCCTGCACCTTCTCAGCATGCTAATATTCATCAAGTACCACTACCCCCACATCCTACCGGAGGAGCAGGTCCCAGCCCACCATCGGAATGATAGAAAATGAGGAGTTTGAATTTGACCCATCCAATTATATTAGTGATCGGGAGAGTTATGTATCACCGTTGTTAAGAAATGTTGAAGAGAGGAATGTAGGGGTAGTTGAACCCCTAAATTTGTCAGATTATTTCTCTAACCCGACTCCATAAATTGAACCCTTGGATCTCAGGGCATACTTTCCATCGCCCACACCCGTCAATTATGTGAATATCAATGCATACCAACCATACACCACAACCCCCATCAATTATCCAATGAGCCAACATGCCCCCAATCCTACACCCGCACTCGCCAGTCATCAATGGCTTATGCCTGCCCCATTCCAACTACCACCATAGACCACAACCCCCATCGATTACCCTTTAAGCCACCAAGCCCTCAATCCAACACCCGCACCCATCAGTTATCAATGGCCGGCGCCCACTCCATCACCCCTAGCTCAACCACCGACAAGTTTCACCACCCCAGTCAATTACCTAACGGCCCATCAGACCCCCCATCTGCTGCCAGCACCCACTGGCTATCAATGGCCTACTTTTACCTCTTCCCTCTAATGCCACCACTCTCAAGCTCCACCACCCCCGTTTGGCCCAATTTTTCCACCCAACCCACTGCCACCGGGGTGAATCAAGTATTGCCCACACCTCCTGAGACGACACTATAAGTATCTCAAGAACCGACAGCCATACCTTTCTAGCTCTGGGGACCCACATATGATCCTCATCAAGTCCCGCTAAGCTACGAACAAATAGATGTCAATGCCGGAAGTAGCAGTAGAGAAGGGGTAGTAGATTTTGTTACCAGATCAAGGAGGATATCAAAGCAGCCAGAAATACCAGCAGAAGCATAGGCCCAACCCAATGAAAAGAAAGACAGTGCGGTGAACCCCTTCGAGAAGATGAGTCGAGAACATAAACTAGAGACTCAGATGAGAAGGATGCCTGCCCATATCACACTGTATGGGATCTATTGATGACGTCCCCACTCCATTTTCAAGCATTAATGGGGGCATTAAAAAATGTGCATGTATCACTCCAAGTTATCCCAGATGAAGTCAGGCAGATAATTGGTCAAGTGATGGCCCCAAATGCCATTTCATTTTCTGATGCTAATTTACCTGAGGAAGGAGGTAGCCACTTAAAATCTTTGAATATAACCGTTGAGTCTGGAAATATGATTATCCCCTTGGTACTAATCGATAATGGGTCTGCATTGAATATATGCCCATTGAGAACCGCCACCAATATCGGGGTTGATCTGTGCATGTTAAGGCCCACCAAAACCAGCGCTAGAGGGTTTGATAATACCAGGAGAGAAATAATGGGAGAAGTTGATCTTGAGCTATTGATAGGGCCAATGACCTTTTCCATCTTGTTTCAAGTCATGGATATCAAATCCTCATTTAATTTATTGTTAGGGAGCCCGTGGCTACATGAAGTCGGAGCCATACCTTCCACATTACACTAGAAACTCAAATTTGCATCTGGGCATAAGATTATCACAATCATTGGAGAGGGGCACAGTGAAAAAGAAAAGGCCGCCAATAACGTTGAAAAGCCCAATATGCTGGATGTACCACACACCACTGAGGACGTTGACCTTCGCAGTTTTGAGTATGAGGTGTCAGCTATAATCCTAGAACCCATGGAGGGCATCATGTCTAAAGCGGGAGGCGATATGGAGGCGGCAATGGTAATGCTTCAAAAGTGGGGCTATCAGAAAGGAAGGGGTCTAGGACCCAAATTACAAGGCAGAAGAGATCCAGTTGTGGCTAAGGGACAGAAAGTAAGATTCGGGCTAGGATATAAGCCCACAGAGTAAGAGGTCCGAGAGGCCAAAGAGAAAGCCAGGGTCGCCGTGGCTGCAAGAGCTCGAGGAATCAACATAGAAGAGAAACCTTGCCCTAGGCCACACATAAGGGATTCCTTCGTCAGCGCAGGGGTCGTAAAGATCGATCAAAATGGGGCAACCCATTTGACCCCACACAAACCCAAAGCCCCAGTCCATCCCACCAATCCCCAGATCTCCCTTCCCAGCTTGGAGATAGATTTGGCCGCATTATCCCTTTTCGAGGAACGACGGTCGGTACTTGAACAAACTCCCCCTATGGTGAATCACCACAAAACTGAATTATTATTTGAGAACATGATCTCAGACAAAATGGGGATCAATATGATGGAGGCTGACTCTAATGAGCCATATCAGTCAGCACCCTCCATCCCAACAGGTAAAGAAGCGGCCCCTCAAGTATGCAACTGGGCATCTTTGCCCCAAACTCTTGAAGCAGGAAGTGGCCTAAAGTTTGGCACCTATTTCCCAAAAAAAAATAATAACCTATAAAAAGTGAGATAAGCCCTTGGCAGGCCTGGCCGAGGGTCCATCTCCGAAGAAAACAAAAATCTCAAAAACATAGAAAAAATACAAAATCCCAAAAACATGAAAAAAATCCAAAGTCCAAAAATATTGTCATTTAAAATTCTAGAAAATGTCCCACAAAAGGATGCCTTAATCAAAATGCCCATACCACGTGAAATCGACCCCTTCCCTGTAGAAATACAAGAAGAGGTAGGGATCACGAGTCTGGACGAGGATGTCTCCTTCGAGGAGCTCCCCGATGGGCTCCTTGGCCGATTTGCCGACTTTGAGCATGACCCTACCCCCATTGTCGAAGAGACCGAAGACGTCAATCTAGGAACTGAGGAGGTTCCCAGGATAACCAAGATCGAAACGTCACTGTCTCCTGAGGAAAGAAAAAGCATGATCAACTTCCTTTGGTCATACCAAGACATTTTTGCCTGGTCGTATGAGGACATGCCTGGTCTGGATACTGATTTGGTCGAGCATGAGTTGCCCCTCTACCCTGATATGAAGCCAATTAAGCAGAAGCTGAGACGTCTCTGACCCGAGTGGATGTTGAAAGTCAAAGATGAGGTCATCAAGAAGTATGACGCAGGGTTTCTCATGGTATCCAAGTACCCGCAGTGGCTAGCTAATATCGTACCTATACCGAAGAAGGATGGAAAGGTCTGCATGTGTATCAATTTCTGTAATTTGAACAAAGCGAGCCCAAAGGACGATTTCCCACTGCCACACATCGACATCTTGGTCGATAACACAGCTACGCATGGAAGGCTCTCATTTATGGATGGATTCTCAAGATACAATCAGATCAAAATGGTAGAGGTTGATTACGAGAAGACAGCTTTCATTACCCCCTGGGGAACCTTTTGCTATCGAGTCATGCCATTTGGGTTGAAGAATGTAGGTGCAACGTACCAGAGAGCTATGACTGCACTATTTCATGACATGATGCACCAAGAGATTTAATTGTATGTCGATGATATGATAGACAAGTCACCAGAGTGAAGCGACCACCTGGTAAACCTTCAGCAGCTGTTTGAAAGGTTGAGAAAATATAGACTACGACTGAATCCACAAAAATGCGCATTTGGTGCTATGTCCAGGAAACTGCTAGGGTTCATCGTCAGCAGGAGAGGGATCGAGGTCAACCCAATTAAAGTCAAAGCCATCAATAAAATGCCACCGTCGTTAATCGAGAAAGAGGTTAGAGGATTTCTGAGTAGAATACAGTATATCAGTCGGTTCATTGCATAGCTAATTCCAATCTGCACGCCAATCTTCAAGTTACTAAGGAAGAATTCACCCGTTGAATGGAACGACGATTGTCAAGCAGCGTTCAAAAAAATTAAAAGCTACCTCCTTAATCCACCTATTTTAGTACCACCTGAGCTAGGGAGACTACTCTTGATGTACCTATCCACGACTGAGTTTTTGATGGGATGTGTTTTGGGGTAGCACAATGAAACTGGAAGAAGAGAGCAGGCCATTTACTATCTGAGAAAGAAGTTTACTGATTACGAGACACGCTACTCTCATTTAGAGAAGGCATGCCTAGCGCTCATGTGGGCTACTCAAAGACTTTGATACTACCTGTTATCCCAAGCCGTCCTGGTTCTAGCACGAATGGACCCATTGAAGTACCTGTTCGAGAAACTTGCTCTCACTGGCCGAACTGTGCAATGGCAGCTATTGTTATCTGAATTCGACATCACGTACGTCACTCAGAAATTGATCAAGGGGCAGGCACTCGCCGATCATCTTGCTGAGAACCCTCTGCCTGACTATGAGCCTCTAAGGACTGAATTCCCCGATGAAGACATCCTGTTCATGACAGAAGACGATACAGAGGAAGCAGAGGAACCATGGGTAATGCACTTTGACGGGGCATCGCATGTCGAAGGCCAAGGAGTTGGCGCCATCCTAATTTCACCAAGAGGATCCCATGTACCGATCTCCATCAAGCTCAACTTCCCCTGCACTAACAATATGGCTGAATATGAAGCGTCATGACCGGTCTCTGCAGCTCTCGATCTGAATATAACTCACCTTCGAGTTTTTGGCGATTCACAGTTAATCATATGTCAGACGAATGGTGACTGGAAGATGAAAGACGAGAAACTGATCCCCTATCATGAACACCTCAAGGATCTAATAGCTTGCTTCCAGGATGTGACTTTCTCATACGTCCCCCGGATAAGGAATCACTTTGCCGACGCATTAGCAACTTTGGCGTCAATGATTGAAATCCCCTATGGTGTTGAGATGAAGCTGATCATGATTGAGCAGAGGAATGAGCCGGCCTTCTGCCTCCAGATTGAGGAACCTAGAAAGCCTGATGATGAGCCACCTTGGTTCTCAGATATCAAGAGTTTCCTCGAGACCCTAACTTTCCCAGAGGCTACATCCAAGACAGACCGAAGAACCATTCAACATTTAGCAGCAGGTTATGTCATTTGCGGGGAATGCCTCTACAAGTGATCATACAATAACATCTTACTCAGGTGCCTCACTGAAGGTGAAGCGGTCCGTATAATGAAAGAAATCCATGAGGGGGTATGCGGAGCCCACGTCAGCGATCACATGCTCGCTAAGAAAATCCTACGGTAGGGATACTTTTGGACCACCATGGAATCAGATTGCTGCAAACATGTTTAAAAATGCTACAAGTGTTAAGAACACTCCAGTCTGATATACGCTCCTGCCGTTGATCTTCACTGCATCACCTGGGGCCTTGACGTTGTCAGAATGATTAATCCAAAAGCATCAAACGGACATCGGTTCATCCTCGTCGCCGTTGAGTACTTCACCAAGTGGGTAGAAGCGGCATCATATGCCAATATCACCGCCATTCACGTTGAGAAGTTTCTCAGGAACAATATTGTGTGCCGATTTGGAGTACCCAAAGATATCATAATGGACAACGGCACAAACTTTGCGAATAAGCGCACTCGAGACTTCTACGAGCAATACAAGATCAAGCATCATCGATCATCCCCATATAGGCCTCAGACCAATGGAGCCGTGGAAGCGGCAAACAAGACAGTCGTCCGCATTCTTGAAAAGATGGTAGTCACTTACAGAGATTGGAGTGAGCAGTTACCCTTCGCACTTTGGGCCTATAGAACATCGATCTGTATCGCTCTAGGGGCAACACCATTCTCCCTTGTGTATGGAACCGAGGCCGTCCTCCCGGTAGAGGTTGAAGTACCCTCACTCTGAATCCTCATAGAATCAGGCTTACCCGAAGCAGAGAGAGAGAGAGTTCACACTTTGATTAGTTGAACTTACTAGACGAAAAGAGACTCCTAGCCTTGTGTCACACTCAAGTTTACCTGGGGAGAATCGCACGCGCTTACAATAAACGTGTTCATGGTCGAGATCTAAAGGTAGGAGACACCATGTTGAAGATCTTCTCATCCCTCCATGCCGATCCAAGAGAAAAGTTTAAGCCGAATTGGGAAGGACCATACGTCATTCGGGAAGTGCTATTGGGATACGCCATCCGCCTCACCACCATGGAAGGAGATCATCTTCCTGAGCCCATCAACGCTGGATACGTCCGACGGTTCTACTCTTAGTCCATCACGACAAGGTAAGTGTTGGTAAAACAGATATGTGACTACTTAAGAACCACCCGAAAGAGGCCTTCATTCCTAGCACAGTAGCCCAAAAACATCTCTAAAAATGATGATATCCTTTCCTACCCCATTTGAGCCTGGGCCTTTCTTTCAATAAACCCATTCCTCCAAAAAAATATACGTGTACATATAAAAAAAAAAAGAGAGAAGAGATGAAGTAGAGTTACTATAAAAAAAAAATCGAAATAGCAAAACCTCAAAAAGAGATTACTTGAAATGAAGCAAAAAGAATAAAAAATGTAGAAGAATCACGGGACATGTATAGTAAAACCCCTAAGGAAGAAAGTATGTAGAGAAAACTGAAGCCGTGTCAAGGAAACCCTTTTAGCCCAACATGCCTTCAAATCCTAACCTAACCCATGGCCAAACTACACCCTGAAGGAAGCCCTCTTTGTAGGTTCGCAAGCAGTCATAATATCTGTTAAGTCAACATGAGCCGAGTTGTGAGACGACACCAGAACCCCATCCAGCATGCTATGAAGAAATTGACGTCTATGTCGTGGCTCCTAAAAAAATAAAAAGAATAAAAAATAAAATAAAAATACAAGCTCAAAGAAAGATGGACGTAGTGAAAACCTGAAAGGGCATTACGGGTAAAAACAACGGGCTTGTGCGGACCAGGTGAAAACTCGAAAGGGCGCTTGGGGTAAGAGAGTTGAACCCATGGACGTGGTGAAAACCCGAAAGGGCACCACGGGTAAAAAAGGGAGATAAAAAAGAAAGGAAGTTTTTTTTTGAAAAAGAAAGGTTTTGACTGATTGAGAAGATTGATATTTGAGGAACCCTTTTGTTACTCTTCCTGTACCCTCTTGTCCGACTGGGCCGCTCATGCTAGTTCGAATCGGGTCCCGCTTTGTGAAACCCGCACCATCAAACGTATGACCTGAGGCAAGGAGAAAGGTTTAACTCAATCCAAAGGGATCAATGTTCCGGCCATGGTAAAATCTTGAAACTCACTTAGGACCGAGTGCATGAAAGAGTTCGACTATGCTCAAAATGGGACCCATTACTCCGTCTCACTATCAAGGCATCAAAAATAAAAAAAGAAGAAAAGCCAAAAACAAAAAATCAAGAAAAATCCAAACACCAAAAAATGTGTATATATTTCTACTCATTTTCGTGTGCATATTTCCAGCATCATATTTCAATCTCAAAAGGAAGAAAAATAACAAAAAATCTCTAAAAACAAAAATCCAAAAAATATCTTGAAAATGAAAAAGTGTAGGTAGAAATCTACTTTTTTTTGTTGTTTAGGATGTATTTTCTTTATATGTATAAACAAAAAAGGGGCTGACGTTTTCTCGAGAACGTGCAAGAACATCACACGGTCCAAAGCCTCGAAGCGGGCAACTTCTCAGCGATGGACAAATCAGATAAAATATCTCACCACCGACGTCAGGTCTAACAAAAAATGATGAAAATCATTTTGAAAAGAAAAAAAATCTGTGTTTTTATGCTACGCACAGCTATGCACTCGCATATTTTCAATGCGGTAAAATGTCAATATGTTACCGGTAGCACAGCTGTGCAAAATTAATGTCTTAGGTCTAAGGTTCGCCTTGGATCTATGGATCCTACTTCAAAGTAGGAGCAACGGTGTCAGTCCCGGTCAAACAATCAATATTTCGATCGAGTCGACTCCACTGCTAAATCTTTGCAATAAGCATTCTGTTTTGGATTCATGTGAACTTAAGTGTCTTAAGCTTCAGATTCTCCATTGAAAAAGGTCAATCGTTGGTTGAGATCAACCTGTTGAGGATGAGATTACATATCAATCAAACTATGTGCAAACCATGCATTCAGAAGGGTTCATTTCCCTTTTATTTCTGCAAGCTTAAAACCTATATTGGCAGCGATATCCCTATAAAGTGTACGCCATGCGTCTGGGTATTCGTATGATGGTCGTTTTTCCCCGTAAATTATACCTGGGCGGGTCCGGGTCGGGGCTTCCATCGCCTTTGTTGCTTATTGCCCCTAATGAGTGCATGATTATGCATAGTTAGTTGATGTTTCTGATCATTATTGGCAGAAGCCAGGATTGGATGCCTCCTTCTAGGAGGTGCCCAATGTTTGACTGGATCTGTTAAAGGAAGTCAAAACTGGATACTCTAGCTCATGTGGATCTGAGGCATGCTTTCAGAAAAATGGCATGCACTCCCAAAAAGTGTTGTGACATCTATTCACTTCGCTCGGGTAGTCATGCTAAATAAACTTTGGGATTGATGGGTCCACCCAAAGATCTCGAACCCTGCTTTTAACAGGGGCACCCGCGAATAATCCAATGAGGTCGTCAAATGCCTCGTAGGATTGGACACAAACTATGGGGCCTTGTGTATGTTTACTTCACGCCTATCTTTGAATGTGGGTCAATCACCCCTCTTACTCACAGCTGTTGCATTCAGAATGAATTTTAAACATCAATCAGCTTCTAATCATCTTGAGCAGCGAACATTTTTCCCGACTAACGGGCTTTCGCAACTCAAGAGGCGAACGTTTTTCCCAGCTATTGGGCTTTCGCAACTCATTCCACCTCGGTTATGCCCCGTAATGTCGCTAAGCGCTTGGGACTCGATTACCTCGAGAAACGAATGATTAGCTTGGAACCCCAGGGCTTTCGTTTTCTCACCGTGTTACTCACCTGATGTGTGAAGTTCATTATGAATGCAGCGGACCCGTCAGTAATGCCTTGGGCCTCTTCGGATGTCTCTTTTCTTTGACATATGATTATTAGTGATCGGATACCAAAGAGGGGCATCTGTAGACACCCAAATTTGGCCAAAGGCCCGATTGAAACACCTTTCGAGAGAGGTGTAATTCTGAGCTTTTGATGGCATGTATGGAACCCTTAGGAATCACCCTAAACCCTTAGGAATCATCCTAGATCTCTTAGGAACCTACCCCAAACCTTTAGAAACTAATCCTGAACCCTTAGAAATTAACCATACCCTTCTCAGACATATTAGAACCCTTCCCGGGCACGATTCGAACCCCCCTAAACAGCAGTTAGAAAGAGGAGTACTAAAGATTTTTTGGATAGTTGCCCAACCTAAGGAATATACCATTAGAAAGTAGAGCTTCTCATCTTTCCAATGAACTAAGAATTCCCTAATTTGGAGTTATACATCAAAAGATATGACAGAATGAAGATCGTAAATTTGTACGAGATATTGCAAAACCGGACCCATAGAGCCAATTTCGAACTAACTAAAACACCTGATTAAAAGAGGAGTGCCAAGGTTAGCATAGATAGTTGCCCAACCTAAGGCCTATACCATTGGAAATTAGGCTTTCCCAGCTTTCCAACGAGCCATGAATCGCCTAATTTGGAGTTGTACATAAAACGTTGTGGCAATTTGAAAAATGCGGATTTGTACAGGAAATTGTAAACCGGGCCGGGCCCTTGTGGGTCTTCAACTTCCAACAATTTGGACCTGATTTTCTTTCAAAAAATGGCCAAATTTGACATTGGGGGTTTGACTTGTGGACCATCCCAAGTCTAGGGTGTGTTTCTTTAGGACCCTAGTGACCCTATTAGCTCAAGTTATCACCCTTTTGCCATTTAAGTCATCACCCTATCATCTACCATTAAACCCAAATCCCTCTTCTCCAACCTCTAGAAAATCACAAAAACCTTAGATTATCCATTACCTAATTGTTAATCTAATTAGGACTTTAACCCCTCACTAATCCTCCCTTCCTTTATAAATAGAGAACCACCCCTCTTGCTTAAGGGTTGAGAAATTTGCTTAAGAGAGAAAGAGCTCAGAGTGAGTAGTTCTTCCTCCCTTTTGTGCACTATTTTCACCCAAATTCCAGAATTCCAAAATCTCTTCCCAAGCTTGTTCTTACATCCAAAACCCATAGCCTAGGTGTGTGTGATCCCTTAGCCTTCCTTCCCTACCTCTTAGCTTCAAGTCATAGGAGTTAGAGCCCCATTTTCCACCATACAAGGCCTTCAAGAGCTCATTAAAGCAAGCCACACAAGGGTCCTCTATGGAACTACAAGGGCCCGAGGGCTCCCGCTCTCCCATTTCTTCTCCTATCTCTTTCTAGCTCCCTCCATCCTCCCATTTGTGCCGTTACGCCGCCGATTTTTCGGTAGGAATGGAGGGGCACAAATAGGATTCTAAGCCCTTTTGGGCAAGAGGAAACTATTTTCTTTTCTTTCACTTCATTTTATTTTTGGCCATTAGTAGAGACCGCGTTAAGCAAGTTGATCGGGTGCCTAACACCTTCCTGATCGATAACCGAAGCTCCTACCCAAGAGCCTTTGGTGTAGACCGGATTCAGAGTCATATTTATAATACTTCGGTGCTCATAAAAATGAACTAGGTATCCCGGGACACTGAAAGCTCCGGGTGGCGACTCTATATTTTTTTCATTAGAGAGCGCATCGTCGCGACGGGATCGTCCCGATTCCCATGGTTGCACAATGATGGAAAATGTGATTGAAAGAGAAAAAATCAGTTATGAAATTTTATGGGTTTTGTGCTAAAATGGGAGATGGGGGATCACTTACTCTTTTCTCTCTTTAGGAAATTTTTTTGCAAACCATTTGCAAGGGGGGGTACCTCTCTATTTATAGGTAAAGAGAGAGTTAGGGGGGTGTTTAGAGGCTAATTAGGGTTAGCAATTAGGTAATCCTAGCATCTAAGGTTTCTTAGGGTTGAAAAAGCTTGGAAAGATGTGAATTAGATTCGATGGTAGATGATAGGGTGAGGCTTCAAATGACTATAGGGTTGCAAATAGGGTGAATATGGGTGCAACAGTCCTAATATAACCCGTCCTAAACTTTGAGATGGTCAACAAGTCAAATCCTAAAAGTGAAATTCGAGCAAAAAGAACCATGGTTACTATAGCTAAGCCTAGCGCATGTATTAGATGTGCCAAGCATAGCTAGAGTGCTTGGAGGATTAGAGCCCGCGATGGGACCCACCTGTACTTGGCGTGAGTATTAGATGCGTCAAGCCATTTCTGGGCAAAAATGGCTTGGTGCATGTAATACATGCGCTAGGCAACATCGAGTAAAACAGCCTAATTTTTAAATTGCCATAACTTTTTATATACAACTCCATTGAGGCAATTCCTAACTTGTTGGAAAGCTGGGGAAGTCCTCTTTCCAATGGAATATAATTCAGCTCCAGCAGAGGTTTGGATAAAATTTTGCACTCCTCCTTCCAACCACTACTCAGGGAAGGTTCAGAAACTGGTCCGAGACGGGTTCTAAGGGGTCTGGGAAGGTTGGGGTTGATTCCTAAGGGTTTTGGGATGCTTTCAAAAGCTCGAGGATGCGCCATTCTCAGTGTATGTGTCGATCAGGCCTTGGGCCAAATTTGGGTGTCTACACTTTTGATTCCTTCTTCGTATAGAATCGTGTGTTACGATTTTTGACTCTTTCCCATATTCTTCTTTTTTTTTTTCTTTTCAGATGTACCCTTTTTCAGCATATCCCTTATCTATTAACTTTTATTCCTTTCACTCCCTCTTCTTTCCTTCTTTTGTATTCTAATTTATCAGAAAATGTAAGGGCTAAAGGTTAAAAGTTTTAAGTAGTACATATGCTGAAGGGTTTGTAAAATTTTTGGTACAAAAAAATTCAGTTTAGGCTTCTAATATGGGTTCAAAGGAAAAATTATTTTATGAGATTTTGGCTTTTTGGCTCTGACTAAGCAATAGATCGCCTTTAATCATCTTTACAATTTACTAGCATAGATGCCTTATTGTTTTGATATAATTAATAGATAGTTTTAGACAAAAAATTAGGTTATCATAGTCATAGAATATTTTGATTCTAAGTTCAACAATATGAAGTTTTTTTTTTTTTTTTTTAAAAGCAGTAAAGAAGTTCAAAGGAATTTTGACTTGAATAGAAGCAGTCTCTCTCTCCAAAGAAAGGAAATATTAGTCTCTAATGCTCACTGGTTTATATAATTTTGAAACTATAGTCTAAATATTGCAATTTAAATTAATCTATTATTTAAAATATTCATTTTGATATAGTATTCAAAGAGTTAAACATGAAACGAAACTGTTCTATATTCTTGATTATTGAACTTCTTCTACGATGGATTGTTAGTTATATAGATTCATAAATTTTTTTTATCATAACTCATATATAATGGTTAACTATTTAAAAAACTATTCTAAAAATAGAAATATATATATATATATATATATATATTTATTTTTTTTTTATGCAGAAAGTAAACTAAATAAAACAAACTAATATACTATACACAAAAGTTGTGTATCCCCCCCCCCCAAACTTAAACTGGACAATGCCCTCATTGGCATAAAAAAATAAAATAGGGGAAATTCAACATTCAAAATTTTCATACCTGTAATTACTGATATTACCGATCGTATACCGGATGTGAAGAAAAATTTAAAGAATGTCCCCCAAACTTTGAGGAAAAACACATCCATTTTATTCTCAGAGATATCAATAACAAAAATTGGAGAAAAAAAATTAGTAACAATTACACCATTAGAATGCTAGTCAAAAGAAAATTTCATATATTATATGAATATTTACAATGATCATGAAAAGTAAACTATAGATATTAAGTACTGAAAAAGTAAGAACTAATTACATGAAAGTATAAACCTAGAAAAAATCTAGATAGACACTATCTACGACACTGGCAGTAACGTTTGAGATAAGATGTCTTCGATAAAGATCGGTCATCGGCTTTTAACCACCGTTAATTAGAGTCTCTCATTCCTTCCTACTAAAGGAGTATCCACACCTTGGCAGGGTCGCTACTCCAAGAGTTGTCAGAGCACTTGCCACTGCCCTTCAAAATCTCTCATAAACAGAGCACATCACAGGTCTTCCTTAGAAGAAATGCAATGCCATAGTGGAAGTCCTAGGAAGAGTGGGGAAGTGAACACATCTCCAGATCACCCTTCACTCTATACTGCTCTCCTGTGAAATTCTATGAAGAGATTGTAACGCAGGCAGGGGGTAAGAAAAGCAATGGAGAGGGGTGGCGAGGGACGGTTCAACCCACCATCATCATATAGAAACTCACACTCGAGGTGGATTATGATGGGATAAAGGTTAAGAAGTGGGGAAATATGGGCTTTTCGAATATGGTTTTAGATTTGGGTTAGGTTTAGTGTTAAGGGTAGTTTCGGTGGATGATTCAACATCTGGTATAGGTCGCTGGCGCTTCAGATTTTCTACTTTTTGTATTGTAACCAGGAGCTCAGCTTTATGTATCTCAAGGATTCTATCAAGTTTTTTATTGAAATCACTTTGGTTGGGTTCTCTCGCCATAAGGTTTAGGGTGTGAAAGGAAGACGAAAGAGATGGGTTTTTGGGAAGGTAAAGGTCTAGTTTTATAGGGAAGGGAAGGGAAGGGTTCACGTATCAAGGTGTAGGGTTATGGGCTTCGATAGTTGGCAAGCGGTGACATTGAATGCGATGCGTGTCCGCTTCCTCTATGAATAAAATGGGTTCAAATTCCAACGTAATCGATAAGACTGATCACTGGAATCGCCTGTTCCCTAGAATTATTGTTTGCAATTCTGTAAAACGAAAATGAGATTCTATGACGCCTCAAATCGTAATCTCTACTATTCGAGCCTTTAAATCATAAGAAATCGTAGATCCATACATTCAAAGTGATTATGACATGACAGGAAGATCTTTACGATTGAATACACTCTTATACACTGTATATCGTAGAGTACTTTCTAATATTAAATTATATATATATATATGTTACAGGTGTTTACTTCTGGTGAGTCGGTAGCTCGACAGGTTCGAGAGGGACTTAATTTAAATCAGAGGGAGTTGATGTGCCTTTCATAAATATACGTCCTCTAGACGTACCAACTCCATGTGAAAAAGATAAATTACTCTCTCTCAAAAAGGGTTAGTTGCTCAATTTGAGTCTCTCTCACCTTTCGATAGATTGCCAAAGGTAGTTGAGTAATTATGTCTAGATACGGCCATGTTGCATCTAACTTTCAGCTATTTGCAACAAGGCTTCCTCTGTAGCAGTGTGATTTTAGGCTTCTGTGGGGTAAGGAGAAATAGTTGGAGGTTGGAATACTGCCTGAGTTAGGCCATGGGTAGGACCACATATTTCTCCTTTTTGAGATGTTGGGTACGATTTCATACCCACCAAAGATTGAATTTTTGCTTTCCACAACTTCAGCCTTGGAAAACTTTTCATCATTGACTTTAATTTATAAAATTCTCCTTGCTTAGGAAGTATATTTGTTAAAATCTTTGAATCAACCTCACCCGGTGCGCAGTGTTGCACCGGTTCCTTGCTAAGGGTGTCAAGGAGTTCCCAAGCTTCTTATGTTGTAAATTTACGAAACATACCTCCATAAGCCACATCAATAATGTGTCGGGTTGCGTCATCAAGGTCTTCATAGAAAGTGAGCACTATTTACCAGAGCATAACCCCATGGTGAGGGCACTTGTGCAAATGATCCTTAAGACGGCTCCAACATTCCCAAAGAGGTTCCTTTGGAAATTACTGCAATGTTATTATAAGATGCCAGATTTTATTCGTTTTGCAGATTGAAAAGAACTTTATAAGAAATATGTGTTCCAATTCTTTCCAATTTGCAATTAAAGTATAAGGTAAAGAGTTTATCCACTGCTTTGCCTTATCTCTAAGAGAATATGCGAATAGCCTCAACCGAGTGAATGCTTCTATCAAGTCCTTAATTCGAATGATAGTGCACACTTTTACGAACTTATTTAAATGCAAATAGGGGTCTTCTTCCATTAGCCCATGAAAACTCGGAAGTATTTGAAGCACATTGGGCATAATTTTGAAAGTCCTATTACAGGTTGTAGGGGTACTTGAATACATGGGGGAAGTATAAGAGGTGTGAATGCATAGTATTCCCCCATTGTCTTAGCCACATAATGGTCTTTTTCTGCCATTTTGAATTAAGTTAGTACAAAGCAGGTTGGCTAAAATAGTTATAGTAAATGCCTTTTATTTTTAGTTTTATCTAATTTTTATTTTAGAAAGCAGGGAGAGAACAAATTTGAGCCTCTAGCTTCTCTTATCAGAGGAAGTTGAAACCTTGATTCGTTGCTCCGAATAAACAAACAAAAGATTTAAGAAGTGATCAAAGAAAAATAAAAATATAAGAAAATATAAAAGGAGAAAGATAAATACTTGTTTTCTTAAACTAATATAAAGATAAAATCCGCTTCCCCGGCAATGACACCAAAAACTTTGATGTGATTTTTATGTTGTTCTAATAAAGTCTTAACCTATTGCAAGTGCATAATGAAAATTGTAATACTAGCATAGGATCGTTCCCACGAGGAAGTGTTTTATCTATTTATTAATTTTTTGAAAATTTATATTTATCTTTTAAGATTCTAAATTACTTGAGAAATATGAATAAAAGAATAGTTTCTTAAACTAATTTGGAGAAAAATAAATCCTAAATCCTCCTTCTTCAGATTGTGGTTGTCAACCATTATCTTCAGTTATTGGATGTTTACAAATTTAAAATATTGTTACACTATATCTCAGTTCTCTAGAATTTAGGCGTCAATCAAAAACTAGCATCCTCCAATATAGATCAATACTAATCTTTAATCTATTAGAAATTTGGGTCGCTAATCAAACTCCAGAAAATCAAAGATGGAAAAGTAAAAATCATTACACTAATCTAATAATATCAACCTGAGTCATCAATTCAAATTAAAACTTAAAGATGTTTACAAAGCAGTAAATTGCAATAAAAATAAATCTAAACTAGAAAGCAATAAAAATTATATCTTTCACCCCTCAGCCGCAGGCATCAATTGCTTCTGAGAAACTACAAATATCTACACTAATCTTTCATCTCTCAATCCCAGCCGTCAATTATGATCGAGGAACCTTAGATATCTAAACTAACTACTCTAAATTTGATAGGAAGAAAACCCAACCTAGTCGTCAATTGATGCTGAGAATTTCTTCGATGATTATTTCCTATACCAGGCTCTCTTATTTATAGATCATAAGGAGTGGGTTTACATTGTTCTAATTCTAATAAAAGAAACTACTAAAATAAAAGATTCATATTATAACTCTAATTCTAATCTTATATTTTCCATTCATTCAACAGTTGATGCGCTTCTGGATTTCCTTTATTTCAGCAACACAGTCCTTTAAAAGTCTTCCTTCATCAATCTTCTCAAATCCGTGAGTGGCCAGACTTCTAATTCAAAAATTCTTCCAATTATATGCATGGTGGTTTAAATCCTCACATGACCAGTAGCTTGAGAAAGCTTCCCTTCTGTAAAATCGTAAATCACAATTTTATAGGACGATTCTTTATTTACCATCGATCGTCTTCACTTTTGTATCACACTTCACTTTGAACGTCTTCTCTGAAGAATCATAAATTACGATTTCTTATTTTCTTCCTTTGCAGCATTCCACTGAATCGTAAAGTTCATTTTTCATCTTTCAGTAGGTGATGATTTATCTTTTTTGTTCAATCGTCTTTCTTATTACTTTATGAGTTCATTTTGATAAATATTAACACTTTGGCTCACTTTTGCTATTTTTTTATAATATTTGCACATCATTAAGTTGTTAGTAGTAAACTAAGGTCTAGCATCACTAAGTTATGGGTGATAAAATGGTAAATTATGTGACTGATCATTAAGCCAGTCAAACAGAAGTTGAGACATATTTGGCCTAAGTGGATGTTAAAGGTGAAAGATGAAGTTATCAACCAGTATGACACGGGGTTTCTCATGGTCTCTAAATATCCGCAATGGTTGGCCAACATCATCCTGGTATTGAAAAAAGATGAAAAGGTTTGCATGTACATTGACTTCGGAAATCTTAACAAGACGAGCCTAAAAGACAACTTTCCTTTACCACACATCGACATCTTGGTCTATAATACTATTAGGCATTGGATGCTCGCATTTATAGACGGATTCTCTGGGAACAATCTGATCAAAATGGCTGAGGTGGACCGAGAAAAGACAGCGTTCATCTCCCATGGGGGACTTTCTATTATCGAGTCATGCTATTCGGATTAAAGAATGCTGGGGCAACATATCAAAGGGCCATGACAGTACTATTCCACGACATGATGCATCGAGAAATTAAGGTACATATCGATGACATGATAGCTAAGTCTCAAGAGAGAGGTGATCATCTGGTGAACCTTCAAAAGCTATTCAAATGATTGAGAAAGTATAGGCTACATCTAAATCCTTAAAAATACGCATTCGGTGCCATGTCAGGAAAGCTACTTGGCTTCATCGTCAGTAGAAGGGGCATTAAGGTTAACCCAATCAAAGTAAAAGCTATCATCAAAATGCCACTGCCATCTATCAAGAAAGAAGTCAGAGGCTTCCTGGGCAGAATACAGTACATTAGTCGGTTCATTGCACAGTTAACTCCGATCTGCATGTCAATTTTCAAACTACTGAGGAAAGATTCGTCCGTCAAGTGGAATGACGATTGTCAGCCAACATTCGACAAAATCAAAGGCTACCTTCTCAATCCTCCTATTTTTGTACCCCACCCCCAGTACCCGGGAGGCCACTCCTAATGTATCTCTCAATGACAGAATTCTAGATGGGATGTGTCCTAAGGTAGCATGATGAGAATGGAAGAAGAGAGCAGGTCATTTACTACCTAAGCAAGAAGTTCATCGATTACAAGACACGCTATTCTCATCTAAAGAAAGCATGCCTGGCTCTCGTATGGTCTACCTAGAGGCTTCATCACTACTTGCTCTCTCAGGCAGTTCTCCTCCTAGCATGAATGGATCCGTTGAAGTACTTATTTGAAAAGTTGGCTCTCACAGGCTGAGTTGCGCGCTGGCAACTTCTCTTTCGACATCACGTATGTCACTCAGAAGTCAATCAAAGGGCAAGAACTTGCTGATCATCTTGGCAAAAATATTTTACCTGACTATGAACCTCTGAGAACAGAAGTCCCTGATGAGGACATCTTTTTCATGATAGAGGATGACACAGAAGAGGCAGAGGAGCCCTGGATAATGCACTTTGACAGGGCATCAAATGTCGAAGGTCAAGGAGTCGACGCTATTCTAATTTTGCAAAAAGGGTCTCACATACCAGTCTCCATCAAGCTTAACTTCCCTTACACCAACAATATGGCCGAGTATGAAGCTTGCGTAGCTAGACTACAAGTAGCTCTTGATCTAAATGTAACTCGCCTCAGAGTATCTGGCAACTCATAGCTGATCATATGCCAAACAAATGGAGCCTGGAAGACGAGGGATTAGAAGTTGATCCTGTACCATGAGCACCTTGAAGATCGAATCACGTGCTTCGATGATGTTGCCTTCTCCTATGTCCCACGAGCAAGAAATCGATTTATCGATGCCTTAGCAATGTTGGCATCACTGGTCGAAATTCCAGATGGCGTCAAAATGAAGCTAATCATGATCAAACAAAGAAATGAGTCAGCCTTCTGCCTCCAGATTGACGGATCAGCAAAGATAGATGATGAGCCTCTGTGGTTCTCAGATATCAAGAACTCCCTCGAAACTCGAGCATACCATGAAGGTACGTCCAAAATGAATTGGCGGAACATGCAACGTTTAACAGTAAATTACGTCATCTGTGGTGAGTGGCTCTACCAGCGATCATATAACAATATCCTACTCAGATGCCTAACTGGAAGCGAGGCAACCAACTTCACAAAAGAGATCCATGAAGGCGTATGCGGGGCCCATATCAATGGAGACATGCTCGCCAAGAAGATCCTATGGCAAGGATATTTTTGGACCACAATGGAAACTAACTGTTGTAAGCATGTTCAAAAGTGCTACAAATGCCAAGAACATTCCAGTCTGATACATGCTCCAGCCATAGATCTCCACAGCATGACCACTCCATGGACATTTGTCATATGGGGCCTCGATGTCATTGGAAAGGTCAATCCAAAAGTATGTAATGGACATCAATTCATCCTCGTCGCCATCGAGTACTTCACCAAATGGTTAGAGGCAGCATCCTATACGAACATCACGAACAATCATGTCGATAAATTTATCGAGAATAATATTTTTTATCAGTTCGGCATATCCAAAGACATCATCACGAATAACGGCACCAACTTTGCGAACAAGGGCATCAAAACCTTCTGCGAGTAGTACAATATCAAACATCACCACTCGTCACCATATCGGTCGTAAACCAATAGAGCCGTGGAAGCGACTAACAAGACAGTCATCAAAATCCTTGAGATGATGGTCGTTGTTGGTTCTTTTGCCTTCCCTCAAATGAGGGTTTAAAATCAACAATAAAACTAGGCAGACACACTCATACAGACATGCAAGTATTCAGGATCTGTTGTAGCAAGCTTTAAAAGAATGGTAAGTAAGGGAATGTCCACAGGGAGGCTGGTTAGAAATATGATAAATCTCCAGATCTGTGTCAGATCTGGTGCCCTAGCTATCACTAATTTAGTTAAAAGATAGGGGAGAGGCTTGAAATGAGTTATCACTTAAACTAAGCTACAATTTAAATATAAGCTATCATGGATCGAGTTTGGGAGCTTAGATCTTGCAGGGGAAGAGAGTAAAAACGTAGAAAATGGAGAAGAGTAGCTTGGAGGTTGGTTTTCCCTGAAATCAGATTCAATTAATCATGCCACAGAGGTTGAGAGTACACAATTCCCTTGCTGGCTATAAGCACAACTGCAGGGTATAAATTCCACTCCAAATCACAGGATCCACCTAGTCTTAAGGCTATGATCTGTCCACTTTAATGGTCACAGTCCATCCTATAGACTTTATCAAATCCATGGATTGCAGCAGATGAATCTAATTAAAGCCTGAGCTTAGATTTATCGTAAGGTTATGATCTGTCTACTTTAATGGTCACAGACCATCCTAGGGATCTCCTACAAAGCCAGAGCCTCAATTAGAACAATTAAAATCACTACAGATGCTGTAATTCTCAGGTCACAGACTCAAGGAATCACAGGAGCATCAGATCCAGAGAGATCAGATGGTTTCCAAGAGGTTTACTAGTTAAGTGGATGAGCTGATCTACAACTCCTCTACACAAATCCGATCGATCATCAAATGGAACCAAAGGAAATTTAAATCTAATTAAAGCATTAAAAACAGCATTATCATTACAAACAAGGTCACTTTACAAGGGAAATACTCTCAGATCTGTAGTATGTGCAGCTAGGAACCTACAATAGCACTCTTAACCTCACGTAATTACAGATCTAACTTTGCTCCTCGCTACTCCAAGGGATTTAACCAACCATGGTTGGGCTAAAGGAGGGAAATGGAATTGCTCTGTAGGCATTAATCTCCAAAATTTTGGCTCAGATCTCGATCCCCCTCACAATGGCAATTGGAGATCTCTATATGTAGCTTTCTCCTCTATTTTTCCCGCCAAAAATCCCTTCTAGAAGGTCGTCAAAGTTTGTTAGAGTTCTGTTAAACCACGTGGGTCGGTTAGGGCTTTCTAGGGCATCTTTTAGAACCTCGTGCCGATCACCAAAGTGCCACGGCTTGTGTGCAGCAGGTTACCAAGGCTCAGCGTGTGCATAGCATAGTTTCTGAGAAGTTCAGCACACAATTTCGACAGGTTGGAGAAGCTTCTGACAGGTTAAAAGTAAGCTTGTAGTCCCTTTCGATAGGTTCCCTAGTCTCTTCGATAGGTACCGATAGGATGAGTTTTCTCTTTGAAGCTTCAGGGTCCTCAGCCCATTATCTGGAGTATTCAATAGGTTGGCTGAGTAGTTCGATAGGTCCAGAGGTCCTTTTTGACAGGTTCAGCTTTGCATGCCATCATCCCGATAGGTTGGCTCTCATTCCTATCGAAAGGCTTAAGCATCCTTCGATAGGTTAAATTCCAGCATCTTCATTTTCGATAGGTTCAGGAAGCCTTCGACAGGTTCTCTTTTTCTCCCCAGGCAAGCTTTCGATAGGATGAGCTTTCTCTTTCATTCATCTGCTCGATAGGTTCAGGGATCTTGTCAAATCTCTCACTTCAGCACATATCTTCCTCTTTCTACCTTTAGATCCTATCGAGCCCTTCTCCAACTGCATGAATTCTTCTCTTTTATCCTTCAGCTCCTATAGAAGTCTTCCAGATGCCCTTTCGATAGGTTGTTTTAAGACCTATCTTCACTTCCTTTACTTTGTTTTGCTGTAGTTATGCATTCCAAGGGCTCAGTGATGTGCTGCCCTCTGGTGTGATATTATTGGGTCTGCATAGTGCTGAGAGATGGCTTCTTTGTGGGCATTCTTAAGTAGTTTTCTGCATTATTACCAGCTTTCACTGCTATCTACAAAATTCACTCAACAGAGGATGATTAGTGTGCTCACAAGTCTATCAATGGTCAGATTAAAGGGTGAAAAGTGGCATTTTTCACCACTTAACAGTCGTCACATACCAAGACTGGAGCGAGATGCTACCTTTCGCACTATGGGCCAACTTAACGTCAATCTGTAACACTACAGGCCCAACACCATTTTCTCTTGTGTATGAAATCGAGGCCATGCTACCAGTTGAGGTCAAAGTACCCTCCTCCGTATCCTCATCGAGGCCAACCTGCCAGAAGCTGAGAGAGAAAGATCACATTTCGAACACTTGAATCTCCTCGATGAGAAAAGGCTCCTAGCCTTGTGTCACACCCAGGCCTATTAGAGGAGGATCACACGTGCTTATAATAAGCGTGTTCGCATTCGAGATTTAAAGGTAGACGATAACGTACTCAAGAAGATCTCCCCTTCTCTCCACGCAAATCCGAGAGGGAAATTTAAGCCCAACTGGGAAGTGCTTTTATCGTCAGAGAAGTTTTCCCAGGGTACATGCTTCGTCTCGCCACCATGGATGGGGATTATTTTCCTGAGCCAATAAATGCGGGATACATACACCGATTCTACTCCTGAGTCTCTCACAATAAGGTAAGTATTGATAGGATGGATATGTGACTGCTTAAGGGCCCCTCAAAAGAGGCCATCATTTCAAAGCCAAGTAGCTTAAAAGTGTCATATACCCTTTGCTACCCAATATGAGCATTTAACCTTTCCTTCATTAACCCCTCCCAGAAAAAGGAAAATGTGTGTGTATATACCATAAAGAAGAAGAAAAAGAGTTACCATCAAAATCTTAAAAAAAATCATAAAAGCAAAATCCCTAAAAGTTGATATCTAAAAAAAAAGCAAAAAGAACAAAAAAAAAGAAAAGAAAAGAGATAGAAAAATTATGGGGCATGTACAATAAAAATCCCCTAAGGAAGAAGTGTATTACGACAACTGGAACCTTATCGAGGAAACCTTTTAACCCAAGTATACCTTCAAAATTCGTAACTGACTTGTCGATTTATGATGCATTATATTTTTATTAAATTCAAGTCTTAACCTATTGCAAGCGCACAATGGAAATTATATTACTAGAAATAGGATCATTCCCACGAGGAAGTTTATTATCTTATTAATTCCTTTTCTTTTTATCTTTTATCTAAATCCTTATTTTTAAAAACTTCTATTTATCTTTAAGATTTAAACTACTGGAGAAATATGATTAAAAGAATGGTTATTTAAACTAAGGTATATAAAAATAAATCCTAATCCTCCTTCAGATTAAGGTCATCAATCTTAACCTTCAACTATTGGATATTTATAAAATTTAAATAGTACTGTTATACTATATATCAAGTCTAACATCCTATCAATACAGATGTAATCAAATCAATAACTTCCTAAAATCTGGGCGTCAATCAAACCTTAGAAAATTGAAGATGGAAAAGTAAAACCGTTACACTAATCTGTAAATTCTAACCCGAGTCGTCAATTCAAATTAAAAAGTGAAAATGTTTACAAAGCAAATAAATCTAAATTAGAAAGCAAAGTAAAATATATTCTTCACCCCTCAGCCACAGTCATTAATTGCTCCTGAGAAATTACAGATATCTATACTAATCTTCAGCACTCAATTGCAGTCGCCAATTGCTCTTGAGAAACTTCTGATATCTAAACTACTCTAACTAGTATACACTACTTGATCGGAAGAAAATTCAACCTTAATCGTCAATTGATGCTGAAATTTTTTTATACTTATTCCTATGCCGAGTCCTTTTATTTATAGATCATAAGGAGTCGATTTATAAAAATCTAGTTCTAATAAAATAAACTACTAAAAATATAAGTTTCCTAATATAACTCTAATTCCTAATTTTATCTTTTCTTGCTTTCTTTAGTTGATGCACTTCTAGAATGTTCTATCGAGCAGTAGCAGACTCCTTCAGATTAGATTTTTATCAATCTTCTCAGATCCGTGATTCATCAGACTTCTAATTATAGGACTCTTCGAATTCTGGATATGGCGGTGATAGTTCTCATGTGCTCAACAACAACAATAATAGTAGGAAAGCTTCTATTATGGGAAATCGTAAATCACAATTTCTCATTTTCTTCTCTTTCTTAGAAAATCGTTAATTACGATTTTCTATCTTTCATAGCCTCCTCATAATTGACGATTCTCTAAATTACGCTTTATTGCTTTTCTCTTATTTTTTTCTTTTGAAAGAATCGTAAATTATGATTCTCTGACTTTTAGTAGCGGTAAATCGTCTTTTTCGCTCAATCATTTTTCTTATTACCTTTTGAGTTCATTTTGACAAAGATTAATACTTAGGCACTAATTTACTGCTTATCTTTAATATTTGAACATTGGTAACTCGTTAGTAGCAAACTAAGTCCTAGCATTACTAAGTTAAGGGTGATAAAATGATAAATTATGTGACTGATCACACCCCAAACTTAAGTTTTGCTAGTCCCTAGCAAACAAGGAAACATAAAATATTTAAAACTATGAATTTAGATGCCACTTTGGTAGGAGCACGATTGCATTTAGCAGATACAACAAGCCTTTAAACCCCTAGGTGATCCCTAGTGGAGGAGTTATAGTGTCCTGAAGGTTTTTAGTGAAGTTACCTACAAACTTTAAATATTTTTGAAATTTTCAAAACTAAAAATTTAAAATATAAACTCATTTTTGTATACTACAAATCATTCAGTTAGTCATTATATGTTCATTATTTCAAAATATTTCAAATCTTTATCCTTAGTTTTCCATCATCGCAATTATCCTTGATCAGAACTCAATAATTTCAATTCTTATATAGCGTGGAGTGTGTGCATATCAGTGAAAAGTTTATTCGTCATAGATTTTTCCAAACTGCAACTTTAGAAAATATTTTCATCCAAACTCTCACTTATTAGCATACTCTAAAAAATAATCAAAATTTTGGGTTCTCATAATATGATATGTTCACGATAATTTCAAAGGACAAGCTAAAAAGATAAATCTCATGGAAATGATGATCAATTATTTTCATATAATTTCTTTATTTATTCATAGTATCTATCTCATATATCTCTACTAGACTCATATTTTTACAAATCGTAAATCACAAAGGTCTTTCCTTCGGCTTGTAATGGGGCTTTGGGTTTTCAGAAGGTTTCAAAGAAAAAGGTAAAGAGGATTCAAAATTATTTTCAAGAGTTTAGTTTTTCATTCTCTTCTTCTATTTTTCAGATTCAGTAAGTATTCTTATTTTGGATATCTTCTTCCCATTTCTTTTTCTTTTTGTAAATCCCAATTTTTTTCAGTTTGCATCGCTTTTCACAAAATCATCTTTTACGATTTCTTTTTTTTTTTCCATATTTTCATACATTTCTAATTCTCTTTCAGTTGTATCCTTTTCAGCAGATCCCTTATCTATTAACTCATACTCCTTGCACTCCCTTTTCTCCCCTTCTTTTTTATTCTAAACTCTTAGAAATTGTAAGGGTTAAGGATAGAAAGTTTTGGGCAGTACATATGGTTAAGGGTTTATAAAATTCTGGTACAAAGAAATTTAGTCTGTAGGCTTCTAATATGAGTTCAAATGATAAAATGTTATGAGATTTTGGCTTTTTGGCTCTGGTTAGAAAAAATGGCCTTTAGTCATTTTCATGATTTACTAATATGGATGTCTTATTGCTTTAATATATTTAATAGACAGTTCTAAACAAATAAATTATCATAATCATAGAATATATTGATTCTAGGTTCAGCATTATGAGATTTCAGATAGTAGAGAAGTTCAAGGAAATTAAGCATGAATAAAAATAGTCTCTCTTTTGCAGAATAGAAGAGGAAATAAGCTCTATAGCTCACTGATTATACAATTTTGAAACTATAATCTAAAATAATTGCAGCTCAGATCAATCATGTAGTTTCAAACATTCTCTGATACAGTGTTCGACAGAAACTTTACTTTGAATTATAATTATTTTTATTTTGATTTTTGAACTACTACCATGATGGAGTGCAAAATATTTCGGATTTTCATATTTTTACAATTTTGCATATAATGATTAAATAACCTAGAAATTTAAAGAATAGGAACTGAAAAATTTTTAATTCCTAAAATTTCTACTAAAAAGAAGACTAAAAGAAAACTTAACTACAGTGGTGTATCCCCCCCAAACTTAAATAGGACGATGTCCTCATTGTGCAAAACAGGGGACATACAGAAAAAATTATTACCAATTTTATTTACTGCTATGTTAGTAACCAGGTTTATAATTTGTAAAAAAATCAAAATTCCTTCACCCAAACTTAGGAGAAAAATACTTCTTGTTTATGAAGGAACTACTCAGTTAGTAACAATGTTAGTAATGTTAGTAAAAGAATACAAAGAAGAAGAAACTTTTCATATATATATGAACTAATTACAGAAATATGGAAAGAAAACTAATTATATGAATAAAATTCCTAGGAAAAATCTAGACACACACTAAATTAAGACACTGGAAGCAACATCAGAGAGAAGGATTCTTCGCTAACAGTCGGTCCTCGGCTTCTAACCACCTTCAATCAGAGTCTCTCATCCCTTCCTATCAAAGGCATATCCATGTCTTTGCAGGATCACACCCTCTGTCCTTCCAAATCCCTCCATGATTTGTCAACTGCACCGTTAGTACAGTGACGTAAAGAAGTTGAGGAGAGTGGGAAGATGACACATTTCAACCCCCCCCAGCCTATACTACTCCCTTGCAAAAATTTTATGAAAAGATTGTAGGGCAAGCTAAGGGAGAAGATGAGCAATAGAGAGGGGTGGTTAGGAGATCAAGGATGGGATGGGACATGACACTGGAAATTACAACCCATCCTTATTATATAGGAAGTCGCATTCTGGTAGGGTTGTGATGGTGCAACTTTTAGGAAGTGGGGCAAAATGGGTTCCTGGTATATGGTTTCGAATTTCGGTTAGGTTTGGGGTCAAGGGTAGTTTTAGTGGATGATTCAGCATCTCGAGTGTGTCGCTCGCACTTTAGAACTTCTACTTTTTGTTCTGCAGCCAAGAGCTCCGCTCTCTATATTTTGAGAATTCTGTCAAGTCTTTTGCTGAAGTCGTTCAGGTGATGCTCTTCCGTCATGGGGGGTAGGGTTAAAGATGGAGGAAGGAGAAATGTGATGAATTGGTTTTAGTCTATGGATGGGTATGGATTTATAGGGAAAGTATTGATCTGTCACTTTGAGTAAATGTCAATGTGTAGGTTCCCTGGCTAGGGTGGTTGGGAAGTGGTAGTCTTGAATGTAAAGCTTATCTGTTTCCTATACAACATTGAATTGGTTTTACTTCCAATGCACTCGAAAAGACTGATCAACAGGTTCTCCTGTTCCCCAGAGTTAAGTTGCCATTTTGCAATTCTGGATAATGTTCTCTAGAATCTAAGACTGAAAAATCGTACGTGCTACGATTGGACTCTAAACTCACGAGAATTCACAAATCCATGCATTTCAAGTGATTAAAAGAAAGAAAGAGTCTTTTATGATTGCGATAAATCGTAAAGGGTTATTTTAAAAGTATATATACATATGTTACACATGTTTGCTACGGGTGAGTCGATAGCTCAACAAGTTTCAGAAGGGAGGTCAATAATGATTAAGGGGAGTTGATGTGTCTCCCATAAAAATGTGTCCTACTGGGGTGCTAACTGGCCATGGGGTAAAATAGTTACTCTCTCGAGTTAACCAGAATGGTTAATTGCTTAACCTGAGTTTCTAATCGTGTAATGGATGTCAAGAGATTATTGAGTAGCTGCATTTGAATTCTGCTATGTTACAGCCGGATATAGACCAATTGCGACAAGGCTTCCTCAATGTCAGTGTGGTCTTGGGTCTGTGTGGGGCAAAATGTAGGAGAATGCTGTGGAATTTCCTGATTTAAGTCGCTGTTAGGTTTAACGTCTTCTCCTTGTTGAGATGTTGGGTGTGATTTTTCACCCACTAGAGATCGAATTTTTATCTTCCAAAGTTTTAGCTTTGGAAGGTAATTCATCATTGACTTTAATTTGTATAAACCTCTCTGCCTACGAGGTATACTCCTTGCAATTTCAGATTCAATCTCACCCAATGCTTGGCATTGTACCGGTTCCTCGCTAAAGTTCTCAAAGAATTCTCAAGCAGCCTCAGTAGACATGGTGTGGAACATCTCCCCACGGACAACATCAACTATGTGCCGATTTTGATTATTCAGACCTTCATAGAAAGTGAGGACTATCTGCCAACGGGGGACTTCGTGATGAGGACACCCATATAAAAGATCGTTAAGGCACATCCACCCCTCTTGAAGAGATTCATTCGAATATTATTTGAAAGTTTGAATTAGATACCGGATTTGATTTGTTTTGTGTATTGGGAAGTATTTCATGAGAAATCCTCATTCCAAGTCCTCCCAATTAGTGAATGAATTATGAGGCAAGGAATGTATCCATTGCCTTGCTTGATCTCTAAGAGAATATGAAAACAGCCTTAAATGAAGAGATGTTTCTGGCAAATTCTAGATTTGGATATGATTGCATACTTCTATGAACTGTCTTAAATGTAAATAGGGACTTTCATCCCTTAGCCCACGAAATATTGGCAGTGTTTAAAATATTTTGGGCTTAATTTTAAAAGTCTTATTACTGATCATAGGGGTTATTTGTATACAAGGGGGAAGTGTAAGAACTGTTAAAGCATAATGTTCCCCCATTTTTTTTTTACTTAGGCGTATATTGTCTAAAACTGAATTTTTCTATTTTTTTTTTTTTTTAAGAAAGCAAGGAGAGAAACAAATCTGAGCTTCTAGTCTCTGTGGCTAGCAGGAAGGTTGAAGTTCTGATCCGTTGCTCCGAACAAACCTACAAAAGCTTAAGAAGAGATCAAATAAAAATAAAATATAAAGAAATATAAAAAGAGAAAGATAGATATTGGTTTCTAAAATAATAAAAATATTAGATAAAAAAAAAGGAAATGAAAGATAAATTCTGCTTCCCCGGCAACGGCACCAAAAACTTGACTTGTCGATTTATGATGTATTATATTTATATTAAATTCAAGTCTTAACCTATTGTAAGCGCACAATGAAAATTATAGTACTAGCATTAGGACCATTCCCATGAGGAAGATTATTATCTTATTAATTCCTTTTCTTTTTATCTTTTATCTAAATCCTTATTTTTAAAAACTTCTATTTATCTTTAAGATCTAAACTACTGGAGAAATATGAATAAAAAAATGGTTATTTAAACTAAGGTGCATAAAAATAAATCTTAATCCTCCTTCAAATTAAGGTTGTCAATCTTATTCTTTATCTATCGGATATTTATAAAATTTAAATAGTACCGTTATACTGTATTTCAAGTTTCCTAACATTGGTCATCAATCAAGTCTAAGATCCTATCAATATAGATTTAATCTAATCAACAACTTTCTAAAATCTAGGCATCAAACAAACCTTAGACAATTGAAGATGGAAAAGTAAAACCGTTACACTAATCTGCAAATTCTAACCTGAGTAGTCAATTTAAATTAAAACTTGAACATATTTATAAATCAAATAAATCTAAACTAGAAAGCAAAGAAAAATATATCCTTCATCCCTCAACCGCAGTCGTCAATTGCTCCTGAGAAATTACAGATATCTACACTAATCTTCAGCACTCAATTGCAGTCATCAATTACTCTTGAGAAACTTCTTATATCTAAACTACTCTAACTAGTATACACTACTTGATCGGAAGAAAATCCAACCTCAGCTATCAATTGATGCTGAAATTCTTCAATGCTTATTCTTATGCCGAGCCCTCTTATTTGTAGATCATAAGGAGTCGGTTTTCAAAGATCTAGTTTTAACAAAATAAACTACTAACAATACAAGTTTCCTAATATAACTCAAATTCCTAATTTTATCTTTCCTTGCTTTCTTTAGTTGATGCGCTTCTAGAATATTCTTTATCGAGCAGTAGCAGATTCCTTTAGATTAGATCTTTATCAATCTTCTCAGATCCGTGGTTCATCTGACTTCTAATTGCAGGAGTCTTCTAATTCTGGATATGGCAGTGATAGTGCTCACGTGATCAACAACATCAATAATAGTAGGAGAGCTTCTATTCTAGGAAATTGGAAATCACAATTTCTCATTTTCTTCTCTTTCTTAGAAAATCATTATTTACGATTTTCTATCTTTCATAGCTTCCTCATAGTGATGATTCTCTGAATTACGCTTTATCGCTTTTCTCTTTTTTTTTATCTTTTGAAAGAATCGTAAATTACGATTCTCTGACTTTTAGTAGCGGCAAATCGTCTTTTTCGCTCAATCATTTTTCTTATTGCCTTTTAAGTTCATTTTGATAAAGATTAATACTTAGGCTTTAATTTACTGCTTATCTTTAATATCTGCACATTGGTAACTCGTTAGTATCAAACTAAGTCCTAGCATCACTAAGTTAAGGGTGATAAAATGATAAATTATATGACTGATCACTAACCCACCCCTTTGAACCCATGGCCATAATTCATCCTGAGAGAAAGTCCTCTTTAAGGTCTATGAGCAGTCACAATATCCATTAAGTCAGCATGAGCCAAGCTGAGAGACAACATAGAACATCATCCAGCCAGCAATGACGGAATCGACGTCCATGTCTTGGCCTTTATTTTTGAAGAAAAAATGAATGAAAAGAAAAGAAAAAAAGAAAATATACAAGCTCAAAGTAAAAAGGACGCGGTGAAAACTCGGAAGGGCGTCACGGGTAAAAAGAACGAGTTTGTACGGACCACGTGAAAACTTGAAAAGGCGCCTAGGGTAAAATGCATACCCACGGACATAGTGGAAACCTGAACGGACGCTACAAGTAAAAAAAGAGGGCGATGACGGGCATGGTGAAAACCCATCTTGGGTGCTGTGAATAAAAATATTCGAAAGAAAGAAATTAGTTACTCCGTTGCTTATATTTTTTAGCTCAGGGCTTCATCCGGGCCGCTCATGTTAGTTCGGTCTTGATCAGGTAGGCCTTTGCACCACACCATCAAATGCATGGCCCGAGATAAGGATAAAAGGTTGATTCAATCCAAAGGGATGGATGTTTTGACCTTGGTAATGATTCTGAACCTCATTCAGATTCGACCACATGAACTGGTTCGACTATGCTCAAAATGGGACCCGTCACCTTGTCTCATTATTGAGACATCAAAAAAGAAGATAATTCTTATATAAGATAATAAATTTCCCTTTCCCATTTTCATGTCTATACTTTGCATGCACCACATCTCAAAAAGGTAATCAGTGTGAAACTCTATTTCTCCCTTTACAATAAAAGCAGAAGATGATACTTATATAAGATAATAAATTTCTCTCTCATTTTCATGTCTATACTTTACTTGCACCACATCTCAAAAAGATAATTAGTGTGACACTCTGTTTCCCCTTTTACAAATTTGAAAAAGAAATAAAAACATAAAAAAAAAATATATATATACCAAAAAGATATTTGTCAGGGGTTCTTATGCCCCTTCTTTTTGTGTTTATTCTATGCAAAACGTATGTGCAGGACCAGGTCAATGACCCAACTCACGCTTCAAGACACGGATCTGTGCATGCAAAGGGTCCTCACGAGCATTCCTGTCAATCATCCACTGACCATGGAGGCCCCTATATCTCTTTCGAGAAGCATCAGTGGCACCAAGAGTATCACTCAGAGCCCCTTCCAGGCGAAGGACCTCACACTCTGCAACTTTGGCTCTTATTTTGGCAGCATCAGTTCTACCTTGCCTTTCTCTAAACGCTCATGCAGGTCCTGCTTCTCATCTACTAGCAACTCAATCTGGGTCTGAAGCGCCAACACTTTCCTCAGCCAGGGTGCCTCTGAACCACTGCTCTCTATCTGATCCAATCAACAAGTAAAAGGCCTCTCAAATAGTAGTCAAACCTCATACTCTAGAGAAGTCAAAATGAAGGTCCCTTGCTCCAAATCTCACATATGCGTCGACTGACACATTTTCCAAAGAGTTGATATCCTATCCAAGTCCTCGAAAGACCCCCGAGAGAAAATCAAGCCACATAGGGGAGATCTTGTTGCATCAGGCACCTGCTGAACATAGGCAAATTAGCACAAAACCTGAGAAGGGAAATAGTGAGTACTACCAGTCAAGCCGAGAAGGGTGATACCCTCATAATCTCTAGATCGAACTATCAAGAAGGTACCGTCAAGCCATGGAAGCCTCCATGCCAGCTCAACCTCAGTCATCCAAAGACACATCTCACGTGTATTCCCCTGAGGCAACTTGGAACATCAGCCTAAAAAGCAACTAGCCACCTCTCCTCGGACCACATAAAAATAGGGCACGGATCTCAAAATAGCAAGATGCTCTCCCAACCAAACTTGAAGAGGAGCTGGGCATCCCCTGAAGCACTCCGCCTTGCCCGAGGTAAAGGCATTAAGACCACGGTAAAGTTCAACCAGCACAAAATGCATCACAGAGTGGCCCCTTTCAAGCTCCGCCAATACGCCGCAGAGTGTAAAGGAGAAACTCTCTCCCCCCATGTAAAAGAGGACCTCCAAGAAAAGGCAGATGGAAAAAGCATTCACGGTACGAATATTTTTGATCGAAAACTTTTGCAAACTTTCATCGCTGAAAAGTTCTCTAAGGAATTTCACCGAACACCTAGTGGGCCCACTAGCAAAGCTCCTCTTATACTCACTTTTCCTCAGGCCCAAAGTCACGTGGACAGTCTTGGCATAACCTAGTTTTGACAACACCTTAGTGAGACCGCGATGTAACTTCAAACCTGACAAAATAGAGTTCTTCAAGTGTCAGAGTTAGCTCATGGGTTTCTGCATCCCAATGAGAAACCGTCGCATGGATAAGATCTTAAAACAAGGGAGCATCAAGGAAAGAGGAGAGACAAGCGAGCCCAAGTTGATCTAAACCCACGAGCTCTCTCTCATTCAAACTATCAAGCCAATGTTTTAGAAAGTTGGGCCCTACACCCAAGGAGGGAACTATAAAAATCCCTGCCCCACTGAGAAGGCCGGGGTCATGAAGCGGGTCCCTGGTCATGCAAAGTCGTTTAAGGAATCATGATTCGATGTAGGACAATGGACCCACCCTCAAGAAGATAAGACAAAAAATGGGATCAAATTCAAGACTCAACTTAAGATAAAGAAGAAGGGCATTTTTGGGCCTTATAAGGCCCACCACTATCCAAAAAATGCCTAGTGTATATTATACACGCTCGTTCAAAATTACCCATAAAATACCTAGCATGTATATTATACACGCTAGGCCAAAAAGTACCCAAAAAATACCTAGCGTGAACATTATACACACTAGGCCAAAAAATGCCCATAAAATGCCTAACGTGTATAATATACATGCTACACCAAAAAGGAAAAAAAAGAGAACAAGAAGAGAAAAGAAAGAGAGAGATGAAGGTTGTATTTCCCCGTCTGTTGGACCAGTCCACCTGCACACAATAACATTCCTTTTCTTTACAGATGGCACTCGCAAACTACTCCGCCAGTGTGAAGTCTTTTGATATGTCTGGATATCCCCCACTGGTGACCATTCCTGAGACAACTGGCTAAGTAGTGAACGTGACTCCTTCTCACGAGGGCGTTGAAAGCATCACACCAGAAAGATCAGTTAACGGAATGTATAGGGCAACAAAGAAATGGACGGGACAAACCAATGTCATACTTACCACTTTAGCTTCCCAAAGGTCAGCAATGTGGTGGTAATACTTTGCCTGCTTAATAGCTGACTCGTAAACCTATGAGGGAGGGAAGAGAGAAGTCAATAGCATAGAAAAATAGATAAGAGCAAGCAGGTCCCTAGAAAATTTGAGAAAAGAACTCACCCCTGGGACCAGCTCGGGAGGAGGAAATTTAATTGCCTCGGTGGATAGGCGAGCATGCTCTGTCACATCAGCACACAAATCTGAGAGGAACACATTATCAAAATGCCTAAAAGTCCCCTGAGTCCCTGTAGTAGATGTCCTTGAAGGCCCCGCACTAGAAGTCCCCAAGGGTTTGGCAATTGGCACCTCTGAAGGACCCGTGTCTGCGTCCACATCAGAATCCTCTCTCGCCTCGAACTGAAAGGAGAGGAAGAAATTCGAATAGTAAAGTAAAAGCATGATAGTCAAAAAACAAACCTACAAGCAAGGAGAAGAAAGAAGAAGGTACATGGGATCATGGACCTTCGAACGCTAAAACAATGGCACCAGCACAAAACATGGGAGGATGGACCGATAGGGGAGAGACTCTTACCACAACTGATACCCCCCATGCTCAAAAAGGCCATCAGCAGGAATCCCATGTTGAAGGAGCCTCCTTGTAAGCTCCTTGATCGAACCCTCGAGTGCCATAACATCCTCAGGAGGACCCAACGACACGGCAAAGTAATCTCGGTACTGATGCAGTACCCTCTCCCCCAAATAGTAGGCTAGAACCCAAGAACCATAGAAGAAGATGATACGAAGATTGACGAACAATCAAGACTAGCCAACAACGGCGTGGTTTAAAAAGGGGGAGCCGACATAAGGATCAAATACAATCTGCCCAAGAAAGGAGAATCCCATTAGTTAAACAATACAATCAAAACTCAAAAGCTTAACCAATGAAGGGAGGGGGGGTGTCAAACCTGCTTCGAAATCATTAAGTCTAACTAGGATCTTGGACCCAACTCCAAATGCTTCATCCCCAAGTCCCGATGAAGGTCCTTATTGTTGGTATGCCCTTTTTCTTCCTTTTGGTCCCTGAAGGAAGTGGCCCAATTCGGTCCGAGTGGACTCTAGCTAGGGACTATAGAAGAATAAACTATGAAATATAAAATGCTAAAATTAAAGAGGCAGATATTAAATGAAGAATACCTGGGTTGATGCAATCGCCAGCTGCAGATATTTATCGACACTGTAACATGTCACTAATCATGCTTTACGGGGTGTGGGTTAACTCCTTTACTAAACATCAGCCTGCCAACTCCACCAGCTATGGGTCGCCTTAAGATTCAGCTAGTTTGGTTTCCTAATCCTGTTCTAAGTCTAAATGATTTTGTCTTCAGATTCTTCTATGAGTTTGGTTGACCGGGGGTCTCTTAGTGTTACTCTAACTCTAACTAATTTAGTTTCCTATTGCTATTAAAAAAGGAGATTGTGGCCTATTATGCTAAGGAGGATCAGCCCCATTCTCTCCATAAGCTCCCTTGGGTACTAAGGCAATTTTTATAAGTATTAGAGATTAAAAACTGGATTTGAATTGAATACTGAGAATTTAGGGATCGAAAATTAAGAATTTAAGGATTGAAAATTAAGAAATAAAGACTAGAACTAAGAACTAGAAATTAAGAACTAAAACTAAGAACTAGGACTAGACATTAAGAACTAGAACTAGAAAGTAAGAACTAGATCTAGAACTCAGAAAATTGAGAACTAGGAATTAGGACTAGAAGATTCAAAACCTAAGAACTAGAACTAGAACTTGAGAACTAGAAAGACATTACCTGACGCTAAGCGCTTCTTACTCCTTCCGGTGCCGCAGAGAGAAGAGACTTGAGCATGGGAGAGGCCTGAACTCGAGAGAGGAGAGATTGCTATCAAAATTATCCGTTTGGGAGTGGAAGGGGGGGCTTTTTATAGGTATGGGATTAATTCCACGTGTGGGGCTATGTGCACAATAGGTGAATTATGCACATGTCTGAAAGTGCTCAATTGAATTTCGTGCATAGTCCAGTGTGCTTAATTCACTTTGAGTTAGTCACTGACTCAGGAGTAATCGGCTGGTTGTCCTAGTTCCAGTGTACTTTGGAGCTAATTCCATGCAAGGGGTTATGCATGGAATCCAATTCCACGCAGGGGTGTCTGCGTGAGATCGGAGAGTTAGGGCGGCCTTGGGAATTAGGGTCCCAGTCCACATCTAGATTAATTCTATATGAATGCGGCCATGTGGAATCGATTCCGCGTACCTTTGTGTGTGGGATCAGGGTCTTTGGGTGGTGCACGAAAAGCAAGTTCCCGTCCAAGTGGGATTGATTTTGCGCAGTCGAGCCTACGTGTAATCAAAATAAGCGCATAGGTACTTATGCGTAATTCAGATCCTAAGCCGGCTGCAGGAAGAGTGGGCCTGGTCTAAGTGGGACCAATTGTGTGCCTGCGTCCATGTGTGCAATCGAGTTTTGCGCATTTGTATATGCACGAAATTCAAGATCTTCCTGTGTCAGATCGGGTCTGAGCTGCAGAGCTATTGTTTCAGCTTGGGTCTCAACCATATGCTATTATTTCAATACATGATTCCCCTATTTAGGATTTTAAATAGGGGAAGGTCAATCCTTATCCGGAGATCGTGGGCAAGATCAAGGGTTGATCGAACATGTTTGTATAGTTTGAGAGGGAAAAATCGGGGTGTCTAAAGATGCCCCTCTTCAGCGCGTCCTTGTGTAGTTAGGATGTGTCGAAGAAGTAGACACCCCTCTTCTGAGGAACCTTCTTGTTTCTTTGGGAAAGCACAAGTGTGAATTGGGGAGCGATCAGTCACATAATATACTATTTTATCACCCTTAACTTAGTGATGCTAGACCTTAGTTTGCTACTAATAAGTTACTAATGTGCAAGATATTAAGGAAAAATAGTAAAAGAGAGCCAAAGTATTAATATTCGTCAAAATTAACTCATAAAGCAATAAGAAAGACGATTGAATTAAAAAGATGAATCATCGCCTATTGAAAGACGAAAAATCATACTTTACGATTTTACAGAACGCTACAAAGGAAGAAGTAAGAAATTGTAAGTTACGATTCTTCAAAAGAAACGTTCAAAAGTTGAAGCATGATACAACAGAAGACGATCGATCGTAAATAAAGAATCGTCCAGAGAGAGTGAAAGCTATACAAAAGAAGAAAATCTTGATTTATGATTTTACAAAAAAGGAAGCTTTCTGAAGCAACTGGTCATGTGAGGATTTACACCACCATGCATAGAATTAGAAGAAATCTTGAATTAGAAATATGGCCACTCACGGATCTAAGAAGATTGACGAAGGAAGATTCTGAAAGGACTTTGCTGCTGAAATAAAGGAGAACATCTAGAAGTACATAAACTGTTGAAAGCAAGGAACTATAAGATTAGAAGTAGATTTATATTAGGACACTTTTATTTTAGTAGTTTCTTCTATTAGAATTAGGAGTTTTGTAAACGGACCCCTTATGTTCTATAAATAAGAGGGCTTAGTATAGGAAATAATCATCAAAGAAATTCTTAGCATCGATTGATGTCTGAGATTGGGTTTTTTTTCGATCATTAGAGTATTTTAGTTTATATATCCAAGGTTTCTCGATCACAATTGACGACTAGGATTGAGAGCTGAAAGATTAGTATAGATATCTGTAGTTTCTCAGAAGCAATTGGCGCCTGCGGCTGATGGGTGAGAGATATAATTTTTGTTGCTTTCTAGTTTAGAATTATTTTCTTTGTAGTTTACTGCTTTGTAAACATCTCTAAGTTTTAATTTGAATTGAAGACTCAGGTTAAGATTTGTAGATTAGTGTAATGGTTTTTATTTTCCATCTTTGATTTTCTGGAGTTTGATTGACACCCAAAATTCTGGTAGATTAAAGATTAGTATAGATCTATATTGAAGGATGCTAGTTTTTGATTGACGCCCAAATTCTAGAGGACTGAGATATAGTACAACGGTATTTTAAATTTGTAAACATCCGATAACTGAAGATTGTGATTGACGACCATAATCTAAAGAAGGAGGATTTAGGATTTACTTTTCTGCAAATTAGTTTAAGAAACTATTCTTTCATTCATATTTCTCAAGTAATTTAGGATCTTAAAAGATAAATGTAAGTTTTCAGAAAATTAATATATATATAAGATAAAACACTTCCCCATGGGAACGATTCTATGCTAGTATTATAATTTCCATTGTGCTCTTGCAATAGGTTAAGACTTAATTAGATGCACATAAAACAAGCGATCAAGTTTTTGGCGCCGCTAGTGGGGATAGCGGATTTTATCTTTTTATTA
Source organism: Chloranthus sessilifolius (assembly GCA_021018995.1). Classification (NCBI taxonomy): domain Eukaryota; kingdom Viridiplantae; phylum Streptophyta; class Magnoliopsida; order Chloranthales; family Chloranthaceae; genus Chloranthus; species Chloranthus sessilifolius. The sequence continues at coordinate 56,439,884 of CM037593.1, read as the reverse complement.
GTTTAAGAAAACAAGTATTTATCTTTTTCTTTTTATATTTCTTTATATTTTTAATTTTTTTTTATCACTTCTTAAGCTTTTGCATGTTTACTCGGACCAGTGAATCAAAGGTTTCAGCACTTCTGCTGGCCATAGAAACTAGAGGCTCAGATTTGTCTCTCCCTTCTTTCTAAAATTAATATATATATATATATATATATATATATATAAAATATTTTATTTAAGATGCAAGGCCGTGATGAAACATCTTGGCCGAATCTTAATATGACTTATCCCCCAATGGAATTCCCACCTACACAGTTGTATCCAGCTGCGCTGGGGCAAAGCAGGCCTTTGCCTCATAGGGGGGTAGTGTTGAGAATTCATATAATTTTCAGTGGGACAATCCTTACAGCTTCCCAAGGGTAACTGATCTTTAACATAATTTACCATTTTATCACCGTTAACTTAGTGATGTTAGGCTTTAGTTTGCTACTAATAAATTACTGATGTGAAGATATTAGAGATAAATAGTAAAAGAGAGCCTAAGTGTTAATATTCATCAAAATGAACTCAAAAGGCAATAAGAAAGATGATTGAGCGAAAAAGATGATTTCCCGCCTACTAAAAGCCAGAAAATCGTAATTTACGATTCTGCAAAAGAGACAAAAAGAGAAAAGTAAAAAATCATAATTTAGATAATCGTCAACTATAGAAAGCTATGAAAGACAGAAAATCGTGATTGATGATTTTCTATGAAAGAGAAGGAAATGATAAATTGTGATTTACGATTTTCCAAAGAAGCTATAATATAAGAAGAAATTGTGATTGACAATTTCTCAAAATGGAAGCTTTTCTACTATTATTGCCGCTGCTGATCACGTGAGAACTATCACCGCCATACATAAAATTAGAAGATCTCTAGAAGTCTGGTGAGTCATGGATCAAAGAAGATTGATGAAGATACATTGCGAAGATCATTGACTACCGTTACTAAAGAACAATCCAAAACCATATCTACAGTCTAAAAGAAGGAAAGATAAAATTAAGAATTAGAGTTATATTAGGAATCTTTTATTTTAATAGTTTCTTTTATTAGAATTAGAAGCCTTTGTAAACTGACTCTTTATGATCTATAAATAAGAGAGTTTGGTGTAGGAATAACGATCGAAGAATTTCAGCATCAATTGACGCTTGAGGTTGGATTTTCTTTCGATAAATGTAGTGTACAATAGTTAGAGTAGATTAGATATCAGAGGTTTCTCAAATGCAATTGAAGACTACAATTAAGTGTTGAAGATTAGTGTAGATATTCTAGTTTCTCATAAGCAATTGACGATTGCGGCTGAGGGGTGAAAGATATATTTATTTGCTTTCTAGTTTAAATTTTATTTACTTTATTTATATCTTTGTAAACATCTTCAAGTTTTAATTTGAATTGACGACTCTTGTTAGAATTTGCAGATTAGTGTAACAGTTTTTACTTTTCCATCTTCAGTTTTCTATGGTTCGATTGACGCCCAAATTTTAGGAAGTTGTTGATTAGATTAAATCTGTATTTATAGGATCTTAGACTTGATTGACGAGCAATGCTAGGAAACATAATATATAGTGTAACGGTACTATTTAAATTTTATAAATATCCAATAGTTGAAGATTAAGATTGACGACCTTAATCTAAAGAAAGAGGATTAGGATTTATTTTTATGCACCTTAGTTTAAATAATCATTCTTTTATTCATATTTCTCTAGTAGTTTAGATCTTAAAGATAAATAGAAGTTTTTAAAAATATGGATTTAAGTAGAAGATATAAATAAGAAGTAATTAGATAAATAAACTTCCTCGTGGGAACGATCCTATGCTAGTACTATAATTTCCATTGTGCGCTTGCAATAGGTTAAGACTTGAATTTAACATAAATATAATACACATAATAAGCACAACCAAGTTTTTGGCGTTGTTGCCGGGGAAGCAAAATTCATCTTTATTTCTATTTTTATCTAACATTTCTATTCTTTTAGAAACCAATATTTATCTTTCTCTTTTACATTTCTTTATATTTTTATTTTTTTCTTTCATCACTTCTTAATCTTTTGCAGGTTTATTCGGAATAAGCAAATCAAGGTTTCAACTTCCCCTGATTAGAGAAGTCAGAGGCCTAGATTTGTTCTCTCTCTCCTTGCTTTTCTAAAATAAAAATTATATAAAAGATTATATATACAATATTTTTTTTATTCTGATTTTCTGGTGTATGCATCATACCCGGTCTAGAAGACTATTTTGAATACGACCCATAAATTGAGCGAACTATCCTGCACAGACTTGCATTAAACCGATCCTCTACAAGAGATCCTCAAACCATGGCTGACGAGCTTTCAATTGAAGCGTACTTCAGCCCTATAGCTTTGACCGAGCCCTCTTGTATAGTTATATCGGAGGTAGCTGAAGGTCAAAACTATGAAATCAAGCCCCACACACTTCAAAATCTACCTACTTTTCATGGGCTTGATAGGGAAAATCCCTACCAACATCTGAGGGACTTTATAGAACTTTGCATAATGTTGCAGACCGCGACCAATAAAGAAGCCAAAAGACTGTGTTTGTTCCCTTTTTCTCTCAAAGATAGGGCGAAGGCATGGCTGGTTTCACTACCGGCCCAAAGTTTAACCACTTGGAAGGATTTACAGTCCAAATGTTTGGGCGAATACTTACCAATTGGTAGAATAAACCAAATTTGCCAAGCAATTCAAGGCTTCAGGCAAAAGCTCGGAGAATTATTTCATGAGAGTTGGCACCAGATGAAGGATTTGCTACGGAAATGCCCTCACGACGAGGTTCCTAATTGGTCTATAGTTCAAAGTTTTTACCAAGGATTGACTAAGACTAAGCAGTTAACAGTCGATGCTGTGAGTTGAGGAGCCTTTATGGCTCAAAACAGCTAGCAGACCTAGAATCTATTTGAGAAACTGGCCAACACTTCAAGTAAAAATATGCTTTGCTGCAGATTGATTCAGATATTGCTCATCATACCCCGCTCACAAGAGGAGGGGTTTATGAGATCAATAAGGATAAAGTGAACGTTGAGGACGACATGAGTGCAAAAATTTTAGCCTTTGCGCAGAAAATTACCACACTCATGAATTCTAACCCAAACACTCTAGATAGACCTGCAGCAAACCATTCCAATTGTCAGACTCACACATATACTGAAAACCCTGTTGCACCACAATACCAAGAGATGGTGGAGATGGAGCAAGTAATGGCTTTTTTTAGAGGGGAGATTACGGGAATACCTACAACCCATCATGGAGAAATCATCCAGGGTTTAACTATGGTTCCACTGTGGGAGTACAACTAACACCAATAGCTGCGCTGCTGTGATTTCTCCAGACCCAAGTTTTCTACCAGAGACCCCAAATGCAAGCGGCACAACCCAAATTGGACCATGGAGCAATATGTCTGATTTTATGATTGTTCAAATCCTTCAAGATTTACAACAACAGTCGCACCAACATTCAAAAGATTTGCACAAACTTGCTCAATTCTCTCAGACCCTTCATTCACATACTCAATCCATCACAAAGCTAGAAAGCCAGATTGGACAACTAGCTTCACAAGTGGCAAGGAGAGAAAGTGGCCAACTACCAACACAACCTGTAAACAATCCTAGAGGCCAAGCTTTCCTGGTAGAGGCAGCTCCTCCCCATAATATAAATTAAAAAACCCTCATAGATTGTCGAGCTACCGACTCATCCGTACCACCAAATGTAAACTATGTAAATTATTTCATTTCATTTCTCTTTTTTTTTTCTTTAAAAGAATCATACTGCAGCCTAAATCGTTGAGAAACGCTAGATCATAACCTATACTCACTATCTATTATAACGGACAATCATATGGATTTACGATTGATCGTGAATGTGTTTAAACAAAAACACAACGATTGCGATTCTTAAAAGTTAGAATCAACCTATGATTCTAGGTAGAACTTATGTGATGACCGGCTTAGTTGGTCATCACTGAAAACTGGACCCATATATTCGTAAAAAGGGGATATGTCGGTCCCATTTTCAAAAACCCTTCCGTTTTTGCTCCTCTCCTAGCTTCCCTCTCTTTTTCAAATCCACTGTAATACTAACCGTTCTGTTACCCAATCCAACCATATATTTTCGAAAAAAAATATTCCTTTTGCCTTCCGTTTTATTCTAAGAGAACCTTACGAGCAATTTTTATCGCATAATTTTAAATTAGGGTTTCGATCATCAACAAGGTAAGGGAGCGATGTTTAAATGAAAAGGTATTTGCATGAGTTGTTTAATTAATACTTATCTCTTCATAGTTTGATTAATATGATTGATTAACTTTTGCAGAAAAATGGCAAACGAACAAGGAAAATGACAACGGGAAGACAAGGAAGACGAGGAAGGTAACAATTCTGATAATACCCCAATTATTCTTTGTATTGTACGATCTGTTGCCATTAAAGTCAAATCAAAAGCAACAGATCCTCCCAAGAAGAAAACTAAATCTTTAGGGGTAATTATCAAAGAAGGCCCCTCAGATAGAAATGAGAAAGATTCTGTGTCTGCCCCAGAAAGGGGACCCAAATTAGATAAAGGTAAAAAGCCAGCATCCTATGATACCCTAGCGAATAAACTCCCTAGTGCAATAAAACAACACATCGTGGGAGTAGATGTTGCAGTGGATGTTGGCGCCTTGTAAAATTGGAGATGAGAGGAGAAGCAATAAAGTATTTTCTAGGGCCTATAGTTACGCAATACTACCCTAGATTGGTAAGACTATTTTATGAAAATATGAGCAATAGCAGCAAGGGACCAGTCCCAACTCTATCAACAGCTATTGATGGATTTCCAATTTCAATTACAAAAGCAATGGTTGCTAGGGTGATGAATGCACCTTTGGAAAGACATGGGTTGTCCTCTGGCACTCCTAACGCGAATATCCTTAGACCTTCACCCGAGACCCTACCAAATTTTATTCAAATGGCCACAGATTTGCTAGGCAAACCACGAAATGATAAATCAATTTTTTTGTGAAAAGACTTGGAGGAAAGGAACTTATCCCTTCACTTTTTCGATGTTCTAATTCACAAAACTATTCACCCCACGGGACATGGGACCCAGCGAAGAGTCATTTTAAGAAAAGCCTTATACCTAATGACACATCGCTATTGGTTTGATGTTTCTTCTTACCTTTTAGAGGTGATGAACACAGTCAGGGAGAAGTTACCTCAAAAGAAATATCAAACAAGTAAATTATATTTACCTTTTGGTGGGTTAATTACAAATCTGTTAGCAAATGTGGGATATAATATTGATCCCAAGGAAAAGGCATTGCCCGAAAGCAATGAAAGTTTAACACCTTAGACCTATCGGAGAACCTTAAGTGCTGCAAACAAAAAGAAAATCCCTATCTCGGCATAACCAAAAGAGGTCTTGTTTGAACTAGAAACCATCCAAGAATAGTTAGAGACTGCCATAGAACAGGCAGCAGAAATTTTAGCCACTGAAGCAATAAAAATGGAAGAAGGTGGGAGTACTTCTACTCCACCTCTTGAGAAGCAAAGAGCAGCTCCCCAGTAACAGAGAGAATATCTGAGGACAGAATACCAACTACTGACCAAACCGGTCTGTATGACCTGACTTTGAATTCCCCAACAGGGCCTATTTTGTCCCTTCAACAGAGGCAAACATACTACCAATCATTACGGAAGCATGCCCTGTGAGCCCAATTCTAGAAAGACTAGAAGAAACTCCTTTTGTAATTGATTAACAGGCTACGGGAATAGCTACTTCTAGCCAAGTCCTTGCACCAGTAGAACCTGTTGCTCAGCCTACAGCCAATACCAAGCAAACTCTCATAGCCCACGCAGTAGAACCAGATCAAAGCTCAGAGTTACCAAGAGAGAGCTTTACAGAATTGCTACATGGAGAAGAAGCACCCACTGAAGATCCTCCAGTCCCCACCAAATCAATTCATGAGTTAGAAAGGAGATTAAAGGTAGTCGAGCAATGGCAACTCACTTATAAACCTAATCTATTGCCATTACTAGTAGTAAATAGAAAGGTGAGGGAACTAGAGCAATGGATTTCTACAAATGTCCCACCTTTGATACAACTGCCAGGAATAGTAAGAAAGTGGATGGGAGAATTTCAATGACTAAAAAAGAGAGTCCAGGATACCACCTTAACAGCCTAAGAATGGGCAGGGATAATGGACAACTTGCGAAGAAGATCTATACGAGAGAAAGTTGTGAGATGGGTAGCAGAGACAGAAAAGAAAGTTCAGGATGCTACCTCATCCCTTTAAGCCCAACTAGTGCAGCAAACTATAGAAATGAGTGAAAAATAGCAAGCTTGGGAAGAGGAGAAGAGAGTATATGAAGAAAAAATTGCCAGTATCCTTGAACAACATGGAGAATTCATAGCAGATCTAGATTTCAGAGAAATAACACAAGAAAAAGACCATACAAAATATGAACAGACCCTGAACAGATTACTGAATAAAAAGACTCAAGAACTTACAAGAGAACAAGGGAAATCAGTTAAACTACAAGAGAAAAAAGATTCCCTGATTCTTACTTGTGCAGAATAGAAGGAAAAGATTGAGTCCATCATAAAGAAATTCTGGGTCAGGTGACAAAAGAGAAAGTTGTTTCTGAAAAACTAAGGGATGAAAATGACGCAAAGTTTGCTGTTATTTGCCACTTACAAAGTAAAGTGAAAGAAAAGAGTAACAAGCTACGAGCATTAAAAGAGAAATATGAAGCATTAATAACGGAGAAGGAAGCCATTTCTGTCTCCTATAAAGCTGCTGACAAAGAACTAAAACTAGCGCCTACGGCAGAGGAAAGTTCTGATTGTTCCACGGCCATAATGATAGACTCTGATGAAGAATTGTCCAACAGTCATTCTCCGATACTGGCCTTATAAGAACCGGCTTGACCAAGCATATCAATTGTACCTTACCCATCATCCTCAAGTGAGTGACAAAAAAAATCTAGATCATTAAAGATTCACAGGTAGGAAGATTTTGACAATTTTGGAAAATTACTGTAAATATTTTGTATATATATGAAAAGCTTTTTTTCTCTTTGCTGTTTTTGACTAATTTACTAACAGTATTACTAACTTCTAACAATTTTTTTATTATTCCACAGAACCAGTAGTATTTTTCTCCTAAGTTTGGAGGAAGATTTTTTATTCTTTTTACAGATTATAAACCCGATAACTAACCCATTAGTATAGTAAGGTAACATTTTTTTTTTGTGTCCCCTGTTTTGCACAATGTGGACATTGTCCTAATTAAGTTTCAGGGGGATACATATCAATTTTGAAAATATAATATATTAGTATAGTTTTTTTTAGAGTTTTTTTTTAAAGTTAATCATTATATGAGAATTATTATGAAAAAAATATGAAAATCTAAAATTCTTAACAACCCATCATAGTAGTAGTTCAAAAATCAAAATAGAAATAGTTACAATTCAAAGTAAAGCATCTCTAGAATACTGTATTAAGAGAATGTTTGAAACTATACGATTGATCTGAACTGCAAATATTTTAGATCATAGTTACAAAATCATATAACCAATGAGTTATAGAGCCTATTTCCTCTTTTCTGAGAAAGAGACTATTATCATTCATGCTAAATTTTTTTTGAACTTATCTACTATTGCTGTCAAAATGAAATCTCATATTGTTGAACTTAGAATCAAGAAATTCTGTAAATATGATGATTTATTTGTTTAAAACTGTCTATTAAATATATCAAAGCAATAAGACATCCATATTAGTAAATCGTAAAAATGACTAAAGGCCATCTTTTATTAAACCATAGCCAAAAAGCCCAAAATCCCATAATATTTTATCCTTTGAACCCATATTAGAAGCCTAAAACCAACTTTTTTTGTACCAAAAATTTTATAAACCTTTAACCTTATGCACTACCCAAAACTTTCTATCCTTGACCCTTACAATTTCTGAGAGTTTAGAATGTAAAGAAGGGAAAAAGAGGGAGTGAAAGGAGTATATGCATAACAGATTAAGGATTTGCTGAAAAAGGGTGCAAATAAGAAGAAATACAATCGTATGAAAATATGGGAAAAGAAGAAGAAAATCGTAAAAAGATGATTCAATGAAAAAGAGAAGCAAAAAGCTTCCAACTAGAAAAAAAAAAGGGATTTATACTAGAAAAGAAAGGGGAAGAAGTTATCCAAAATAAGGATACTTACTGAAGCTGAAAAATATAGAAGAAGAAGAGAAGAAAGAGCTAAATTCTCATAAATAATTTTGAATCCTCTTTACCCTTTTCTTTGAAACCTTTTGAAAACTAAAAGCCCCATGAGAAGCCGAAGGAAAGACCTTTGTGATTTATGATTTGCAAGAATATGAGTATAGTAGAGATATATAAAATAGAAACTATGAATAAATATAGAAGTTATATGAACAGAATTGATTATCTTTTCTATAACATTTATCTTTTTAGTTAATTGTCTGATAAAATTTGCATATATATCTACAATATTGTGAGAACCCAAAAAATTTGGATTATTTTTTAGAGTATGTCAATAAGTGAGAGTTTGGATGAAAATCTTTTCTAAAAACTGTAGTTTAAAAAATTTATGATGAATGAACTTTTCACTGATAAGCACACACTCCACGCTATACTGAATTAAAATTATTGAGTTCTAATAGAGGATAATTACGATGATGGAAAGCTAAGGATAAAAGATTTGAAATTTTTTGAAAACTAATGAAAATATAATGAATGACTGAGTAATTAATATAAAAAAATTTATATTTTGAATTTTAGTTTTAAAAAATATTTTAAAAAATCTAAAAATATTGGAGGTTTGTAGGTAACTTCACTGAAAACCTTCAGGAGACTACAACTGTAATAGCCTGAAAAATTACGCGTTAAACAGTGACCTCGAGATCCGAGCCCGACTGGTCATAGGTTTGACCAAATGGGAGTTCAATAGTTGACATAGGGTGCAATGAACGGATGAGATGTGAGAATTTAAGTGAATGTGTGGACAGTGAAGTAAATCTGGAGTCACATACACCTATTCTGGTGTATGTGCTCAACACACAAGCTAGAAGGGAGATAAAAGGGTTTAATAACCCTAAAATCAATGTTTGAGTTGTTGGAGAGAGTTAAGAAGGGAGAGAGAGAGAGGAGTAAAGAAGGGTGAGTGATCAAGAAGTTATTGCAACTGATTAAAAGGGGGATTTGAGGATATAACGCCGGATTCGATGCGAGGGATCCGCTAGAAGCAAAGCTGGAAACCCTAGCCTTTCCAACCACTTGACCTAATCAATTGGAGGATGATTGAAGGTAAAATTCTTGTAGATTAAATGCATAGATTGAAGGATTAGATTGTAGTTAAGAATGGTTTAAACTATAGGATAAAGGCTTAGAAAAATGAAGGAAAAAGAGTAGGAAAAGATTGGGAAGAACAACCCAAAAGGGGCTGAATCTGGCCAATTCGATTAATCAAAATTGAGATTCGATTAATTGATTTTCACCAGGAAGTTGAAAAGTCAAAGAACCCGAATTCGATTAATCGAACTGAGTTTCGATTAATCGACTTTGATTTTCGATTAATCGATTTTGGTGTCGATTAATCGACTGAGAACCTCCAGTGGATGGAGGAAAAGGACCTGGGGAAATTGACTAGTCGAAATGGGATTTCGATTAATCGATTTCGAATTTCGATTAATCGATTTGGGATTGATTAATCAATTTTGGAAATTCGATTACTCGAATTGAGAATCGAATGGATAGAGTAGAGAATTTTGATTAATCGAATTGGGATTCGATTAATCGAATGAGAGTCTCGATTAATCGATTTTGGGAATCGATTAATCGATTTTGATTTTTGATTAATCGATTTTGAGAATTGATTAATCGAATCAGATTCGATTAATCGACTTTGGAGTTCGATTAATCGACTGTGCCAGTTTTTGTTGACTTTTTAATTTGACTTCAAGATTCTCGGGGGGTCTTGGACCTTCCTTGTTACATCTTTAATGATGTGTTGCATGTGTTATGTTGTGCCATAGGTGGTACGTGTGAACTTGGGCATAAGGAGCCACGTGAGACCTTGATGCGTGATTTATCAGAGACTTGAGGTAGGGAACACCTTGAACATGTACTTTAATTCGCAAGAGCATGTATGTAGTGATATAGAATCAAATTGAAAACTATTTTATTGCTTAAAGTTTTGTGAAAAGTGTGTGTGACATCAATAAGAACATCTAAAAATGAGCCATCCCTAGGGGATGAGGAGGTGAAGTACTAAGAGCATCAGGTGTGATGCAAGTGAATAGATACATCCCAGGGATGTATCTAAGATTGAATAATGTCTGATAGGGCCTAACTGATATAAGATACCACACTTACATGGTGAATAACTATATGTAAAGCACCTTATATTTTTGTTATTTGAGGTTTGATAGGATACCCCACCGACGTGGCGGGATACCCACGACTGACGCAACAGGATATCTGTGACCGATACGGCGGCGAAACCGTAAGCCAGTGCGAAGGCTTATCCGTACACAATAAGCACACCCCAGGGGTGTTGAATTGAGATAAGTTGAAACTCCGCCACCGATCCCCAGGGGAAAGGGGCTTGGGTACTATTTGTATTCCCAGGGAATACGTTTAAAAACTGTCTATATAGATAACGATGAAGGGTATCTCATCGGGGCTCGATGCTATATTGCTCGGGGATTACTTAAGTTGAAAGGTTAAGTTTTGCTTTAGGCCTATTCAATGTTATTCATGATAAATTAAAAGACATGTGTAAACTACCAGTAAAATGGGATTCCTGTTCAACTGTTTTCATAGCAACTGCATAGACGCATCATGCATAAGCATATCATGGAATATCTGTGAGGTTTTAATCTATATGTTCACTATGTTTTGTTCCCTATTGAGCTAGGATGTAGCTCACCCCTTAGACTATTCGTCACAGGTCCACTATTAGCAGCTGCTGAGGCTTCAGGGGACGTTGACCCTGGTGAGTCGGACCTTGCGCCTGGTGACGAGTTGGAGCCACCTCCTGAGGACTTCTTCTAGAGGACTCCGTTGTGCATCTTTGAGAGTTTTTGTGAGCTTGTTGGGTACGGTTTGGTATGTCAAGCCTTGTTTTTGTTAAACAATGTAATTAAATTATGGGATTATTCTTTTGGGGTGAACCATCTGTGATAATCGACGATCATCGATGGTTCGGATCGGTTCTCCATTCATGCAGGGGCATGAAGGTAGAACCGTCTTTTGATCAGTATTTAAAGAGTAAATTATTTCCGCAATCATTATTATCATTTTCAGTCCTTTTATATTGCTTGATATACCAGTGTTCCTTGCTTAGCCAAGGGGCATGGTCAAGATGATCATGCTGATGGCACGGGTTTCGTGGTGCCGAAAATCCGGGCTGTCACAGTTGGTTTCAAAGTAATTTCTTTTGGCAATTCTGACAATCATTCTTTTGTCAGAACATAGGGACTTCTGCTAACAAAACTTTAGTTTCAAATGCAGCCGTCAATGCCATCTAGGGGAAGAGGCCGACCGAGAGGAGGCCAGCAGAGAAGTTTGCGTAGTGGAGATGGTTACATATCTCCTACCAATCGAGTACCCTTCGGAGGAAATGAGGCCCCAGGGGGCAGCAGTAGTAGACAACAAGAGGATGAGGATCGAGATCGTCAGGATCTAGATCAGCGAGAACAAGAGAGGGTGAGAGAAAGACTGGAAGATAGAGAGGAGTGCCAAAGGATGATGCACACCATGGAGACCATATAGCTGCCATGGCACAACAGGCTGCATCCTTTGCAGCTCATGTAGCGAGAGGCAGCAGCCACCTACACCACCTGTAGGACCTACATTGCCTGTGCGTTCATCTTTTATTGAGTTCCGGAGGATGAGACCTCCTAAGTTTTTTGGGCAGGCAGACACGATGGCAGCAGAGAATTGGTTAATGGAAATGGAGAAGGTGTTCAGCGTGCTGACGTGCACGAAGGATGAGAGTGTGAGATGGGCAGCCTACAAGCTTGATGGGGAAGCTGGGGCTTGGTGGAAGTCCGTGATACGGACTAGGGCTCAAGAGACCCCAGAGTTACCTTGGACTTGGGAGGAGTTTGTTGAGGAGTTCAACAAACAATATTTTTCGGAGGTGATAAGGAATCAGCTTGAAATTCAATTTCTGTAACTAGTGCAAGGGAGGATGACTGTGAGGGAATATGGAGTGGAGTTTCTACGACTTGCCCGTTTTGCTCCGGATTACGTCGCCACCGACGTGATGAAGGCGAAGAGGTTTCAGCAAGGTTTGAAGCCTGAAGGTACGGGAGGAGTAGCTCCATTTCAGCTGAGGACCTATGAAGAGGTCATGAGTAAAGCACTTGTTGTAGAAGAGGAGAACAATAATAGATATAGGTAGAGAGAGCAACAGAAGGGAAACACAGATCAAGGAAGAATGGGGAACTACGAACCGGTGAATAAAAAGTCGAGGTTTGTGGCCCAAAATCAGAGACCACAATTCTAAGGGGATTTTGAAAGACCGGCGCAGCAGCACAACCAACAGAGATTTCCACTACTTAAGTCGGGGAGACCTTTACGCTATAAGAGCCCTGCCATGTCTACTGGCGCTACCGTCACACAAGATTCTCGTACAGTTTCTTCCGCGCCTTGAGAGACTTGTTCCAAGTGTGGTAAGCCTCATAGGACCGTGGATTGCAGAATGGGAACCAGGGGTTGTTTCCGATGCAGCAAGGTGGGCCACTTGATCAAGGATTGCCTCGAGGTTGATAAGGGGAAGACGGCTTCAGTTGCAGTGCCACGACCCATTCAAGCACGGAAGCCGGTCGTTCATGGAAGAGCCTATGTAGTCACTGCTCAGGAAGCAGGGAACGTGCATGACGTCATCCAAGGTGAGACTTCTTTTAAATAAAGGAATTTCAATTTCAATAAAGTTTTAGATAGAGAAGGTGCATTCATTAGGAAATAGTATAGTTTCTTTTTCTAAACACTGAATTTATATGTGAATTAGGGGTGTAAATTGATATGTAAATTATTCTATGTATGTATGTATACTATAGGTACGCTAACTGTATATGAGAAAGGATGTTTCGTTGGATATGACGCTAGAGTGTTGATAGACCCAGGGTCTACCCACTCATTCGTCACTCCACGATTTGCCAAGAGGATGAAGATTATTCTAGAGGCGTTGGACTTTGTCCTATCTGTGTCTATTCCAACTGGAGAGTTAGTGGACACGGAGCTAGCTTGCAAATCCATCATCGTAGCAATTCGAGACCTGGATGTGCATGAATTGGAGGTAAAGTTGATACTGCTGGACATGCAAGGGTTTGATGTGATTCTTGGCATGGACTGGTTGGTGCAACATTGTGCAACGGTCGATTGCAAGAACAAGGTTGTCATCTTCAGACCCAACACTAGACGATCATTTCGATTTCAAGGAGTGAGGTCATCACATATGCCACTGATCTCAATAGTAAGGGCTGAATGAATGATCAAAAAGGGTTGCAGCGGATACTTGGCTTTCTTAAAGGAGGATAAGGAAGAAAAGAACGTCATCTCTGAGATAGCAGTTGTGCGAGACTTCGTCGATGTCTTTCCAGAGGAATTGCCCGGATTACCTCCAGAGAGAGTAGAATTTGCCATTGACTTAGCACTGGGAACGGAGCTTGTTTCAAAAGTACCATATAGAATGGCTCCTGCTGAGTTGAAGGAGTTGAAAGAGCAACTACAAGAACTCATGGACAAGGGGTTTGTCAGACCGAGCGTGTCTCTGTGGGGAGCATCGGTCTTGTTTGTTAAGAAGAAAGATGGGCCAATGCATCTATGCATTGACTATCGACAATTGAACAAACTCACTGTGAAGAACCACTACCCTTTACCTAGAATTGATGATCTGTTTGATCAATTGTAAGGAGCGAGGTATTTTTCTAAGATCGACCTGAGATCTGGATACCATCAGTTGAGGGTTAAGGCAGAGGACATCCAGAAGACAGCTTTCAGGACACGGTATGGACACTATGAATTCCTTGTGATGCCGTTTGGGTTGACCAATGCTCCGATGTCATTTATGGATCTGATGAATCGGGTGTTTAAACCACACCTGGACTCCTGCATCGTAGTGTTCGTTGATGATATTTTGATATACTCCAAATCCAAGACGAAACACGAAGAACATTTGAGGATTGCTCTACAGACGCTACGTGAACACCAATTGTACGCCAAACTCAGCAAATGCGAGTTCTGGTTGGAAGAGGTTAGCTTTTTGGGACATGTTGTCTCAAAGCACGGTGTCATTGTTGATCCAGCAAAGATAGAAGCAGTGGTTAAATGGGAGCAACCAAAGACAGTGACCGATGTCCGAAGTTTTCTTAGGTTAGCAGGCTATTATCGACATTTCGTCTAGGGGTTTTCAAAGATATCGACCTCTCAATAATTTAAAGGATTCAAGGTTTGAGTGGAGTGAGGCATGCGAGAAGAGTTTTCAAGAACTCAAGACGAGACTCACTTCAGCTCCAGTGCTAGCGATTCCTTCAGCGATGGAGGATACGAGTACAAATGATCGTCATACAATGGTTTGGGTTGCGTGCTCAACCAACACAAGAAGGTGATAGCTTACGGATCAAGACAACTTAAAGAACACGAGAAAAATTACCCGACTCATGACTTGGAGCTAGCAGCAGTCATTTTTGCGCTGAAGATTTGGAGATTACTTGTATGGTGAGACGTTTGAAATTTTCACCGATCATAAGAGCCTCAGATACCTGTTTACACAGAAGGAGCTCAACATGAGACAGCGCAGATGGATGGAGTTCCTCAAGGACTATGATTGTTCTATACAGTACCATCCAGGCAAGGCTAACGTAGTGGCCGATGCCTTGAGTCGGAAGAGTTCAGCTCAGTTAAATTGCTTGATTTTGGGTATGCACCGGTGGAAATTATTGGAAGACATGGCACTCTATGATGCAAACATTGAATCGAAAGCTACAAGATCCTTTTCGGCTAACATCTTAGTGAGACCAGTAATATTTGAGCATATCCACAATCTACAGATGAAAGATCTGATGTTAACAAAGATTCATTAAGACGTGATTGAAGGCATCAAGCCGGACTTCTCAGTGAAAGAAAATGGTTCTTTAGTGTTCAAGGGCTGTCTCTGCATTCCAGATAATGCCGATCTAAGACGAACGATTCTTGATGAAGCCCACGAGTCAAATTATGCAATTCATCCTGGTAGCACCAAGATGTACCAAGACTTGAAAAAAAAACTATTGGTGGAGAGGTTTGAAGCAAGTCATGGCCGAATACTTGTCACAGTGTTTGACCTGTCAGCAGGTGAAGATTGACCATAGGCATCTTGCTGGACTATTGCAGCCTTTACCAATACCAGAATGGAAGTGGGAATCGATCTCTATGGATTTCATTGTTAGATTACCGCGTACTGCCAAGAGACACAATGCCATTTGGGTAGTCATGGATCGATTGACCAAATCAGCGCACTTTTTGCCTTACAATACGATGTATACAGCAGGAAGACTGGCAAACTTATACATGAAGGAGATCGTAAGATTACACGGGATTCCGAGCAGCATAGTTTCAGATCGTGACCCACTGTATACGTCCAAGTTTTGGAAGAAATTTCAAGAAGGAATGGGAACGCGACTAGATTTTAGTTCAGCTTTCCATCCTCAAACTGATGGGCAGACAGAGCGAGTGAACCAAGTAATAGAAGATATGCTCAGAGCGTGCATGCTGGATATGCAAGGATATTGGGATTAGTATCTACCATTGATCGAATTCGCATACAACAGTTTCTAAACGAGCATTGGCATGGCACCGTATGAAGCTCTGTATGGACGACGATGTAAATCACCCATCAACTGGGAAGAAACTGGTGAGAAGTTTATTTTGGGGCCAGAACTGCTTGAAGACAACGCCACCGTCGTACGTATAATCAGAGAAAGGCTGAAATCATCACAGAGCAGACAGAAAAGTTACGCCGACATCAAGCGGACTAGTGTCAACTATAAAGTGGGTGAACACGTGTTTGTGAAAGTGTCACCTATGAAAGGCGTGATGAGGTTTGGCAAGCGAGGGAAGTTAAGTCCCTGCTATCTTGGACCATTTGAAATTTTGGGTCGCATAGGCGAAGTTGCTTACCGCATTGGATTGCCACCGTTATACGATCGGGTGCATAATGTTTTCCACGTATCGATGCTTAGGAAGTACGTGAATGAGCCATCTCATGTGTTAGGAAGTCAACCTTTGGAGATGTGTGAGGACATGAGCATGATAGAAGAACCGGCGGAGATCTTGGACCGAAAGGAACAAGTACTACGTACTAAAGTTATCCCCTTAGTGCTTGTTCGATGGAAGAATCATCCGACCAAAGAGGCTACGTGGGAACGAGAGGTCGATGTGAAAGAACAATTCCCTGACTTGTTTACAACGAGCTGAGTACCAAATTGTAACACCGCAAGAATGGTTGCGGATTCTCATCGTCCTTGTAATTCAATGATGACCAGTTGGTCAATATATTCAATGAGAATCCGAGCAATTTTGAGATAAATATCACCATGGAAATAAAGGACAAAAAGGAAACAACATAATTCGAGAAGTTGGGTAAAACCGATTAATCGATTTTCAAATCGATTAATCGATTTGAGGACTCGATTAATCGAGTTTTGGTCGACTAATTAACTGACATCAGCCAGTGAGGAAAAATTTTGACAGATGAAAAATTTGAGAAATTTTGATTAACTGAGGGGATTCGATTAATCAATTTTGGAATTCGATTAATCGACAGTGGAATTCAATTAATCGACTGGCAGAGGCCAGTGAGCCTGATATTTGAAGGATTTAAGGTTATGTTGAATTCGACTAATCGATCTAGGTTTCGATTAATTGAATTTCGATTTCGATTAATCGAATAACTTAAGGGATGTTAGATAAAATTTTGAAAAATATGTAATTTCGATTAATCGATGACAAATTTGATTAATCGATTTGTAAATTCGATTAATCGAATTGGAAAATTCGACTAATCGAGTTATTGAGGGAATTTGGCAAAATTCAAAAGGCTATACGATTTCGACTAATCGAAGTAACATTCGATTAATCAATTTTAGAATTTCGATTAATCGACTTCCCAAGTCGATTAATCGACTGGCTAACACCAGTGAACTCCAAAATTCAAAAATTTAAACAATTACGATTTTGATTAATCGATTTTGAAGTCGACTAATCGAATTGGGAAATCTACTAATTGATTTCGAACGGTTGAACTTAGATTTGAAGCTCGATTAATCGATTTTGGGAAATCGATTAATCGAATCGGAGCCTATATATACATGAGTTGGGGTTTTTGGTGCCATTCAAAATTTTTGCATAAGGGCGCCATTTTCTTTCTCTTCTCCGACCGACCAAGCACCCTAGGGTTTGGATTTTTCTGTCGATTTCGCATTCGCAATCGCACACATTTGCATCCGAAACGTAAGGTAAACCCTAGGATCGCGTATTTCTTCAATTTCAAGTTCAAAACCCTAGCTTTTACCAGAATTTTCACCAAAATGCCACCCACCCAGAATTTTCACCAAAATGCCACCAAAATACCCTAGCTTTCGAAGAAGGCAACCTCCAAACTACCGGTCCGACGTAAAAACGTCGCACCGCCACCCCCTACCCCATCACCCGTGAGGACCCCATCGCCATCGGCATCGGACACCACGTCCGGGTCAACGGGCGCATCTTCGCGTGAACCTTCACGTGAATCCACACCTATGCCACCACCACCCACCAATGTGGTTCAACCCAACGAGTGGTGGGCGGCTAAGACCATTGGGGTCGATTTCATTATCGACCCAACCCTATTCACAAACCCTAATGTACAAGGCGAGACCAATTGGGCTCGTAGGTACCTTGAAAATGCCGGACTCGGCAATCTTTTGAAACCGACCCATGGGACCTACTACCCTCGGTTGGTTCGACTATTTTACCAGGGCCTTACCGATGGCCCTACTGACGACATGGTCTTGACCAAGATAGAGGGTCAAAACTACACCATTACACGTCGCCACGTCCATGAGGCACTCGAGTGCCATTTGGACTTTGTCCCTGAGACTACCCTATTCCCACCGTTTCCAGAGGAGGTGGATGTCGAGGAGATCATCTACGACATGACCAAGGGGA
Source organism: Chloranthus sessilifolius (assembly GCA_021018995.1). Taxonomy (NCBI): domain Eukaryota; kingdom Viridiplantae; phylum Streptophyta; class Magnoliopsida; order Chloranthales; family Chloranthaceae; genus Chloranthus; species Chloranthus sessilifolius. Next base: position 56,421,655 of record CM037593.1, on the reverse strand, counting down.
AGAGGGGTTCGGGCACCGCAATTCGGAGGGTAGACTTACCTCCTTATATGTGGATGCTCGACTCCATCATCAAGTGCAACCTCTACCCGATGCGACACAATACCGAGCGGGTAGACTTGGTTCAACAAGCACTATATGCGGCCTATAAGGGCCGGTGGTTTGATGCCACCATGATCATCCTCGGGGGGATGAGGTACATGAAGGGCAACCTAATGAAGCGCAACCTAAGGCCCAAAGAAAAAATGCCCTATGCTCGGCTCATCTCGAGCATATTGGAGAGCTATTCTGCCGCCCAGGCATACTTGATATTGCCCCACGAGGTGCGGGCGACAGATAAGATTAAACGGTTTTCACACTCTTCATGGAACAGGAGTTACAACCTTTTGAAGAAGGCATTACCAGCAGCGGGCGTAGCTGAGGGCACAGCTGTAGCACCACCACCACCCCCACCACCCGCAGACGGAGCACCACCAATGGGGGAGGCTCCACCTGTTATTCCACCTGCTGTGAGCCCGCCTACCATTCCACCTATTACCACAGCAACTACACCTCCATCCCGTCCAGCTCCGGCGACACCGACATTCTCCCGTCGTCGACCCGCAGCTCCTTCCGGCATTACTATAGAGGACGTGTTGGCTTGTATGGAGGCCAACAACGTACGCATGAACCATCGGATGGATTTCCTCATGTACCACACCATGAGGCATATCTACCCACAGGATTACGGACGTTATTGAGAGGCGTGGACCGGACATACCGCCTTCCACACTGCATCAAGATTCCACCTGCTGCTGATGCTAGTACTTCCACTTCCGCACCACAGCTGCGGACCGAGACGCCACAGCCACCACCGTCGACTACGACCAGCCATCCACCCCCAGAGGAGCCCGCACAGACACAACAGCCGCCGTTACCTCCGACCACCCAACCAGCTCCAGCGGACCCTCCAGCCCCCATAGCTCCGCTAGCTCAGATGGAGCAGCTTGCTCTAGCACCGGACCAGCCTGGTGAGGGGATGGCATGAGCCTTGGACTGCCATACCCTATGTTCTCTTTTGGTTGTATAGAAAACTTTTTGTTGTACTGTGATTTTAATTAATGTAACCAGTTTGTACAAATGATTGTTAATCAATATACATATCTTGTTAAATTGCTATGACTGTTATTTTTATGCTATGTGTATCTCTGTGCTATGTTGTGTTAAATAACTGCACCACCTCACCTGAGAGTGTGGGGGGGGCCCAGACCGACGCACCTTTGGGTTATTTTCGGGGACGAAAATTCCCAAGGTTGGGAGGATGTAATAGCTCAAAAAATTATGCGTTAAACAGTGACCTCGGGATCTGAGCCCGACTGGTCATAGGTTTGACCAAATGGGAGTTCAATAGTTGACATAGGGTGCAATGAACGTATGAGATGTGAGAATTTAAGTGAATGTGTGGAGAGTGAGGTAAATCTGGAGTTACATACACCTATTCTGGTGTATGTGTTCAACACACAAGCTAGAGGGGAGATAAAAGGGTTTAATAACCCTAAAATCAATGTTTGAGTTGTTGGAGAGAGTTAAGAAGGGAGAGAGAGAGAGGAGTAAAGAAGGGTGAGTGATCAAGGAGTTATTGCAACTGATTGGAAGGGGGATTTGAGCATTTAACGCCGGATTCGACGCGAGGGATCCGCTAGAAGCAAAGCTGGAAACCCTAGCCTTTCCAACCACTTGACCTAATCAATTGGAGATTGATTGAAGGTAAAAGCCTTGTAGATTAAATGCATAGATTGAAGGATTAGATTGTAGTTAAGAATGGTTTAAACTATACGATAAAGGGTTAGAAAAATGAAGGAAAAAGAGTAGGAAAAGATTGGGAAGAACAGCCCAAAAGGGGCTGAATCTGGCCAATTCGATTAATCGAAAATGAGATTCGATTAATCAATTTTCGCTAGGAAGTTGAAAAGTCAAAGAACCCGAATTCGATTAATCGAACTGAGTTTTGATTAATCGACTTTAATTTTCGATTAATCGATTTTGGTGTCGATTAATCGACTGAGAACCTCCAGTGGACTCTAGTGGATGGAGGAAAAGGACCTGGGGAAATTGACTAGTCGAAATGGGATTTCAATTAATCGATTTCGAATTTCGATTAATCAATTTGGGATCGATTAATCGATTTTGGAAATTCGATTACTCGAATTGAGAATCAAATGGATAGAGTAGAGAATTTCGATTAATCGAATTGGGATTCGATTAATTGAATGGGAATCTCGATTAATCAATTTTGGGAATTGATTAATCGATTTTGAATTTCGATTAATCGATTTTGGGAATCAATTAATCGAATTAGATTCGATTAATCGACTTTGGAGTTCGATTAATCGACTTTGGAGTTAGATTCGATTAATCGAATTACATCGGACCTTCCTTGTTACATCTTTAATGATGTGTTGCATGTGTTATGTTGTACCACAGGTGGTACGTGTGAACTTGGGCACAAGGAGCCATGTGGGACCTTGATGCGTGATTTATCAGAGACTTGAGGTAGGGAACACCTTGAACATGTACTTTAATTCGCAAGAGCATGTATGTAGTGATATAGAATCAAATTGAAAACTATTTTATTGCTTAAAGTTTTGTGAAAAGTGTGTGTGTGTGACATCAATAAGAGCATCTAAAAATGAGCCATCCCTAGGGGATGAGGAAGTGAAGTAATAAGAGCATCAGGTGTGATGCAAGTGAATAGATACATCCCAGGGATGTATCTATGATTGAATAATGTCTGATAGGGCCTAACTGATATAAGATACCACACTTACATGGTGAATAACTATATGTAAAGCACCTGATATTTTTATTATTTGAGGTTTGATAGGATACCCCACCGATGTGGCGATACCCAGATATCCGGTGACCAGGATATCTGACGGCAAAACCGTAAGCCAGTGCGGAGGCTTATCCGTACACAGTAAGCACACCCCAGGGGTGTTGAATTGAGATAAGTTGAAACCCCGCCACTGATCCCCAGGGGAATGGGGCTTGGGTACTATTTGTATTCCCAAGGAATACGTTTAAAAACTGTCTATATAGATGACGATGAAGGGTATCTCATCAGGGCTCGATGCTATATTGCTCGGGGATTACTTAAGTTGAAAGGTTATGTTTTGCTTTAGGCCTATTCACTGTCATTCATGATAAATTAAAAGACATGTGTAAACTACCAGTAAAATGTGATTCCTTTTCAACTGTTTTCTCAGCAACTGCATAGACACATCATGCATAAGCATATCATGGAATATATGTGAGGTTTTAATCTATATGTTCACTATGTTATGTTCCCTATTGAGCTAGGATGTAGCTCACCCCTCAGACTATTCGTCGCAGGTCCACTATTGGCAGCTGCTGAGGCTTCAGGGGACGTTGACCCTGGTGAGTCGGACCTTGCGCCTGGTGATGAGTTGGACCCACCTCCTGAGGACTTCTTCTAGAGGACTCTGTTGTGCATCTTTGAGAGTTTTTGTGAGCTTGTTGGGTACGGCTTGGTTGTCAAGCCTTGTTTTTGTTAAATGCTGTAATTAAATTATGGGATTATTCTTTTGGGGCGAACCATCTGTGATGATTGATGATCATCGATGGTTCGAATCGGTTCTCCATTCATGAAGGGGCATGAAGGTAGAACCGTCTTTTGATCAGTATTTAAAGAGTAAATTATTTCCGCAATCATTGTTATCATTTTCAGTCCTTTTATATTGCTTGATATACTAGTGTTCCGTGCTTAGCCAAGGGGCATGGTCAAGATGATCATGCTGATGGCACGGGTTTCAAGGTGCCAAAAATTTGGGCTGTCAAAACAACTCCTCAACTAGGGATCACCTAGGGATTTAAAGGCTTGCTACATCTGCTAAATGCAATCGTGCTCCCAATGAAAGTGACATTTAAATTCATAGTTTAGATATTTTATATTTCCTTGTTTGCTAGGGACTAGTAAAACTTAAGTTTGGAGTATGATCAGTCACATAATTTATCATTTTATCACCCTTAACTTTGTGATGCAAGGCTTTAGTTTGCTACTAATAACTTACTGATGTGTAGATATTAGAGATAAATAGTAAAAGAGAGCGTAAGTGTTAATATTCATCAAAATAAACTCAAAAAGTAATAAGAAAGACGATTGAGCGAAAAAGATGATTTCCCGCCTACTAAAAGCCAAAAAATCATAATTTATGATTCTGCAAAAGAGAAGCAAAAAATCATAATTCAGAGAATCGTCAACCATAGAAAGCTATGAAAGACAGAAAATCGTGATTGACGATTTTCTAAGAAAGAGAAGGAAATGTAAATTGTGATTTATGATTTTCCAAAGAAGCTACAATAGAAGAAGAAATTGTGATTGATGATTTTTCGAAAGGAAAGCTTTCCTACTATTGTTGCCACTGCTGATCACGTGAGAACTATCGCTGCCATACAAAAAATTAAAAGATCTCTAAAGGTCTGGTGAATCACGAATCTGAGAAGATTGATGAAGATACATTGTGAAGATCTTTGACTACCATTACTAAAGAACAATCCAGAAACATATCTACCATCTAAAACAAGAAAAGATAAAATTAAGAATTAGAGTTATATTATGAATCTTTTATTTTAGTAGTTTCTTTTATTAGAATTAGAAGTCTTTGTAAACCAACTCTAAACCAACTCCTTATGATCTATAAATAAGAGAGCTTGGTGTAGAAATAATCATCGAATAATTTCAACATCAATTGAAGCCTGAGGTTAGATTTTCTTTCGATCAAAGTAGGGTACAATAGTTAGAGTAGATTAGATATCAGAGGTTTATCAAGAGTAATTGATGATTGCAATTGAGTGCTGAAGATTATTGTAGATATCCTAGTTTTTCAAAAGTAATTGATGGCTGAGGGGTGAAAGATATATTTATTTACTTTCTAGTTTAGATTTTATTTGCTTTATTTGCATCTTTATAAATATCTTCAAGTTTTAATTGAATTGATGACTTAGATTAGAATTTGCAAATTAGTGTAATAGTTTTTATTTTTTCATCTTCAGTTTTTTAAGGTTTGATTAATGCCTAGATTTTAGGAAGTTGTGGATTAGATTAAATCTGTATTGATAGGATCTTAGACTTAATTGACGACCAATGCTAAAAAACTAGAGATATGGTGCAACGGTACTGTTTAATTTCATAAATATCCGATAGCTTAAGATTGGGATTGACGACCTCAATCAAAAGGAGGATTTAGATTTATTTTATGCACTTTAGATTAAGACCCCATTCTTTTATTCATATTTCTTCAGTAGATTAGATCTTAAAGATAAATAGATGATTTTAAAATAAGGATTTAAGTAGGAGATGTAAATAAGAAGTAATTAGATAAATAAACTTCCTCGTGGGAACGATCCTATGCTACTATAATTTCCATTGTGCGCTTGAAATAGGTTAAGACTTGAATTTAACATAAATATGATACACATAACATGCACGATTAGTAACACAACAAGAATTATCTTATACATACCCACAACACTCTCTGAATTTCCAATAGCCATATAGCCCATACCAATCTTTTGCGCAATAGCCATATCCTCAGAATGGGAATGATGGTGCTACTATAATCCAAATCGTCTAGGACTGCAACAACATGTGCACCATCGCTCTAGGGAATTAGCTTAGCTCTCTCAAATCTTCCAAAATGTACACTCTTGTACTCAGTCCATTACAAATCTAGAAACTCAATTAGGCAACTAGCCTCGCAGTGGGAGGGAAGAGAGTAACCAAGCGAGCTCACAGACACTAATTCCCACAGTTTAAGCTGGTCAAACCTTAAGGAGTGGTCAGACTATTGACAATAGAGTAGTGATGCCTACTCTAGTAGTTGTCTCTCCGACCAAAGAAAAAGAGAATGAAGTCGAAGAAGAGACTCTCCCACAAGAAAAACTAAAAAAATTAGAAAACAAAAAACAAAAAAAAGTTGAAAATAAAGAGTACGACACACCTAAATCTGTAACTAAGGTACCCTATGTACCAAAGTTACCATTTCCAAATGCTTTTGGTGCACCATCTCCTTTTGATAAAAATCTAAAAAAAAAATTAGAAGAAATTACTGAGATCTTCAAAGAGGTGAAGATCAATTTGCCCCTATTAGAGGCAATTAAACAGGTCCCAGCTTATTCACGATTTTTAAAAGATATGTGTACGCAGAAACGGAAATGCCGAAACAATGTCTCACAAAAAGTTTTCTTGACGGAGCAAGTAAGTTCAGTCTTGCAAGCTAGAACTCTGCCCAAGCTTAAGGATCCTGTGGTGCCTACAATTTCATGTATCATAGGCAATCATGCAATTACTAAAGCATTTCTGGATCTGGGAGCCAGCGTAAATCTGCTTCCATACCCTATTTATGAAAAATTGGGACTAGGAGATATGAGGCCTACTTCGGTAACTCTCCAGTTAGCTGATAGATCAGAAAGAAGGTCTGTAGGAATTATTGAAGATGTAATGATTGGGGTCGACAAATTTGTTTTTCCTGTCGATTTTTTGGTGTTAGACATGGAACCAAGTTTGAAATCTCCAACGTAAATTCCCGTTATATTCAGTAGACCATTCTTAGCCATGACCAATTCTTGTATAAACTATAAACCGGGGTAATGGAAGTTTCTTTTGGAGATATGCGAATTCAATTACATGTCTTCATCGCAACCAACCAAATGGATTCAATAGACGACGAGGAATGCTTCAACATAAATGAAATTAAAGAATTAGTGGAGGAAGAATTACCTCTAGTCTTATCAAAGGATGCGCTTCAGACTGCATTATGGTATAGGGACTTAGAAGAGCCAAACCACCAACTGAAGGAGGTGACTTATCTGTTGGACACTTCTATCTGTGAACTCCAATTCAAAACTTGGAATCCATGGATAGAGCCTTTGCCCATTATTCAATGAACCGTTACAACCATCTATCCAAAAGCACCATCCTTGGATTTGAAACTACTTCCTAATACCCTTAAATATGCTTTTCTTGGGCCTAACAAAACTCTTCCAGTAACTATTTCATCTGCTCTTAACATGGAACAAGAGAGTAGGTTATTAGACACACTTGTAAAGTATAAGAGTGCAATAGGATGGACTGTCAGTGATCTTAAAAGGCTTGACCTATCGATATGTATGCATCATATTCATTTGGAGGACAATACAAAAACTTCACGAGAAAGCCAGTGATGGTTAAATCCAAATATGAGGGAAGTTGTTCAAAAGGAAATCGTGAAACTACTAGATGCAGGTATTATTTACCCGATTTCTGACAGTAAGTGGGTGAGTCCCATCCAGGTAGTCTTAAAGAAATCAGAGATTACTGTGAAAGAAAATGCAGCCGATGAGTTGGTACCAATACGCGAAACCACAGGGTGGCGTGTATGCATTGACTATCGGAAGCTCAACTCAATGACTCGCAAAGATCAGTTTCCCTTACCCTTCATCGACCAAATTTTGGAAAAACTTGCGGGCCAAGAGTATTTTTGCTTTCTAGACTGATATTTGGGATACAATCAAGTTCCGGTCTACACGAGAGACTAAGAGAAGACTACCTTCATGTATCCTTTTGGAACATTTGCTTATCGTCGCATGCCCTTTGGGTTATGCAATGCCCCCGCAACATTCAAAATATGCATGATGACAATCTTTTTCGATATGATAGACAAGTTTCTTGAAGTATTCATGGATGACTTTTCGGCATTTGGCCAAACTTTTGATTCTTGTCTTGATCATCTAGCCCTCATCTAAAAAAGATGCGAAGAAAATAATTTAGTGCTAAGTTGGGAGAAGAGTAATTTTATGGTTGAAGAGGGCATAGTCTTAGGACATATTGTTTCCAAAAGAGGAATAGAAGTTGATAGAGCTAAAATCGAAATAATAGCAAATCTCCTACCACCAACTTCGGTATGGCAGATTCGATTTTCCTTGGCCATGCCGGCTTCTATCGCCACTTTATCAATGATTTTTCTAAAATCTCGAGACCACTATGCCACCTATTAGCAAATGATGTACCATTTTACTTTGAAAATGCGTGTCTTGACGCTATACAATCATGGACCTTATCGATCCATCGCGATGATGCGCTCGTTTAATAAAAAATCTGGAGTCGCCACCCGGAGCTCTTGGTGTCACGAGAAATCGAAAATCAATATTAAATACATTGAAGTGCCGAATATGACTCTGATTTATCGATTCACGCCAAAGGCTCTTGGATAGGGGCTTCGGTTATCGATCGGGAAGGTGTTAAGCACCCGATCAACCCACTCAAATGCGGTCTCTACTTATGGCCAAAATAAAGGAAAAACAAAGATATAAAGAACACTTCCTCTTGCCCAAAGGCACGTTGATCCTATTTGTGCCCTTCCGCAATTACTAATATTTCAGCGGCGTAATGACACAAATTCAAAGATAAAGGAAAAGCTAAGCAGGTAGAGAAGTAGAGGGGAGATCGGAGCTCTCGGGCCCTTGTAGCACAATTGTGGACCTTCACGTAGGTGCACTTGATGAGCTTCCGATAGCTTGACTGGTTGAAGAGTGGGTTCTAACCTCTAAGGCTTGATAGCTAAGGGGTAGAGGAAGAGGGCTAGGAGGTAGTTCTCTCCTAGACTAAAGGGTTTTTGAAGAAAGAGGGGGTCTTTAAGGTGGTTTTGAATTTTGAAATTTGTATTGGGTTTTGGTGCACCAAAGGAGAGAAAGGGGTCTCTTAATCTTTTTCTCTCTTGAAAATATTTTCAAGCCCTAAACAAGGGGGGGTGGCTCTCTATTTGTAGAGGAAGGGGTAATTAGTGAAGGGTTAAGTCACTAATAGCTTTAAAAATTAGGTAATGAGCAATCTAAGGTTTTTGGGGTTTTCTAGTGCATGGAGAAGAGGAATTTGGGTTTAATAGTAGATGATAGGGTGGTGACTTGAATGACAAAAGGGTGATAACTTAAGCTAATAGGGCCACTAGGGTCATAAAGAAACAGACCTCAGACTTTGGGATGGTCCACAAGTCAAACCCCTAATGTCAATTTTGACCATTTTTTGAAGGAAAACCAAGCCCAAACTATTAAAAGTTGAAGACCCACAGGGGCCCAGTCCGGTTATGCAATTTCCTGCATAAATTAACGATCTTCATTGCACCATAAATTTTGATGTACAACTCCGAATTAGGCGATTCTTAGCTCATTGGAAAGCTGGGAACCTCTACTTTCTAATGGTATAGGCCTCAGGTTAGGTAACTATCTATAAATACTATGACACTCCTCTTTTCATCAACTATTTTGGTTTGTTCGAAATTGACTCTATGGGTTCGGTTTTGCAATTTCCTGCACAAATCTTCGATCTTCATTTTGCCATAACTTTTGATGTACAATTCCAAATTTGGAGATTCTTAGCTTATTGGAAAGCTTGAAAACTCTACTTTCCAATGGTATAGCCTAGTTTGACAACTATCTATAAAAACTTTGACACTCCTCTTTCTAACCTCTATTCAAGACGGTTCAAAATTAGTCTTGGAAGGGTTCTAATGGGTCTGGGAAGGCTAGGATTGATTCCTTAGGGTTTTAAAGGTTTTGGGATGATTGCTAGGTTTTGAGAAATGCTTTTGAATGTGTGGGGGTATGCCTTTCTCGAAGTATTTTTCGACCTGGCCTTGGGCCAAATTTGGGTGTCTACAGATCCCCTTTTTTGGTATCCGATTAGTAACGATCATATGCCAAAGAAAGATACATTCAAAGAGGCCCAAGGCACACTAACGAGTCTGTTGTGTTCAAAACAAACATCAAACATCAAAAAGTAAAACAACTAAATGGAGAGTGACTTAAGCCCAACATCAGGGAAAATGTGTGTCACTCGAGAGTAGCGGAAGCGCCAACATTAGGGAGAACTTTTGTTCCTTAAGGCTATCGGTCCCCAAGCGCTTAGCAATGTTACTGGGCATTACCTAGATGGTATAATTTGAAAATGCACGTTGTTTAAAATTCATTTTGAACAAGACTACCCCGCGAGCGGGAGGGTGATTGACCCATACTTAAGGATTGGCATAAAGCAATGATGCAGAGATCCAACAGTTTGTGCCCAATCACATGAGACATTGATTGCCCAATTTGATTGGCCACGAGTGCCCCTACATGAGGTAGAATTTGAGATTTTAGGGCAAACTCATCAATCCTGAAGATAATTTAGCACAACTACCCGGCGGAGTGAATATTAATGTTGCAATGCTTTTTGGGAGTGTGTGCCATTTTTGATAGTGTGCCCTGAATCAACATGAGTTAGAGTACCAAACTTTAAATAATACTGAATAGATCTGGCAAAATTTGGGTGCCTACCGAAGTAGACATCCAATCTTGGTATTTGTCGATAATGAAATTACAAACGAACGACTACGCAAAAACACGCATCCATCAAGGGGCGATAAATAACAGGCGCTGGAAGTCTCGATCCAGAACCGGTCCGGGGACCATTTACAGGAACAATGACCATCCATGGATACCCAAACGCATGGCGCCTATCTAAAGGACCGTATAAATGCAGGGTTTAAGCCCCCACCCTAGAATGAGCCCTTCTGAATGCATATTTGAACATAGTCGTTTGATAGGTAATTTTTTTTTTATAGACTATTCTTAACCAAGGATTGATCTTTTTCTCTAGAATCTAAAGCTTAAAACACTAAAGTTCACATGAATCCAAAGACGAAGCTCTTAGCTCAAAAATTTAGCAGTGGAATCCACCTGATCAAAACATTGACTGCTCGATCGGGATTGACACCGTTGCTCCTACTTTAAAGTAGGTTTCAAAGGTTTAAGGAGAACCTTAGACTTAAGATATTAATTTAGCACAACTGCGTTGCCTATAAAATATTGATATTTTACCGCATTGAAGCACACATGTGTGTAGCTGTGCATAGCAAAAGTCGGTGGTGAGATGCTGCATCTAATTTGTCCATTGCTGAGAGGTTGCCAGCTTTAAGGCTTTGGACCATTTGATGTTTCTGCACATTCTTGAGAAAATGACAGTCCCTTTTTTTATTTATATAGGTAACAATATGCATCCTAATTAACAGAATGAGAAGCAAACCTTGACCTACACATTTTCAATTTTCAAGATTTATATATTTTTGAATTTTTATTTTCAAAAATTGTTTTGTTCTTTTTCTTCATTTTTGAGATGGAAGTACGATGTTGTAAAAATGTACATGGAAGAAGTATATATTTTTTAGATTTTTTTAGGTTTCTTGTTTTTGTTGTTTTTCTCTTTATTTTTTATTTTTTATTTTTTTGTCTAATGCCTTAACAATGAGGCGAATCAATCCATCCCTTTGGATCGAATCAACCTTTTCTCCTTACCTTGGGTCATACGTTTGACAGTGCAATCTAAAGATATACTGAATCAAGACCTGATTTGAGCAAACATGAGCAGCCCAATTGGCGACCAGATAATTCAGAAATGCAATCAAAGGAGTCACTGAATAATTTTTCTTTTTCTTTTTCATCCTTTTTTTTACTTACAGCGCCCAAAACGAGTTTTCACCATGCCCGTTGTTACCCTCTTTTTTACCCATAGCACCCTTTTAGGTTTTCACTATGTCCATAGGTATTCATTTTTACCTCAGGCGCCTTTTCAGGTTTTCACTTGGTCCGTACAAGCTCGTTGTTTTTACCCATGGTGCCCTTTCGGGTTTTCACCACATCCTTTTTGCTTTGACCTTGTATTTTTTCTTTCTATTTTCTTCTTTATTTTATCAAAGGCCACTACATGGACGTCGATTCCATCATAGCCGATTGGATAGAGTTCGTTTGTAGTCTCTTAGCTTGGCTCATGTTGACTCAATGGATATTGTGACTGCTTGTAGACCTTAAAGAGGGTTTTTTCTCGGGATGTATCTTGGCCATGGGATAGGTTAGAAATTTTGAAGGTGTTCTTGGGTTAAGAAGGTTTTCTCGATAGGGTTCCAGTTTCCGTAATACACTTCTTCCTTGGGAAATTTTGACTGCGCATGCCCCACTTTTTCTTTTCTATATTTTTGCTCTTTTTACTTTTTTTTTCAGACATCCACTTTTTGGGATTTTGATTTTCTAATTTTTTTGGATTTTATGGTAACTCTTTTTCAAATTTTTTTATTATTTAGTATATACACTTTTTTTGTCTTCTTTTCTAGGGAGGAGTTTAACGAAAGAAAGGCCATTGGCTCAATGGGTGTAGCAAGGGTATAAGTATTCAAGGGTACTTTTTAAGCTACTTGGCTTTAAAATGATGGCCTCTTTTATGGGGTCCTTAAGTAGTCACGTATCCATCTTATCAATACTTACCTTGTCACAGGAGACTTGGGAGTGGAAATGTCAGACGTATCCAACATTGATAGGCTCAAGAAAGTGATCTCCGTCCATAGTGGCGAGACAGAGCGCCTACCCTGGGAGCACTTCTCGGATGACATAAGGTCCCTCCCAGTTGGACTTGAATTTTCCTCTTAGATCGAAGTGGAGAGACGGGAAGATTTTCTTGAGTACAGTATCACCCACTTTCAAATCTCGAACATGAACACGATTGTTGCAAGCACATGCAATCAATCTTTGATAGGCCTGGGTGTGACACAAGGTTAGGAGCCTTTTCTCATTGAGCAGGTTCAGCTGCTCAAAACCGGACCTCTCTTTCGACTTTCGATAGATCAGATTCTATGAGAATGTGGAGCAAGGGTATTTCAACCTCAATTGGTAGGACGACCTCAGTTCCTTACACAAGGGAAAATGGTGTTGCCCCTGTAGTGGTACGGATCGACGTTCGGTAGGCCCATAATGCGAATGGTAACATTTTGCTCTAGTCTCGGTATGTGACGACCATCTTCTAAAGGATGCAGACGAATATTTTGTTAGCAACTTCTACGACACCATTGGTTTATGGCCGATATGGTGACGAGCAATGATGTTTGATTTTATATTACTCGCAGAAGGCTCTGATATGCTTGTTTGCAAAGTTAGTGCCATTATCCGTGATGATATCATTGGGTACACCAAATCGACAAATAATATTATTCTTGATAAACTTCTCGACATGGTTGACCATGATATTTGTATAGAATGTCGCCTCTACCCATTTGGTGAAGTATTCAATGGCGACAAGGATAAAAAACTAATGCCCGTTCAAAACTTTCGAATTGACTTTTCCCACAACGTTGAGGCCCCAAGTGGTGAATGGCCAAGGAGTGGTCATGCTATGTAGATCTATGGCTGCAGCATGTATAAAACTGGAGTTTTCTTAGCATTTGTAGCAGTTCTGAACATGCTTGCAACAGTCAGCTTTCATGGTAGTCCAAAAATATCCTTGCCATAGGATTTTTTGGCGCATGTGCCCATTGACGTGGGCCCCTCATACTTCCTCATGGATCTCTTTCATAATATTGGCTACCCCACCCTTAGTTAGACATCGAAGAAGGATGTTATTATATGACCGCTTGTAGAGGCACTCACCACAAATGACGTAATTGTCTGCTAAATGTTGGATGGTTTGCCTATCCATTTTGGATGTACCTTCAGGGAAAGTTTGAGTTTCAAGGAAATTCTTGATATTTGAGAACCATGGAGGCTCATCATCTAACTTTGTGGGTGCCTCAATCTGGAGGCAGAAGGTCGGCTCATTCCTCTGCTCAATCATGATCGACTTCATCTCGACACCATATGAAATTTTGACCATCGATGCCAACGTTGCTGGTGCATCGGCAAAGCAATTTCTCACTCGTAGGACATAAGAGAACATAATATCATTGAAGCATGCAATCATATCCTTGAGGTGCTCGTGGTAAGGGACCAGCTTCTCATCTTTCATCTTCCAATCTCCATTGGTCTGGCATATGATTAACTGCGAATCACTAAACACCCTAAGATGAGTTACGTTCAGGTTCAAGGCTGCTTGTAGGCCTGCTACGCATGCTTCATATTCGCCCACATTGTTTATGCATGGAAAGTTGAACTTGATGGACACTGGTAGGTGAGATCCCTTTGGCGAAATCAGAATAGCACCGAGTCCTTGACCCTCGACATTTGCTACCCCGTCAAAGTGCATTACCCCGAAATCCTCTGCCTCCTCCGTATCATCCTCTGTCATGAACACAATGTCCTCATCTAGGAATTTAGTTCTCAAAGGCTCATAGTCAGGTAAAGGATTTTTGGCAAGATGATCAGCAAGTGCTTGCCTCAGGATCAACTTCTGTGTGACATATGTGATGTCAAATTCAAATAGGAGAAGTTGCTAACGTGCTGTTCGGCCAGTGAGAGCGGGCTTTTCGAACAGGTACTTCAATGGATCCATTCACGCTAGGAGTAGAACAGCTTGCGATAGTAAGCAGTGGTGAAGCTTCTGGGTAGCCCATATGAGAACCAGGCATGCTTTCTCCAAATGAGAATAGTGTGCCTCGTAATCGGTGAATTTCTTCCTCAAGTAATAAATGAAATGCTCTCTTCTTCCTATTTCATCACGTTGCCCTAGGATACATTCCATCGAAACTTTCATTGTGGAGAGATATATTAAGAGTGGTTTTTCGAGTTCGGACGGCACCAAAACTAGTGGGTTGAGGAGGTAACCTTTATTTTTATCAAATGCTGCCTGACAGTTGTTATTCCATTTGACTGGTGAATCTTTCCTTAGTAACTTGAAGATCGGCATCCAAATAGGAGTTAGTTATGCAATGAATCAATTGATGTACTGTGTTCTGCCCAAGAAGCCTCTGACTTCTTTCTTAGTAGATGGCGGTGGAATTTTGACGATGACTTTTACCTTGATTTGGTCAACCTCAATGCCTCTTATACTGATAATGAATCCCACTAGCTTTCCTGACATGGCACCGAAAGCACACTTCTGAGGGTTCAGACGGAGGTTCACCAGTAGTTTTCCTCAATCTTTCGAACAACTTCTGGAGGTTCACTAGATGGTCACCTCTTTCCATTGATTTGGTGATCATGTCGTCAATGTACACCTCAATTTCTCAGTGCACCATGATCGTGGAAGAGTATTGGCATCGCTCTTTGATATGTTGCCCCAACATTTTTCAGTCCGAAAGGCATGACTCGATAGCATAAATTTCCCCATGGAGTGATGAGCGATGTCTTCTCTCAGTCTGCTTCTGCCATCTTGATTTGATTGTATCTAGAAAATCCATCCGTAAATTAGAGCATCCCATGCCTGGCAGTGTTATCGACCAAGAAATCAATCATGTTGCTTCTTTCCTCGGGAGATAGCGACATTCTGATCTTGGTGATTTTGGGGATCTCCTCAGGCCTTAGATTGATGTCCTCCATTTCTTCAACAATCAGTGTAGGGCCATGCTCAAAATTGGCAATCCGATCAAGGAGCTCATTGGGGAGTTCCTCGATTGGAATTTCCTCGTCCAGGCTCATGACTCCTACCTCTTCTTGTATTTTTACAGGAAAGGGGTCGATTTAACATGGGACGGGTTTTTCTATTAAGGCACCATTTTCTTTTATTTTCTTGAGAATTTTGAAAGATAATTTTTTTGGATTATTTTGTATTTCTTTTATTTTTTTGGATTTTTCTTTTTCTTCAGAAATGGGCCCTTGGCAAGGTGGGTCCTTATATACACATGGTATTGCCTGCCAAGGGCTAACATTACTTTTTACAGGTTATTTTTTTTTTAGAAGTGGGTGTCGAATTTTAGGCCACCCAATGCTTCTAGAGTTAGGGGCATTGACGCCCAATTCCTTACCTGCGGTGTTGCACCTTTACCCAGTTTGATGGAGGAGGCTGATTGAGATGGCTTTTAGGAGTCAGCATCCATCATGTTCATCCTGGGCTCGTCCAGCACCCGGTCCTCAAACGTCAACATAGGTTCGTGGTGGTCTATGGTAAGGGGGATATTGACAGGGAGGCCAGGTCTATTTCTATAGCAGGGGGAATGATTTGGGGATTGGTTTGGTGAATCGCGGCTACTGATTTGTATGGGGCCAATTGTGTTGCCCCGTTCTGGTATATTTTGATGACCCTTGTGCTTACGAATTGCTTCGGATGTGAGGCCGCGATAGGGGTTCATCTTCTAGGTTTATCCCCCGGGATTTGGCTAAGGCAATGATTCGGCCTTTTCCTTGGCCTCCTGAACTTCGTCGATAGGCTTGTAGCCTAAGCTGAATCTAACTCACTGGCCGCCCTTGACCCTGACTGGGTCTCTTTCGCCTTGCAGGCTAGGACCCAAACCTTTTCCTTTCTGGTAGTCCTACTTTTAGAGCATGGCTACAACTACAACCATTCCTCCACCAATTTTTGAGGTGGGTTCTGATGTCGATGTAAATGCTTCATATTGAAAGCTATGAAGGTCAGTATCCTCTGCTATATGCAGTACATCCAGAACCTTGAGATTTTTGATATTGTGGGCCCTTTTCTCTCTTTCTTCCCACCCTTGGCATATGATGGTAATGGCATTTTGTTCCCATATAAATCTGAGCTTTTGATGCAAGGTTGAAGGTATCGCCCCAATTTCGTGCAGCCATGGGCGCTCTAGTAGCAGGTTAAAGGTGGATTTGATATCCATGACTTTGAATGGGATGGAGCAAGTTATTGGCCCAATGGTGAGCTCCAGGTCTATTTCTCCTATTAACTCCCTTCTGGTGTTATCGAACCCTCTCGCACTTATTCTGGCCGGCTTGAACATGGTTGGATTGTACCCCAATCTTGGTCGCGGTTCGCAGCGAGCACACATTTAATGCCGAACTGTTATCGATCAAAACCAACGGTATCATTATACTCCCTGCTTCAACCGTAATGTTGAGGGGTCGGTAATGATTGCTTCCTTCGGATGGGAGGTCAGTGTCTGAAAATGAGATGGCATTAGGAGCCATCACTTGTCCAATCATGTGTCCCACCTCATCTGGGGAAACTTGGCCGGAGACATGGGCATCTTTTAGTGCTCCCATTAAAGCTTGGAACTGGAGCAGAGACGTCATCAGGAGATCCTAGATAGTGATATGAGTCAGAATTCTTTTCAGTTGTGTTGTTAATGCATGCTCTCGGCTCATCCTCCCCATAGGATGTATTGCTGCAGTATCCTTTCTTTCATCTGGCTGGGCCGGTGCTGATACTTCTGGCTGTTTAGAGATTTTGCCAGATCGGGTAATGAATTCCACTGCTCCTTCATTGCTACTTCTGGCATTGATATCGGTTTGATTATAGTTCAATGGGACCTGATGGGGATTATATGTTGGTCCGAGGATCTGGAATGGGACAGGTGGAGGCGCCGAATATGATTGAACTGGTGGGTCTGGTGAAGCAATGCTAGGCCAAATGTGGTTAACTGGTACAGGAGTAGGTTGAATTGATGATGATGTGGCAACATTGGGCCAATTGTATTGGGTTGCAGTTTGTTCCAAAGGTTGAGGGAATAATGGGGGTGAGGTAAAATTTAGCGCCATGTAATTGATGGGGGTTGGTGTCGGATATGATTGGTATTGTGAAGGTGAAGTTTAGCTAGGTTGTACATGATTGATGGGGGTTGGCGCCAAAAAATACAACCTTAAATCTAGAGGTGATGCTTGGGGTGTTGGGCTTTGGAAATTAATGGGTGTCGAACTTGGGAAATAATCAGCCAAGTTTAGAGGATCGATTACCCCTACGATTTCGCATCTTTGGTTCCACTACCCTGATGATTCATAGCTCTCTTCCATGCTAATATAATCTAAGGGGTCAACCTCTTCTATTTCTTCATGCAGTATGTTAATTGTGGCCCTTGAGCCCATTCTTCCCTACGGGTGTGGCGGCAATGACGCCTGGTGAACGTTAGTGTGCTGATTTGCTTGAGGAGGTGCAGGGGGAATGAGTTTCCCTACCTTAATGAGGTCTTGTATCACATGCTTTAATGGATAACATCAATCAGTTGAGTGCCTACGTTCCTAGTGGTAATTACAGTGTGTGCTAGGATAGTAATCTCTAGGGGGCGAATTCAACGGAGGTCGTGGTTGGAGTATGGTGATCGGACCCTTTTCGACCAGTAGAGGTAAAAGGACATTCAGGGATTTCCCTAAGGGCGTGAACACTTGGTTTTAATGGGCCCTTCTCTGCTTAGGGGTCTGCTGCCCCCAGGGGATGTTGTTTTACCTTGGAGCCTGATTTCTAGGTGTTAGGGCTTGCGGTGCTGCCCCAAACCGAAATGGTACTATGTTGGTATTGGGTTGCGTGGTCATTACATCTTGTTCCTCCCCCCTGCTCTTCTCTCGATTCTATGCTCAGGAAACTTGCAGACCCCCACTGCTTACCGTTCTATTTAAACGACTCTCTCTTACTGCATCCTCGTAGAGATTAGCATTCCTCACCAGGTCAGTAAAGCTAGACTGCTGCTGGTATACCAAAAAACCTGTGATGACCAGAAGAGTGTTTCTTGAGATCATCTCAATTTGTTCATCATCGAGTATCTAATTTTTCACTTGGGCTGCCAATGCTCTCCATCTCCCCAGATAATCGCTGAACGTCTCATTGGACTTTTATTTTAATCGGGCTAAATTAGACTTGCGCGGTTCTATGTCGATATTATAGACAAATTGTTCTTGAAATAAGTGGGTCAGATCCTTCTACGTTTTAATCATGGACGGTCGTGAACCATCTCAAAGCTCGACCAGTGAAACTTTTCTGGAACACTTTGATGAGGAATCGTTCATCTCTACCATATTGGCACATATCCTCGCAGGAGGACTTTAGATGTGCGATGGGGTTGCCGATGCTGTTATATTTTTCAAGCGTAGGCACTTTGAATTTGTGGGGAAGTGGTACTTTTGCAAATAGACATAGGAACTCGGTAACATGAATTTTAGCTCCTCCCATCTTCATTAGTTATTTTTATATCTCGTCCATTTGCTCTTTCAGTAATTCAGACTCTTTTGATTGTAGGGTCGAGGCTGGTCCCCCTTCATTCTGAATGGCATGTGGGTGGGTGAATGTGGGTGGTGGTGGATTAAAACTGGAAAATGCCCCTTCATAGGCCCCACTATTTCTGACATCGTCCTCTTCATACTGTGGATCAAGAAATGGTGGCGAAAGAGTGAGGTTATCCTGTTGGTTCTGAGTGTGCTGGACGGGTGCCTGATGGGACCACTGTACATGGGGAAAGCTCTGAGGAGTAGCTTGTGGGATGATGGGGAGAGTGAATGGTGGATTTTGGGCAGGTGCTTGAAGAGGCCATTGTACATTTTGGATATTTTAGAGATTTAGTTAGGGAATGAGTGGATGGGTAAATTGGGGATGATTGATGGTATGAGATGGATTACCATATTGAGTTGGGTGTGAAGAATGTGGATGGATAGGGCCCAGGTCAGGTTGAGGGATTGAATGAGAGGGGTGTGTTATCTGAGGGGAAATGGGGGCCTGTTAGGCGAATATGGGATATTATGAGAATTGTGCAGGGTTTGAAATTGAGGCTCCTAGGTTTGGGCCTTGATGGGCTTGGGCTTGGGATATTGGGCCTAGATGGGCTTGATACATTGGGCTTTAGTTGGCTTGAGCCAATGGGACTTGGTGGGCTTGGGCCATTAGGCCTTGGTCGGCTTGGGCCATTGGGCATTAATGGGCTTGGACTATTGGGCCTTGGTGGGCTTTGGCCATTGGGCCTTGGTGGGTTTGAGGTATTGGGCCCTGAGGCCCACTCAAATGGCCCCATGGTGGATGGGAGCCTTGGGTAGTATGAATAATGGGGGATTGATTAGGATTTTGGGGGATGAGGTATAGAGATTTTGGAGTGTATGGAATGGGTTTGGAGGTGTTTGGGATGGATAAGGGAGGCTTTGAGAGGCCTTTCAAATTGTGTAAGACCTAACCATGCCATCCATTATGGCCATGGGAATTGGTGTTGGGGTGGATGATCCGATGAGAGGAGGGTATGAGGAAAATTGGGCATGACCCGGATAGATGTGAGAGGAAACTTGGGCATGATTTGGGTAAATGAGGGAACATTGGGCATGGTGGATGGGTGAGGAAAATTGGTCATGACCTGGGTAGATGGGGAGATATGTGGTGGATTTGAATTGGAGGGAAAGTGTGGAGTGGGTAGGGGAGAATTGGGCATGGCTTGGGTGAAATAGGGCGTTGGATTTTGGGAAGGTATGGGAAAATTGGGTATGTTAGATGTGAAAGGGAAATGGGATAAATTTTGAGTTGATTTCTGGGATTGGGTTGGATTTTGAATGGTGGGGGAAAATTGGGGATTATGTGGAGTGGGTGTGGATGTAAATGTGGAGGTGTCTTGAGTGGATATGGATGGGGCAAAATTAGGGGTATTTGGATTGGAGGAAAAATTGGGAAAATGTGGGATGGATGCGGATGGATTTTGGGTAGTTGTGGATGAAAAATGGGGTAAATTTTGAATGGGTGCAGATGGGAAAATGAGTGCACCGAATGGCCCGGTGACGATGAATGGGGATTGGGTTGGGAAATCAGAAATGGGGATTTCCTCCATGCGGGAATGTGATGGGGAAGGCGATGGGGATGAATCAGGATCGGCATAGGCCGGATCAACTGGCCATGACATGGTTTGTTGACGGGTTAGGTACGGTTCCGCAGGTGAGGACCAAAAACCTGTCTTCTCCTTCCCCTACGGGATGATGGAGGGTAAGGCGATGTCGTCGTTCTAGCACCACAAGCTCTCTATTTGGTTTTTTTTTTCTTGACTTTTTGACTTTTTTGATTGATTTTTTTTGGTAATTTTTGGATGATGATGGTGATCAACCACTTTTTAGATGGCGTTCACACCCTTAATGCCTCCCACCGCGGGATCTAGATGCACCATTGAAGAATCAAAGGAAATCTTTTGATATATATAAGGGCACAGAAATCCATGCGACAACCCGATCCCTCGGAATAGTCAATAGGAGGGCGACCTCTCTTGACCGACGAGGGTGTTTTGGGTGTCAAGGGTGTGGGATTTATCGGGAGTCTAAAAAACCACTAGGCGAGGTGTCAAGGGTGTGAGCAAGTAGGCCCGCCTATCGGCTAAGGTATGCAAATAACAAAAATTAGATACTCACGTAGGCTCGCCAATTGGCTAAGGCATGTAAATGACTGAATCATAGGGGCAAGTATAAAAAATGCTCAAGCAAGCCCGCCAATCAGCTATGGCAGTAAAGGATCGAATCGTAGGGGTAAGTATAAAAAATGACAGAAATGTAGGGGTAAGTATGCAAACAAAGAAGAAAAAGTTAGTAAAAATGAAGAAAAACACAAGCAAAGGAGCAAACTTCAAGTGAAAGCTCTAAAAAATTCCTAGTGGAGTCGCCATCTGTGTAACCGTGGACCTTATCGATCTGTCATGACGATGCGCTCGTTTAATAAAAAACTGGAGTCGCCACCCGGAGCTTTTGGTGTCTCAGGAAACCAAAAATCAATATTAAATGCACCGAAGTGCCGAATATGACTCTGATTTACCGATTCACGCCAAAGGCTCTTGGGTAGGGGCTTCAGTTATCGATCGGGCAGGTGTTGGGCACCCGATCAACCCACTCAAATGCGGTCTCCACTTATGGCCAAAATAAAAGAAAAACAAAAATGCATAAAACACTTCCTCTTGCCCAAAGGCACGTTGATCCTATTTGTGCCCCTCTGCAATTACTAAGATTTCAGCGGTATAACGACACAAATTCCAAGATAAAGTAAAAGCTAAGAAGGTAGAGGAGTAGAGGAGAGAGTCAGAGCTCTCAGGCCCTTGTAGCACAATTGTGGACCTTCACGTAGGTGCACTTGATGAGCTTTCGATAGCTTGAGTGGCTGAAGAGTGGGTTCTAACCTCTATGGCTTGATAGCTAAGGGGTAGAGGAAGAGGGCTAGGGGGTAGTTCTCTCTTAGACTCAAGGGTTTTTATGGAAGAGGGGGTTTCTAAGGTGGTTTTGAATTCTAGAATTTGTATGGGTTTTGGTGCACCAAATGGGAGAAAGGGGTCTCTTAATCTTTTTCTCTCTCTTGAAAATATTTTCAAGCCCTAAACAAGGGGGGGTGGCTCTCTATTTTTAGAGGAAGGGGTAATTAGTGAAGGGTTAAGTCACTAATAGCTTTAGAAATTAGGTAATGGGCAATCTAAGATTTTTGGGATTTTCTAGTGCTTGGAGAAGAGGAATTTGGGTTTAATAGTAGATAATAGGGTGGTGACTTGAATGAAAAAAGGGTGATAACTTAAGCTAATAGGATCACTAGGGTCTTAAAGAAACACACTCCAGACTTTGGGATGGTCCATAAGTCAAACCCCTAATGTCAATTTTGACCATTTTTTGAAGGAAAACCAAGCCCAAACTATTGGAAGTTGAAGACTCGCAAGGGCCCAGCCTGGTTTTACAATTTCCTGCACAAATTTGCAATCTTCATTTCACCATAACTTTTGATATACAACTCTGAATTAGGCAATTCTTAGCTCATTGGAAAGTTGGGAACCTCTACTTTCCAATGATATGGGCTCCAAGTTGGATAACTATCTAGAAAGATGGTGCCACTCCTCTTTTTTTCAGCTATTTTGGTTAGTTCGAAACTGGATCTGGTTCGATTTTGCAATTTCTTGCACAGATCCGTGATCTTCATTTCACTATCACATTTGATGTACAACTCCAAATTAGGAGATTCTTAGCTCGTTGGAAAGATAAGAAACTCTACTTTTCAATGGTATATGCCTTAGATTGGGCAACTATCTATAAAAATTTTGACACTCTTCTTTCTAACCGCTGTTTAGGAGGGTTCAAAACTGGTCTAGGAAGGGTTCTAATGGGTTTGGAAAGGTTAGTGTTGATTCCTAAGGGTTCGTGAAGGGTTCTAAAGGTTTTGGAATGATTTCTAAGGGCTTGGAAAATACTTTCGAAAGCTCGGGGGTATGCCTTTCTTGATGTATGTGTAGATTGGGCCTTAGGCCAAATTTGGGTGTCTAAAGGCGCATTTAACAAGCTTAAGGCAGTTCTTTCATCTGCACCAATTATTCAACCTCCCGACTACTCCCTACCTTTTGAAGTAATGTGTGATGCTTATGATTACGTAATAGGTGCTGTCTTAGGACAGTGGAAAGGTAAGATCCCTCATGTAATTTATCATACAAGCCGAACTTTGATTGAAGCTCAGGTTAACTATTCCACCATTGAGAAGGAGCTTCTCGTTATAGTCTTTGATTTGGATAAATTTTGACCGTACCTATTGGGATCTAAGATCGTTATCTTCTCCAATCATTCTGCACTAAAATACCTACTATCTAAAAAGGATGCCAAGCTGAGACTAATCAGGTGGATCCTTCTTTTGCAGGAATTCAACTTCGAGATTGAGGATAAGAAGGGAGTTGAAAATGTGGTGGTTGATCATCTATCTAGAATAAAACTGCCTGAAACCATTAGTAAAGAGTCTCTACACTACCATTTCAGATGAGCAATTTTTTGTCATCCAAGCAATAGTACCATGGTATGCCAATATCGTGAATTATTTGGTAACAGGTAAGATTCCCTTGACCTAGTCCAATCAGGACAAATATATTTTCTTTCCTAACGTAAAATACCATATTTGGAAAGATCCTGACCTATTTAAAATATGCTCATACCAAATAATTAGGAAATGGGTGCCCTATAGTGACACCCATAATATTTTACAATTTTGCCACACATATGCTTGTGGGGCCCACTTCGATGGTAGGAAAATAGCTGCCAAGGTAATACAATCGGAATTTTATTAGCCATCGCTATTTAAAGATGCCCAGAATTTTTGTTAGGCTTACGATCAGTGTCAAAAGTTAGGAGTCATGTCTCGAAGGAACATGATGCCCCTTCACCGATTTTGGTCACAAAACCCTTTGATTTATGGGGCATAGACATCATGGGCCCCTTTCCATCTTTGTTCGGATTCATATACATACTTGTAGCTGTTGACTACATATCAAAATGGGTAGAAGCAACAACTATACGAACAAATGACTATAAGGTGGTAACTTCTTTCATCAGGGAAAATATATATGCACAGTTTGAAACCTCACGAGCTATTATAAGTGATGGAGGAAGCCATTTTCGCAATAGGTATTTTGAGAGCTTGCTCAAGAAATACAGTGTGACTCATAAGATTGCAACCCCCTATCACCTGTAAACTAGTGGGCAACTTGAGGTTTCGAATCAAAAAATAAAGAAGATATTGGAAAGAACGGTCCGACCTGATAGAAAAGACTGATCCCTAAGACTGAATGATGCAAAGCAGGAATATAGGACGGCCTATAAAACACCCATTGGCATGTATCTCTATACTTTGGTATATGGAAGAACCTATCATTTACCTGTGGAATTAGAGCGTAGAGCTCTATCGGCCATCAAATTATTAAATTTTGAGCTGGATGCATCTGGAGAACAACGAAAACTTGAACTCAATGAGCTAGAGGAAATTCGCATTGATGCTTACCAAAATGCTCGAATTTATAAGGCCAAAACCAAAGCATTTCACAATAGGCACATTCTTAGAAAAAGGTTTGAGCTGGGCCAACAAGTTTGGTTATATAATTTGCGGTTAAAACTATTCCCAGGGAAACTACGAAGTCGTTGGGACAGACCCTACAAAGTTGTAGAAGCATTCCCCCATGGGCCTGTAACCATTCAGGATCCCAAAGACAATTGTATCTTTAAGGTTAATGGGCAGAGACTCAAACTGATGATATCTTTAAAAGAAAAAGGTATAGTGACCACAATGTCGCTAAAGGACTCGGAGTATAACTTAAATATCTCCGGGCACTGTCGAACAACCAACTCATCCTTAGTAAATTTGTGTATATTATATGTACAATAGTGATCAATCAAATAATTTATCATTTTATCACCCTTAACTTAGTGATGCTAGACCATAATTTGCTACTAATAAGTTGTTGATATCCAGATATTAAGGAAAATCAGTAAAATAGAGCTAAAGTGATAATATTTGTCAAAAGTAACTCAAAAAGCAGTAAGAACAATAATAGATTGAAAGACGGAAGCTCCACCTGCTAAAAAGAATAAAAAATCGCTATTTACAATTTTCCTAGAGTGAGAGACTATGAAAGCCAATGGATTGTAATTTACGATTCTACAGAAGAAATCGCTCAAGGAAGAGAAGTATTTGCGATTTTCCAGAGAATCGTCCGCCAAGTCTCTCAAAGCCACGACAAAACTGAAGAATTTTCTTTTGCAATTTTCCCTCTATGAACCCTATTGAAAGCAGAAAATTATAATTTACGATTTTCCATTAAAGAAGAAAGAATAGAAAATCGTTATTAGCAATTCTACAAAAATTTTAGTTCACTGTTGCTGATCATGTGATAAATATCATCGCCATGAACCAGAAATAGAAGATCTATTGAATTAGAAGTCTGACAAAACACGGATCTGAGGAAATTGATGAAGATTTTCAAGGACTCGGATTGCTGAAGTATAAAGAAAGTTCTAGAAGTATATCAACCTTTGCAGCAAAGGAAAGATAAAATTAGGAATTAGAGTTATATTAGGAAACTTGTGTTTTTAGTAGTTTCTTTTATTAGAAGTAGATCTTTGTAAACCGGCTCCTTATGATCTATAAAAAAGAGTAGGAATAAGCATTGAAGAATTTCAGCATCAATTGACGACTAAGGTTGGATTTTCTTCTAATCAGTAATGTATACTAGTAGAGTAGTTTAGATATCAAAGGTTTCTCAAGAGCAATTGACGATTGCAATTGAGTGTTGAAGATTAGTGTAGATATCTGTAATTTCTCAGGAGCAATTGATGACTGCGGCTGAGGGGTGAAGGATATATTTATTTGCTTTCGAGTTTAGATTTATTTGCTTTGTAAACATCTCCAAGTTTTGATTTGAATTGACGACTCAGGTTAGAATTTATAGATTAGTGTAACGGTTTTTTACTTTTCCATCTTCAGTTTGCTAGAATTTGATTGATGCCCAAATTTTTGATTGATTGTTGATTCGATTAAATCTATATTGATAGGATCTTAGACATGATTGACGATCAATGCTAGGAAACTTGATATATGGTGTAACAGTACTGTTTATTTTCATAAATATCCAATAGCTGAAGATTAAGATTGATGACCTTAATTTGAAGAAGGAGGATTAGGATTTATTTTTATGCACGTTAGTTTAAACATCCATTCTTTTATTCATATTTCTCCAGTAGATTAGGAAATCTTAAAGATAAATAAAAGTTTTTAAAACAAGGATTTAGATAGAAGATAGAAATACGAATTAATAAGATAATTAACATCCTCATGGGAACGATCCTAATGCTAGTACTATGATTTCCATTGTGCGGTTGCAATAGGTTAAGACTTGAATTTAATATAATTATAATACACAGAAAAAATCAAGTCAAGTTTTTGGCGCCGCTGCCGAGGAAGCGAAATTATCTTTTTTTTTTCCATTTTTATCTAATATTTTTATCCTTTTAGAAACCAATATTTGTCTTTCTCTTTTTATATTTCTTTATATTTTTATTTTTCTTTGATCTCTTCTTGATCTATTGCAGGTTTATTCAAAGTAGTGAATTAAAATTTTCCAACTTCTCCTGATCACAGAAGCCAGAGACTTAGATTTGTTTTCTCTCCCTACTCTTCTAAAATAAAAATTATATAAATATTAAATACAAAAATATTTACTTTTGGTGTATGCATTATACCCGGTTTAGACGACTAGACTCTTTCGAATACGAGCCAGAAATTGAGCGAACTTTCTTGCACAGACTCGCATTAAACCGATCCTCTATAAGAGAGTCACAACCCATGGCTGAAGAACTTTCAATCGAAGCACACTTTAACTCAATAGCTTTGACCGAGCCGTCTTGTATAGTTATACCAGAGGCAGCTGAAGGTCAAACCTATGACATCAAGCCCCACACACTCCAAAATCTACCAACTTTTCATAGGCTTGATAGAGAAGATCCCTACCAACACTAAAGGGACTGTTGGCCACTTACCTTGTGTTCAAAAAGGGATTTAAAATCACATAATTAAAGGATTTATTAGTTGCACACTCCAAGGCAAGCAGACACACAGACCTGCAAGTATTCAGGGCCTGTTGTAGCAAGTTTTAAAAAGGGTAAGTAAGGATATGTCCACAGGGAAATGTGAGCTAAAAATTAAGTAAATCTCTAGATCTAAGGCACATCTGGCACCCTACCTACTACTAAAATAGCAAAAGAGAGAGGAGAGTTTTTAAGGGGTTGTCACTTTAAACTAAACTACAGAAACACAATTAAATACATTAAAGAATGGAGATTAAATCTAGAGTTCAGATCTTACAAGTGAGGGGAAATTTTGGTGAAACTAAAAACAGAAAAATGGAGAGAAACAACTTGGAGTTTAGTCTTCTTGCAATTGGATTGAGCTGACAGTGTCACAAAAAATTCAGAGTGCATTAATCCCTCATCTGCCTATAAGCACAGCTGCAGGGTAAAAGGATCTGATCTAAGCCAGAGATTTAAATTGTTCTTAAGGCTATGATTTGTCCACTTCAATGGTCACAGATCATCCAATAGATTCACTCCATTCTCAAGCTTCCATCAGAACAGTATAATCACTACAAATGCTACAACTGCCAGGCCACAGACACAGGCAATTGCAGGAACATCAGATCTAGGGAGATCAAATGGTATCCAAGAGGTTTACTAGTTAAGTGGGTGCTATTCCCATCTACATAAATCCGATCGAGTACCAAATGAAACCAGATGAGCTATGAATCGAATTACCACAATTAAACCAACATTGCATTGAAATAAAATCACTATACAATGAAATGCTCTCAAATTTGTAGTCTGTGCATCATCTGACCCTCAATAACATTCTCAACTCTTCCCAATTATAGATCTAACCTCACTCCTTGCTGCTCTAAAGAAATTAGCCAACCATAGTTGGGCTAAAAGAAAGAATAGAAAATTTTGATGCAAGCTCTGATCTCGAGAATTGATCCCCCCCCCTTTTTTTCTGGCAGCTTCCCTCCTTTTATAGCTCTCTCTTTTTAGCCTCAGATCTATTTTTCCCGTCAATCACAGCTCAACTTGAATAATTCTGTTATTCCCTCTTTTATTCTCCTTCTAGAAGGCTCTCTCAGTTAGTTCAAGTTGGGGGAGAGCACGTGAGTCAGTGAGGGTTTCCCAGTGCACTTCTAGAAAATTTGTGCCAGTCACCAGAGTGCCTTGGATTGTGTGCAATAGGTCACCAACTTACAGCATGTGCACAACAGCTTTTCTGAGAAGTCCTTCAATCGATTTTGATAGGTTGTTGAAGCTTTCGACGGGTTTCAAACAGCCCTTTTGTTCCTTTCGCTAGGATTCAGGATCCTTTCGATAGGTTCTGATAGGTTGCTCCTGAGAATAGAGCTTCAACATCCACAACCTTTATCTGGTGTGTTCGACAGGGTGGGGAATCCTTTCGATAGGTTTATCTCTGCATAATAAATTTTGATAGGTTTGCTTCTAGCTCCTATCGACAAGTTCCAAGCTTCTCAATAGGTTCTCTTCTAGACCCTATCGACAGGTTTTTAGACTCTTCGATAGGTTCTGTTCAAGCTCAGGCAACCATTTGATAGGATGCTCCCTCTTTGTTTTCGATTGCACAATAGGTTCTGGATCCTATCGACAGGTTCCAGTAACCTAGCGACAGGTTGTTTTCAGCATGTTTTCACTCCTTTAAAGCTGCTTTGTTGTTGCTGCATGTTCTAAGTAGGTCATTGTTGGGTCTGAACTGTACTGAGAGATGGATTTCTGCACTATAACAGTTTTTTACTGCTATCTACAAGACATGCTCAACAAGCATTTATTAGTCCACTCATAGGTCTATCAAAGCTCATGTTAAGGGGTGAAAAGTGATACTTTTCAGAGATTAACAGGGACTTCATAGAGATCTGCACAATGCTACAGACTACGACAAATAAAGAAGCTATAAGACTGCGTCTATTTCCTTTCTCTCTTAAAGATAGGGCGAAGGCATGGTTAGTCTCACTACCGACCAGTAGTATTACCACTTGGGAAGACTTACAGTCCAAATTTTTGGCTGAATACTTCCCAATTGGTAGAACAAACCAAATTTGCCAGGTGATTCAAGGCTTCAGGTAAAAACCTGAAGAATTATTTCATGAAAGTTGGCAATGAATGAAGGATTTGCTATGAAAGTGCCCTTATCACGAGGTGCTGAACTGGTCTATAGCACATAGTTTCTACCAGAGGTTGACTGAAACTAATCAGTCCACAGTCGATGCCGTAAGCGGAGGAGCCTTCACGGCTCAAAATATTCAATAGACCTGGAGTTTGTTTGAGAAACTGGCCAACACTTCAAAGCAAAAATAGGTTTTGTTGTAGACTGACCCAGAGATTGCTCATCATACCCCACTTGCAAGAGAGGGGCTCTATGAAATCAATAAAGAAAAAGTGAAAACTGAGGACGACATGAGTGCCAAAGTTTTAACTCTCGAGCTGAAAATTGCCGCACTCACGAATTCCAACCCAAATACTCTGGGATAAGCCTACAATAAACCCTCAAATTTGCCAGACTCACACTTATACGGAGAATCCTGCTGTACCATAATACCAAGAACTGGTGGAAATAGAACAAGCAGTGGCCTTTCAGAGGGGAGACTACGGGAACACATACAGCCTAGCATGGAGGAATCACCCGAGATTTAATTATGGTTCCACCGCTGAAGGACAACCAGTACCAACAGCTGTGTTGCCCTGTTTTCCCCAGACCCAAGTTTTCCACCAAAGACCTCAATTACAGGCAGCACAACTCCAATTTGAACCACGGAGTAGTATGCCTGATGCGATGATTGTTCAAATCCTTCAGGATTTACAACAACAGTCGTACCAACATTGACGAGATTTGTACCTACTCGCTGAATTCTCTCAGACCCTTCGTTCACATACCCAATCAATAACAAAGCTGGAAAGCCAAATAGGACAACTAGCCTCGCAGGTGGCAAAGAGAAAAAGTGGACAATTGCCTACGCAACCTGTAAGCAATCCTAGAGGACAAGCTTTCTTGGGGAAGATAGCTGCTCCCCAAAAATCCAATTTAAAAACCCTCATGGATCGTCAACCTACCCACTCATCCGTAGCATAAATTGTAAAATATGTAAAGTATTTCATTTTCAACTTCATTTTCTTTTTGATTTTCATATAAGTATCATATTACAGCCTAAATCGTTAATAAATGATAGATCGTAATTCATACTATATATTATAAGAAAATAATTGTATGGATTTACGATTGGTCGTAGTCAAGAACGCAACAATTGCGATTCTCTAAGTGCTAGAATCAACTTATGGTTCTAGGTTAACTTATGTAATGACCGCCTTAGCAAGTCATCGTTGAAAATAGGACCTTTATAAGAAGATATATCGGTCCCATTTTCAAAAACCTTCCAAGTTCTCTCTTCCTACTTTCCCTCTCCTTTTCAAATCATCCATAATCTTAACCATTTTTCCATTCGACCTAACCATTTATTTTCTTAAAAACCCCTTTACTTCCTCTGTTTTGTTCGAAAGAACCCTACGTATGTTCTGCAATCACAAATTAGGGTTTCAGTTCTTTCAAAGAGGTAAGGGGATGATTTTCATTGTAAATAAGGAAGGTCCCTGCATAACATCTTATCAATTACATGAAACTTACATTTAATTAATAGTATTGATATCAATTTTTGCAGAAAACCAAGTGGAAGAATGGTGAACAACATGGGCAAATGACAAATGGAAGAAGTAGAAGAAGCAGGTAAAGATTCTAATACCACCCCGATCATTCATCGAATTGCACAGTCTATTGCCAATAAAGCTAAATCAAAAGCAACAAACCCTCCCAAGAAGAAAACTAAATTGTTAGGGGTAGTTATCAGAGAAGGACCTACAGACACTATGGAGACAAAGTTTGTGTCTATCCCTAAGAAGCGATTACAATTAGATAAAGGAAAAAGGTCAGCATCCTCTCCCATGCCAGTAGATAAAGTCCCTACTTCAATGAAGCATCACATCGTGGGAGCTGAAATTATAGTGGATGTTAAATCCTTAGAAAAATTAGAAATGGGTGGAGAAGCTATTAAATATTTCAAGGATGCTGGGTTGACTTATTTCTTGGAGCCAGGAACCACACCAGTCTATCCTAAGATTGGTGAGGTTGTTTTACAAGAATATGACTAAAGGCAACAAAGGAATATCCTCTACCCTCTCCACTAGTATTGATGGATTTTTGATAAAAATTTCCAGGGAAATAGTCGCCAGGGTTATGAATGCACCCCTAGAGATACCACAGTTATCCCAAGATAACCAAGGGGCCAACCTTTTAAGAATGCCATCAGATACCTTACCCAACTTTTCCCAAATGGCAATAGACTTATTAGGCATGGCTCTGCAGGACAGATCCTTTTTCCTTAGAAAAGATCTTGAAGCAAGTAGCTTATCTCTTCACTTTTTCGACGTACTTGTCCATAAGACTATTCATCCTACAGGACATGGAACACAACAGAGGGCATTATTTTCCAAGACATTGTGCCTAATGGCAAATCACTATTCGTTCAATGTATCCTCCTATCTTTTTGAAGTAATCACTGCCGTAAGGGAAAAGCTAACTCAAGATAAATATCAGTCGAAAAAGTTAAACCTGCCATTTGGAGGACTTATCACAAACCTATTGATGAATGTGGGGTATAGTATAGACCCCGAAGAAAAATCTCTACCAAGATTGGAAGAAGGCTTAACAGTTTTAGCCTATAAGAGAACTTTAGGTGCTGAGAATAAGAAAAAGATCCCATTAGTTCCTCGCACCAAAAGTATCTCCTCTGTGCCACAAGTCTCCAAAATTCTTGAGGAAAGAGAGGAGACCGTTATAGCCCAACTAGCGGAAATTATTGTACCAAAGACTCAGTTACGATAGAGGTAGTGAAGACCTTCACCCATCCTCAAGAAAGCACAAAAACTGGTGTAGCCGAGCAAGAGTTCCCAGTAGCAACAGAACCAACAATAGAACAAGCTAGTCTATATGACTCAGCTTTGGATTCACCATTAGGGCCTGCTATGCCCCATGATATAGAACCCACTCCTACTGAAGCAGCAGAGGACATACGGGCACTAGTCGAACAACAGCATGTTGAAGTGGTTACTTCTAGCCAAGGCCCTGACATCTTTCAACCAATTTCCTCATCAGAAACATTAGCAGCTCCACCTCCTATGCCTCAAGTGGAAGAAGCAATCCAGGATGTCAAAGTCCCATCTCCTGTTGACTCTATAACCACCACCAAAGTGCCTACTTCTCAAACTGTAGAACTAATACCACATATTGAAGCTCCACGAGAAAGCTTCAGGACACTCCTAAATCAAGAAATGTCTGTTCCTACTACTCCAACAGCCCTAGTGATAGAACAACCTAATATGGAGAGAAGACTAAAAGAAGTAGAACAATGGCAACTTTCCAATGCCCAATTATCAGGAGTAGTCAGAAGAATGGTGGATGAAATACAGGTGTTGAAAAGCAGACTACGAGACAACATGCCTACTGCACAGGAAAGGCAAGAGATGATTATGAATATATAATAGAAGGCAATAAAGGAGTATCGTATTCACTGGATAGCAAAAACAAACAAAAAAATTCAAGAGGAAACTACAACCCTTAGAAGTCAAATAACACAGGTACAAGAAGAGACAGAATTCTATAAGAAAATCAGCAAGGGTGGGAAAGAAAAGAAAAAGAGTATGAAGACAACCTATCACAACTAATAGAACAATTGACAGAGTTCACTAGTGATCTAGATGCTCGGGAAACAAAGAAAGAAAGAGCCTACAAAGAATACTAGCAGTCACTACATGCCCAGCTATCTGAAAAGAATCATCAACTCACAATAGAAAAAGGGAAGGTGCTCAAATTACAGATTGATAAGGAATCCCTTTTTCTCACTTGCCAAGAGTAGAAGCAACATATTAAAACTCTTGCAACACGATACTGGGTTGATATAACAAGAGGAAAGGTTGTATCAGAAGATCTGAGAGACGAGATAAAAGAAAAGTTTATTGTGATATCCAAACTTAAGAATGAATAGGCTACATTGGAAGCAGAATTACAAGCCTTGAAAATAAAATATGAGTCAGCATTAACAGAAAAAGAACTAATAGTACACCCTGTCGAAGCACCACCTGAGGAGGAAGTGAAGCCTAATCAAGACTCCGATTCTGATTGCAGCACCGTAGAAATTTCTGACTCTGACTAAGACTGCACTAACAACTTAGTAGAAATACCACATATCCCTTCCAGATCAATTGTCCCATATACCGCATCCCCGAGTGAGTAAACCTTTAGACATATCATGAGCCTCACAGGTAGGAATTTTTTTGAAAATTGTTGTAAATATTCAGTAATATATATATATATATATCTCTTTTGACTAATTTTTTTTTCTACTAACATCACTAACAATCTTTCTTACTAACATTTTTGTTATTGAAATACCGAGCATTAACCATGACTATTTTCTCTCAAGTTTGTGGGAAAACATATATCTGGTATCAGATTTTTTCCGATTCATAATCAGTTAATCAATAATTTAAGGTAATATTTTTCTGTATGTCCCCTGTTTAGCACAATGTGGACATTATCTCATTTAAGTTTAGGGCGGGATACACACTTTAGTTTAGTTAAGTTTTCTTTTTAGTTTTTTAGAAATTTTAAAAATTTTAAATTTAAATTTATTTTTAGTTAATCACTATATGAAAATAAAAATTGTGAAAATCTGAATTCTTAGCAAACCATCATAGTAGTAGTTCAAAAATCAAAATAAAAATAGTTACAATTCAAAGTAAAGCATCTTTAGAACACTGTATCAGATAGATACTATGAATAAATAAAGAAATTATATGAAAAGAATTGATTATCCTTTCTATGACATTTATCTTTTTAGCAGACTATCTTTTGAATTTGGCATGAACATATCATATCGTGAGAGCCCAAAATTTTGATTATTTTGAGAGTATGCCTATAAGTGAGAGTTTGGATGAAAATATTTTCTAAAAACTGTAGTTTAGAAAAATATATGATGAATAAACTTTTCACTGATATGCACACTTCACGCTTTACGAGAATTGAAATTATGGAGTTCTGATCAAGGATAATTGCGATGATGGAAAGCTAAGGATAAAAGATTGACAAATATTTTAGAAATAATAAACATATAATGATTGATTGATTAATTTATATATTTTGAAAAACCCAAAAATATTTGAAGTTTGTAGGTTACTTCACTGAAAACCTTCAGGAGACTACAACTCCTCCACTAGGGATCACCTAGGGGTTTAAAGGGTTGTTGCATCTGCTAAATGCAATCGTGCTCCCTACAAAAGTGGCATCTAAATTTATAATTTAGAATAATTTATACTTCCTTGTCTACTAGGGACTAGCAAAACTTAAGTTTGGGGGTGTAATTAGTCACATAATTTCCCATTTTATCACCCTTAATTTACTGATGCTAGACCATAATTTACTACTAATAAGTTATTGATATGCAGATATTAAGGAAAAGCAATAAAACAGAGCTGAAGTGATAATATTTATCAACAGTAACTCAAAAAGCAATAAGAACATAATAGATTGAAAGACAGAAGCTCCACCTACTAAAAAGAAAAAAAATCACTATTTACAATTTTCCCAGAGTGAGAGACTATTAAAGCCAAAGGATTGTAATTTACGATTCTATAGAAGAAATCGCTCAAGGAAGAGAAGTATTTGTGATTTTCTAGAGAATTGTCTGCCAAGTCTATCAAAGTCACGACAAAACTGAAGAATTATCTTTTACAATTTTCCCTCTATGAATCCTATTGAAAGTTGAAAATTATAATTTATGATTTTTCATTAAAGAAGAAAGAATAGATAATTGTTATTAGCAATTGTACAGAAAGTTTAGTTCACTGTTGTTGGTCACGTGACGACTATCACCGCCACGAACCAGAAATAGAAGATCTCTTGAATTACAAGTCTGGCGAAACACGGATCAGAGAAAATTGATGAAGAAGATTTTGAAGGACTCTGATTGCTAAAGTATAAAGAAAGTTTTAGAAGTATATCAACCGCTGCAGCAAAGGAAAGATAAAATTAGGAATTAGAGTTATATTAGAAAACTTGTGTTTTTAGTAGTTTTTTTTATTAGAACTAGATCTTTGTAAACCAACTCCTTATGATCTATAAATAAGAGAGCTCGACATAGGAATAAGCATCGAAAAATTTCAGCATCAATTGACGACTGAGGTTAGATTTTCTTCCGATCAGTAGTGTATACTAGTAGAGTAGTTTAGATATCAGAGGTTTTTTAAGAGCAATTGACGACTGTAATTGAGTACTGAAGATTAGTATAGATATTTGTAATTTCTCAGGAGAAATTGACGACTGCGGCTGAGGGGTGAAGGATATATTTATTTGCTTTCTAGTTTAGATTTATTTGCTTTGTAAACATTTTCAAGTTTTGATTTGAATTGACAACTAAGGTTAGAATTTGTAGATTAGTTTAATGGTTTTTACTTTTCCATCTTTAGTTTGCTAGAATTTGATTGATGCCTAAATTTTTGGTTGATTGTTGATTAGATTAAATCTATATTGATAGGATCTTAGACTTGATTGACGACCAATGGTAGGAAACTTGATATATGGTGTAACGATACTATTTATTTTCCTAAATATCCGATAGCTAAAGATTAAGATTGACGACCTTAATATGAAGAATGAGGATCAGGATTTATTTTTATGCACTTTAGTTTAAACAACCATTCTTTTATTCATATTTTTCCAGCAGATTAGGAAATCTTAATGATAAGTAAAAGTTTTTAAAACAAGGATTTAGATAAAAGATAGAAAAACGAATTAATAAGATAATCAGCTTCCTTGTGGGAACGATCCTAATGCTAGTACTATGATTTTAATTATGCGCTTGCAATAGATTAAGACTTGAATTTAATATAATTATAGGCACAACCTTTGATACCAAAGGCGTCGCCTCGATTCACACTGCACAAACACGTCCCTTAGCATTTTATAGAACTACCAACCGATTTGCATGGTTCAATGCCAAACCATAACGTCCATTTATGGCAACTCTTCGAATTCCTGGTTTGGATGGATTATGAATAAGCAAGTTACCACTTAGTCAATTCATTTCATTCGCCTTCTTCCATTAACAATATTCTTGCCATGGCTAAACCACCGAGTTGGTCAAGATCGCTGACACATTTGAACGGCTCCTCCGTCGAGAAGCCGAAACAATCTCTACTCTCCATGAAGAAAGACGGCGGCTGATTGATGAATTTCTATCCCTTCTCCCCACCCTGGAGCCTACTGTTGATACATCACCTCCATCTGATACACCTCCTCCATCTTATTAAACCGCCCTTTTCCCTTTGGATGCACCCATCCAAGTAAAGTTAATCATCTTTTAGGGGTAGCCAAATTTTGGTTAGAAGTCGAGGACCGATCTTTATCGAAGACAACTTCTTCCCTCAAACGTTGCGGCCAGTGTCGTAGGTAGTGTGTGTCTAGATTTTTCCTAGGTTTATACTTTCATGTAATTAGTTTTTACTTTTTCAGTATCTATAGTTTACTTTTCATGATCATTGTAAATATTTTGATAATATATGACATTTTCTTTTAACTAACTCTCTAACTGTGTAAGTGTTCCTAATTTCTCTTCTTCAATTTTTGTTATTGATGTCTTTGAAAACAAAACGGATGTATTTTCCTTAAGTTTGAGGGACGTTCTTTAAAATTTTTTTTTCACATTCGGTATACATCGGTAATATAAGTAATTACAGGTATGAAAATTTTGAATGATTAAATTTCCCCTGTTTTTGTGCCAATGATTGAATATTTTGAATGATTGTCCAATTAAAGTTTGGGCTGATATACATCTAGTGTATATATTAGTTTAATTTTGTAAATAATACCTTATTTTTGCATAACTTTTAGATTTGAATTTTTGTAGAGAAAATTTTCTTTCTGTTTTAGTTTCTAGTACTTTTTTTAGAACTTTTAGAATTTCAAATATTTAAACATCACATTGTGAATATGATAGAAACGAAAATATGATTCCAAAAAACTTACGTTCCATCGTAGTAGAAGATCAATAATCAAGAATATAGAATAGGTACAATTCATGTTTTAGCTCTTTGAATACTGTATCAGAATGAATGTTTGAAATAATAGATTGATCTGAATTGCAATATTTAGACTATAGTTTCAAAAATTATATAAACAGTGAGTATTAGAGACTAATTTTTTCTTTCTGTGAGAGAAAGACTGCTTCTATTCAAGTCAACATTCCTTTGAACTTCTTTACTGCTTTTATGAACTCTCATATTACTGAATTTAGAATCAAAATATTCTATGACTATGATAACCTGATTTTTTATCTAGAACTATCTATTAGAAATATCAAAATAATGAGGCATCTATGCTAGTAAATCATAAAAATGATTAAAGGCTATCTTTTGTATAAATCAAAAAATAATTTATCCTTTGAACCCATATTAAAAACCTAAACAGAATTTCTTTGTACCAAAAATTTTGTAAACCCATAACCACATGTACTGCCCAAAACTTTCAACCTTTAACCCTTACATTTTCTGGGAGTTTAGAATGCAAAAGAAGGGAAGAAGAGGGAGTGAAAGGAGTAAAAGTTAACAAATAAGGGATATGTGTTGTCTTGCTTACCTTACAATTGTTAAATGATTAAAATAGCAAATTAAATGAAAAAATTACAGCAAGTGGGCTTAAGGCAAGCAAGCAGTCTTGAAAGAACCAGGGTTGTTGTAGCAAGTTTTACTAGGTAACTCAGGGTATGTCCACAGGGAAATGGGATTAAACTATGGTAAATCTCCAGATCTATGATAGATTGACACTCTATCCTAATTTAAACTAAATTAAAATAGGAGAGAGGAGAGGTTTCAAAGATTTGTCACTTTACTAAAAGACAACAAAATTAAAGCAACAGCTAGGGATTTTGGTCTTTACTGAAAATTAATTGAATCAAATGCAAGGTATAGGACAGATTTGCTACAATCCTTCATCTGGCTACAAGCTCAGATGCACGGTATAAGAATCTAATCTCAACCAAAGTGTTGAAGCAATCCTGAGGATAGGGTCTGTCCATTTGTAGTTGTCACAGGTTATCCCAGAGATTGTTCCAATCTAATGATCTTGATTAGAACAAGTAAGCTATTACAGATGTTGTGGGTGCCAGGCTACAAGCTCAAGCATCCACAGGAATATCTAATCCAGGGAAATCAAATACGAAAAAGTAAAATATAGATCAGAATCACCTTTAAAAACCTCACAATTACATTGCAATAACACAACTTACAATCCTAATGTGCTCAAATCTATAATTTGTGCAACATACAATCCATCTACACAGCCTCTGAAACTCTCGATTTAAAGCTCCCAACCTCACCCTAGCTACTGAAGGGGTTTAGCCAACCATGATTGGCTGAAAAGAGAATGGGGGAAGAAGGAAGAGAGACAGAATTTTTGGAGGGAAATTGAATTTGACTCTGGTTCTCCCAATTTTTGGATGCTAGCTCTGTAAATTCTTCAAGCTTTTATACTCTTCTCCTCTCTTCTCAGATCTATTTCAGCCAATCAGAGCCCAAGAGAATAATTCTATTATTTTTGGCTGATGTGACTGATTTCTCTTTTATAAGCTCTTTCCCCATTGGTTCAAACTAGGTAGACCCACGTGATGCAGTTAGGGTTCCCATTCGTGCTCGATGGTGTTCCAAAAATACCCCCAAGGGTCATTAAGACGCCTTAGAACTCGTGCACAGGATCCTGAAGTTGGCAGCTACTATGAAAGGAACTGAGAAGTTCCTAATTCGATTTTTGAGAGGTTCAGGGAACCTCTTGACAGGTTCTGAGTTCAGCTTGGTGTTCTCATCAACAGGTTGGAGTGGCCTTCAACAAGTTTGGAGGCTTCTAGAGAAGTTCAGTTGACTAGTCGACAGGATTGGAGTACATTTCTATCTTCTGTCCAGTTCTCCATTCATCCTCTCGACAGATTATAGAAAATCCTGTCGACATCTTTGGAAAGCTTCCATTGAGCTTTCGACAGGTTGCTTGAACCTCGCGAGGATGAGCATGGCTTCAGGTAAGTTGTCGATAGGTTCAAGACTCAAATGGTCGATAGGTTGGAAGTTGCACCTGTCGACAAGTTGCATGGGAGGTTGGCTGAAGAGGGTTTTGGAATCTTGACAGGATTGGCTTGAGCTAGTCGACAGGATTGACAGAGAAATCTTAATTTCTGCCTAAGCTACTTCAATCCTCTCGACATCTTATACAAAATCCTGTCGACTAGTTGCTAGATCCTCATGAGCTCCTCTACATTTCCAGGTAAGACTTCAACAGGTTCTCTTCTGATGCACCTCCAACCTCTCGACAGGATCTTTACTTTTGTTTCTAGAACCTCTCGACTGCTTAGCTTCTTTACCTTCTAACTCCTAACAGGTTGGAGCACACTCTTTAATCCTCTCGATAGGTTCATATTTAATACCCAACCTCTCGGCGGCTTCATCCCCTCTAGGTATCCCCTTGACAGGATCCACTGCTATACTTCCAACCTCTCGATAGGTCCTAGGAAGCTCTTGATAGCTTAATGGAACCTCTCGATATCTTGGCTTTTAAGCATCAGAACCTCTCGACAGGTTCTACTTTGTGCTTCCATAGCTAGTACCCATCTTTGGTGTGATGTTCTTCATTTATTCAACCCTCAGCAACCTCTTAGTGGGTTCACTCTTCATTCCTTGCAATTGAAATTGGTCCCAAGCACACCCAGTTGGGCCCATGACCTTCTCATGAACTTCTAAAGCTCTGTGGACTATTTAATTGGCTGGCCTTTAGGTTGTTTGAGCACATGTTGAGCAGTAGGTTGCCTCTTTGGCCTTTTTAGATGGATGTCTACACAAAAGCTGTAATTTATTGCTTATCTACAAAATAGACTTAAAATACCTTATTAGTTAGCTCAAGGGTCCATCAAAGGTTAGGTTAGGAGGTGAAAAATAGTATTTTTTATTGCTTAACACACACCCAAACCTAAGCTTTGCTAATCCTTGAGCAAAGGAGAAAGTTAAAACAATTATTGAAAATGAAAAATGCCACTTTTGTAGGGAGCATAGATGCATTTACCATATGCATCAAGCCTTTTAAACTCCTAGGTGATCCCTAGTGGAGGAGTGAAGTCTCTTAAGGGTTTTCAGTGAAGGTACCCACAAACTTCTCCAATGGATCAGTTAATATCAATGAAGCATATTGAAAACAAAATTCAAGCAAAATCAAATTCCTTCCACACCTTGTTCATTCAATCTTAGAGGATTCTTAGCAGAAAATCAGCAGTTTAAAACTGAACTCTGTTGTAATTCCTTCATAATCAATCAACTCATATCAAGAAATTTCGTATAAAAATTAATGCAGAACTTAGCATCAAATTGAGAATTATGTTTTGATAATGCCCCCAACAAACTCAATGTCAGACCCAAGTCTCACCAGGTCTGTTGTTGGCCAGCTTACCTTGTGCTAAAAAGGGGTTTAAAATCAAACAATTATAGAATCTATGGATTACACACACACCAAGGCAAACAGACTCATAGACCTGCAAGTATTCAGGGCTATTGCAGTAAGTTTTAAAAAGGGTAAGTAAAGGTATGTCCACAGGGAAATGTAGTCTACCTTTCAGTAAATCTCCAGATCCAGAGTGGAT
This sequence comes from Chloranthus sessilifolius, assembly GCA_021018995.1. NCBI lineage: Eukaryota > Viridiplantae > Streptophyta > Magnoliopsida > Chloranthales > Chloranthaceae > Chloranthus > Chloranthus sessilifolius. The sequence goes on along the minus strand of CM037593.1, from coordinate 56,380,946 downwards.
CTGACACTCTATTCTAATCTAAGAAAGAGGGGAGGTTTTGGGGTTTTGTCACTTTAACTACAAACTACAAAATTAAGTGCTACTGATCCAGATCTAATTCAACACAGAGATTAGGGGAGATATAGAAGGGATGAAAAATTAAAGGATGAGAACAACAACTAGGGTATTGGTCTCTCACTAAAAATCAAAGGAATCAATGGCAATGCTAAGATCTGATTTACTACAATCCTCTTTTATGGCTCTCAGCTTCCCAGGTTACCCTGGCAGAGGCGAGGTATAAGAATCTAATCTCAATCAAAGAATTGAAGTAATCCTAAGGCTATGATCTATCCACTTTAATGGTCACAGACCATCCTAGAGATTGTTCCGCTTCAAAGATCTTGAGTAGAACAGGAAAACCATTGCAGATGCTGTAGATGCCAGGATATGAGACCCTCATAGGGTAACATCTACAGGAATATCCAACTCAAGGAAAACAAATATGAAAAAGTGAAATATAGATCAGAATCGCCTTTAAAATTCACAATTATACTGTAAAATTACAACACAATTGTACTCAGATATGCAATCTGTGCATCTTAGAGTTCCTTACAATGCCTTTGAATCTCTCAATTTATAACTTAAGACCTCACCCTAACTACTGAGAAGAGTTTAGCCACTCATGATTCGCTAAAGAGAGAAGGGAGAGAGGAGGAAGAAGAAGGAAGAATTTTGGGAAAATGGATCTCGCCCTAAGCTCTGATTTTCTCAATTTCTGGATCTTTTCTTCTACATTTTCCCCAGGCTTTTATACTCTCCTCCTCTATCCTCAGATCCGTTTCAGCTAATCAGAATGCAAGGGAATAATTATGTTATGCTGATGTGGCTGATATCTCTTCTAAAAGCTCTTCTCTCATTGGTTCTCATTTGACAAATACATGTGATACCATTAGGGTTTCTGCGCATGGCCCATTATGTGCCAAAAATACCCCTAGGGGTCATTGACGTGCTTTAGAACACGTGCACAGGCTTCTGGCGTGGACAACTACTGAAGACAGAACTGAGAAGTTCCCGAAATTAAGTGTCAAGAGGTTTTGGGATCCTCTCGACAGGTTCTGTTTGGCTCTGAATGCAATTCGATAGGATTGTAGACCTATCGAGAGGATTGACAACGCTTGTCGATAGGATTGACAATGCTTGTCGATAGTGTAGACACCCAAATTTGGCCCAAGGCCCGATCAAAACACATTTCGAGAGAGGCGCATTTCCAAGCTTTTGATTGCATGTATGGAACCCTTGGGAATCACCCTAAACCCTTAAGAATCACCCTAGATCCCCCAGGAACCTACCCCAAACCTTTAGAAACCAACCCCGACTCCTAGAACCCTTTTCAAACCCCAACCTAACCTTCCCAGGCAATAAGGACGAGGGGTGCACCAGAACTGGCTACAACCCTCTATAATGACCAACTCTTATACCATTGAAGAGTAGAGATCATCAGCTTTCCAATGGTCTAAGAATTTCCCCAATCAGAGGTATATATCAGAAGATATGACAATCCGAACCCGGAGGGCAGGAAGGTAATTTCAAGGTGGCCTCCCTAGGGATTTGGTGCGACTATTAGTCGCGCCAAGCTATTTCTCCACAGAAATGGCCTGGTGCAACTAATAGTTGCGCTAAGTATAATTTTTGCCTAGCACAACTATTAGTTGCGCCAGGCCAATCCTCCCAGATATTAAGCCTCGCACAACTAATAGTTGCGCCAAGTTTATCGCGAGCTAACTTCTAGCACTGTTCTTCACTGTTTGACTGTGTATCTGCCTGGCGCAATTATTAGTTGCGCCAGGCATATGAACAGTAACTATGGGATTTTGCCCCCAATTTCGTGTTTGGGGTTTGACTTGTTGACCACCTCAACCTCTGGGGTGTGTTTTGATAGTTCTGTTGCACTCATTCCTTACCTATTTGCAACCCTCCAAGTGGCCTAAAGCCTCACCCCATCATCCACCATTAAAACCACCTTCACACCTTTCCAAGCTCGCAAAATCCTAGAAAACCTTAGATTTGAGATTGCCTAATTGCTAACCCCAATTAGCATCTAAGTAGCCTCCTAATCCATTCCTTTCCTATAAATAGAGCCCCCCACCCCTTGGTTTAGGGGTTGAGAAATTTACTTAAGAGAGAAAGAGCTCAAAGTGAGAAGTTCTTCCTCCCTTTTGTGCACTATTTTCACCCAAATTCCAGAACCTCCCAACCTCATTTCAAGCTTGTTCTTGCATCCAAAACCCTTAGCCTAGGTGTGTGTGATCCCCTAGCCTCCCTTCCCTACCTCTTAGCTTAAAGCCTTAAGAGTTAGAACCCCACTTTCCACCATACAAAGCCTTCAAGAGCTCATCAAAGCAAGCCACGCAAGGCTCCTCTACGGTGCTACAAGGGCCCGAGAGCTCCAGCTCTCCCCTTTCTTCTCCTATCTCTTTCTATCTCCCTCCATCCTCCATTTATGCCGTTATGCCGCCAATTTTTCGGTAAAAATGGAGGGGTACAAATAGGATTCTAAGCCCTTTTGGGCAAGAGGAAGCTATTTTCTTTGCTTTTACATCATTTTATTTTTGGCCATAAGTAGAGACCGTGTTAAGCGGGTTGATCGGGTGCCTAACACCTTTCCGATCGATAACTGAAGCCCCTACCCCAGAGCCTTTGGTGTGGACCGGATTCAGAGTCATATTTTTAGCACTTAGGTGCTCATAAAAATGAACTAGGTATCCCGAGACACCGAAAGCTCCGGGTGGCGACTCTATATTTTTTATTGTTAGAGAGCGCTTCGTCGCGATGGGCATCGTCCCGATTCCCATGGTTGCACAGATGGCGACTCTGTTGGGGAGTAGCTAGTAGAGCTTCTCCTTGAACTAGGCCTTTTTTTTATTTTATTTTTTCTAACATTTTATTGCTATTTTTTAATTTTATTTTTGCTATTTTTTTCACTTACCCCTCCGATTACGTCATTTTACTTACCCCTACATTTTGGCTTTAAATTTTAGCAATTTTTGCCTCGCCTAGTCACTTGACTGGCACCTTTCTTACTCACTCCTACGATTCCACTTTAAATTTCAGTAATTTTCGCCTAGTCACTTGACTGGCCCCATCATTTTCCTTTTACTTCATATCCTAACAGTGGATGCCGGCCCGTAGTGGCGGCACGGGATAATCACCCCCAGTCTTTGAACTAAAGAAAACTTCCAAAAAAAAAAGAGAAAAGCTTTGAAAAAAAAATTAAAATTGAACCAAGTTAGGGAGCTTAATCAATCTATTTTGCGGGTTAGATCTTTCAAAGGGGTTGGTTTAGGCACATATACAAACACTCGGGTCTTAGTATGGCTGCAGCCCCTAGTGGTGATGATCCAGAAAAGTCCCAACCCACCTAGTATCTGAGAAGGCTCTTGCGCGGGAGGTATATCGGGTGGGTTCCCATTCTGAAGCTTAAAACCCTTGGGGAGCGCGCTAGCGAGTTATACCGGACTTAATTCTTTAGGTACGGTGAGGAGAGAATCGATCACTAAAAAATAGCTCAGTTCCTAGAAGCCTAGCTTCCACAAAAAACAAAAAAAGAGACTCATTTTGGGCATCAGTGGTTGTTGTTTTCTATTCTGGAGATGCAGTTTTTGCCTGGCGCATGCATTAGCTGCGCTAGTGTAAAAACCCTGAAATTTATAACTGGCGCAACTAATAGTTGCGCCAACTTTAAACTCCCAAATTTTACCTTGGTGCAACTAATAGTTACGCCAGTGTAAAAGTCCTCCCCTGTAACCTGGGCATAAGTATTAGTTGCGTCAGGTCTATTTGGCACCACCCAACCCAAATCCTTGTCCCTTTCCACCTCCCTAGTTTCCCGATTAGTGTGCATAGTGCCTTGTTTAGGCCCCACCATCTCCGACACCCAATACGCCCCCGCCGGTCAAGAGAAGGTAACTTCTTTTTGGCTCATTTCGAGGGATTGGGTTATTTGCCTCGATTTTTGTGCCTTCAGTAGATCGAAGGTTTTCCTTCGTTTCTTCTGAAGTACATCAGAATCGTCGCCAACGGTCTTGAATTATGGTACGAGAGCCACCCGAAAAGGGAATTCCAAGGCCTCGAAACCTTTGTTTTTCAAAAAAGTTTTCATAAAATTCAAATATATATATATATAATCAAAACCCAAAAAATATTTAGTTTGCGGTGCCGGCACAACGGCATCATCTTGCCCTCTGTCGTCTTGTAGGGGAAGAAGGAGGAGGATTTTTGGGCCTTATCCAAGGTACCCTTACCCGACCCGCTCCCGAAGAATGTCATGGGTAGTGGACCCGGTTTACGCCGATCCCGACTCATCCCCGCCACATTCTCCAACCCACTCCCATTCGGGAGAAGTATTTTCCACCATCCCCCTCACCCAACCCCCTTTTACCGTTACAGGCCCATTTGGTGCCCCCATTTTCCCAACCACTACCCCCCAAAATATCCAAAGTCCTACCCCTCATTCTCCATCTTTTGCCCAAGCCATGCCCATGCCAAGTCCAACTCATCTCCCATCCACATCCATACAAAACCCAAACCCATTTTCCCAATCCACATTCATGCCCCAATTCCCATCATCCCCCTATAGACCCAATCCACCCACATTCACATACACCACTTCTGCCCTATCCGATCCCCCACAAATCCCCCCATCAACCCGGGTCATGCCCAATTTTCCTCATCCTTGCTCATCATACCCCCCATCATCCCAAAATACACCCCCTCATCCCCCCCATACACCCCCACCTACCGCGGCCATGCCCAATTCTACCATGGCCATACCTAAATTTCCCCCCATATCCACCCTGTCCATACCCAATCATCCCTTAAATCAACCATCCACATCCCACCCCCTTCCATGGCCATGATGGAGGAGATGTTCCAAGCATACTCCTCATGGAGGGCTTCCCAAGATATCTCTCCTCCACACCCCACATCCATGAATCCATCCCATACCTTAGCAAACATCCATGCTTCACTCCCCCATGACCCCCATCAACCTCCCATAATCCACACCATCCAAACCCCCATCACCCACATACCCCAAGGTCCATTGGCCCAAACCCCCTTTTCCCACACATCTCAGGGCCCCATGACCCAATACCCCACCATCCATGATCTCCAGGGTCCCATGGCCCAATACCCCACTACCCATCATCCCCAAGGCCCATTGGCCCAAAACCCCATTACCCATATCCCCCAGGGCCCATTGGGCCAAACCCATAAAATCCAAATCCATCAGGGGCCCATGGTCCAAATCCACCAAGGGCCCATGGGCCAGACCCATCAAGGCCCATCGGGCCAGACCTATCAAGGACCCATGGCCCAGACCCAACAAGGCCCATTAGGCTAGACCCACCAAAGGCCCATGGCCCAGACTCACCAAGGGCCCATGGCCTAAACCTACCAGGGGCCCATGGCCCAAACCCATCAATGGCCTATGGCCCAAAATGATCAAGGGTTCATGGCCCAAACCCCACACTCATACCTTCCACAATACCCTCAACACTTAACCCAACCTTCACAGCTGGGTCAAACCCATGTCATCCCCCAAACCCAATTCCCCCAGGGCCCGACACTCCAAGGCCATCTCCAAACCTTCCCCCATACCCAATGGCCCTATCAGGCCCCGCCTCAAAACTAAATTCCCATCACCCAACAAACCATTCCTCACCCCTAATGGGCTCACCCAACCCCTACTCATGTCATTCCCACCCAACCCATGCAGCAATAGGTTGAGAATCCCGTCTTCACTGCACATTACGCCGACCAGCAGTATGAAGAGGACGAGATTAGGAACAGTGGGGCCTATGCTGGGGCATTGACCAGCCTCAATCCTCCACTAGTAATTTCCCACCCCCTGGTAGCCCAGAGTGAAGTTCGACTGACGGCCGAGAAAGCGGCCCCTATATTGAAAGAGTCAAAGCAGCTGAAAGAACAGTTAGACAAAATATAAAAATAGCTGATGAAAATGGGTGGTGCTGAAATCCACACCATGGACTTCACAGACCTATGCCTATTCGCTGAGGTCTCCTTGCCCCCCAAATTTAAAATGCCAGTATTCAACAAGTACAATGGCACAGGCAACCCGATCGCACACCTCAAGTCTTATTGTGTGGTCATGTGCCAGTACGGGGGGGACGAAAGACTGTTAGTAAAAGTCTTTCAGAAAAGTTTGACCGGACCAGCCCTGAGGTGGTTCACATCTCTTGAACCATCCATGATGAAGACATGGAGAGATTTAGCACATTTGTTCCAGGAACAGTATGTCTATAATACTGATATTAAACCGTGCAAGTCTGATTTAGCCCGTTTGAAGCAAAATCCAAACAAGACCTTCAGTGACTACTTAGGGCGATGGAGAGCACTGGCAGCTCAAGTCAGAAATAGAATACCCGATGATGAGTAGATAGAGATGACTGCAAAGAACACTCTGCCAGTGATCTCTGATTTTCTTGTATACCAATAGTAGTCTAGTTTTGCTGATTTGGTGAGGAATGCCAACCGCTGCGATGATGCCATCAGGGAAGGGCGTTTGAGTAATAATACTTCAGGGGGGCCTAGCGGGGTCAGAAGATTTTCTGAGCAGAGGAACGAGAAGAGAACAGGGGGCGATGTCCAGAACATAGCCAACACCAGGCCCAATAATAATACTGCTCCATTTCAATTTCAGGTAGCCCCACTAGCATCAGTTAGGCCTGAGCAGATGTAAAGAATGGGGAATGGGCAAGGAATACAAATGACCCCGGAACAGAGGAGAGCTCGCTACGATCGAGTCTTTACACCTTTGGGGCAATCTTTGAGTGTACTTTTTACCCTGTTAGTAGAAAAAGGATTAGTGGCTATCTGCCAACCGCAACCTCCTCCTCACCCAATCCCAAAGAACTATGACCCAAATACCCACTGCAATTTTTATCAGGGTCCAGGTCACCCTACTGGTCGTTGCTTCCCATTGAAGCACGCCATCCAGGACTTGATCGATGCCGGGAAAATCATTCCTCCTGCACCTTCTCAGCATGCTAATATTCACCAAGTACCACTACCCCCACATCCTATTGGAGGAGCAGGTCCCAGACCCACCATCGGAATGATAAAAGATGAGGAGGAATTTGAATTTGACCCATCCAATTACATCAGTGATCAAGAGAGTTATGTAGCACCGCTATTAAGAAACGTTGAAGAGAGGAATATAGGGGTAGTCGAACCCCTAAATTTGTCAGATTATTTCCCCAACCCGACTCCACAAATTGAACCCTTGGATCTTGGGGCATACTTTCCATTGCCCACACCCGTCAATTATGTGAATATCAATGCATACCAACCATACACCACAACCCCCATTAATTACCCGATGAGCCACCAGGCCCCCAATCCTACACCCGCACCCGCCAGTCATCAATGGCCTACGCCCGCCCCATTACAACTACCATCAGTTATCAATGGCATGTGCCCACTCTATCACCCCCAGTTCAACCACCAATGAATTCCACCACCCCGGTCAATTACCTAACGGCCCATCAGACCCCCCATCTGCCACCGGCACCCACTAGCTATCAATGGCCTACTTTTACCTCCTTCCCTCCAATGCCACCACCCTCAAGCTCCACCACCCCCATTTGGCCTAATCTTTCCACCCAACCCACTGCCACCGGGGTGAATCAAGTATTGCCCACAGGACAAGATAAGCACGTCGCCAAGAACCGCGACCATCCCCTTTCAGCTCTTGGGACCCACATATGATCCTCATCAGATCCCGCTAAGCTACGAACAAATAGATATCAATGCCGAAAGTAGCAGTAGAGAAGGGGTAGTAGATTTTGTTACCAGATCAGAGAGGATATCAAAGCAGCCAAAATACCAGCTGCAACACATGCCCAACCCGAAGGAAAGAAAGACAGTGCGGTGAACCCCTTCGAGAAAATGAGTCGAGAACATATACTGGAGACTCAACTGAGAAGAATGCCTGCCCATATCACTGTATGGGATCTGTTGATGACGTCCCACTCTATTTCCAAGCATTAATGGGGGCATTAAAAAATGTGCATGTATCACTCCAAGTTAGCCCAGACGAAGTCGGGCAGATAATTGGTCAAGTGATGGCTCCAAATGCCATTTCATTTTCTGATGCCGATTTACCTGAGGAAGGAGGTAGCCACTCAAAATCTTTGAATATAACCGTTGAGTCTGGAAATATGATTATCCCCTTGGTACTAATTGATAATGGGTCTGCATTGAATATATGCCCGTTAAGAACTGCCACCAAGATCGGGGTTGATCCGTGCATGTTAAGGCCCACCAGAACCAGCGCTAGAGGGTTTGACAATACCCGGAGAGAAATAATGAGAGAAGTTGATCTTGAGCTATTGATAGGGCCAATGACCTTCTCCATCTTGTTTCAAGTCATGGATATCAAATCCTCATTTAATCTATTATTGGGGCACCCGTGGCTACATGAAGTCGGAGCCATACCTTCCATATTGCACCAGAAACTCAAATTTGCATCTAGGCATAAGATTATTACGATCATCGGAGAGGGGCACAGTGAGAAAGAAAAGGTCGCCAACAACATTGAAAAACCCAATATGTTGGATGTACCGCACACTGCCGAGGATGTCGACCTCCACAGTTTCGAGTAGGAGGTGTCGGCAATACTCCCAGAACCCATTGAGGGCATCATGTCTAAAATGGGAGGGGGTATGGTAGACGCAGTAGCAATGCTCGAAAAGTGGGGCTATCAAAAAGGAAGGGGTCTGGGACCCAAATTACAAGGCAAAAGAGAGCCAGTTGTGGCTAAGGGACAGAAAGTAAGATTCGGGCTAGGATACAAGCCCACAGAGCAAGAGGTCCGAGAGGCTAAACAGAAAGCCAGGGTCGTCGCGACTGCAAAAGCTTGAGGAATCAACATAGAAGAGAAACCTCACCCTAGGCCACACATTAGGGATTCCTTTATCAGTGCAGGGGTCGTAATGATCGATCGAAATGGGGCAACCCATTTGACCCTACACAAACCCACAGCCCTAATCCATCCCACCAATCCCCAGATCTCCCTTCCCAACTTGGAGATAGATTTGGCTGCATTGTCCCTTTTTGAGGAACACCCGCCCTGTGGTGAGTCACAACAAAACTGAGTTATCGTTTGAGGACATGATCTCAGACAAAATGAGGATCAATATGATGGAGGCTGACTCCAATGAGCCATATCAGTCGGCACCCTCCATCTAATCAGGTAAAGGAGTAACCCCTTAGGTACGCAACTGGGCATCTTTGCCCCAAACCCTGGAGGTGGGGAGTGGCCTACCATTGGCACCCATTTCCCAAAAAAAAAAAAACCTATAAAAAGTGAGATAAGCCCTTGGCAGGCAATACCTTGTATATACACAAACCCGCTTGGCCAAGGGCCCGTCTCCGAAGAAAACAAAAATCTCAAAAACATAGAAGAAAACCAAAATCTCAAAAACGTTGAAAAAATCCAAAGTCCAAAAATATTGTCATTTAAAGAAAATGTCCCACAAAAGGATGCCTTAATCAAAATACCTGTCCCACGTGAAATCGACCCCTTTCCTGTAGAAATACAAGAAGAGGTAGGGATCACGAGTCTGGACAATGATGTCCCCTTCGAGGAGCTCCCCAATGAGCTCCTTGACTGATTTGCTGACTTTGAGCATGGCCCTACCCCCATTGTCGAAGAGACCAAAGACGTCTCAATCTAGGAACTGAGGAGGTTCCCAGAATAACCAAAATCGGAACGTCACTATCTCTTGAGGAAAGAAAAAGTATGATTGACTTCCTTTAGTCATACCAAGACATTTTTGCCTGGTCTTATGAGGACATGCCTGGTTTGGATATTGATTTGGTCAAGCATGAGTTGCCCCTCTACCCTGATATAAAGCCAGTCAAGCAGAAGCTAAGACGTCTCCGACCCGAGTGGATGTTGAAAGTCAAAGATGAGGTCATCAAGTAGTATGACGCGGGGTTTCTCATGGTATCCAAATACCCACAATGGCTAGCCAATATCGTGCCCGTACCAAAGAAGGATGGAAAGGTCTACATGTGCATCAATTTCTGCAATTTGAACAGAGCAAGCCTAAAGGACTATTTCCCACTACCACACATCGACATCTTGGTTGATAACACAGCTAAGCACGGGATGCTTTCTTTTATGGATGGATTCTCAGGATACAATCAGATCAAAATAGCAGAGGTTGATCGCGAGAAGGCAACGTTCATTACCCTCTGGGGAACCTTTTGCTATCGAGTCCTCCCATTTGGGCTGAAGAATGCTGGTGCAACGTACCAGAGAGCTATGACTGCACTATTTCATGACATGATGCACCGAGAGATTGAAGTGTATGTCGACAACATGATAGCCAAGTCATCAGAGCGAAGTAACCATCTGGTAAACCATCAGAAGCTATTTGAAAGGCTGAGGAAGTTTCGGCTATGACTGAATCCACAGAAGTGAGCCTTTGGTGCTATGTCAGGGAAACTGCTAGGGTTCATCGTCAGTAGGAGGGGGATCGAGGTCGACCCAATCAAAGTCAAAGCCATCACTGAAATGCCACCGCCGTCTACCAAGAAAGAAGTAAGAGCTTTTCTGGGTAGAATACAGTATATCAGTCGATTCATTGCACAGTTAACTCCAATCTACACACCGATCTTCAAGTTACTAAAGAAGAATTTGCCTGTTGAATGGAACGACGATTGTCAAGCAGCATTCGAAAAAATCAAAAGCTACCTCCTTAATCCACCTGAGCTAGGGAGACCACTCTTGATGTATCTCTCCATGATAGAAGTTTCGATGGGATGTGTCCTGGGGCAGCATGATGAAACAGGAAGAAGAGAGCAGGCCATTTACTATCTGAGCAAGAAGTTTACTGATTACGAGACACACTACTCTCATTTGGAGAAAGTATGCCTGGCTCTTGTATGGGCTACTCAAAGGCTCCGCCACTACTTGCTATCTCAGGCCATTTTTCTTTTAGCCCGAATGGACCCATTAAAATACCTATTTGAAAAGCTAGCTCTCACTGGACGAACCGCACGATGGCAACTTTTATTATCTGAATTCGACATCACGTACGTTACTCAGAAATTGATCAAGGGGCAGGCGCTTGCGGATCATCATGCTGATAATCCTTTACCTGACTATGAGCCGTTAAGAATTGAATTCCCAGATGAAGATATCTTGTTCATGACGGAAGACGGTACAGAAGAAGCAGAAGAATCATGGGTAATGCACTTTGACGGGGTAGCAAATGTCGTGGGCCAAGGAGTTGGCGCCATCCTGATTTCACCAAAAGGATCCCATGTACCGATCTCTATCAAGCTTAACTTCCCTTGCACTAATAATATGGCTAAGTATGAAGCTTGTGCCACAGGTCTGCAGGCAGCTCTCGATCTAAATGTAACTCACCTTCGAGTATTTGGTGATTCACAGTTAATCACATGTTAGACGAATGGTGACTGGAAGACAAAGGATGAGAAACTGATCCCCTATCATGAACACCTCGAGGATCTAATAGCTTGCTTCCAAGATGTGACTTTCTCATACGTCCCCCGAATAAGGAATCGCTTTGCCGACGCAGTAGCAACTTTGGCGTCAATGATTGAAATCCCTTATGGTGTTGAGATGAAGCTGATCGTGATTGAGCAGAGGAATGAGCCGGCCTTCTGCCTCTAGATTGAGGAACCTACCAAGCCTGATGATGAGCCACCTTGGTTCTCAGATATCAAGAATTTCCTCGTGACCTTAACTTTCCCAGAGGGTACATCCAAGACAAACCGACGAACCATTCAACGTTTAGTGGCAGGTTACGTCATTTGCGGGGAATGCCTCTACAAGCGATCATGCAATAACAACTTACTCGGGTGCCTTACTGAAAGTGAAGCAGTCAATATTATGAAAGAAATCCATGAGGGAGTATGCAGAGCCCACGTCAGCGGTCACATGCTCGCCAAGAAAATTCTACGGTGAGGATACCTTTGGACCACTATGGAATCAGATTGCTGCAAACATGTTAAAAAATGCTACAAGTGTCAAGAACACTCAAGTCTGATACACGCTCCTGCCATTGATCTTCACTGCATAACCACTCCTTGGCCATTTACTACCTGGGGCCTTGACGTTGTCGGAATGATTAATTCAAAAGCATCAAACGGACATCGGTTCATCCTTGTCGCCATTGAATATTTCACCAAGTGGGTAGAAGCGGCGTCATATGCCAACATCACGGCTAGTCATGTTGAGAAGTTTCTCAAGAATAATATTGTGTGCCAATTTGGAGTACCCAAAGATATTATCACGAACAACGACACAAACTTTATGAATAAGCGCATCCGAGACTTCTGCGAGCAATACAAGATCAAGCACCATCGCTCATCCCCTTATCGGCCTCAAACTAATGGAGCCGTGGAAGCCACGAACAAGACAGTCGTCCGCGTCCTTGAGAAAATGGTCATCACTTATTAAGATTGGAGCGAAATGCTGCCATTTGCTTTGTGGGCCTACCAAACGTCGATCCGTACTGCTACAAGGGCAACACCATTCTCCCTTGTGTATGGAATTGAGACCGTCCTCCTAGTAGAGGTTGAAGTACCCTCGCTTCAAATCCTCATGGAATCAGGCTTACCCGAAGTAGAGAGAGAGATCACGCTTTGATCAGCTGAACTTATTAGACGAGAAGAGACTCCTAGCCTTGTGTCCTTGTGTCACACTCAAGCTTACTAGTGGCGAATCGCACGCGCTTACAATAAACGTGTCCGCGGTCGAGATTTAAAGGTAGGAGACACTGTGCTGAAGAAGATCTTCCCATCCCTCGACGCCGATCCAAGAGAAAAATTTAAGCCGAACTGGGAAGGACCATATGTCATTCGAGAAGTGCTGCCAGGATACGCCATCCACCTCGCCACCATGGATGGAGATCATCTTCCTGAGCCCATCAACGGTGGATATGTCCGACGATTCTATTCTTAGTCCATCGCGATAAGGTAGGTATTGATAAAACAGATACGTGACTGCTTAAGAACCACCCAAAAGAGGCCATCATTCCAAGCACAGTAGTCCAAAAACATCCCTAAAAATGATGATATCCTTTGCTACCCCATTTGAGCTTAGGCCTTTCTTTCAATAAACGCATTCCCCCTAAAAAAATATACGTGTACATATACCAAAAAAAAGAAGAGAGAGAGAGAGAAAAGATGAAGTAGAGTTACCATCAAAATCCAAAAAAATCAAAAAAGCAAAACCCCAAAAAGAGATTGCATGAAATGGAGCAAAAAGAATAACAAAAAATGTGTATAGAAGAATCATGGGCCATGTACAGTAAGACCCCCAAGGAAGAAAGTATGTTGAGAAAACTAAAGCCGTATCAAGGAAACCCTTTTGGCCCAGCATACCTTCAAATCCTCACCTGACCCATGGCCAAGCTACACCCTGAAGGAACCCTCTTTGTGGGTTCACAAGCAGTCATAATATCTGTTAAGTCAACATGAGCCTAGTCGTGAGATAACACCAGAGCCCCCTCTAGTCGGCCATGATGGAATCAACATCTATGTCGTGGCTGTTGAGAGAAGGAATTGAAAGACATAAAAATAATAATAAAATAAAAATACAAGCTCAAAGCAAGATGAATGTAGCGAAAACTCGAAAGGGCGCTATGGGTAAAAACAGCGAGTTTGTGCGGACCAGGTGAAAACCTGAAAGGGCGCTTGGGGTAAGAGAGCTAAACTCATGGATGTGGTGAAAACCCGAAAGGGTGCCACGGGTAAAAAAGGGGGAGATAAAAAAGAAGAAAAGAAAAAGGAAAGGTTTGGACTGATAAAAATTATTGAAGAGCCCCCTTGGTTACTACCCCTGCCCACTTGTTTTTTGGGGGCCGCTCATGTTAATTCAAATCAGGTCTCGACCAGAATTGTCTTTGTGAAACCCGCACCGTCAAACGTATGACCCAAGGCAAGGAGAAAGGTTTAACCCAATCTAAAGGGATCAATATTTCAGCCTTGGCAAAATCTGGGAACCCACCCAGGTCCAAATCCAAAAAAGGGGGGGTCGACCATGCTCAAAGGTGGACCAAAGGTTTCCCAAAGTATCACCCAATGATTAAGGCACAACAAAAAAGAGAAAGAGGAGATAATACATAAAACAAAAAATAGATCTGTATAGATGTATATAACTACATTTGTATCGTTTGCACCACACCTCAAAAAAGGTCGGTGTGATGACTAGCGTGTTTTCCTTTTTACAAGTATATAAAAAACAAAACAAAATAAATAAATAATCAAAATAAAAATAATAAAAAATATATATATATGTATACTAAAACTGTGTGTATCTGTAAAGGGGTTTTCTACGCCCCTTCTTTCTGTGTATATGATCTGTGCAAAACGTTCTGTGTGTAGGAAGGAGTCAACGGCCCAACTCGGGCTTCAAAGCGCTAATCTCAGCATAAAGATCATCCTCTCGGACATTCCTCTCAGTCATCCAACAACCATGCAGGCTTTTGAACCTCTTCCAAGAAGAGTCGGTGGCTCCAAAAGTAACGCTCAGTGATTCCTTCAAACGGAGAACCTCGCTCTCCGCTGTGTCTGCTCTAACCCTCTCACATGCCAAGAGTTCTTGCAGGACCCTCTTCTCATCCACCAATAGCTCGATAATAGCTCGATACGGCTTCAGAGTGCCGCCTCTTTCTTTGGCCAAGGGCCTCCAATATCAATGATCTCTGACAAATCTGGGCCATCAACGACAGGCCGCTCAGTTAACAGCCAGGCCTCGTGCTCAGTAAAAGTTCTAACTAAGTCTCCCTGCTCAAAATCACACATCAGTGTCGACTGTGGCGCCTCCCAAAGAGCAGCAATCCGATCTATGTCCCTAGAGGATCCCCTAGAAAAGATCAAATCACATAAAGGAGGTTTGGCCTCACAAGGCACCTGCTGAGGGCAGCCGAACTGGCGTAGCACCCGGAAAGGGAAGTAGAAGGTGCTGCCAATCAGCCCTAGGAGGGTGATACGCTCATGGTCTCTAGAACGAATCACTAGGAAGGTCCGATCTAACTAAGGAAGCCTCCATGTCAGCTCATCATCGACCAACCAAATTTTCAGAGCCGACGTATCACCCTGGGGGAGTAAGTGGCATCTACCCAAAAAACATTGGACCACCTCGCCTCGAGCAACATAGAAGCGAGGCACGGACCCCAAAATTACAAAATGCTTACCCAGCCAGACCTGGAGCAACAAGGGGCATCCCCGAACGCCCTCCACTTTACCCAAGGTAAAAGAATCTAGGCATTGGTACAACTCGGCAAGCGCCAAATGCATCATGGACCGGTTCGCCCCCAATTCCATCAAAATATCACAAAGTACCAATGAGAAGCTCTCTCCCCCGGTGTAGAAGAGGATTTCAAAGATGAGACCAAGTGCTAGAGCTTTCACATTAAAGACACTCCTAACTGGCAATCTTCGGAGGCTTTCATCACCGAAAAGTTCTTTGAGGAATTTCAACGAACACCTTGTGGGCCCCCCGACGAGGCTCTTCTCATACTCGGATTTCTTCAAACCGAGAGAAAGGTGAACGGATCTGGAATACCCGGGCCGAGGCATAACTCCTGCAAGGTCCCTATGAAGCTTCAGGCCAGATAGATTGGATAGCTCCTCAAGGGATGGGGTCAGCTCCCGCTTCCCAAAACAAAATACATGGAGGTTCACATCCCAGCATGAAGCGGTGGCATGAAGGAGTTCCCACCGAAGAGGAATCTCTAAGAAGGAGGGTAGGTGAGATAGCCCAAGGCGCCCCAAGTCGGCGAGCTCACTCTCGTTCAGACTCCCAAACCAAGCCACCAGGAACTTGGGCCCCAGGCCCAATAAAGAGGATACATTGACTACGGGCCCTCCACTTAAGGGTGGGTCAGAGGCAGATCCATGAATGTACAAGGATCTCTTGGGGAGATAAGAATCAATGTAGGGAGATGGACCCGCCTTGGAAAAACAAGAGCTAAAGATGCCGGTCAAAGGAGCCAAGTTAAATAAAAAAGAAACAATTTTTAGGTCAATTCGGGCATATAAGGCCCCACTGCCCGTAGGCCAAACCTGGTGCAACTAATAGTTGCACTCGCGCATTCCTGCCTCCATTTTGACCTGGCGCAACTAATAGTTGCACCAGTGCATTACATCCCTAGTTTGGTCTTGCGCAACTATTAGTTGCGCCAGTAAAATTCCCCTGGCACTTTAGCCTGATGCAACTAATAGTTGCGCAAGACTAAAATCCCCCTCCACAGCCATCTCAAGACCAAACCGCGGAGGGGACTATTAAGACCTAAAAAGTACCACTTTTCACCCCTTAACTTAATCTCTGTTAGACCCTTAATCATTTAATAAATGTGTTTTAAGTCTATCCTATAGGTAATAAGCAGCAGCTGTAAATAAGTCCCTAACCATACCATGAAGCCTACTGTTGCCCCAGAAGTTCCTCAGAAGAAAGAAGGTTGAACCCAGACAGAGAATTGGCTACAGCATAGGCACAGCAAAGCAGAAACAAATCAAGAAGAATGCCTCACGCAGATGTCGCAGGGGTCAATTTAACCAGAAAGAATGCGTCGCGCAGTTGTCACGGGGTTCTGAAGGGAGCACACCAACTGGTCGTGCAGTCTTTGCACCGTTCGCACGCAGATGGAAAGCATACTTCACGCAGTTCTCACGAGTCTCAGTCATAAGCACTTGCACAGTCTCGCGCAGCTCAAGAAATGAGTTTTCAACCTTCCGGCGATTCACTGAATAGAGAGAGCTCCAGGCATTCCTACGCACGGCTGTCGTGTAGTGGCTGCGGGATACAAACTTTCAAGGAACTGTTCGCACAATTCAGAAGCCCATGCACATTGTTTCTTCGCAAGGATCGTCGTGGGATTCACCAAGTAACGAACTGCGTGCGCAACTCCAGTGCCATTCAAATGGAAAGAGCAATCTCGCGACGACCAAAGCATTCCCGCAACAACCAAAATATCAATCCCGTGACTGCAAGAGCTTCAAGTCAAAGCAACCCCGTGACGCCAATTCTATCACGCGATAAGACTTAGAAAGCCTTTCTACCTAGCGAGGCTTAGGTTCTTAATTTCTCCCCACTTCTGCAGGGGCAATCTGGGAACTTCCAGCAATTAGGGCACGCACTCTAATACTCCAATCTCTGTGCACACACCTCGAGGCATCCAACGGACAGGAATGGGCCGCAATTGCATTAATGAAATTAGGGTTTTCCTAACCTAATTCTCACATAGCTGACTGCTATATAAGCCTAAGCCTAGTTTAGGTTTAGGGGACTTTTTGGACTTGACTTTTGTACTCCTTCTTAAAACTGACTGTAGAATTACAGTAGGCTAAGATTAGGGTTTAGGAGTTTTCTTTTTCCTTTTTCCTTCTCTCCATAGTCTAGCACTTGTTGGCTATGCCTTTGTATGATTATTTGGTATAGTTTTAATAGAGTTTTGTAATAGGATCTATTGCATGTATGGGATTGGTGTTTTATGAGTTGTTCTGTACAAGGCTGCTGCCTTGAGATCCTCCATTGCTAAGTTGTATTGTAAGCAATGGAGGATTATCTTTAAGGTTTTACTTAGATCCAAGTGACCTGTGTATCCAGGTTAGGCACATTGCAGGCCTAGCCCCACCACAGGACCCACTAAATCTAAATCCCCATAGGATCTTGAGCTGGTAGCCTTGTGAACATGGTGGCGGCAGTAATGTTCTTGTTCTGTCTTAGACCTCTGTGAGGAGGATAACCTCTGTGGATAGTCTGTGACCATTCAATTGGATAGATTATAGCCCTAGGGTGAGGCCAATCCACAGATCTAAGATATATTCTTCTTCTCTGCACTTGTGCTTGTAGCCTTATGAGAGATTGTGCAGAGATAGACTCCCCTGTATTTGTATAGACCCACCATCAGATGGCATATCTGATCTGGTTGTAGAGATTGTAGGCTTGTGACTGGATCATTGCTGTCTTTCTAAAGCAGTGAACAACGAAACTTGAAAGCTAGTACTCAAACTCTTGCTGGTTCTGTGCGTCCAGGCTAGTGCACATCGTAGGCCTAGCCCCACATACAAAACTTTAGAGGTTGAGGTTCCTATGGATTCTTGAGCTTATAGCCTGGATGAAGTATTGCCTATAATGATAAACTTGTTCTGATTCATCTCTGGATTGTGGTTCCCCTATTGGATAGTCTGTGACTATTTAAGTGGACAGGTTATAGCCATAAGGGATTGGATCATGGCACAGGGGTGAGTTGGATCCTTTCTCCTCTTTGGTGATAATATAGCCATTAGATAGGATTTCTATAGCAGCAGATCTGAGTCTGAGTTATAAGCCCCATCAAACCTATACCTAATAGCATACTTCTCACCCTTTTATATTTATTTTCTCACACTCCATCATTCTTCTCAACCCTTTCTGTAGTTTAGACCTTAAGTTACCTTAGGATTTAGACTATAGTGACCTTAAAGCCCCTTCCATTTAGGATTGTCTGATTTGTAGCCAGATCTGGAGGGCCTACTAAAGATAGCTCCCTTGGAGCTTTAGATCAACTTTCCCTGTGGGACAAACTCTTACTAAAACTTGCTACAACAGGCCCTGTATCTAGCTGGACTGTGTATTTTTAGGCTTGCTGCTCTGTAGTTTTCAATCCACCTTTGATTCATTTTCACTAACCCCATTCTTATCACTGTCTCCAATGAAGGCAGTAGCAAGCACTTAAAAATACCCTAACAAGTTTTTGGTGCCGTTGTTGGGGAATCTCTATCTATTAATAGACCCTAGATTTTTGTGTTCTTTATTTTTTGGTAGCTGTGCTTGTGAATAATTGATACTGCTGATTTACATTTAGAATTTTTTTTTACATATTTGGATAGTAGCAGAGAAGGAGAGTAGAATTGCACTGGGAGTCTAGCTACCTCTGTTTGCACTTCTCTAACCCTCAAAACCTCCGTTTATTTCTCCTTTGAAAATTTCATAGCAGTTGATTAGGATAGTTGTAATTTTGTTAAGTGCAATGTGTCTGCGAGTAGTCTTCCCTGTTGTTGGTGTGTGTATGTTAGGAAGGAGATCCCTCAGTCCTACATTAGAGCCTCCTAACCCTGAGATAGAAAGGGGTTGAAAACCGAGAAGGCACAGACACACCACAGTCAAGCCCCCTACTGAAATTGAGACAACAGTCATGGGTGAAGAGTAACCCAGAACATTGAAGGAATTGAATGCTCCTGATGATTATAATTCTCCATTTAGCATTCAATTCTCAGATGTTCAGGAAAATTATGAGATTAAAACCTCCATCATCCAAATGCTTCCCTCTTTCCATGGGGCAAGGAAGATCCTTACAAGCACATTGACCAATTCTTGGCCTTGTGCACAACATTCTTCATTGCTGGTTTAGGATCAGAAGCCACTAGGCTAAGGCTCTCTCCTTTCTCCCTAAAGGACAGGGCAAGCACCTGGTTAGCTAAACAATAGCATCACTTCGTGGAAAGACCTCCATACAAGATTTTTGATCAAATTTTTCCTAGAGACCAAAACCATCCAGTTGAGGAAAGGCATACTTGCTTTTGCCCAATCCCCAACTGAGGATTTTAACCAATCTTGGGACAGATTGAAGGAGATGCTCAAACAATTCCCCCACCACAAGATCCCTGACTGGCAGCTTGTCCATAGCTTCTATAATGGGATTGATGAGTAAAGTAGAGACATGGTAGATGCCTCTTGTGGTGGAACGTACATGCATAAAATAGCTGATGAGGCATGGGACTTATTCGAGGTTATCAGTGAAAATGCTTTCCAGAAGATGTCCTCATCTAGAACTGTCCAAGAGCCTTCTCCTAAGCTGGGACTTACTGAAACTTCTAAAGGAAATATGTAGGAAGTTAGGGAAAATGATGACCTGAGAATGCAGATGGCCAATCTTTCGGATAAGTTTGATAAACTTTTGACTGTGGTCCAGCCCAGATTGGCTGCAAAAGTGATGGAGGCTTGTCTGATATGCCAATCTCCACAACACACAGTGGAAGAGTGCCCATCTGCAGGGCAATACCCTGAGTACATGATGGAACAGGCTGCTGCTGCCCAATCATTTGGCCAGCAACAATCTGGTGGCTACAACAAACAACCCTATGGATACCAACACCAAAATGTTGGTTACCAATGGAGAGACCACCTAAATTTGAGGTGGAGACAAGACAATTATATGCAGCCACAACAGATGTTGGGCTTACCTCAAAGGCCACAGTAGGAGTTTAACCAGGGTTATACCCCAAGGTCAAATTTTTAGCATCAGCAGCAGCCCCAGTAGTAAAATCAGTTGGTAGTTCCCCCACCTCTGCCCCGAAGTGCTTCTTTCGAGGACCAGGTTTTGACCCAATTGCAGAGCCTTGGACCCTTGACTCAGATTGTGACTTCTCACAGTCAAAGCATAAAGAAATTAGAAGAGCAGCTTGGCCAAATAGCCAATGCCTTGGTTGGCCAAAGAAGGGCAGGTTGCCAAGCTGACGGTGGCCAACCCTAAAGGCCAATATTCGATTGGAGAAGACTCCTCAAATTTTGAGGGGGTTAATGCCATCACAGCCCTAAGGTCTAGCAGGCTGGTAGACAACCAGGTGGGAAAGGAACAAGGAGAGGTCATTCCCAAAGAATTGTCGAGTGAAAGTGATAAGGACTTTGTTAGAGCACAAAGTCAAGAATTGCCTGCTACTCTGTAATAAGGGAAAAAAAAAGAGGCTGTAGTTGAGCCTCAGCAGAAAATAAAAGATGAAAAAAGAAAAAAATAAAAGTTCAGTCATAGGCTTACAGCTGAGGAACCAGCAGTCCCTCAGCTGCCATTTCCTCAAGCTTTGAGTGGCCCTGCCCCTTTTGATAAGGGGAATGCACAGATAGAGGAAATGATAGAGACCTTTAAGCAGGTAAAAATCAATTTACCCCTGCTTGATGCAATCTGACAGGTCCCAGCCTATGTAAAATTTTTGAAAGACCTTTGTACTCAGAAAAGGAAGGTCAGAGGCCATTTGTCCAAAAAGGTCATTGCAACTGATAAGATTAATTATGTATTAAGCATGGCAATGCCAAAGAAGTTGCAAGACCCAGGGATACCCACTATTCCCTGTATAATTGGAGACCACACAATTGGAAGGGACCTTCTAGACCTTAGACCAGTGTTAACCTGTTGCCATACAGTGTGTATCAGCAGCTAGGTTGGGGGAGCTAAAACCCACCCCCATTGTGCTGTTGATGGCTAATAGGTCTGAAAGGAGACCCATGGGAGTGGTTGAGGATGTCTTAGTAGGGGTAGACAAGTTCTTCTACCCTGTAGACTTCCTTCTTTTGGACATGGGTTGCAACAAGAGTACATCCCCGATACATTATTTTTGCGAGACCATTTCTTTACTTGCCAATGCATGCATTCAATGTGAGTGCAGGATCATGGAGGTAACTTTCGGACATATGAAAGTTGAGCTTAATGCATACAACAATGCAAAGTACCCTCAACTAGACAATGAGGAATGCTTTGCAGTGGATGTACTAGAAGAAGTTGATGAAGAAGAACTGCCCACTCTGCTGGAGTGGGGAAACATTATCACAAATTTAACTGAAGTTTGAAACATGGTAGAGGAAGGAAGCCCAGCTTTAATGCCAGAAGACATGTCCACATTGAAGTCTTCTTTGGGCTAAGTGCAGCATTCCATGTGGAAACCTACATTGTTGCCCCTTCCTCAAACAAACAAAGCACCAATCCTGCCATCCATCCAATAAGCCCCTGATCTGGAGCTCAAGAAGCTTCCAATTACATTGAAATATGCTTTCCTTGAGTAAAATAAAAAACTTCCTGTAATTATCTCCTCTTCTCTTACCAATGAGCAAGAGGAGCAATTGCTAACAGTTTTGAGGAAGCACAAGAAGGCAATTAGCTGGACCATTGCTGATCTAGGAGGGATTGATGCATCAATCTATATGCATAGGATCCATCTAGAGGAGGGCTCAACACCCTCCAGGGAAATACAGAGGAAACTGAATCCTCACATGCAGGAGGTGGTCCTAAAAGAAATCATCAAATTCTTTGGATCTTTGGGGTAATTTACCCCATTTACGATTATTGAATGGGTGGCACCTATTGTGGTGCCCAATGCAGCATAACTTGATATAACAACTAAGTCTGGAGAGCTAAGACCAGCCAAGGAGACCACTGGCTGGAGAGTTTGCATTGATTATCGAAAGCTCAACCCCAAGATCAGAAAAGACCACTACCCTCTCCCCTTTATTGATGAAATTTTGGATAAGTTGGCAGGGAAAGCTTTTTACTATTTTCTTGATGGGTACTCATGGTACAACCAGATCCCTGTACACCTTCTTGATCAAGAGAAAATTACATTTACTTGCCCCTTTGGCACCTTTGCTTACAGAAGGATGCCTTTTGGGCTGTGTAATGCCCCAGCCACCTTTCAGAGGTGTATGTATGCCATATTTTCTTATATGATTCACAAATTCTTGGAAATTTTTATGGATGATTTTTTTGTTTATGGGTACAGTTTTGGCCAATGTCTGCAACACCTCAACCTGGTCTTGCAAAGATGTGAGGAGATCAATTTGGTCTTAAGTTGGGAAAAGAGCCACTTCATGGTAACACAAGGAATTGTGTCGGGCCATGTAGTCTCTAAAGACGGGATTGAGGTAGATAAGGCCAAAGTTGACCTCATTGCAATTTTGCCCCCTCCATGAACAGTCAAACAAATCAAATCTTTCCTTGGACATGTTGGATTCTACAGGAGGTTCATCAAAGACTTCAGCAAAATTGCTAAACCATTGTGCCACCTGCTCTGCCAGGATGTGTCCTTTGACTTCTCTGCTGAATGTCTTAAGGATTTTGAAACTTTGAAAATTTGTCTCACCTCTGCCCCTATACTCCAAACACCTGACTATACACTGCCCTTTGAGCTGATGTGTGATGCATCCAACTTGGCAATTGCTGCTGTTTTGGGTCAGAGAAAAGATAAGCTACCAGTGGTCATTGCCTATCACAGCAAATCACTTGCTGAAGCTCAGCTGAATTACACAACAACTGAGAAAGATCTTCTGGCAGTGGTTTTTGCTGTGAATAAATTTAGACCTTACCTACTTGGGTCTAAAACTGTAATCTTCACTGACCACTCAGCATTGAAGTACCTATTGTTCAAAAAGGATGCGAAACCCAGGCAGATTTGATGGATACTCTTGTTGCAGGAGTTTGACATTGAAATCAAGGACAAAAGGGGTGTAGAAAATGTGGTGGCTGACCACTTGTCCAGAATTATTTTGGAAAAAGGTGTTGATGACCTTGCTACAAATGATGTCTTTCCGGATGAGCAATTGTTTGCCATCCAATCCTTGGTTCCTTAGTACGCACATATTGTTAATTATCTAGTTATAGGCAAGATTCCTGCCCATTGGACAAAAATGGACAAAGACCTATTTTTCTCACAGGTCAAATTCTTTTTCTGAGACGAACCTTGCTTATATAAGTATTATGCAGACCAAATCATCCGGAAATGTATTCTAGAAAGTGATGTCCACAGTATTTTGGCCATGTGCCACTAAAATGCCTATGGAGGCCACTTTAGTGGAAGAAAAATAGCTGACAAAGTCTTGCAGTGTGGGTTCTATTGGCCTTCTTTATTAAGAGATGCCAATATACACTGCAAGACCTGTGAAAGATGTCAAAAATTAGGAGGGCTGTCTAAAAGAAACTCAATGCCTTTGCAGCCCATCCTTGTGGTGGAACTGTTTGATGTCTGGGGTATTGATTTCATGGGCCCCTTTCCGCCTTCAAATGGTATTCATTTTATCTTAGTGGTAGTGGATTACGTTTTCAAATGGGTATAAGCCATTGCCACAAGAAGTAATGATAATCAGGTTGTCCTCAAGTTTATAAAGCAGAATATCTTCTCAAGATTTGGCACCCCTAGAGCCATTATCAGTGATGGGGGTAGCCATTTCTGCAACAGAAATTTCGAGAGCTTGCTCAAGAAATATTCTGTCACCCATAGGATTGCTACTCCCTACCACCCACAAACCAGTGGGCAAGTTGAAATTTCAAAAAGGGAGATCAAGCACATCCTTGAGAAAACTGTGAGGACTGATAGGAAGGATTGGGCTGACAAGCTTAATGATGTACTTTGGGCTTATAGGACTGCCTATAAGACTCCCATTGGTATGTCCCCATTCAGACTGATTTATGGCAAGGCTTGTCATCTCCCAGTGGAGTTAGAACACAGGGCCTATGGGGCCAATAAACATTTAAATCTAGACCTAACTTCTGCTGGTCATCACAGGTTGCTGCAGCTGTCAGAATTGGATGATCTAAGGATGGATGCGTATGCCAATGCCCGGATCTACAAGGAAAGGTCCAAAGCTTTCTTTGACAAGGGTCTGTTGAGAAAGAGCTTCATAGCTGGTGACAAGGTTTGGTTGTTTAACTCCAAACTTAAATTTTTTCCTGGCAAATTGAAATCCAGATGGGAAGGTCCCTACATTGTCATAAGTGTTTCCCCATCTGGTGCTGTGGAAATCAAGGATCCTAAGTCTGGGAGAACCTTGAAGGTGAATGGTCAGAGGCTTAAGCCTTATTTTGAAAAACCTGTCGAACCCATGGACACCATTCACTTTCAAGGGGATCCTTCTTTAAACTGATCCGTGGTTGTGTGCCATTATTATATCATACGTACTTTGGTTTTGGTAGATTTATCCTGCTTTCTTTTGTTCAAATTCTCTAGGAAATTTTAGTTGTCCCACCTAAATCTGGACCTGTCTGATTTGAATATTTTTTATGCTTGGTTTGATGATTAATGCTCTTGGATTGATTATTTTGATTGAGTGCATAATATGGGAGGGATATTTTTGTTGTCTTTGCTTGAATGATTAATTTTTAATGTGTCTAAAGGTACCCATGGTGAGAGTCAGGCCCAGGATCCAGCCACAACACAAATGGAATTGGTAGAACAGAGAACACGTACTCTCTATTTTATACTTTGCTATCGCTAGGTCCAAAAGGAGGCCTGAGAGACTCTCGCGCAGTTCACATAGAACCATTCAATAGTTGTCGCGAGATTCAAGTGCACCTGAGAATCTCTCACGCGATCCACATAGAGTATTTCATTAACTATTGCGAGATTCAAAGCCTGTCGCGGGGTTCAGCAGGAAGCCTGGGAGACTCTCGCACAATTTAAAAAGAATACTTCATTAGTTGTCACAAGATTCAAATGCTATCGCGAGATTCATAGGGAACCTCGGAGCTTTTCGCGCAATTTAAAAGGAGACCTGGGAGCCGCTCGTGCAATTCACATGAAATTCTTCATATACTGTCACGCGCTCCAAGGTCAACCTGGGAGATTGTTAAGCAATCTAAGTTGAATCGCACCTTCGCTAGGTTCATTTCCAATCCCACGACTAGATGTTCCAAAGCGCACCGAGCTTCGTGATAAGTATTTTAACCCCACGCTTGTCTCTCTTTCTAGTATTCACTTCCTTCACTCTGTGAAACCCTAGCTTCTGGCGCTCTTCTACCTCTCTCCTCCAGCATCCACTCTACAACCTATCATTCACACTAGGAATCAACAGATTTGTTCCTAGCATCACCCCCATCTATTTCCCTCTGCTCAGAGATCTCGTGGTGCCCTGTGTGTTAAATCAAACCAAACCCTAGGATTTTAGAGTAGGCACTCAGATCTCAATCTCCCTTTCTCATCCTTCAAGGTAGCGTTTGGAATGCCCCCAAGGGTGCACCAAAGAGAAAAGGGAAGGATAAGGCCCCAGTTGAGCCTGCGACTAAGAAGGTCAAAACATCCAAGGGACAGAAAAAAGGGAAGGAAGTGGTTGAGGAGGTGGAGGAGCCAACCCCTGAGTTTTCTACTCCTTCAGAGCCCATGGCTTCAATCCCCTTGGAGCCTAAAACAGCTTTTGACCTGCCATTCCTTGAGAAGGAGCCTCTCTCTGCCCCTGCCGTGCAGTTAATGAGCAAAGTGGGCCTTACACCCTTGATGAGAGGAATTCCAGCATTAGCCCACCCTAGGCTAGTGTAACTCTTTTACCAGCACATCAGGGTCAAAAAGGACAAGGATGGAAAAGTATGCTTGCTGGTGCTGATTGACGATTTTGAGATGCTAGTGAGCCCCAAAGTGATTGCAGAAGTATTGGGCATCCTAGCCGTATTTGACCCTAGCTGTGGATATGGCCCCCCCTGAGCGCCTCCATTGATGCAATTGCAAGGGCTTTGACTAGAGGATTAAAGGCCGCAGGGGATTCGATAGGAGGAAGAGAATTGGAGCCCGAACTCCTCTTCATTGACCAAGTCCTGCGAATGAACATTTACAGCTCAGGACATCAGCAGGAGAGGAGAACTCCCATTGCAGATGCTGTCTATTCTTTCTCTCTAGGCCATGGCTTCCATGCAGCCTGTTTCATCTTCGAGGCAATGAAAGACCTAGTGGAGAAGATAGGGCAAAACAAGAAGCCTCACACACTCCCCTATGCCAAAATCATTACTAAGCTACTTTTGAAAGGGGGGTACAAGATAGCTAAAAAAGAGGGGACTACAACCCTTGCCCCTACTACTTTTGCCAAGAGGCAATGGGGAATCAGCAGGAGCCTGATGGAGGCCCAAAAGAAGAAGAAAGTTGAGGCTCAAGTCCCTCCCAAGCAAGCTGCTGAGGAAGATGTACCAAGGTCTACCCCTGCTCCCAAAGAGGGGCTTCCAGAGCCTGTCATGACCACCACTGCTGCAGCAGCCACCTCAGCCACTCCAGCTTTTACTCCAGCATCCACTACCCCTATTCCATCTATCTCTCACCCTCCTCTGTCCTCATCATTTATGCCCACTCCCCCTTCACCTGTGATTGGTACCTGGGAGGACACCACCCCCCAAGTCAGCCCCTCCCTATCCCCTACCTTACCTCAATACACAGCCCCAATACCCCCATCATCTTCACATAAACCTGACAGCCCTCCACTCATTTCCTACAAGAAATGGAAAACCAGTGAGACAACCCCCACAATCTCCCAGACACCACCCACAATCCCTTTTATCCCCACTGACACACCTCACATTGACCCTGACACCACTCCCGCCATGCCTACTACATCCCCCCTCACAGACATTGACTTAAACCTAAACACAACCATAGGATTCCAAGACTTTATGGCTAGTTTCCTTGACATCATGTCAGGCCAATACACCCCCCTCCTAGACTCCCCAATTACCTCACAACAGCACTCACCAGAACCCCACTCTCCCCCTCCCTCCACTTTCCATCATGCCCCTTCCTCACCTTTCCAACCTGTGCCGTCATCTACACAAACTCAACCTCCTAGCCTAGACACACTGACACTCATCCTCTTCCTCATCCAAGACATCCAATCCCAATTATCCACCACTACACACACCCAGGACTAGATGTAGACTGAACTCACATCCATCTAATCCACCCTACAGACATTAACCAACCCACCCATCCCTCACCCATCCACTTCATCCCTCCTAGTCCTTTCCACTGACAAATAGACCCAAACTGAATCCATCTCTGACTCCCAACCTCATCCAACAATCATAATCCCTTTTATCCCCCCAACCCCCCCATTCCCTTTCATCCTTTTCACCATTTCTTTTTTTCCTCCCCCACCACCACCTACCCCTAGGGAGCCTACTTCATTTTCTTTCCCCCTATACCCTCCATCCCACCTCTTATCCTACCCCCTCCAACATTCACTGACAAACAGACCCAGAACTTGTTCCCCTCTCCCCACAACTAGACTTACCCACTGTTCACCCCCCTAGCCCCACCCAGGACCAATCACAGTTTGCTCCTTCCACTTCCTCTTTGCCCATCGCACCCAAAATTTTTTTTTACATCCCTCCCTACCTCACCATCCTCCATGCCATGAGGGAAAATCCATATCTTAGGAAGGATGTCCTGAGGGGCATGGCCCAACTTAGGCAGTCAATTAAGATCCCCCTGCTGCAGCAGATTGTTGAAATGATGAAAGCCCACAGAAAGCAACTATTGGGCATCTCTTTGGGGTGGACTAACATATTGGAGGCCTATCAGAAGGCCCAATCTACAGCTACTTATCATCAGCTGAACGTGGAGCTGAAGAAGGCCAACACAACTGCAGAGAAGATGAAGGCCAGAATGTTTTAAAAGAGGCTCAACAATGCCCAGGAGATCTTCCGACTCCAAAAGAAAATCCACGAGACTGACCTCCTCAAACACAAAATCCAGATAGCCTCATTGGAAGCTGCTTTGGCTGCTGCCAGAAATGCAGCTCAGCAGCCCACCACACACTCTGCTGGCATGCCAGACCCTGAGCCTAAAGCTACTTAAGACCCAGCTGCCCAGTCTGAGGAGGCACAACCAAAGATCCAGCAAGAGAAAGGGAAGGCCCCTGCTGGCCCTCCTTCATCACCTCCTACAGAGCAGCCTCCACCTACCAAGGCCTCTGCTGCACCTCCAAAAGAGCAAACTTATCCTAAACAGAGGAAAGTCACTGCTAAGAGGACTGCTTACACAGCAGCCTCTATAAAAATTGGCAAAGAGCCAGCTGCCCAGTCTGAGGAGGCAAAACCCCCTAGCCAGCCTGAGCCCAAAGCAAAAGGAAAGTCCCTAGTGGCCCCCACTGAGGAAGACAAAGGCAAATCTCCCATGGTCCCTCCTAAACCCAAAACAAGGAAGATGAGGGCGAGGGCACCAAATGCTCCTATCGCCAAGAAACTACCAACCCAACCAAAAAAACCTAGGCAGCCTAGAAAAAGGACTCCAGCTGAGAGTAAAGCAAAGAAGAAAAAGAGTCCAACTGAGAAGCAAGCACGAAAAAAAGAGGAAAAAGCTGCCCTAAGGAAACATGCTCAAAAGATGGGTTGGGATTGGTTTACAGATTTGGATTCTAATTCTTCCTCCTAGATTAGATTGTACTTAGGTTTTTCTTTTCGTTCCCTTCCCATCTTCTCTTTGTAATTACAATTGTACATGTTTTTCTAGTTAATAAAATTTTTCAATTTTTTTGTATATTGATCTGTTCTGTGTGCTTTTTTAAGTTTTTTTAATTTTAGTCTTCATTTTGTTCAATTTTGTCAGTACCATGGGAGATGAATTTAGGGAGGCTATGCTCATTTGTAATAGGAATTCATGTGAAGGTAGATATAGATGGAACTAAATGGATGCAAGTACAAGCCTCAGCACAAATGGTGCCCAGAGGTCGAGTGTTGATCTCGATCAAGGGATTAAAATGGCTTCATTTTCATAATCGTGGGACCTGTCTGAAGCTTCCTCGCAGAGTCCTGAATGCGCGCAAAGCAGAATTCCACACCTTCCAGTGTGCTGCCGGGCGATACACAGGATCCCCTTATATACCAAGCCTAAATTTAGACCATCATTTACTGTTCGCTCTCTTTTCCCATAATCCGTTGTGCACTTTATCATTCCCCACACAATCACAATTTATTGCCAAGCTTAGAAAGGGACAAAACTTTATTACGCCGCTTCATTTTCCATCGTCCAAGTCTTTTAAATAGGACATTAGTTCCTCTTCATCTCATCCTTCCTCTACTAAACCTAGCAGTCCGGCCCTCCTCACAACCATGGCGAATGACAAACCCAACGAGTTCCCTAACAAATTCTATCCCATGTGGTTGGACCCCCCACCGCCTAAGGAGCCGGACCAGTTACAATTTCTTTGGGATGAGTATGAAGAAGTCCAGTAGATCCTAGCAAAGGAGGAGAAGAAAAAGGAGAAGAGAGAGAGAAGAAAAAAAAAATAGAACCACCAGCATCTCCCTCACCGACTCCCCCTTGATCCTTCTCCCCCCCCCCCCTATTTTGTCTGTCCTTTTTACATCTTTTTATAATATTTTCTTTATATTATAATGAATGTTTATTTTGGTTCTATACTGTTCAGTTTACCATTTTTGATTATTTTCGTTTCTCTGTCTTCTACTGTGTTTCTTTGTTCTATATTCAATCTACTGCACATCCAGTCTAGCCTTTGAACATGGTTTGGGGGTGTGGCAGGATAGGTCTGCCAATAGAATAGTTAATTTTAGTGCAGTAATGGTGGTATAACTGGGATGAATAAAGTCAATTTCCACTTAACTTGACACAATGAGGAAACTTGTAAAAAATTATAATATTTTTGCAGACTTTTCAAAACTGGACAAGTTAAAATCTTGACACCACCATGAAGCTAACATCAAAAAAAATTTTTGTTAATACTCAGTGAACCTAAGAGGAGAGAAACAGATGAAAATACACCCCATGGGTTAATTTAAGGACCATACATAGTGAGATTTGGCCCATTATTTTCTTTCGAAGAGTGTTTTTGGCATTATTTTTTTTGCTCTAAGGACTGAGTGAATCAAGACTTTTTCATTAGAAGTTGGGCACCTCCAAATCAAAACTAATTGACAGCACTCATGATACTAAGGAAATGATCCAAGGCCTTCATTTGGACAGTTTGAGCCTGAAAATCCAACCTTTTAAAATCTACCCTTTTGCATACACTAGTTGAGCCTTAAAAATCATACTTTTCTTTGACAGACACCAGAATACTTGCACCTAAACCTCATGACCTGATTCAACCTCACCCTCACTCTGAGAATTCAGAAGGTAAAGGAGAAGGAGTTAAAGGTAGTGAGAATGGTCCAACATTCTGGGGAAGGTGAAGAAAAGCAACTTCTAAACAGCAATGTATCAATGGTATTTGTGTGGCAGTTCATCATAAAAAAAATAAATTATAAAAAGATTGAATAAAAATAAAAAGAGAAAAAGAACGAGAAGTCTAGAGAAGAACATCATCTGAAAATTGAAAAGAAGAGGAGAAGTTGGCCACTTTGATTCTGGAATATATCACGTAAGATGAAGTTCTACTGAAATGAAGGTTGTGAAGTCATGAATCACTCCTTACCTTGCTAATTTCTTAATTTGGATTCCCTTTTTACCCCTTGATTCTTTACATCCCTCACCCATAAGCCACATTACAACCCATTCAGAAAGACCTTGTGGATCCAATGTAAAATGAGCTGTCATGTGGAGATAAGGAGTTGTCCAGTCTACGGTGAAAAGTCACGAGGATGTCAGAAATTAGAAGGTTTGCCTATGCTCATGCTTGCAGGCCCATTTGGGGTCTATAACTGCTCTTGAGTTGTTTTGAATGTGAACACCCTCAGATTTTTGATGTTGAGAGATAGCCCTGGTGAGAATGGGTTAAAATTTTGACTTCATTGGGGTTGCATCCAACCTGAATCTTGAATTTAAGACAAGTTGGGTACTGATTTGTACACATTGAATTTCTAATGTAAAATGAATGGTGGTGATGCAAACACATGTCAACATTTGAATTTTGAATGGCCAGCAAAACTGCTGCAGTTTCCTCTAAGTGTTAAAGAATGGGTGTGGAATGAAGCTTTGTACATTTAAATCTGTGTTGTCATTAACTGCACTATACTTAACTGTTCTAATGGTGAAGTTTGTGAGTGTCTTCACTGAAAACCTTCAGGAGACTTCACTCCTCCACTACGGATCACCTAGGGTTTTAAAAGGCTTGGTACATATGCTAAATGTACCCGTGATCCCTACGAAAGCGGCATTTAATTAGTTACAACTTTGCTAAGGGACTAGCAAAGATTAGGTTTGGGGGTGTGTTAAGACCTGAAAAGTACCACTTTTCACCCCTTAACTTAATCTCTGTTAGACCCTTAATCATATAATAAATGTATTTTAAGTCTATCCTGTAGGTAATAAGTAGCTACTGCAAATAAGCCCCTAACCATGCCATGAAGCCTACTGTTGCCCCAAAAGTTTCTCGGAAGAAAGAAGGTTGAACCAAGACAGAGAATTGGCTTCAACATAGGCACAGCAAAGCAGAAACAAATCAAGAAGAATGCCTCGCACAGATGTCGTAGGGCTCAATTGAACCAGAAAGAATGCATCGCGCAGTTGTCGCGGGCTCGGGTTCTTAACTTCTCCCCACTTCTGCAGGGGCAATCTGGGAACTTCTAGCCATTAGGGCATGCACTCCAATGCTCCAATCTCTGTGCACATGCCCCGAGGCATCCAAGGGACAGGAATGGGCCTTGAATTAATGAAATTAGAGTTTTCCTAACCCTAATTCTCACACAGCTGACTGCTATATAAGCCTAAGCCTAGTTTAGGTTTAGGGGACTTTTTGAACTTGACTTTTGTACTCCTTCTTAAAATCGACTGTAGAATTACAGTAGGATAAGGTTAGGGTTTAGGAGTTTTCTTTTTCCTTTTTCCTTCTCTCCATAGTCCAGCACTAGCTGGTTATGCCTTTGTATGATTATTTGGTATAGTTTTATTGGAATTTTGTAATAGGATCAATTGCATGTATGGTATTGGTGTTTTGTGAGTTGTTTTGTACAAGGCTGTTGCCTTGAGATCCTCCATAGCTAAGTTGTATTGTAAGCAATGGAGGATTGTCTTTAAGGTTTTACTTAGATCCAAGTGACCTGTGTGTCCAGGTTAGGCACATTGCATGCCTAGCCCCACCACAGGACCCACTAAATCTGAATCCCCATGGGATCTTGAGCTGGTAGCCTTGTGAACATGGTGGCGGCAACAATGTTCTTGTTCTGTCTTAGACCTCTGTGAGGAGGGTAACCTCTGTGGATAGTTTGTGACCATTCAAGTGGACAGGTTATAGCCCTAGGGTGAGGCCAATCCACAGATTTAAGTTAGATTCTTCTTCTCTGCACTTGTGCTTGTAGCCTTGTGAGAGAATTTGCAGAGACAGACTCCCCTGTATTTGTATAGACCCACCATTAGATGGCAGATCTGATCTGGCTGCAGAGATTGTAGGCTTGTGACTGGATCACTGTTGTCTTTCTAAAGCAGTGAACAACCAAGCTTGAAAGCTAGTACTCAAACTCTTGCTGGTTCTTTGTGTCAAGGCTAGTGCACGTTGTAGGCCTAGCCCCATACACAGAACTTTAGAGGTTGAGGTTCCTATGGATTCTTGAGCTTGTAGCCTGGATGAAGTAGTGCCAACAATGATAAACTTGTTCTGACCCATCTCTGGATTGTGGTTCCCCTATTAGATAGTTTGTGACCATTTAAGTGGACAAGTTATAGCCATAAGGGAATTGGATCATGGCACAGGGGTGAGTTGGATCCTTTCTCCTCTTTGGTGATAATGTAGCCATTGGACAAGATTTCTATAGCAGTAGATCCGTGTATGAGTTATAAGACCCATCAGACCTGTATCTAATAGCATACTTCTCACCCTTTTATATTTATTTTCTCACACTCCATCATTCTTCTCAACCCTTTCTGTAGTTTAGACATTAAGTTACGTTAGGATTTAGACTATAGTGACCTTAAATCCCCTTCCATTTAGGATTGCCAGATCTGTAGCCAGATTTGGAGGGCCTACTAAAGATAGCTCCCTTGAAGCTTTAGATCAACTTTCCCTTTGGGGAAAACTCTTACTTATCAAAACTTGCTACAACAGGCCCTGTATCTAGCAGGACTGTGTATTTTTAGGCTTGCTGCTCTGTAGTTTTCAATCCACCTTTGATTCATTTTCACTAACCCCATTCCTATCACTGTCTCCGATGAAGGCAGTAGCAAGCACTTAAAAATACCCTAACAGGGAATTCTGCCCTTTTTGTTGATTTTATATATGTTGGCACTTCCGACCATCAATGGCTTGTGAATTATTTTGTTATGTGCAGGATTGATCCTACATTGAGGCATGCAACCCAAAAGACAACTCTTTTTTTCTAAAAAGGGGGGGCAATGGGCAGACACATCCTGCGAAGAAACAAATATAGAAGGCAAGGAAACCATGGCATAAACTCAAAACAAAGGCATTAAAACAATGAATATTTTCAAATAGGTACATGTCCAAAATAAATAATATATCATCCATCCCTTCATGCTGAATCCAAAATACTGAGTTTTAAAAAGCAAAAAACTGAAAGCCTATTCCTTGCTCGCCCCCTTGGACTTCTTACGACGGCGAGAAGAGCTCTGATAAGTCCTCATGTCCCCCACTCTAGACCATGCCTGCGAAATCCTTCTAAGCAGGGAATGCAACTCCTTAGCCCGGGCACGCTGCAAGGCACAGTCAAGGACAAGATCAGTCAAGGGGCCAATGATAATGAAAAAAAGAAGAGAAAGAGAGGAGTCAAGCAGTCAGGTACTCACCGTCTCCACCTCCCGAAGCTTCGCCAGATGACGATGGTACTCCGCATATTCCATAGCCGAGTTGAAGTCCTACGATACAGTATTCAATTGTTAGAACACCCCTGAAAGCATGTACCAAAGGAAACCAAAATAAAGGAGAAGCGGTTCATCTGAAAACTCACCCCAGGGACCACCTCAGGAGGAGGAAGGCGGACCGCCTCGACAGAGAGCCGTGCCTGTCCGTCTATGTTGGCATAGAGGTCTGAGAGGAAGCCATTGTCAAGACGCCAAAAGGTCCCATAAGCTATAGATGAACCCCCACCAGGGACACCTGCCTGAGAGGTACCCGACGGACCAGCACCTGATGAACCCTCATTCGAGGGACCTGCACCAGAAGGACCAGCACCAGAGGGATCTACCCATCACATGTCATGAACACTCGGCCCACCTTCACCGTCCGAACCATCTCTCGGAGCAAACGGTGAACCAGACAAGAATCTATTCAGATAAGACTAAGGCCGAGTAAAAGTGAAAGAGAAACTAATCCAAGCTGAGAAGAAGTTAATTGACCAAGTGGGCCCCCGAACGCAAGGAAATTAGCGCTAGGGACAAAACGCAGCAGGATGAACTGGTAGGGCAGGCACTCGTACCAGGCATGATAACCCCCAGCAACATGGAGAGCGCGAATGGGGAACCCATTGTTGAAAAAGGCCGCTGTCAAGTCCTCAATACTGCCAGTAAGACTCCAAAGGTCAGCCGGTGAGTCCACGGGTATGGCGTAGTAGCCCTAAAACTGGTGCACCACCCGCTCCCCCAAACAGTAGCATTTGGCCCACGCTCCATAGAAGAAGACGACGCGGCGATTGTTGAATAGGCTGGAGGCACCCACGACTGCTCGGTCCCAGAAGGGGGATGTCAGGTAAGGATTAGGGAGGATCTGCTCAAAATCAAAAAGCAAGAGAGACCAAGTAAGCAACACCTCAATCAAAGGAAATGCCCAAGCTGAAAGTGAACAAGGGTTGAAAAGTTATCACTTGCTCAGGCCCCATCAAATCAAGCTGAGACCTTAGGCCCATTTCCAGGTGCTTTAGGCCCACGTCATGGCGTCGGGCCTGATGCCAGTTGCTGAGGAGGGGATAGGTGAGCACCTCCAAGAAAAGGAGTGGGTGCCTAGGGTGAAAGTGGTGATATCCCCATACCTGAAAAAAGGGGCATGACACGAGAGCAATTCAGTAATATAAATGGATCAGTCAAAAAAAGAAAAATGATGAATAGATGATAGCGATAACAAAATCAAAGGGGTGAGGAATTACCTCCAAGAGGCCCAAAATCCCACCGCAGACTTCGAGTCCCCGGTCGTGACCCGGGAGAAGTTGTACATCAGCCAGGCGTATCCCGCCCCTCCCCAGTCATGCCTGGGAACATCGCCCCAATTATCCATCACACTCAACAAGGCCAGGCTGACCTGTCCCCCACTGGCATTTGTAAAAAGGGTCTTGCCCAGCAGGAGTAGGAGGGTGATGTGAGCTAAAACGATCGCCCGCTTTGGCGCGATGTAAGGCACCCTATGAGGCTGGCCCAGGTCCACCAACTCATCAGCAGAAAATAGGGAGGTCAGCAAGGACATCTTAACCTCTGTGCCATGGGTCTGCCCACGAGGAGGATAGGCCCCGATCAACCGGATGATGTCCTCCTGGCTCGGTACCGCCAAGGTAGATATCGGGACTCCACCAATCCTAATGCCAGTAATCATGGCCCAATGAACAGGCGTCAGCATCAGCTCGGCGTACGGCATGTGGAACGTCATGGTCTCGGGACGAAACCTCTCAATAAGGGCCTTTAGATAGGCAGCATCAGCCCTCATGGTAGGGCAGGACAAGAACTCCCCAAAGCCCACCTGCTCCAACAAAACTTTCACCACGAGGAGGACATAAAGGTAAAACTCGTGGAAGTCAAGCCACCCCCTGTGGAATACAATGTTGGGCAGCTCCTGCTCCCAAAGAAATACACATCAGATGGAAGAGGTAAAGAAAAAAAATGCGCAAAGGATAGAAACTGAACCTATCTTTTACCTTTCCCGCTATTCCAAAATTGGAGATATGGGTGTGCTGCTGATGGACGAGGCCGACCTGGGCAGCCTCACCCTGCATCTCGAGCCATGGGCCCGCTCTCCGCTCCACCCAGAGGAACTGCTCTCCCCGCGGACCATACACTATCTTGGGCCCCTCCTCGGGAACGTACTCATCACCACCCAACATGCAGGGGCAACAAAACAGTCACATCAAAGCAGATCATTGACAAAGGAACTATTTATAAGCACAACATTAAGGGAAGGTAAGTATGCTCACCCTCATTTTGTTCATTATCAGAAAATAAAGATACACACATACATAAGCCAAAAATAAATAAATAAATCCCTTTTGGATTGAAGAGGCCAAAAAAAAAGTCCATTTTATATTCCTAAAATCCTAAAAACAAAAAAATCATTTCTTTATGCCTCTAAAATCAGGAAACAAAAAAATCTTTCCTTCTATTTAGAAAAACTAAAAAAAAAAAAAGTCCTTCATTTTATATTCCTGAAATAATGAAAACAAAAAAATCATTTCTTTACGCCTCTAAAATCAGGAAACAAAAAAATCTTTCCTTCTATTTAGAAAAACTAAAAAAAAAGAGTCTTTCATTTTATATTCCTAAAATCATAAAAACAAAAAAAATCATTTCTTTATGCCTTTAAAATTAGGAAACAAAAAAATCTTTCCTTCTATTTTGAAAAACTAAAAAAAAAGAAGTCCTTCATTTTATGTTCCTGAAATCATAAAAACAAAAAAATCCTTTCTTTATACCTCTAAAAATCAGGAAAAAAATAAATCTTTCCTTCTGTTTAGAAAAACTAAAAAAAAAAAGAAGTCCTTCATTTTATGTTCCTGAAATCATAAAAACAAAAAAATCCTTTCTTTGTACCTCTAAAAATTAGGAAACAAAAAAAAAAACCTTTCCTTCTGTTTAGAAAAACTAAAAATAAAATAAAAAAGTCCTTCATTTTACATTCCTAAAATCATAAAAACAAAAAATCCTTTCTTTATGCCTTTAAAATCAGGAAACAAAAAAAATCTCCTTCTTTCATGTTTAGAAAAACAAAGGTAAAAAAAAAAAAACAATAACAAAAAAAAGACAATGAAATCCTTTTCTTCATGGACCATAAAATCAAGAAATAAGAATCCATCTTGCATACTATAAAAAAACAAACACCAAAAAATCCTCCTTTTGTGTCCACAACACACAGTGGAAGAGTGTCCATCTGCAGGGCAATACCCTGAGTACATGATGGAACAGGCTGCTGCTGCCCAATCATTTGGCCAACAACAATCTAGTGGCTACAACAAACAGCCATATGGATACCAACACCAAAATGCTGGTTACCAATGGAGAGACCACCTAAATTTGAGATGGAGACAAGACAATTATATGCAGCCACAACAGATGTTGGCCTTACCTCAAAGGCCACAGTAGGAGTTTAACCAGGGTTATGCCCCAAGGTCAAATTTTCAGCATCAGCAGCAGCCCCAACAGTAAAATCAGTTGGTAGTTCCCCCACCTCTGCCCCAAAGTGCTTCTTTCGAGGACCAGGTTTTGACCCAATTGCAGAGCCTTGGACCCTTGACTCAGACTGTGACTTCTCACAATCAAAGCATAAAGAAAATAGAAGAGTAGCTTGGCCAAATAGCCAATGCCTTGGCCAAAAGAGAAGAGGGCAGGTTGTCAAGCCAGCCAATAGCCAACCCTAAAGGCCAATATTCGATTGGAGAAGACTCAAATTTTGAGGGGGTTAATGCCATCACAGCCCTAAGGTCTAGCAGGCTGGTAGACAACCAGGTGGGAAAGGAACAAGGAGAGGTCATTCCCAAAGAACTGTCGAGTAAAAGTGATAAGGACTTTGTTAGAGCACAGAGTCAAGAATTACCTGCTACCCTGTAACAAGGGAAAAATAAAGAGGCTGTAGTTGAGCCTCAATAGAAAATAAAAGATGAAAAAAGAAAAAAATAAAAGTTCAGTCATAGGCTTGCAGCTGAGGAACCAGCAGTCCCTCAGCTGCCATTTCCTCCAGCTTTGAGTGGCCCTACCCCTTTTGATAAGGGGAATGCACAGATAGAGGAAATGATAGAGACCTTTAAGCAGGTAAAAATCAATTTACCCCTGCTTGATGCAATCCAACAGGTCCCAGCCTATGTAAAATTTTTGAAAGACCTTTGTACTCAGAAAAGGAATGTCAGAGGCCATTTGTCCAAAAAGGTCATTGCAACTGATACGGTTAATTCTATATTTAGCATGACAATGCCAAAGAAGTTGCAAGACCCAGGGATACCCACTATTCCCTGTATAATTGGAGACCACACAATTGGAAGGGCCCTTCTAGACCTTAGAGCCAGTGTTAACCTGCTGCTATATACAGTGTGTATCAGCAGCTAGGTTGGGGGAGCTAAAACCCACCCCCATTATGCTGTTGATGGCTAATAGGTCTGAAAGGAGACCCATGGGAGTGGTTGAGGATGTCTTAGTAG
Source organism: Chloranthus sessilifolius (assembly GCA_021018995.1). Lineage (NCBI taxonomy): Eukaryota > Viridiplantae > Streptophyta > Magnoliopsida > Chloranthales > Chloranthaceae > Chloranthus > Chloranthus sessilifolius. Next base: position 56,342,175 of record CM037593.1, on the reverse strand, counting down.
GGGTAGACAAGTTCTTCTACCCTGCAGACTTCCTTCTTTTTGACATGGGTTGCAACAAGAGTACATCCCTGATACCGATTATTTTGGGCAGACCATTCTTAGCCACTGCCAATGCATGCATTCAATGCAGGTCTGGGATCATGGAGGTAACTTTCGGACATATGAAAGTTGAGCTTAATGCGTATGACAATGCAAAGTACCCTTAGCTAGACAATGAGGAATGCTTTACAGTGGATGTACTAGAAGAAGTTGTTGAAGAAGAACTGCCCACTCTGCTGGAGTAGGGCAACATTATCACAAATTTAACTGAAGTTTGAAACATGGTAGAGGAAGGAAGCTGTTGTCGCTCCAAGTGTGCCATAATTGTGTGCATTATGAATCAAAAATTAAAGAATTAAAGAATGCTAGGTTATATGGATGTTAACTTATGAAAGGGATATCAGCACATTGGGGCTAACACTGGCCTGCAAGATCAGGGCCAATTGTAGCAAGTTTTAAAAGTAAGTATTTCAAGATCGTCCACAGAGAAGTTTGTCTAAACAGAGAGATAAACCTCCAGATCTGTGCTACCAGATCTGGCTCTATAATTATCTAAAATAAAGAATAGATAAAAGAGAGTGTTGGATTGTGTCACATTTAACTATAAGCAAATAAAGAAAAGAACTAACTACATGATCCAGATCCGAGTTGGGGAGGTGTTTAAAATAAGACAAATGCAGAAATAATAGCTTCATGTACTTTAGCCTCTGAATTTTAATGGAGAATCAGAGTTCAACAGAAGCAGATTCAATCTTCATCTGCTACCAAGACAGATGTAAGAGAAATAAATCGAATTAAGGAATAGGTTTAGACTTATGGTCGTGATCTCTCACTTAAATGGTCACAGATCCGTCACCAGTGGCCTATTCTTTAGTTCGTAACATGAACATCATCGAATGCGCTTGAATTAGGTTACCAACGCTAATTCGCAGATGATGAATTAAGGGAAGTTGGATGCGGATGAGTGAATCTAAAGAAGTCTAATGCACTAAGGTGAACATTGGAACCCTCGACATGACTCAATGGAGAAGACACAAATTCTGACAACCTTTTAAAATCCAGCGTTACAATTCTGAGCACGGCTTCTTAGAGAGCCCTCGGACTTCTGATCTGAGCTTCTCGAAGAGCCCTCAGTTCTGATCTTGAATCCGAACTTGGAAGTACAAATCACTCACAATGGCTCTCAAAGGTAAAATACAAGAAGGGATTACGGGGGTTCGGATAAGCTTTATGGGAATGAGAAGCAGAGATGAAAACTCTAAAATCTGGATACCCAAATTGGGCAAATGGTTCGTCTATTTATAGTTTTCCCTAAACCCATTTCGGATGTGTATCAACCAATCGAATTGGATAGATCTGTATCAACCAATAGGAGTCGAGCACGAGGATCGGATCATTACGGCCAATCGAAATGCTTGATCTGGTTACCAATCGAGGAAGCAGGCATCAATTACATTCAAAAATCTGTTTGAGCTTCTAGAAGTTCCCAAGTAATTTCATCTTTGGGTGTTCACATGGGGTGGAATATGCCTTTGGTTCGTGCTCGGAATCTTAGGAATGTCCTTGGGTTTTAAAAGCGCATTAGGCGGCGTGCAAAGTTTCTGAAATACCCTTGGACGGTGCAAATCCCAGAATGCCATTTCGCATAGTTTAAGGGCTTTTACAAAGTAGTTTGGCTCCAGAATCTCTCTTAGCAAAGCATTTTGGCTCAGAATCTCTTTTCATAAAGCATTTTGGCTTGGAGATCTTTTTAAAGGACTTTGGCTTGAGGAGATCTTTTGCAAGGACTTCTCTTCTTTTAAAGCATTTTGGCTTGGAGGTCTTTTCAAAGGACTTCTCTTCTTTTAAAGTTCAAAGTTCTTTCGAATAGTAGATGTTCTTCTTGAATTGAACTTTTAGCTTCCATTCTTCTTCTTGCGAATGGATCCTTCTTCTTCTTGGTCTTTTCTTGCTCTTTTAGGACCTTTTTAGCCATTCTTTGAGGCTATTTCTTCACTCCCTCTTTGAGTTTGACATGCGTTGTCGACTTTTTGATCATTTAGGATGGTTTTCATTTGGACATCTTTTTGGTTAGGCAATATGAACACTAAAGCATTTTTTTAGTCTACTCAAGGGTCTTACAAGGCTCGTGTTTAGGGGTAAAAAATGGTATTTTTCACCACTTATCACACCCCCATACCTAAGCTTTGCTAGACTCTGAGCAAAGAAACATAAAAACAAAGTAAAGAGCCACTTTTGTAGGAAGCACAGGTGCATTTAGCATATGCAACAAGCCTTTTAAACCTAGGTGATCCCTAGAGGAGGTGAAGTCTCTGAGGGTTTTCGATGAAAGGTACCACAAACTTCTCCATGAAGCAGTTAACATCGGTAATATTATCAAATGAGCAATCAAGGCGAGTTAGTTACTCTTGAATCAATGATGAAACAGAAAATTTGATTATTGTTTGCACAGAATTTAAACATTTATAAACCTCATGAATGTTTCAATATTTCCAATCTGTGAGCAGTCATAGAAAATCATACAAATGTGCCGTGATAGCTCATCCTATGGATAAAAATTAGGTTATAAGTCATACTTAAGGTGCTCAAGTTCCAACCCAAATACTCACCGGGGTATACTCTCATCGTGTTTTTTGTTGAGGGTTCATTTTCACTCAAGCTCAAGAGCGATTACATCTCCCAACCGGATCTCATAAGCATGAGCATAGGCATGATTCTTAGGCAATGGCATCATTGACATCTCCTCACCATAGATTGGGTCACTTCTCATCTCCACATGACGCTCACTCAACTTTGGATCACAAGGGCTTTTAATCTAGGTTTGTTTGTATGGCTTATGGGTGAAGTTTCAAGGAAAAGGCAATTTGAACAGAGGTTTGAATTTGAGAACTCGAAGTGCAGGAGATGGTTCATGACTCCACCTTTTGAGTTTAGCTTCTTTCTTCTTCTTTTTGAGATTCTCACATTCACGGTGATCAGTTCTTTCTTTGATCTTGCATTTTCAACATAAGGTCCCTTTTTGCCTTTTTGCTTGCAACTTTTCACATTGTTTGTCTCTTCTTTTCTCGGTCACCATATTGCCTTTTTGAGGTATTTTCTCTTCATTTTCTTGATGTTGCCCGAAATGGTCCATCTTGATTCTTTCTCCTTTACCTCCGAATTCTCGAGTGAGGGAAGGCTGAATTGGTTCCATAGGTTCAGTGCAAGTACTTTTGAGTATTTTGATGAAGAATTGTAGGATTCTGACTCAAATGGGGTACAAACGAGGCAGATTTTTCTTGGTTGGTTCTGTTAGGTTCAAGCCGCTAAAGAAGGCCTTGATCTTTCCTCGGTTTCATGAGTCTTTGTTACTTGTTTTAATTTGGAGTTTCCTAACTTCTAGTGGATCTAATGCCTCGGCCAATCCTTTGAATCGTAAAAAATTGCCTCGATCACTCTTCAAGGAGATGGAAAATATATGGGCTCAATTCTCACTTTGGTTATGGTTTTTCCTTGAGCTTTTAAGTATATCTTTACCTTTTCTCTTCCTTTTGACTTACTACGTCTTTGATACCGGTATGTTTTTTATGGTGTAATCATCATGGAAATGTAGAATATCGCAAGGTTTAGAATGTCTAAATTTGGCAAAGGAATTTTAAATTTTCTAGTTGTCATGATTCTTAAGTAAATTAATACATTTCCTAATTACTTAGGTGATTCTGCCCTTATGTTAACTATTCCTAGGCAGACTTGTCGCCACACCCCCAAACCTATGGGGTGTCCTCCTTTGGTTCAAAGGTGGTGGACAATTATTAGGGAAGGCAATGAAACAACAATAATCAGACGATTCTGAAGCACATCGAAATTTGGATAGAAAATAAAAGGAAAAAAGGGGAAAGGGAGTAGGGGAGGGGTTGTAAGTTTTTTAAAATAGGGAGAACAAAAAGCAAGGTTAGGCCTGACTTATAATGTAAAAAATTTGCAATAGAATAAAAAGCGTAAAATAAGAAAATAAGAAAGAGACAATTGACGAATTGGGCTTATGTTGTAGTGGTGATTCTCCAACTTCCCTCATTCTTCTTAACATGGCCTGACTTGTGGTCCGTGCTTTCTTGCCAAAGTTGTGAGGAGTGAGTACCTCAAAGGGCTCTTCCTATCAATGTCAAACTTGGCTCTTAAGAGGGTCATAATGAGTCTTCCAAAGGGGAGGCCAGCAATCTTACATTCCTTTTTACCTTGGCACTCACATCACCCATTGCTTCAGATCGCATGGGGGCATTGAAGAATTGCCCCTTAGAGAAGTGAAAGAGGGCTTCTAAGATGGGGTTCGCCTCTCTTAGGTGTGCCGAGTAACATAAAAACTCTCGAGTATGGAATCCATCGAGATATTGGGGCGATCTCTTCTCACTATTGATTGCCCAGAACCCACCATGCCCCTGTGTCAAATGGGCAGCCATATCTCTGAAGAGGCAACTTGAGCGATCAAGGGTCCATCGATTGAATTGAAAAGGTATCCCTAGGGCATGTCCAATGTCCTCGGCTCCTGATTAAGTCACAGCTTGTCTATAAAAATAACTAGGGTTGGCACATCAAGATGTTCCTCTGTGACTGTGGTGAGGTTACGATACCACGCCTTTGTCATCCTTGGGTAAATTTTCTCGTAATGGAGTGAGGATGGTGCCGAGGAAGCCTCTGAGATATCTTAAAGATATGCACGAATCGGGTTTGGAGGAGAAAAAGTTTCATCCACCAATAGCTCAGTATGAGCTTACAGGCATCAATGAATGGGTTAGGCAAAACCAAAGGAATGGGTAATGGGGACAAATTTCAGACTGGCTCGAGGCGGGTGGGCTCCTCATGGCGTATTTTTTTTTTCTTTTCAACCCTATCTGCTTTGTCCATTGAAAGTTTTCTTTGCGACTTCTTGGCTTTGCCTTTGGCTTTTGGGGTGTTTTACTTTGTCTTCTTGGTGAAGATTTAGGAACATGGCGAAGAGATTTCTCGGTTTTTCCCATATTTAAAATGGCCTCAAATGTAGCTTAAGCAAGTACCAATCAATCACAAAGAATAAGAGTAGAAGCGATTACCGCGATCCGAGGGTTTCCTCTGTGTGAGTTTCTTTGCTCAAAAGATCACAATGTATGATCTACACCTTTGATTTCTCGACAAGAGAAAAGGCGCAGGATTAGAATAGATGGTGGAGTCTTTACCTTGCGAAATGTTTGTAAAGACTCCTCCACCACTCATCAATGATGTCAACATGGAAACATTCCTCGTGAGAGAATTGAGGTTGAGTAACAACATTATACACATTCAATTTAACTTTCATATTTCCAAAAGACACCTCCATGATGCCGGACACGCATTGAATGCATGCATTAGTCAGAGCTGTGAATGGTCTTCCCATAATGACAGGGATGGCGTGGTACTTTTGGTTGGTTCCATGTCCAACACCAAAAGTCAGCAGGTAGAAAAACTTGTCTACTCCTACCAAAACATCTTCAATCAACCCCATAGGTTTCCTTTCAGATCTGTCATTCAGTAACACCACTTGAGTGGGTTTCAATTCTCCCAAACCTAGCTTCTCATAAATGGCAGTTGACACTAGCACCAGATCTAGCAAGGCTTTCTCAATGGTGTGCTCCCCAATGATGCGAGGATTGTGGGGATTCGGTCTTGCATCTTAGGTGGTGTTGCAATTGATAGCACTTGGTTGATTTTCTCCTGACAAAGGCCTTCTTGGATAAATGTATCCTAGATTGCCTTTGTGGGTGCACACCTCTTTGAGAAATTTTGCATAAGCGGGGACCTTTGATTGCATCAAGCAGGTAGATTAATTTTAACTTGCTTGAATGTCTCCATCATTTCCTCAATTTTGTGTTTCCTTTGTCAAAAGGAGAAACTTCATTGCATGGGGAAATGGGAGGTGAGGAACAAATTTCTCCTCCTCATCTTTTTCAACAATTTTGTTATTTTTCTCATTATTCATTTTTTGAATTTTTCGATGTAAATCAATGCCCATATTGCTATCCAAATTGTTTTTTACTTGTTTTGATCAGCCCTCAACAAGAGCCCTTATTTACTCTTTCTGAAAATAATGAGAAACAACTCGAGATTTTCTATTTGTGTTTTCACTTCTTTTATTTTGTATTTGGTTTTGTAAAAAAAAAAATCAGATGCCTAAAAAGGCAAGAAATTATAATCAAAACAAACATTAAACACAGCAGAACTGGTTCTCAAGAATTTAAAATAGAAAATGAATGCAAAGGAGAAGGGATGCAAACTCAAGCGAGATCTGCTCCACTTTGGTCCAGATGCTCCTTGTTGATGGTGCTCAGATCTGCAAACATCCAAAAAGCTAGCATTACCTTATTCAAGTATTGACAAAAATAAAAGAAAAACTCAAAGACGCCCAAATTTGACAAAAAGACAAAAGAGTGGCAGATTTATTCAAATAACTAGAAGGCAAAGAATAAAAACTCGTAAAAAAAAAAAATTTCGGTAAAAGAAACAAGTTTTCTATACAAAACTGTCAGAGATATTTAATCAAGCACTTGGAATGCAAAGTTGTTTAAAGAAAAATTAAAATAAAAATCAAATCTACAAAATAAAAAACTTAGGTCTACCTATTTTAGAACAAACTTCCAAGAACAGCGCCAAAAAACTTGTTGTCGCTCCAAGTGTGCCATAATTGTGTGCATTATGAATCAAAATTAAAGAATTAAAGAATGCTAGGTTATATGGATGTTAACTTATGAAAGGGATATCAAGCACATTGGGGCTAACATCGGCCTGCAAGATCGGGGCCAATTGTAGCAAGTTTTAAAAGTAAGTATTTCAAGATCGTCCACGAGAAGTTTGTCTAAACAGAGATAAACCTCCGGATCATGCTACCAGATCCGGCTCTATAATTATCTAAAATAAAGAATAGATAAAGAGAGTGTTGGATTGTGTCACATTTAACTATAAGCAAATAAAGAAAAGAACTAACTACATGATCCGGATCCGAGTTGGGGAGGTGTTTAAAATAAGACAAATGCGAAATAATAGCTTCATGTACTTTAGCCTCGAATTTTAATGGAGAATCAGAGTTCAACAGAAAGCAGATTCAATCTTCATCTACCGGACGTATGTAAGAGAAATAAACCGAATTAAGGAATAGGTTTAGACTTATGGTCATGATCTGCCCACTTAAATGGTCACAGATCTGCTCGACTAAGTGGCCTATTCTTTAGTTCGTAACATGAACATCATCCTAAATGCCGCTTGAATTAGGTTACCAACGCTAATTCGCATAGGATGATGAATTAAGGAAGTTGGATGCGGATGAGTGAATCTAAAGAAGTCTAATGCACTAAGGTGAACATTCGTAACCCTCGACATGACTCCAATGGAGAAGACACAAATTACAACCTTTTAAAATCCAACGTTACAATTCTGAGAGCACGGCTTCTTAGAGAGCCCTCGGACTTCTGATCAGGCTTCTCGAGAGCCCTCAGTTCTGATCTTGAATCCGAACTTGGAAGTACAAATCACTCACAATGGCTCTCAAAGGTAAACTACAAGAAGGGATTACAGGGTTCAGATAAGCTATCCGACCGGAATGAGGGAAACGAGATGAAAACTCTAAAATCTGGATACCCAAATTGGGCAAATGGTTCGTCTATTTATAGTTTTCCTAAGCCTCGGATGTGTATCAACCAATCGAATTGGATAGATCAGATCAACCAATAGGAGTCGAGCACCGGGATCCGGATCTGTTCGCCAATCGTAAATGCTTGATCCTGGTTGACCAATCAGAAAGAGGCATCAATTCGTTATGTAATTCAAAAATCTGTTTGAGCTTCTAGAAGTTCCCGCCAAGTAATTTCATCTTTGGGTGTTCACATGGGGTGGAATATGCCTTTGGTTCGTGCTCAATCTTCCTAATGTCCTTGGGTTTTAAAACGCATTGGGCGCGTGCAAAGTTTCCGGAAATACCCTTGGACGGTGCAAATCCCGAATGCCATTTCGCATAGTTTAAGGGCTTTTTTCAAAGTAGTTTGGCTCGAATCTCTCTTCGCAAAGCATTTTGGCTCCGTAATCTCTTTTTCGCAAAGCATTTTGGCTTCAGGAGATCTTTTCGCAAAGGACTTTGGCTTCAGCAGATCTTTTCGCAAAGGACTTCTCTTCTTTTCGCAAAGCATTTTGGCTTCAGGAGGTCTTTTCGCAAAGGACTTCTCTTCTTTTCGCAAAGTTCAAAGTTCTTTGCGAATAGTAGATGTTCTTTGCGAATTGAACTTTTAGCTTCCATTCTTCTTTGCGAATGGATCCTTCTTCTTCTTCAGGTCTTTTCTTGCTCTTTTAGGACCTTTTTAGCCATTGCTGAGGCTATTTCTTCACTCCCTCTTTGAGTTTGACATGCGTTGTCAGCTTTTTGATCATTTTAGGATGGTTTTCGGATTTGGACCTGTCTTTTTGGTTAGCTGCAATATGAACACTAAAGCACTTATTTAGTCCTCTCAAGGGTCTTTCAAGGCTCATGTTTAGGGGTAAAAAAATGGTATTTTTCACTACTTATCAGAAGCCCAGCTTTAATGCCAGAAGACATGTCCACATTGAAGTCTTCTTTGGGCTAAATGCAGCATTCCATGTGGAAACCTACATTGTTGCCCCTTCCTCAAACCAACAAAGCACCAATCCTGCCATACATCCAATAGGCCCCTGATCTGGAGCTCAAGAAGCTTCCAATTACATTGAAATATGTTTTCCTTGAGAAAAATAAAAAACTTCCTGTAATTATCTCCTCTTCTCTTACCAATGAGCAAGAGGAGGAATTGCTAACAGTTTTGAGGAAGCACAAGAAGACAATTAGCTGGACCATTGCAGATCTAGGAGGGATTGATACATCAATCTATATGCATAGGGTCCTTCTAGAGGAGGGCTCAACACCCTCCAGGAAAATACAGAGGAAACTGAATCCTCACATGCAGGAGGCGGTCCTAAAAGAAATCATCAAATTGCTGGATGCTGGGGTAATTTACCCCATTTCTGATTCTGAATGGGTGGCACCTATTCAGGTGGTGCCCAAGAAGTCTGGCATAACAGTAATAACAACTGAGTCTGGAGAGCTAAGACCAGCCAAGGAGACCACTGGCTGGAGAGTTTGCATTGATTATCGAAAGCTCAACTCCAAGATCAGAAAAGACCACTGCCCTCTCCCCTTTATTAATCAAATTTTGGATAAGTTGGCAGGGAAAGCTTTTTACTGTTTTCTTGATGGGTACTCAGGGTACAACCAGATCCTTGTGCACCTTCTTGATCAAGAGAAAATTACATTTACTTGCCCCTTTGGCACCTTTGCTTACAGAAGGATGCCTTTTGGGCTATGTAATGCCCCAGCCACCTTTCAGAGGTGTATGTACGCCATATTTTCTTATATGATTAACAAATTCTTGGAAATTTTTATGGATGATTTTTTTGTTTATGGGGACAGTTTTGGCCAATATCTGCAACACCTCAGCCTGGTCTTGCAAAGATGTGAGGAGATCAATTTGGTCTTAAGTTGGGAAAAGAGCCACTTCATGGTAACACAAGGTATTGTGTTGGGCCATGTAGTCTCTAAAGACGGGATTGAGGTAGATAAGGCCAAAGTTGACCTCATTGCAATTTTGCCCCCTCCATGAACAGTCAAACAAATCAGATCTTTCCTTGGACATGCTGGATTCTACAGGAGGTTCATCAAAGACTTCAGCAAAATGGCTAAGCCATTGTGCCACCTGCTCTGCCAGGATGTGCCCTTTGACTTTTCTGCTAACTGTCTTAAGGCTTTTGAAACATTGAAAATATGCCTCACCTATGCCCCTATACTCCAAACATCAGACTATACCCTACCTTTTGAGCTGATGTGTGATGCATCAGACTTGGCAATAGGTGATGTTTTGGGCCAAAGAAAAGATAAGCTGCTTGTGGTCATTGCTTATATCAGCAAATCACTTGCTGAAGCTCAGCTGAACTATACCACAACTGAGAAAGAGCTTCTAGCAGTGGTTTATGCTGTCGGCCAATGTCTGCAACACCTCAACCTGGTCTTGCAAAGATGTGAGGAGATCAATTTGGTCTTAAGTTGGGAAAAGAGCTACTTCATGGTAACACAAGGTATTGTGTTGGGCCATGTAGTCTCTAAAGACGGGATTGAGGTAGATAAGGCCAAAGTTGACCTCATTGCAATTTTGCCCCCTCCATGAACAGTCAAACAAATCAGATCTTTCCTTGGACATGCTGGATTCTACAGGAGGTTCATCAAAGACTTCAGCAAAATTGCTAAACCATTGTGCCACCTGCTCTGCGAGGATGTGTCCTTTGACTTCTCTGTTGAATGTCTTAAGGCTTTTGAAACTTTGAAAATTTGTCTCACCTCTGCCCCTGTACTCCAAACACCTGACTATACACTGCCCTTTGAGCTGATGTGTGATGCATCCGACTTGGCAATAGGTGCGAGAGAAAGATAAGTGCCCGTGGTCATTGCCTATATCTCAAGAAATCACTTGTCAAGCTCACCAATTACACAACAACTGAGAAAGATCTTCTGGCAGTGGTTTTTGCTGTGAATAAATTTAGACCTTACCTACTTGGGTCTAAAACTGCAATCTTCACTGACCACTCAGCATTGAAGTACCTATTGTCCAAAAAGGATGTGAAACCTAGGCAGATTAGATGGATAGTCCTGTTGCAGGAGTTTGACATTGAAATCAAGGACAAAAAGGGTGTAGAAAATGTGGTGGCTGACCACTTGTCCAGAATTATTTTGGAAAAAGGTGTTGATGACCTTGCTACAAATGATGTCTTCCCGGATGAGCAATTGTTTGCCATCCAATCCTTGGTTCCTTAGTATGCACATATTGTCAATTATCTAGTTATAGGCAAGATTCCTGCCCATTGGACAAAAATGGACAAAGACCTATTTTTCTCACAGGTCAAATTCTTTTTATGAGACGAACCTTGCTTATACAAGTATTATGCAGACCAAATCATCTGGAAATGTGTTCCAGAAAGTGATGTCCACAGTATTTTGGCCATGTCCCAAGAAAATGCCTGTGGAGGCCACTTTAGTGGAAGAAAAATAGCTGACAAAGTCTTGCAGTGTGGGATCTATTGGCCTTCTTTATTAAGAGATGCCAATATACTCTACCGGACCTGTAAAAGATATAAAAAATTAGGAGGGCTATCTAAAAGAAACTCAATGCCTTTGCAGCCCATCCTTGTTGTGGAACTGTTTGATGTCTGGGGTATTGATTTCATGGGCCCCTTTCCTCCTTCAAATGGTTTTAATTTTATCTTTGTGGTAGTGGATTACGTTTCCAAATGGGTAGAAGCAATTGCCACAAGAACTAATGATAATTAGGTTGTCCTCAAGTTTATAAAGCAGAATATCTTCTCAAGATTTGGCACCCCTAGAGTCATTATCAGTGATGGGGGTAGCCATTTCTACAACAGAAATTTCGAGAGCTTGCTGAAGAAATATTCTATCACCCATAGGATTGCTACTTCCCACCACCCACAAACCAGTGGGCAAGTTGAAATTTCAAATAGGGAGATCAAGCACATCCTTGAGAAAACTGTGAGGACTGATAGGAAGGATTGGGCTGACAAGCTTAATGATGTACAGTGGGCTTATAGGACTGCCTATAAGACTCCCATTGGTATGTCCCCATTCAGACTGATTTATGGCAAGGCTTGTCATCTCCCAGTGGAGTTAGAACACAGGGCCTATTGGGCCATTAAACATTTAAATCTAGACCTAACTTCAGTTCTCATTGTCAGAATTGGATGAGCTAAGGATGGATGCGTATGCCAATGCCCGGATCTACAAGGAAAGGTCCAAAGCTTTCTTTGACAAGGGTCTGCTGAGAAAGAGTTTCATAGCTGGTGACAAGGTTTGGTTGTTTGACTCCAAACTTAAATTTTTTCCTGGCAAATTGAAATCCAGATGGGAAGGTCCCTACATTTTCATAAGTGTTTCCCCATCTGGTGCTGTGGAAATCAAGGATCCTAAGTCTGGGAGAACCTTGAAGGTGAATGGTCAGAGGCTTAAGCCTTATTTTGAAAAACCTGTCGAACCCATGGACACCATTCACTTTCAAGGGGATCCTTCTTTAAACTGATCCATGGTTGTGTGTCATTATTATATCATACGTACTTTGGTTTTAGTAGATTTATCCTGCTTTCTTTTGTTCAAATTCTCTAGGAAATTTTAGTGGACCCACCTGAATCTGGACCTGTCTGATTTGAATATTTTTTATGCTTGGTTTGATGATTAATGCTCTTGGATTGATTATTTTGATTGAGTGCATAATATGGGAGGGTGATTTTTGTTGTCTTTGCTTGAATGATTAATTTTTAATGTGTCTAGAGGTACCCATGGTGAGAGTCAGGCCCAGGATCCAGCCACAACACAAATGGAATTGGTAGAACAGAGAGCACCTACTCTCTATGTTATACTTTGCTATCGCTAGGTTCAAAAGGAGGCCTGAAAGACTCTCGCGCAGTTCACATAGAACCATTCAATAGTTATCTCGAGATTCAAGTGCACCTGAGAATCTCTCACGCGATCCACATAGAGTTTTTCATTAGCTATCGTGAGATTCAAAGCCTGTCGCGGGGTTCAGCACGAAGCCTGAGAGACTCTCGCGCAATTCAAAAATAATACTTCATTAGTTGCCGCAAGATTCAAAGGCTATTGCGAGATTCATAGGGAACCTCAGAGCTTTTTGCGCAATTTAAAAGGAGACCTGGGAGCTGCTCACGCAATTCACATGAAATTCTTCATATACTGTCACGCGCTCCAAGGTCAACCTGGGAGATTGTTGCGCAATCTAAGTTGAATCGCACCTTCGCTAGGTTCATTTCCAATCGCGCGACTAGATGTTCCAAAGCACACCGAGCTTCGCGATAAGTATTTTAACCCCACGCTTGTCTCTCTTTCAAGTATTCTCTTCCTTCACTCTGTGAAACCCTAGCTTCTGGCGCTCTTCTACCTCTCTCCTCCAGCATCCACTCTACAACCTATAATTCACACTAGGAATCAACAGATTTGTTCCTAGCATCAGCCCCATCTATTTCCCTCTGCTCAGAGATCCCGCGGTGCCCTATGCGTCAAATCAAACCAAACCCTAGGATTTTAGAGTAGGCACTCAGATCTCAATCTCCCTTTCTCATCCTTCAAGGTAGCATTTGGAATGCCCCCAAGAGTGCACCAAAGAAAAAAGGGAAGGATAAGGCCCCTGTTGAGCCTGCGACTAAGAAGGTCAAAACATCCAAGGGACAGAAAAAAGGGAAGGAAGTGGTTGAGGAGGTGGAGGAGCCAACCCCTGAGTTTTCTACTCCTTCAGAGCCCATGGCTTCAATCCCCTTGGAGCCTAAAACAGCTTTTGACCTGCCATTCTTGGAGAAGGAGCCTCTCTCTGCCCCTGCCGTGCAGTTAATGAGCAAAGCGGGCCTTACACCCTTGATGAGAGGAATTCCAGCATTAGCCCACCCTAGGCTAGTGTAACTCTTTTACCAGCACATCAGCGTCAAAAAGGACAAGGATGGACAAGTATGCTTGCTGGTGTTGATTGATGATTTTGAGATGCTAGTGAGCCTCAAAGTGATTACAGAAGTATTGGGCATCCCAACCGTATTTGACCCTAGCTGTGGATATGGCCCCCCTGAGCGCCTCCATTGATACAATTGTAAGGGTTTTGACTAGAGGATTAAAGGCCGCAGGGGATTCGATAGGAGGAAGAGAATTGGAGCCCGAACTCCTCTTCATTGACCAAGTCCTGTGAATGAACATTTACTGCTCAGGACATCAGCAGGAGAGCAGAACTCCCATTGCAGATGTTGTCTATTCTTTCTCTCTAGGCCATGGCTTCCATGCAGCCTGGCTCATCTTTGAGGCAATGGAAGACCTAGTGGAGAAGATAGGGCAGAACAAGAAGCCTCACACACTCCCCTATGCCAAAATCATTACCAAGCTACTTTTGAAAGGGGGGTAGAAGATAGCTAAAAAAGAGGGGACTACAACCCTTGCCCCTACTACTTTTGCTAAGAGGTAATGGGGAATCAGCAGGAGCCTGATGGAGGCCCAGAAGAAGAAGAAAGCTGAGGCTCAAGTCCCTCCCAAGCAAGCTGCTGAGGAAGATGTCCCAAGGTCTACCCTGCTACCAAAGAGGGGCTTCCAGAGCCTGTCATGACCACCACTGCTGCTGCAGCCACCTCAGCCACTCCACCTTTTACTCCAACATCCACTACCCCTATTCCATCTATCTCTCACCCTCCTCTATCCTCATCATCTATGCCCACTCCCCCTTCACCTGTGATTGGTACCTGGGAGGACACCACCCCCCATGTCAGAGCCTCCCCATTCCCTACCTTACCTCAATACACAGCCCCAATACCCCCATCATCTTCACATAAACCTGACAGCCCTCCACTCATTTCCTATAAGAAATGGAAAACCACTGAGACAACCCCCACAATCTCCCAGACACCACCCACAATCCCTTTTATCCCCACTGACACACCTCACATTCACCCCGACACCACTCCTGCCATGCCTACTACATCCCCCCTCGCAGACATTGACTTAAACCTAAACACAACCATAGGATTCCAAGCCTTTATGGCTAGTTTCCTTGACATCATGCCAGGCCAATACACCCCCCTCCCGGACTCCCCAATTACCTCACAATAGCACTCACCAGAACCCCACTCTCCCGTCCACTTTCCATCATGCCCCTTCCTCACCTTTCCAACCTGTGCCATCATCTACACAAACTCAACCTCCTAGCCTAGACACACTGACACTCATCCTCTCCCTCATCCAAGACATCCAATCCCAATTATCCACCACTACACACACCCAGGACTAAATGTAGACTGAACTCACATCCATCTAATCCACCCTACAGACATTAACCAACCCACCCATCCCTCACCCATCCACTTCATCCCTCCTAGCCCTTTCCACTGACAAATAGACCCAAATTGAATCCATCTCTGACTCCCAACCTCATCCAACAATCATAATCCCTTTTATCCCCCCAACCCCCCCATTCCCTTTCATCCCTTTCACCATTTCCCTTTTTCCTCCCCCACCACCACCTACCCCTAGGGAGCCTACTTCAATTTCTTTCCCCCTATACCCTCCATCCCACCTCTTATCCTACCCCCTCCAACATTCACTGACAAACAGACCCAAACAGACCCAGAACTTGTTCCCCTTCCCCCACAACTAGACTTACCCACTGTTCACCCCCTTAGCCCCACCCAGGACCAATCACAGTTTGCTCCTTCCACTTCCTCTTTGCCCATCGCACCCAAACATTTTTTTTACATCCCTCCCTACCTCACCATCCTCCATGCCATGAGGGAAAATCCATATCTTAGGAAGGATGACCTGAGGGGCATGGCCCAACTTAGGCAGTCAATTAAGATCCCCCTGCTGCAGCAGATTGTTGAAATGAAGAAAGCCCACAGAAAGCAACTATTGGGCATCTCTTTGGGGTGGACTAAAATATTGGAGGCCTATAAGAAGGCCCAATCTACAGCTTCATATCATCAGCTGAACATGGAGCTGGAGAAGGCCAACACAACTGCAGAGAAGATGAAGGCCAGAATGTGTGAAAAGAGGCTCAACAATGCCCAGGAGATCTTTCGACTACAAAAGAAAATCCACGAGACTGACCTCCTCAAACACAAAATCCAGATAGCCTCATTGGAAGTCGCTGGTCAAATCTTTCAATGACCCCACCACACTCTGGGCATGCGGACCACGAGCCTAAAGCTACTCGAGACCCAGCTGCCCAGTCTGAGGAGGCACAACCAAAGATCCAGCAAGAGAAAGGGAAGGCCCCTGCTGCCCCTCCTTCATCACCTCCTACAAAGCAGCCTCCACCTACCAAGGCCTCAATTGCACCTCCAAAAGAGCAAACTTATCCTAAACAGAGGAAAGTCACTGCTAAGAGGACTGCTTACACAGCAGCCTCTATAAAAATTGGCAAGAGCAGTGCCCTCGAGGAGGCAAAACCCCCTGGCCAGCCTGAGCCCAAAGCAAAAGGAAAGTCCCTAGTGGCCCCCACTGAGGAAGACAAAGGCAAATCTCCTATGGTCCCTCCTAAACCCAAAACAAGGAAGATGAGGGTGAGGGCACCAAAAGCTCCTACCGCCAAGAAACTACCAGCCCAACCAAAAAAACCTAGGCAGCCTAGAAAAAGGACTCCAGCTGAGAGTAAAGCAAAGAAGAAAAAGAGTCCAACTAAGAAGCAAGCACGAAAAAACGAGGAAAAAGCTGCCCTTAGGAAACATGCCCAAAAGATGGGTTGGGATTGGTTTACAGATTCAGATTCTGATTCTTCCTCCTCCTAGATTAGATTGTACTTAGGTTTTTGTTTTCGTTCCCTTCCCATCTTCTCTTTGTAATTACAATTGTACATGTTTTTCCAGTTAATAAAATTTTTCAATTTTTTTGTATATTGATCTGTTCTATGTGCTTGTTTAAGTTTTTTTTATTTTAGTCTTCATTTTGTTCAATTTTGTCAGTACCATGGGAGATGAATTTAGGGAGGCTATGCTCATTTGTAACAGGAATCCATGTGAAGGTAGATATAGACGGAACTAAATGGATGCAAGTACAAGCCTCAGCACAAATGGTGCCCAGAGGTCGAGTGTTGATCTCGATCAAGGGATTAAAATGGCTTCATTTCATAATCGTGGGACCTGTCTGAAGCTTCCTCGCAGAATCCTGAATGCGCGCAAAGCAAAATTTCACACCTTCCAGTGTGCTGCCGCACGATACACAGGATCCCCTTATATACCAAGCCTAAATTTAGACCATCATTTACTGTTCGCTCTCTTTTCCCATAATCCGTTGTGCACTTGATCATTCCCCACACAATCACAATTTATTGCCAAGCTTGGAGAGGGACAAAACTTTATTACGCCACTTCATTTTCCATCGTCCAAGTCTTTTGAATAGGACATTAGTTCCTCTTCATCTCATCCTTCCTCTACTAAACCTAGCAGTCTGGCCTTCCTCACAACCATGGCGAATGAAAAACCCAACGAGTTCCCTAACAAATTCTATCCCATGTGGTTGGACCCCCCACCACCTAAGGAGCCAGACCAGTTACAATTTCTTTGGGATAAGTATGAAGAAGTCTAGCAAATCCTAGCAAAGGAGGAGAAGAAAAAGGAGAAGAGAGAGAGAAGAAAAAAAAAATGGAACCACCTGCATCTCCCCCACCGACTCCCCCTTGATCCCTCTCTCCCCCCCGCCCCTATTTTGTCTGTCCTTTTTACATCTTTTTATAATATTTTCTTTATATTATAATGAATGTTTATTTTGGTTCTATACTGTTCAGTTTAGCATTTTTTATTATTTCCATTTCTCGGTCTTCTTTTGTGTTCCTTTGTTCTATATTCAATCTACTGCACATCCAGTCTAGCCTTTGAACATGGTTTGGGGGTGTGGTAGGATAGGTCTGCCAATAGAATAGTTAATTTTAGTTCAGTAATGGTGGTATAACTGGGATGAATAAAGTCAATTTCCACTTAACTTGACACAATGAGGAAACTTGTAAAAAATTATAATATTTTTGCAGACTTTTCAAAACTGGACAAGTTAAAATCTTGACACCACCATGAAGCTAACATCAGAAAATTTTTCAGTTAATACTCAGTGAACCTAAGAGGAGAGAAACAGATGAAAATACACCCCATGGGTTAATTTAAGGACCATACATAGTGGGATTTGGCCCATTATTTTCTTTCGAAGAGTGTTTTTGGCATTATTTTTTTTGCTCTACGGACTGAGTGAATCAAGACTTTTTCATTAGAAGTAGGGCACCTCCAAATCAAAACTAATTGACAGCCCTCATGAAACTAAGGAAATGATCCAAGGCCTTCATTTGGACAGTTTGAGCCTGAAAATCCAACCTTTTAAAATCTGCCCTTTTGCATACACTAGTTGAGCCTTAAAAGTCATACTTTTCTTTAACAGACACCAGAATACTTGCACCTTACCCTCATGACCTGATTCAACCTCACCCTCACTCTGAGAATTCAGAAGGTAAAGGAGAAGGAGTTACAGATAGTGAGAATGGTCCAACATTCTGGGGAAGGTGAAGAAAAGCAACTTCCAAATAGCAATGTATCAATGGTATTTGTGTGGCAGTTCATCATAAAAAAAAAAAATTATAAAAAGATTGAATAAAAATAAAAAGAGAAAAAGAATGAGAAGTTTAGAGAAGAACATCATCTGAAAATTGAAAAGAAGAGGAGAAGCTGGCCACTTTGATTCTGGAATATATCAAGTAAGATGAAGTTCTACTGAAATGAAGGTTGTGAAGTCATGAATCACTCCTTACCTTGCTGATTTCTTAATTTGGATTCCCTTTTTACCCCTTGATTCTTTACATCCCTCACCCATAAGCCACATTACAACCCATTCAGAAAGACCTTGTGGATCCAAAGTCAAATGAGCTGTCATGTGGAGATAAGGAGTTGTCCAGTCTATGGTGAAATGTCACGAGGATGTCAGAAATTAGAAGGTTTGCCTACGCTCATGCTTGCAGGCTCATTTGGGGTCTGTAACTGCTCTTGAGCTATTTTGAATATGAACACCCTCAGATTTTTAATGTTGAGAGATAGCCCTGGTGAGAATGGGTTTAAATTTTGACTTCATTGGGGTTGCATCCAACCTGAATCTTGGATTTAAGGCAAGCTGGGTACTGATTTGTACACATTGAAATTCTAATGTAAAATGAATGGTGGTGATGCAAACACATGTCAACATTTGAATTTTGAATGGCCTGCAAAACTGCTGCAGTTTCCTCTAAGTGTTAAAGAATGGGTGTGGAATGAAGCTTTGTACATTTAAATCTGTGTTGTCATTAGCTGCACTATACTTAATTGTTCTAATGGTGAAGTTTGTGAGTGTCTTCACTGAAAACCTTCAAGAGACTTCACTCCTCCACTACGGATCACCTAGGGGTTTAAAAGGCTTGGTACATATGCTAAATGTACCCGTGATCCCTACGAAAGTGGCATTTAATTAGGTACAACTTTGCTAAGGGACTAGCAAAGATTAGGTTTGGGGGTGTGTTAAGACCTGAAAAGTACCACTTTTCACCCCTTAACTTAATCTCTGTTAGACCCTTAATCATATAATAAATGTGTTTTAAGTCTATCCTGTAGGTAATAAACAGCTACTGCATAGGCATAGCAAAGGCACTGTTGCCCCAGAAGTTTCTCAGAAGAAAGAAGGTTGAACACAGACAGAGAATTGGCTACAGCATAGGCACAGCAAAGCAGAAACAAATCAAGAAGAATGCCTCGCGCAGATGTTGTAGGGCTCAATTGAACCAGAAAGAATGCGTCGCGCAGTTGTCGCGAGCTTTTGAAGGGAGCACACCAACTGGTCGCGTAGTCTTTGCACCGTTCGCGCGTAGATGGATGTCAGCAGGGAGTAAAAAGCGTACTTCGCACAGTTCTCACGAGTCTTAGTCATAAGCGCTTGCCCAGCACTCGCGCAGTCATGCACAGCTTAAGAAATGAGTCTCCAACCTTCGCGCGATTCACTGAATAGAGAGCTTCAGGCATTCCTGCGCACGCTGTCGCACAGTGGCCGCGAGATACCAACTTTCAAGCAACTGCTCACGCGATCCAAAAGCCCATGCACATTGTTTCTTCACGAGGATAGCTGCGGGATTCACCAAGTAACGAACTGCGCGCGCAACTCCCGCGCCATTCAAATTGAAAGAGCAATCTCGCGACGACCAAAGTATTCCCGCGACAACCAAAATATCAATCCCGTGACTGCAAGAGCTTCAAGTCAAAGCAACCCCGCGACGCTAATTCTATCACGCGATAAGACCTAAAAAGCCTTTCTACCTAGCGAGGCTCGGGTTCTTAACTTCTTCCCACTTCTGCAGGGGCAATCTGGGAACTTCTAGCAATTAGGGCATTCACTCCAATTCTCCAATCTCTGTGCACACACCCCGAGGCATCCAAGGGATAGGAATGTGCCTTGCATTAATGAAAATAGAGTTTTCCTAACCCTAATTCTCACACAGCTGACTGCTATATAAGCCTAAGCCTAGTTTAGGTTTAGGGGACTTTTTGAACTTAACTTCTGTACTCCTTAAAATCGACTGTAGAATTACAGTAGGATAAGGTTAGGGTTTAGGAGTTTTCTTTCTCCTTTTTCCTTCTCTCCATAGTCCAGCACTTGCTGGCTATGCCTTTGTATGATTATTTGGTATAGTTTTATTGGAATTTTGTAATAGGATCTATTGCATGTATGGTATTGGAGTTTTGTGAGTTGTTTTGTACAAGGTTGTTGCCTTGAGATCCTCCATAGCTAAGTTGTACTGTAAGCAATGGAGGATTTTCTTTAAGGTTTTACTTAGATCCAAGTGACCTGTGTGTCCAGGTTAGGCACATTGCATGCCTAGCCCCACCACAGGACCCACTAAATCTGAATCCCCATGGGATCTTGAGCTGGTAGCCTTGTGAACATGGTGGCGGTAACAATGTTCTTGTTCTGTCTTAGACCTCTGTGAGGAGGGTAACCTCTGTGGATAGTTTGTGACCATTCAAGTGGACAGGTTATAGCCCTAGGGTGAGGCCAATCCACAGATCTAAGTCAGATTCTTCTTCTCTGCACTTGTGCTTGTAGCCTTGTGAGAGATTGTGCTGAGACAGACTCCCCTGTATTTTTATAGACCCACCATTAGATGGCAGATCTGATCTGGCTGTAGAGATTGTAGGCTTGTGACTGGATCACTACTGTCTTTCTAAAGCAGTGAACAACCAAGCTTGAAAGCTAGTACTCAAACTCTTGCTGGTTCTTTGTGTCAAGGCTAGTGCACGTTGTAGGCCTAGCCCCACACACAGAACTTTAAAGGTTGAGGTTCCTATGGATTCTTGAGCTTGTAGCCTGGATGAAGTAGTGCCAACAATGATAAACTTGTTCTGACCCATCTCTGGATTGTGGTTCCCTTATTGGATAGTCTATGGCCATTTAAGTGGACAAGTTATAGCCATAAGGGATTCGATCATGACACAGGGGTGAGTTGGATCCTTTCTCCTCTTTGGCGATAATGTAGCCATTGGACAAGATTTCTATAGCAGTAGATCCGAGTATGAGTTATAAGACCCATCAGACCTGTATCTAATAGCATACTTCTCCCCCTTTTATATTTATTTTCTCACACTCCATCATTCTTCTCAACCCTTTCTGTAGTTTAGACATTAAGTTACCTTAGGATTTAGACTATAGTGACCTTAAATCTCCTTCCATTTAAGATTGCCAGATCTGTAGCCAGATCTGGAGGGCCTACTAAAGATAGCTCCCTTGATGCTTTAGATCAACTTTCCCTTTGGGACAAACTCTTACTTATCAAAACTTGCAACAACAGGCCCTGTATCGAGCAGGACTGTGTATTTTTAGTCTTGCTGCTCTGTAGTTTTCAATCTACCTTTGATTCATTTTCACTAACCCCATTCCTATCACTGTCTCCAATGAAGGTAGTAGCAACCACTTAAAAATACCCTAACAGGGACTTCTGCCCTTTTTGTTGATTTTATATATGTCGGCACTTCCGACCATCAATGGCTTGTGAATTATTTTGTTATGTGCAGGATTGATCCTACATTGAGGCATCCAACCCAAAAGACAACTTTTTTTTTCTAAAAAGGGGGGGCAATGGGCAGACACATCTTGCGAAGAAACAAATATAGAAGGCAAGGAAACCATGGCATAAACTCAAAACAAAGGCATTAAAATAATGAATATTTTCAAAAGATACATGTCCAAAAAACATAATATATCATCCATCCCTTAATGCTGAATCCAATATACTGAATTTTAAAAAGCAAAAAACTGAAAGCCTATTCCTTGCTCGCCCCCTTGGACTTCTTACGACGGTGAGAAGAGCTCTGATAAGTCCTCATGTCCCCCACTCTAGACCATGCGAAAAACTCCTTAGCTGCACAAGGCATACCAAGGACAAGATCAGTCAAGGGGCCAATGATAATGAAAAAAAGAAGAGAAAGAGAGGAGTCAAGTAGTCAGGTACTCACCGTCTCCACCTCCCGAAGCTCCGCCAGATGATGATGGTACTCCGCATATTCCATAGCCAAGTTGAAGTCCTACGATACAGTATTCAATTGTTAGAACACCCCTGAAAGCATGTACTGAAGGAATCCAAAATAAAGGAGAAGCGGTTCATCTGAAAACTCACCCTAGGGACCACCTCAGGAGGAGGAATGCGGATCGCCTCGACAGAAAGCCATGCCTGTCCGTCTATGTTGGCATAGAGGTCTGAGAGGAAGCCATTGTCAAGATGCCAAAAGGTCCCATAAGCTACAGATGGACCCCCACCAGGGACACCTGCCTGAGAGGTACCCGATGGACCAGCACCTGATGAACCCTCATTCGAGGGACCTGCACCTGAAGGACCAGCACTAGAGGGATCTACCCATCACATGTCAGCAACCCTCGGCCCACCTTCACCGTCCGAACCATCTTTGGGAGCAAACTGTGAACCAGACAAGAATCTATTCAGATAAGACTAAGGCCGAGTAAAAGTGAAAGAGAAACTAATCCAAGCTGAGAAGAAGTTAACTTACCAAGTGGGCCCCCGAATGCAAGGAAATTAGCGCTATAGTGACAAAACGCAGCAGGATGAACTGGTAGGGCAGGTACTCGTACCAGGCATGATAATCCCCAGCAACATGGAGAGCGCGAATGGGGAGCCCATTGTTGAAAAAGGTCACTGTCAAGTCCTCAATACTGCTAGCAAGACTCCAAAGGTTAGCCGGTGGGTCCACGGGTATGGCGTAGTAGCCCTGAAACTGGTGCACCACCCGCTCCCCCAAATAGTAGCATTTGGCCCACGCTCCATAGAAGAAGACGACGCGGCGATTGTTGAATAGGCTGGACGCACCCACGATTGCTCGATCCTAGAAGGGGGATGTCAGGTACGGATCAGGGAGGATCTGCTCAAAACCAAAAAGCAAGAGAGACCAAGTAAGCAACACCTCAATCAAAGGAAATGCCCAAGCTGAAACTAAACAAGGGTTGAAAAGTTATCACCTGCTCAGGCACCATCAAATCAAGCTGAGACCTTAGGCCCATTTTTAGGTGCTTTAGGCCCACATCATGACGTCAGGCCTGATGCCAGTTGCTGAGGAGGGGATAGGTGAGCACCTCCAAGAAAAGGAGTGGGTGCCCAGGGTGAAAGTGGTGATATCCTCATACCTGGAAAAAGGGGCATGACACGAGAGCAATTCAGTAATATAATTGGATCAGTCAAAAAAAGAAAAATGATGAATAGATGATAGCGATAACAAAAGCAAAGGGGTGAGGAATTACCTCGAAGACGGCCCAAAATCCCACGGCAGACTTCGAGTCCCCGGTCGTGACCCGAGAGAAGTTGTACATCAGCCAGGCGTATCCCGCCCCTCCCCAATCATGCCTGGGAACATCGCCCCAATTATCCATCACACTCAACAAGGGCAGGCTGACCCGTCCCCCACTGGCATTTGTAAAAAGGGTCTTGCCCAGTAGGAGTAGGAGGGTGATGCGAGCTAAAACGATCGCCCGCTTTGGCGTGATGTAAAGCACCCGATGTGGCTAGCCCAGGTCCACCAACTCATCAGCAGAAAATAGGGAGGTCAGCAAGGACATCTTAACCTCTGCGCCATGGGTCTGCCCACGAGGAGGATAGGCCCCGATCAATCGGATGATGCCCTCCTGGCTCGGTACTGCCAT
This sequence comes from Chloranthus sessilifolius, assembly GCA_021018995.1. Lineage (NCBI taxonomy): Eukaryota > Viridiplantae > Streptophyta > Magnoliopsida > Chloranthales > Chloranthaceae > Chloranthus > Chloranthus sessilifolius. The sequence continues at coordinate 56,318,357 of CM037593.1, read as the reverse complement.
GGTTGATATCGGGACTCCACCAATCCTAATGCCAGTAAGCATGGCCCAATCAACAGGCGTCAGCATCAACTCGGCGTACGACATGTGGAACGCCATGGTCTCGGGACGAAACCTCTCAATAAGGGCCTTCGGATAGGCAACATCAACCCTCATGGTAGGGCAGGACAAGAACTCCCCAAAGCCCACCTGCTCCAACAAAACTTTCACCACGAGGAGGACATAAAGGTAAAACTCGTGGAAGTCGAGCCACCCCCCGCGGAATACAGAGTTGAGCAGCTCCTGCTCCCAAAGAAATACACATCAGATGGTAGAGGTAAAGAAAAAAAATGCGCAAAGGAAAGAAACTGAACCTATCTTTTACCTTGCCCACTATTTCAAAATTGGAGATATGGGTGTGCCACTAATGGGCGAGGCCGACCTCGGCAGCCTCACCCTGCATCTCGAACCATGGGCCCGCTCTCCGCTCCACCCAGAGGAACTGCTCTCCCCGCGGACCATACACTATCTTGGGCCCCTCCTCGTGGCCCTCCTCGGGAACGTACTCATCACCGCCCAACATGCTAGGGCAACAAAGCAGTCACATCAAAGCAGATTAGTGACAAAGGAACTATTCATAAGCACAACATTAAGGGAAGGTAAGTATGCTCACCCTCTTTTTGTTCATTATCAGAAAATAAAGATACACACATACATAAGCCAAAAATAAACAAATAAATCCCTTTTGGATTGAAAAGGCAAAAAAAAAAGTCCTTCATTTTATATTCCTAAAATCCTAAAAATAAAAAAATCATTTCTTCATGCCTCTAAAATCAGGAAACAAATAAATCTTTCCTTCTGTTTAGAAAAACTAAAAAAAAAAAGAGTCCTTCATTTTATATTACTAAAATAATAAAAACAAAAAAATCATTTCTTTACGCCTCTAAAATCAGGAAACAAAAAAAATCTTTCCTTCTGTTTAGAAAAACTAAAAAAGAAGAGTCTGTCATTTTATATTCCTAAAATCATAAAAATAAAAAAAATCATTTCTTTATGTCTCTAAAATTAGGAAACAAAAAAATCATTGCTTCTATTCAGAAAAACTAAAAAAAAAAGAAGTCCTTCATTTTATGTTCCTAAAATCATAAAAACAAAAAAGTCCTTTCTTTATACCTCTAAAAATCAGGAAAAAAAAAATCTTTCCTTCTCTTTAGAAAAACTAAAAAAAAAAAGAAGTCCTTCATTTTATGTTCCTGAAATCATAAAAACAAAAAAATCCTTCTTTGTACCTCTAAAAATTAGGAAACAAAAAAAAAAAACTTTCCTTCTGTTTAGAAAAACTAAAAATAAAATAAAATAAGTCCTTCATTTTATATTCCTAAAATCATAAAAACAAAAAATCCTTTCTTTATGCCTTTAAAATCAGGAAACAAAAAAAATCTCCTTCTTTCATGTTTAGAAAAACAAAGGTAAAAAAAAAAAAACAATAACAAAAAAAAGACAATGAAATCCTTTTCTTCATGGACCATAAAATCAAGAAATAAGAATCCATCTTGCATACTATAAAAAAACAAACACCAAAAAATCCTCCTTTTGTGTCCACAACACACAGTGGAAGAGTGTCCATCTGCAGGGCAATACCCTGAGTACATGATGGAACAGGCTGCTGCTGCCCAATCATTTGGCCAACAACAATCTAGTGGCTACAACAAACAGCCATATGGATACCAACACCAAAATGCTGGTTACCAATGGAGAGACCACCTAAATTTGAGATGGAGACAAGACAATTATATGCAGCCACAACAGATGTTGGCCTTACCTCAAAGGCCACAGTAGGAGTTTAACCAGGGTTATGCCCCAAGGTCAAATTTTCAGCATCAGCAGCAGCCCCAACAGTAAAATCAGTTGGTAGTTCCCCCACCTCTGCCCCGTAGTGCTTCTTTCGAGGACCAAGTTTTGACCCAATTGCAGAGCCTTGGACCCTTGACTCAGATTGTGACTTCTCATAGTCAAAGCATAAAGAAAATAGAAGAGCAGCTTTGCCAAATAGACAAAGCCTTGGCCAAAAGAAAAGAGGGCAGGTTGTCAAGCCAGCCAATAGCCAACCCTAAAGGCCAATATTCGATTGGAGAAGACTCCTCAAATTTTGAGGGGGTTAATGCCATCACAGCCCTAAGGTCTAGCAGGCTGGTAGACAACCAGGTGGGAAAGGAACAAGGAGAGGTCATTCCCAAAGAACTGTCGAGTAAAAGTGATAAGGACTTTGTTAGAGCACAGTCGCTACCTTCAACAAGGGAAAAATAAAGAGGCTGTAGTTGAGCCTCAGCAGAAAATAAAAGATGAAAAAAGAAAAAAATAAAAGTTCAGTCATAGGCTTGCAGTTGAGGAATCAGCAGTCCCTCAGCTGCCATTTCCTCAAGCTTTGAGTGGCCCAGCTCCTTTTGATAAGGGGAATGCACAGATAGAGGAAATGATAGAGAACTTTAAGCAGGTAAAAATTAATTTACCCCTGCTTGATGCAATCCGACAGGTCCCAGCCTATGTAAAATTTTTGAAAGACCTTTGTACTCAGAAAAGGAAGGTCAGAGGCCATTTGTCCAAAAAGCTCATTGCAACTGATACGGTTAATTCTGTATTAAGCATGACAATGCCAAAGAAGTTGCAAGACCCATGGATACCCACTATTCCCTGTATAATTGGAGACCACACAATTGGAAGGGCCCTTCTAGACCTTAGAGCCAGTGTTAACCTGCTGCCATACAGTGTGTATCAGCAGCTAGGTTGGGGGAGCTAAACCCCCCCCCCATTGAGCTATTGATGGCTAATAGGTCTGAAAGGAGACCCATGGGAGTGGTTGAGGATGTCTTAGTAGGGTTAGACAAGTTCTTCTACCCTGCAGACTTCCTTCTTTTGGACATGGGTTACAACAAGAGTACATCCCCGATACCTGTTATTTTGGGCAGACAATTCTTGGCCACTGCAAATGCATGCCTTCAATGCAGGTTTGGGATCATGGAGGTAACTTTCAGACATATGAAAGTTGAGCTTAATGCGTACAACAATGCAAAGTACCCTCAGCTAGACAATGAGGAATGCTTTGCAGTGGATGTACTAGAAGTTGTTGAAGAAGAACTGCCCACTCTGCTGGAGTGGGGAAACATTATCACAAATTTAACTGAAGTTTGAAACATGGTAGAGGAAGGAAGCCCAACTTTAATGCCAGAAGACATGTCCACATTGAAGTCTTCTTTGGGCTAAGTGCAGCATTCCATGTGGAAACCTACATTGTTGCCCCTTCCTCAAACCAACAAAGCACCAATCCTGCCATCCATCCAATAAGTCCCTGATCTGGAGCTCAAGAAGCTTCCAATTACATTGAAATATGCTTTCCTTGAGAAAAATAAAAAACTTCCTGTAATTATCTCCTCTTCTTTTACCAATGAGCAAGAGGAGGAATTGCTAACAGTTTTGAGGAAGCACAAGAAGGCAATTAGCTGGACCATTGCTGATCTAGGAGGGATTGATGCATCAATCTATATGCATAGGATCCATCTAGAGGAGGGCTCAACACCCTCCAGGGAAATACAGAGGAAACTAAATCCTCACATGAAGGAGGTGGTCCTAAAAAAAATCATCAAATTGCTGGATGCTGGGGTAATTTACCCCATTTCTGATTCTGAATGGGTGGCACCTATTCAGGTGGTGCCCAAGAAGTCTGGCATAGCAGTAATAACAACTAAGTCTGGAGAGCTAAGGCCAGCCAAGGAGACCACTGGCTGGAGAGTTTGTATTGATTATCGAAAGCTCAACTCCAAGATCAGAAAAGACCACTGCCCTCTCCCCTTTATTGATCAAATTTTGGATAAGTTGGCAGGGAAAGCTTTTTACTGTTTTCTTGATGGGTACTCAGGGTACAACCAGATCCCTGTGCACCTTCTTGATCAAGAGAAAATTACATTTACTTGCCCCTTTGGCACCTTTGCTTACAGAAGGATGCCTTTTGGGCTGTGTAATGCCCCAACCACCTTTCAGAGGTGTATGTATGCCATATTTTCTTATATGATTAACAAATTCTTGGAAATTTTTATGGATGATTTTTTTGTTTATGGGGACAGTTTTGGCCAATGTCTGCAACACCTCAACTTGGTCTTGCAAAGATGTGAGGAGATCAATTTGGTCTTAAGTTGCGAAAAGAGCCACTTTATGGTAACACAAGGTATTGTGTTGGGCCATGTAGTCTCTAAAGACGGGATTGAGGTAGATAAGGCCAAAGTTGACCTCATTGCAATTTTGCCTCCTCCAAGAACAGTCAAACAAATCAGGTCTTTCCTTGGACATGCTGGATTCTACAGGAGGTTCATCAAACACTTCAGCAAAATTGCTAAACCATTGTGTCACCTGCTCTGCCAGGATGTGTCCTTTGACTTCTTTGCTGAATGTCTTAAGGCTTTTGAAACTTTGAAATTTGTCTCACCTCTGCCCCTGTACTCCAAACACCTGACTATACACTGCCCTTTGAGCTGATGTGTGATGCATCCGACTTGGCAATAGGTGCTGTTTTGGGTCAGAGAAAAGATAAGCTGCCAGTGGTCATTGCCTATCTCAGCAAATCACTTGCTGAAGCTCAGCTGAATTACACAACAACTGAGAAAGATCTTCTGGCAGTGGTTTTTGCTGTGAATAAATTTAGACCTTACCTACTTGGGTCTAAAACTATAATCTTCACTGACCACTCAGCATTGAAGTACCTATTGTCCAAAAAGGATGCGAAACCCAGGCAGATTAGATGGATACTCTTGTTGTAGGAGTTTGACATTGAAATCAAGTACAAAAAGGGTGTAGAAAATGTGGTGGCTAACCACTTGTCCAGAATTATTTTGGAAAAAGGTGTTGATGACCTTGCTACAAATGCTGTCTTCCCGGATGAGCAATTGTTTGCCATCCAATCCTTGGTTCCTTAGTATGCACATATTGTCAACTATCTAGTTATAGGCAAGATTCCTGCCCATTGGACAAAAATGGACAAAGACCTGTTTTTCTCACAGGTCAAATTCTTTTTCTGAGACAAACCTTGCTTATACAAGTATTATGCAGACCAAATCATCCGGAAATGTGTTCCAGAAAGTGATGTCCATAGTATTTTGGCCATGTGCCATGAAAATGCCTGTGCAGGCCACTTTAGTAGAAGAAAAATAGCTAACAAAGTCTTGCAGTGTGGGTTCTATTGGCCTTCTTTATTAAGAGATGCCATTATACACTGCTGCTCCTGTGAAAGATGTCAAAAATTAGGAGGGCTGTCTAAAAGAAACTTAATGCCTTTGTAGCCCATCCTTGTTGTGGAACTGTTTGATGTCTGGGGTATTGATTTCATGGGCCCCTTTCCTCCTTCAAATGGTTTTCATTTTATCTTAGTGGTAGTGGATTACGTTTCCAAATGGGTAGAAGCCATTGCCACAAGAACTAATGATAATCAGGTTGTCCTCAAGTTTATAAAGCAGAATATCTTCTCAAGATTTGGCACCCCTAGAGCCATTATCAGTGATGGGGGTAGCCATTTTCTAAATGTAAAATTTCGAGAGCTTGCTCAAGAAATATTCTGTTACCCATAGGATTGCTACTCCCTACCACCCACAAACCAGTGGACAAGTTGAAATTTCAAATAGGGAGATCAAGCACATCCTTGAGAAAACTGTGAGGACTGATAGGAAGGATTGGGCTGACAAGCTTAATGATGTACTGTGGGCTTATAGGACTGCCTATAAGACTCCCATTGGTATGTCCCCATTCAGACTGATTTATGGTAAGGCTTCTCATCTCCCCGTGGAGTTAGAACACAGGGCCTATTGGGCCATTAAACATTTAAATCTAGACCTAACTTCTGCTGGTCATCACAGGTTGCTGCAGCTGTCAGAATTGGATGAGCTAAGGATGGATGCGTATGCCAATGCCCGGATCTATAAGGAAAGGTCCAAAGCTTTCTTTGACAAGGGTCTCTTGAGAAAGAGTTTCATAGCTGGTGACAAGGTTTGGTTGTTTAACTCCAAACTTAAATTTTTTCCTGGCAAATTGAAATCCAGATGGGAAGGTCCCTACATTGTCATAAGTGTTTCCCCATCTGGTGCTGTGGAAATCAAGGATCCTAAGTCTGGGAGAACCTTGAAGGTGAATGGTCAGAGGCTTAAGCCTTATTTTTAAAAACCTGTCGAACCCATGGACACCATTAACTTTCAAGGGGATCCTTCTTTAAACTGATCCATGGTTGTGTGCCATTATTATATCATACGTACTTTGGTTTTAGTAGATTTATCCTGCTTTCTTTTGTTCAAATTCTCTAGGAAATTTTAGTGGTCCCACCTGAATCTGGACCTGTCTGATTTGAATATTTTTTATGCTTGGTTTGATGATTAATGCTCTTGGATTGATTATTTTGATTGAGTGCATAATATGGGAGGGTGATTTTTGTTGTCTTTGCTTGAATGATTAATTTTTAATGTGTCTAGAGGTACCCATGGTGAGAGTCAGGCCCAGGATCTAGCCACAGCACAAATGGAATTCATAGAACAGAGAGCACATACTCTCTATTTTATACTTTGCTATCGCTAGGTCCAAAAGGAGGCCTGAGAGACTCTCGCGCAGTTCACATAGAACCATTCAATAGTTGTCGCGAGATTCAAGTGCACCTGAGAATCTCTCACGCAATCCACATAGAGTTTTTCATTAGCTATCGTGAGATTCAAAGCCTGTCGCGGGGTTCAGCAGGAAGCTTGGGAGACTCTCGCGCAATTCAAAAAGAATACTTCATTAGTTGCCGCAAGATTCAAAGGCTATCGCGAGATTCATAGGGAACCTCAGAGCTTTTCGCGCAATTTAAAAGGAGACCTGGGAGCCGCTCGCAGAATTCACATGAAATTCTTCATATACTGTCACGCACCCCAAGGCCAACCTGGGAGATTGTTGTGCAATCTAAGTTGAATCGCACCTTCGCTAGGTTCATTTCCAATCCCGCGACTAGATGTTCGAAAGCGCACCGAGCTTCGCGATAAGTATTTTAACTCCACGCTTGTCACTCTTTCTAGTTTCCCTTCCTTCACTCTGTGAATCCCTAGCTTCTGGCGCTCTTCTACCTCTCTCCTCCAGCATCCACTCTACAACCTATCATTCACACTAAGAATCAACAGATTTGTTCCTAGCATCACCCCCATCTATTGCCCTCTGCTCAGAGATCTCGCAGTGCCCTGTGCGTCAAATCAAACCAAACCCTAGGATTTTAGGGTAGGCACTCAGATCTCAATCTCCCTTTCTCATCCTTCAAGGTAGCATTTGGAATGCCCCCAAGAGTGCACCAAAGAGAAAAGGGAAGGATAAGGCCCTTGTTGAGCCTGTGACTAAGAAGGTCAAAACATCCAAGGTACAGAAAAAAGGGAAGGAAGTGGTTGAGGAGGTGGAGGAGCCAACCCCTGAGTTTTCTACTCCTTCAGAGCTCATGGCTTCAATCCCCTTGGAGCCTAAAATAGCTTTTGACCTGCCATTCTTTGAGAAGGAGCCTCTCTCCGCCCCTGCCGTGTAGTTAATGAGCAAAGCGGGCCTTACACCCTTGATGAGAGGAATTTCAGCATTAGCCCACCCTACGCTAGGGTAACTCTTTTACCAGCACATCAGGGTCAAAAAGGACAAGGACGGACAAGTATGCTTGTTGGTGCTGATTGACGATGTTGAGATGCTAGTGAGCCTCAAAGTGATTGCGGAAGTATTAGGCATCCCAGCCGTATTTGACCCTAGCTATGGATATGGCCCCCCTTGAGCGCCTCGATTGATACAATTGCAAGGGCTTTGACAAGAGGATTAAAGGCCGCAGGGGATTTGATAGGAGGAAGAGAATTGGAGCCCGAACTCCTCTTCATTGACCAAGTCCTGCGAACGAACATTTACTGCTCAGGACATCAGCAGGAGAGGAGAACTCCCATTGCAGATGCTGTCTATTCTTTCTCTCTAGGCCATGGCTTCCATGCAGCCTGGCTCATCTTTGAGGCAATGAAAGACCTAGTGGAGAAGATAGGGAAGAACAAGAAGCCTCACACACTCCCCTATGCCAAAATCATTACCAAGCTACTTTTGAAAGGGGGGTACAAGATAGCTAAAAAAGAGGGGACTACAACCCTTGCCCTTACTACATTTGCTAAGAGGTAATGAGGAATCAGCAGGAGCCTGATGGAGGCCCAGAAGAAGAAGAAAGCTGAGGCTCAAGTCCCTCCCAAGCAAGCTGCTGAGGAAGATGTCCCAAGGTCTACCCCTGCTACCAAAGAGGGGCTTCCAGAGCCTGTCGTGACCGCCACTGCTGCTGCAGCCACCTCAGCCACTCCACCTTTTTCTCCAGCATCCACTACCCCTATTTCATCTATCTGTCACCCTCCTCTGTCCTCATCATCTATGCCCACTCCCCCTTCACCTGTGATTGGTACCTGGGAGGACACCACCCCCATGTCAGCCCCTCCCCATCCCCTACCTTACCTCAATACACAGCCCCAATACCCCCATCATCTTCACATAAACCTGATAGCCCTCCCCTCATTTCCTACAAGAAATGGAAAACCACTGAGACAACCCCCACAATCTCCCAGACACCACCCATAATCCCTTTTATTCCCACTGACACACCTCACATTGACCCCAACACCACTCCCGCCATGCCTACTACATCCCCCCTCACAGACATTGACTTAAACCTAAACACAACCATAGGATTCCAAGCCTTTATGGCTAGTTTCCTTGACATCATGCCAGGCCAATACACCCCCCTCCCGGACTCCCCAATTACCTCACAACAGCACTCACCAGAACCCCACTCTCCCCCTCCCTCCACTTTCCATCATGCCCCTTCCTCACCTTTCCAACCTGTGCCGTCATCTACACAAACTCAACCTCCTAGCCTAGACACACTGACACTCATCCTCTTCCTCATCCAAGACATCCAATCCCAATTATCCACCACTACACACACCCAGGACTAGATGTAGACTGAACTCACATCCATCTAATCCACCCTACAGACATTAACCAACCCACCCATCCCTCACCCATCCACTTCATCCCTCCTAGTCCTTTCCACTGACAAATAGACCCAAACTGAATCCATCTCTGACTCCCAACCTCATCCAACAATCATAATCCCTTTTATCCCCCCAACCCCCCCATTCCCTTTCATCCTTTTCACCATTTCTTTTTTTCCTCCCCCACCACCACCTACCCCTAGGGAGCCTACTTCATTTTCTTTCCCCCTATACCCTCCATCCCACCTCTTATCCTACCCCCTCCAACATTCACTGACAAACAGACCCCAACAGACCTAGAACTTGTTCCCCTCCCCCCACAACTAGACTTACCCACTGTTCACCCCCCTAGCCCCACCCAGGACCAATCACAGTTTGCTCCTTCCACTTCCTCTTTGCCCATCGCACCCAAACATTTTTTTTACATCCCTCCCTACCTCACCATCCTCCATGCCATGAGGGAAAATCCATATCTTAGGAAGGATGTCCTGAGGGGCATGGCCCAACTTAGGTAGTCAATTAAGATCCCCCTGCTGCAACAGATTGTTGAAATGAAGAAAGCCCATAGAAAGCAACTATTGGGCATCTCTTTGGGGTGGACTAACATATTGGAGGCCTATAAGAAGGCCCAATCTACAGCTACATATCATCAGCTGAACGTGGAGCTAGAGAAGGCCAACACAACTGCAGAGAAGATGAAGGCCAGAATGTTTGAAAAGAGGCTCAACAATGCCCAGGAGATCTTTCGACTCCAAAAGAAAATCCACGAGACTGACCTCCTCAAACACAAAATCCAGATAGCCTCATTGGAAGCTGCTTTGGCTGCTGCCAGAAATGCAGCTCTAAAGCCCACCACACTCTCTGTTCGCATGCCAAACCCTGAGCCTAAAGCTACTCGAGACCCAGCTGCCCAGCCTGAGGAGGCACAACCAAAGATCCAGCAAGACAATGGGAAGGCCCCTGCTGCCCCTCCTTCATCACCTCCTACAGAGCAGCCTCCACCTACCAAGGCCTCTGCTGCACCTCCAAAAGAGCAAACTTATCCTAAACAGAGGAAAGTCACTGCTAAGAGGACTGCTTACACAGCAACCTCTATAAAAATTGGCAAAGAGCCAGCTGCCCAGTCTGAGGAGGCAAAACCCCCTGGCCAGTCTGAGCCCAAAGCAAAAGGAAAGTCCCCAGTGGCCCCCACTGAGGAAGACAAAGGCAAATCTCCTATGGTCCCTCCTAAACCCAAAACAAGGAAGATGAGGGTGAGGGCACCAAAAGCTCCTACAGCCAAGAAACTACCAGCCCAACCAAAAAAACCTAGGCAGCCTAGAAAAAGGACTCTAGCTGGGAGTAAAGCAAAGAAGAAAAAGAGTCCAACTGAGAAGCAAGCACGGAAAAAAGAGGAAAAAGTTGCCCTTAGGAAACATTCTCAAAAGATGGGTTGGGATTGGTTTACAGATTCAGATTCTGATTCTTCCTCCCCCTAGATTAGATTGTACTTAGGTTTTTCTTTTCGTTCCCTTCCCATCTTCTCTTTGTAATTACAATTATACAGGTTTTTCCAGTTAATAAAATTTTTCAATTTTTTTCTATATTGATCTGTTCTATGTGCTTGTTTATGTTTTTTTTATTTTAGTCTTCATTTTGTTCAATTTTGTCAGTACCATGGGAGATGAATTTAGGGAGGCTATGCTCATTTGTAATAGGAATTCATGTGAAGGTAGATATAAACGGAACTAAATGGATGCAAGTACAAGCCTCAGCACAAATGGTGCCCAGAGGTCGAGTGTTGATCTCGATCAAGGGATTAAAATGGCTTCATTTTCATAATCGTGGGACCTGTCTGAAGCTTCCTCGCAGAGTCCTGAATGCACGTAAAGCAAAATTCCACACCTTCCAGTGTGCTGTCGCGCGATACACAGGATCCCCTTATATACCATGCCTAAATTTAGACCATCATTTACTGTTCGCTCTCTTTTCCCATAATCCGTTGTGCACTTTATCATTCCCCACACAATCACAATTTATTGCCAAGCTTGGAAAGGGACAAAACTTTATTACACTGCTTCATTTCCCATCGTCCAAGTCTTTTAAATAGGACATTAGTTCCTCTTCATCTCATCCTTCCTCTACTAAACCAAGCAGTCCGGCCCTCCTCACAACCATGGCGAATGACAAACCCAACGAGTTCCCTAACAAATTCTATCCCATGTGGTTGGACCCCCCACCGCCTAAGGAGCCGGACCAGTTACAATTTCTTTGGGATGAGTATGAACAAGTCCAGCAGATCCTAGCACAGGAGGAGAAGAAAAAGGAGAAGAGAGAGAGAAGAAAAAAGAAATAGAACCACCTGCATCTCCCCCACCGACTCCCCCTTGATCCCTCTCTCCCCCCTCCCTATTTTGTCTATCCTTTTTACATCTTTTTATAATATTTTCTTTATATTATAATGAATGTTTATTTTGGTTCTATACAGTTCAGTTTAGCATTTTTGATTATTTCCGTTTCTCTGTCTTCTTCTGTGTTTCTTTGTTCTATATTCAATCTACTGCACATCCAGTCTAGCCTTTGAACATGGTTTGGGGGTGTGGCAGGATAGGTCTACCAATAGAATAGTTAATTTTAGTGCAGTAATGGTGGTATAACTGGGATGAATAAAGTCAATTTCCACTTAACTTGACACAATGAGGAAACTTGTAAAAAATTATAATATTTTTGCAGACTTGTCAAAACTGGACAAGTTAAAATCTTGACACCACCATGAAGCTAACATCAGAAAAATTTTCAGTTAATACTCAGTGAACCTAAGAGGAGAGAAACAGATGAAAATACACCCCGTGGGTTAATTTAAGGACCATACATAGTGAGATTTGGCCCATTATTTTCTTTCGAAGAGTGTTTTTGGCATTATTTTTTTTGCTCTAAGGACTGAGTGAATCAAGACTTTTTCATTAGAAGTTGGGCACCTCCAAATCAAAACTAATTGACAGCACTCATGATACTAAGGAAATGATCCAAGGCCTTCATTTGGACAGTTTGAGCATGAAAATTCAACCTTTTAAAATCTGCCCTTTTGCATACACTAGTTGAGCCTTAAAAATCATACTTTTCTTTGACAGACACCAGAATACTTTCACCTTAACCTCATGGCCTGATTCAACCTCACCCTCACTCTGAGAATTCAGAAGGTAAAGGAGAAGAAGTTAAAGATAGTGAGAATGGTCCAACATTCTGGGGAAGGTGAAGAAAAGCAACTTCTAAATAGCTATGTATCAATGGTATTTGTGTGGCAGTTCATCATAAAAAAAAATAAATTATAAGAAGATTGAATAAAAATAAAAAGAGAAAAAGAACGAGAAGTCTAGAGAAGAACATCATCTGAAAATTAAAAAGAAGAGGAGAAGCTGGCCACTTTGATTCTGGAATATATCAAGTAAGATGAAGTTCTACTGAAATGAAGGTTGTGAAGTCATGAATCACTCCTTACCTTGCTGATTTCTTAATTTGGATTCCCTTTTTACCCCTTGATTCTTTACATCTCTCACCCATAAGCCATATTACAACCCATTCAGAAAGACCTTGTGGATCCAAAGTAAAATGAGCTGTCATGTGGAGATAAGGAGTTGTCCAGTCTATGGTGAAAAGTCACGAGGATGTCAGAAATTAGAAGGTTTGCCTATGCTCATGCTTGCAGGCCCATTTGGGGTCTGTAACTGCTCTTGAGCTATTTTGAATGTGAACACCCTCAGATTTTTAATGTTGAGAGATAGCCCTGGTGAGAATGGGTCTAAATTTTGACTTCATTGGGGTTGCATCCAACCTGAATCTTGAATTTAAGGCAAGCTGGGTACTGATTTGTACACATTGAATTTCTAATGTAAAATGAATGGTGGTGATGCAAACACATGTTAACATTTGAATTTTGAATGGCCAGCAAAACTGCTATAGTTTCCTCTAAGTGTTAAAGAATGGGTGTGGAATGATGCTTTGTACATTTAAATCTGTGTTGTCATTAACTGCACTATACTTAACTGTTCTAATGGTGAAGTTTGTGAGTGTCTTCACTGAAAACCTTCAGGAGACTTCACTCCTCCACTACGGATCACCTAGGGGTTTAAAAGGCTTGGTACATATGCTAAATGTACCCGTGATCCCTACGAAAGTGGCATTTAATTAGTTACAACTTTGCTAAGGGACTAGCAAAGATTAGGTATGGGGATGTGTTAAGACCTGAAAAGTACCACTTTTCACCCCTTAACTTAATCTCTGTTAGACCCTTAATCATATAATAAATGTGTTTTAAGTCTATCCTATAGGTAATAAGCAGCTACTGTAAATAAGCCCCAAACCATGCCATGAAGCCTACTGTTGCCCCAGAAGTTTCTCAAAAGAAAGAAGGTTGAACACAGACAGAGAATTGGCTACAGCATAGACACATCAAAGTAGAAACAAATCAAGAAGGATGCCTCGCGCAGATGTCATAGGGCTCAATTGAACCAGAAAGAATGCGTCGCAGCTTGTCATGAGCTTTTGAAGGAGCACACCAACCGGTCACAGAGTCTCTGCACCGCTCAGCGTAGATGGATGTCGGAGGAGTAAAAACATATAGTTCTCATGAGTCTTAGTCATAAAGACTCAAGCCATGTACATTTTTAAGAAATGAGTCTCCAACCTTCGCGCGATTCACTAAATAGAGAGAGCTCCAGGCATTCCTACGCACGGCTGTCGTGCAGTGGCCACGGGATACAAACTTTCATGGAATTGCTCGCACGATCCAAAAGCACATGCACATTGTTTGTTCGTGAGGATAGCCGCGGGATTCACCAAGTAACGAACTGCGCGCGCAACTCCCGCGCCATTCAAATGGAAAGAGCAATCTCGCAACGACCAGAGCATTCCCGCGACAACCAAAATATTAATCCCGTGACTACAAGAGCTTCAAGTCAAAGCAACCCCACAATGCCAATTCTATCACGCGATAAGACCTAAAAAGCCTTTCTACCTAGCGAGGCTCGGGTTCTTAACTTCTCCCCACTTCTGCAGGGGCAATCTGGGAACTTCTAGCAATTAGGGCATGCACTCCAATGCTCCAATCTCTGTGCACACGCCCTGAGGCATCCAAGGGATAGGAATGGGCCTTGCATTAATGAAATTAGAGTTTTTCTAACCCTAATTCTCACACAGCTGACTGCTATATAAGCTTAAGCCTAGTTTAGGTTTAGGGGACTTTTTGAACTTGACTTCTGTACTCCTTAAAATCGACTGTAGAATTACAGTAGGATAAGGTTAGGGTTTAGGAGTTTTCTTTTTTCTTTTTCCTTCTCTCCATAGTCCAGCACTTGCTGGCTATGCCTTTGTATGATTATTTGGTATAGTTTTATTGGAATTTTGTAATAGGATCTATTGCATGTATGGTATTGGTGTTTTGTGAGTTGTTTTGTACAAGGCTGTTGCCTTGAGATCCTCCATAGCTAAGTTGTATTGTAAGTAATGGAGGATTGTCTTTAAGGTTTTACTTAGATCCAAGTGACCTGTGTGTCCAGGTTAGGCACATTGCATGCCTAGCCCCACCACAGGACCCACTAAATCTGAATCCCCATGGGATCTTGAGCTGGTAGCCTTGTGAACATGGTGGCGGCAACAATGTTCTTATTCTGTCTTAGACCTCTGTGAGGAGGGTAACCTCTGTGGATAGTTTGTGACCATTCAAGTGGATAGGTTATAGCCCTAGGGTGAGGCCAATCCACAGATCTAAGTCAGATTCTTCTTCTCTGCACTTGTGCTTGTAGCCTTGGGAGAGATTGTGCCGAGACAGACTCCCCTGTATTTGTATAGACCCACCATTAGATGGCAGATCTAATCTGGTTGTAGAGATTGTAGGCTTGTGACTGGATCACTGCTGTCTTTCTAAAGCAGTGAACAGCCAAGCTTGAAAGCTAGTACTCAAACTCTTATTGGTTCTGTGTGTCCAGGCTAGTGCACGTTGTAGGTCTAGCCCCACACACAGAACTTCAGAGGTTGAGGTTCCTATGGATTCTTGAGCTTGTAGCCTGGATGAAGTAGTGCCTACAATGATAAACTTGTTCTGACCCATCTCTGGATTGTGGTTCCCCTATTGGATAGTCTGTGACCATTTAAGTGGACAAGTTATAGCCATAAGGGATTGGATCATGGCAAAGGGGTGAGTTGGATCCTTTCTCCTCTTTGGTGATAATGTAGCCATTGGACAAGATTTCTATAGCAGTACATCCGAGTATGAGTTATAAGACCCATCTGACCTGTATCTAATAGCATACTTCTCACCCTTTTATATTTATTTTCTCACACTCCATCATTCTTCTCAACCCTTTCTGTAGTTTAGACATTAAGTTACCTTAGGATTTAGACTACAGTGACCTTAAATCCCCTTCCATTTAGGATTGCCAGATCTGGAGGGCCTACTAAAGATAGCTCCCTTGAAGCTTTAGATCAACTTTCCCTTTGGGACAAACTCTTACTTATCAAAACTTGCTACAACAGGCCCTGTATCTAGCGGGCCTGCGAAATCCTGCTAAGCAGGGAACGCAACTCCTTAGCCCGGGTACACTGCAAGGCACAGTCAAGGACAAGATCAGTCAAGGGGCCAATGATAATGAAAAAAAGAAGAGAGAGAGGAGTCAAGTAGTCAGGTACTCTCCATCTCCACCTCCCGAAGCTCCGCCAGATGATGATGGTACTCCGCATATTCCATAGCCGAGTTGAAGTCCTACGATACAGTATTCAATTGTTAGAACACCCTTGAAAGCATGTACCGAAGGAAACCAAAATAAAGGAGAAGCGATTCATCTTAAAACTCACCCCAGGGACCACATCAGGAGGAGGAACGCGGACCACCTCGACAGAGAGTCGTGCCTGTCTGTCTATGTTGGCACAGAGGTCTGAGAGGAATCCATTGTCAAGACGCCAAAAGGTCCCATAAGCTACAGATGGACCCCCACTAGGGACACCTGCCTGAGAGGTACCCGACGGACCAGCACCTGATGAACCCTCATTCGAGGGACCTGCACCAGAAGGACCAGCACCAGAGGGATCTACCCATCACATGTCAGCAACACTCGGCCCACCTTCACCGTTCGAACCATCTCTCGGAGCAAACTGTGAACCAGACAAGAATCTATTCAGATAAGACTAAGGCCGAGTAAAAGTGAAAGAGAAACTAATCCAAGCTGAGAAGAAGTTAACTGACCAAGTGGGCCCCTAAACGCAAGGAAATTAGCGTTAGGGACAAAACGCAGCAAGATGAATTGGTAGGGCAGGCACTCCTACCAGGCATGATAATCCCCAGCAACATGGAGAGCGCGAATGGGGAACCCATTGTTGAAAAAGGCCTCTGTCAAGTCCTCAATACTGCCAGTAAGACTCCAAAGGTCAGCCGGTGGGTCCACGGGTATGGCGTAGTAGCCCTGAAACTGGTGCACCACCCACTCCCCCAAATAGTAGCATTTGGCCCACGCTCCATAGAAGAAGACGACGCGGCGATTTTTGAATAGGTTGGAGGCACCCACGACTGCTCGATCCCAGAAGGGGGATGTCAGGTACAGATCAGGGAGGATCTGCTCAAAATCAAAAAGCAAGAGAGACCAAGTAAGCAACACCTCAATCAAAGGAAATGCCCAAGATGAAAATGAACAAGGGTTGAAAAGTTATCACCTGCTCAGGCACCATCAAATCAAGCTGAGACCTTAGGCCCATTTCCAGGTGCTTTAGGCCCACATCATGACGTCGGGCCTGATGCGAGTTGCTAAGGAGGGGATAGGTGAGCACCTCCAAGAAAAGGAGTGGGGGCCCAGGGTGAAAGTGGTGATATCCCCATACTTGAAAAAAGGGGCATGACACGAGAGCAATTCAGTAATATAAATGGATCAGTCAAAAAAAGAAAAATGATGAATAGATGATAGCGATAACAAAAGCAAAGGGGTGAGGAAGTACCTCCAAGACGGCCCAAAATCCCACGGCAGACTTCGAGTCCCCGGTCGTGACCCGGGAGAAGTTGTACATCAGCCAGGCGTATCCCGCCCCTCCCCAGTCATGCCTGGGAACATCGCCCCAATTATCCATCACACTCAACAAGGCCAGGCTGACCCGTCCCCCACTGGTATTTGTAAAAAGGGTCTTGCCCAACAGGAGTAGGAGGGTGATGCAAGCTAAAACGATCGCCCGCTTTGTCGCGATGTAAAGCACCCGATGTGGTTGGCCCAGGTCCACCAACTCATCAGCAGAAAATAGGGAGGTTAGCCAGGACATCTTAACCTCTGCGCCATGGGTCTGCCCACGAGGAGGATAGGCCCCGATCAATCGGATGATGTCCTCCCGGCTCGGTACCGCCAAGGTAGATATCGGAACTCCACCAATCCTAATGCCAGTAATCATGGCCCAATTAACAGGCGTCAGCATCAGCTCAGCGTACGACATGTGGAACGTCATGGTCTCCGGACGAAACCTCTCAATAAGGGCCTTCAGATAGGCAGCATCAGCCCTCATGGCAGGGCAGGACAAGAACTCCCCAAAGCCCACCTGCTCCAACAAAACTTTCACCATGAGGAGGACATAAAGGTAACACTCGTGGAAGTCGAGCCACCCCCCGTGGAATACAATGTTGGGCAGCTCCTGCTCCCAAAGAAATACACATCAGATGGTAGAGGTAAAGAAAAAAAATGCGCAAAGGAAAGAAACTGAACCTATCTTTTACCTTGCCCGCTATTCCAAAATTGGAGATATGGGTGTGCTGCTGATGGACGAGGCCGACCTGGGCAGCCTCACCCTGCATCTCGAGCCATGGGCCCGCTCTCCGCTCCACCCACAGGAACTGCTCTCCCCGCGGACCATACACTATCTTGGGCCCCTCCTCGGGAACGTACTCATCACCGCCCAACATGTTGGGGCAACAAAACAGTCACATCAAAGCAAATCAGTGACAAAGGAACTATCCATAAGCACAACATTAAGGGAAGGTAAGTATGCTCACCCTCTTTCTGTTCATTATCAGAAAATAAAGATACACACATACATAAGCCAAAAATAAATAAATAAATCCCTTTTGGATTGAAAAGGCAAAAAAAAAAGTCCTTCATTTTATATTCCTAAAATCCTAAAAACAAAAAAATCATTTCTTTATGCCTCTAAAATCAGGAAACAAAAAAATCTTTCCTTCTGTTTAGAAAAACTAAAAAAAAAAAAAAACTCCTTCATTTTATATTCCTAAAATAATAAAAACAAAAACATCATTTCCTTACACCTCTAAAATCAGGAAACAAAAAAATCTTTCCTTCTGTTTAGAAAAACTAAAAAAAAAGAATCCTTCATTTTATATTCCTAAAATAATAAAAACAAAAAAATCATTTCTTTACACCTCTAAAATCAGGAAACAAAAAAATCTTTCCTTCTGTTTAGAAAAACTAAAAAAAAAGAATCCTTCATTTTATATTCCTAAAATCATAAAAACAAAAAAAATCATTTCTTTATGCCTCTAAAATTAGGAAATAAAAAAATCTTTCCTTCTATTTAGAAAAACTAAAAAAAAAAATAAGTCCTTCATTTTATGTTCCAGAAATCATAAAGACAAAAAAATCCTTTCTTTATACCTCTAAAAATCAGGAAAAAAAAAAAATCTTTCCTTCTGTTTAGAAAAACTGAAAAAAAAAAGAAGTCCTTCATTTTATGTTCCTGAAATCATAAAAACAAAAAAATCCTTTCTTTGTACCTCTAAAAATTAGGAAACAAAAAAAAAAATCTTTCCTTCTGTTTAGAAAAACTAAAAATAAAGTAAAAAAGTCCTTCATTTTATATTCCTAAAATCATAAAAACAAAAAATCCTTTCTTTATGCCTCTAAAATCAGGAAACAAAAAAAATCTCTTTCTTTCATGTTTAGAAAAACAAAGGTAAAAAAAAAAAAAAACAATAACAAGAAAAAGACAAAAAAATCCTTTTCTTCATGGACCATAAAATCAAGAAATAAGAATCCATCTTGCATACTATAAAAAAACAAACACCAAAAAATCCTCCTTTTGTGTCCACAAAACCAAAAAAAAAATCCCTCTTTTACAAGAAAAAACTAAAACAAAAAATATTACGTATATATAAATCAATACCTTCGTTAGTTTAAAAAAAAAAACAAAAAAAACAAAATCCTTTTTAATGTTAAGAGAAATAAAAAAGAAAAAAAAAACGTTCTCCTTAATTAATTTTCAATATATATAAAACAAAAATTATTTTTTAGTTAACTTTTCAAAAGCAAAGAAGAAGTTAGAAATTCCCTTTTCCTAAACTAGTTGTCAAAATGATGTATAAAATCCTTGCTTTGAGATAAAAACAAAAAATAACAAAAATAAAACCCCTTTTCTAGGCACAAATATAAAAAAAAATAAAATAAAAATAAAATAATTTATTTACATATATATATATATATTACGCATTAATAAAACCCATAAAATCAAAAAAAAAGAAAAGAAGAAGAAGGCATTATTCATGAAAAATCATTCACACATCATCAATCAATATGCTTACAGCAAAAATAAACCGTTTTTCATCTAGGAATGCAAGATCATGATCATATTTGCAAGAAAAAGCAAGAAAAATCAAAGAAAATAGGTTTTAAATGATTACCTTATGAAGAAAAAGGGGTCTTTGGTCTAGCGTAGGCCCGTGATCGATCCGCAAGTGAAACAACGGCAAAGGGCACGCTAGAGGCAACGTAAAGGAACCCTAAGGGGAGGGGAAATGGTTTTTCTGTTTCAAAGAGGAAGAGGGGGGAAGAATTCGAAATAAGGTCCCCCCAGCCCGAGTTCGAGCTGTTTTAACTACCCAGCCCAACCTGGCGCAACTAATAGTTGCGCCAGGCAAATGTTTGCCTCCCTTTTGCTTGGCACAACTAATAGTTTTGCCAGGCTATTTTTGGCCCCATAATGGCCTGGCGCAACTATTAGTTGCGCCAGGCACTCTGGTCGGGTCTTAGGCCTGGTACGGGCCATATGGGAAGACCGGTCCCCCCCACTTCCTTTTGTTTGTTTGTTCGGTCACTTCCAACAGATGCACGCGCTCCCAAGACGGCATTTCGGTCATTCTTCGACTTGCCAAGAAAGCCGTGCTAAAATAAAGACAGACCAAGGTCAACAAGCACCCCGGTCCTATACACAAGGAAAATAAAAAAATATATATAATCCCCACAGAGTAGTCGAAAATATTCACGAGACAAATCCACATAAAATGATAAAATGCTAAAAAAAATTCACATAAAATAATAACTCCAAAATTCCAAAAATTCACATATCATAATAACTCCAAAATTCTAAAAAATTCACATAAAATAATAACTCCAAAATTCCAAAAAATTCACATAAAATAATAACTCCAAAATTCCAAAAAATTCACATAAGATAATAGCTTCAAAATTAAAAAAAAAATCTAGTTAAAAAATTCAAAATTTTTTTGCATAAAATGATAGAAAAATTAAAAACAGATTTGAACTCCCCAGCGCACAAGCATAAAGCGGTAAACCATCAATATTTTATCAGCAATGCAGCTGTGCCACATCGAAGTCCTGAGTCGGAGGTTCACCTCGGATCTTTGGATCCTGCCTTAAGGCAGGAGCAACGGTATCAGTCTCGGTCAAACAATCAATGTTTCGATCAGGTCAACTCCACTGTTAAACCTTTGCGACGAGCATTTTGTTTTGGACTCATGCGAACTTAAGTGTCTTAAGCTGCAAGTTCCCCATTAGAAAAGATCATTCATTGGTTGAAACCAACCTGTTGAGAATGAGATTGTGTCAATCAAACTATGTGCAACCATGCATTCAGAAGGGTTCATTTCCCTTTTATTTTCTACAGGCTTAAAACCTGTATGGACAGCGGTATCCCTATAAAGTGTACACCATGTGTCTGGGTATCCGTATGATGGTCATTTGTCCCCGTAAATTATACCCGGGCGAGTCTGGGTCGGGGCTTCCATCTCCTTGGTTGTCGCTTATTGCCCCTAATGGGTGCATGTTTATGCATAGTTAATTGATGCTTATGATCATTGTTGGTAGAAACCAGGGTTGGATGTCCCTTTTAGGTTAGCACCCGATAACTGGTTGGATCTGTTTAGTGGTATTTAAAGCTAGACACTATGGGTCATGTGGATCTGAGGCGCGTTTTGAAAAATGGCATGCACTCCTAAAAGGCATTGGGACACCTATTCACTTCGCTCAGGTGGTCATGCTAAGTAAACTTTGGGATCGATGGGTTCGCCCAAAGATCTCAAACCCTGCTTTCAGTAGGGGCACCCGTGAATAATCCTATGAGGTTGTCAAATGCCTTGTAGGATTGGAATCAAACTGTGGAGCCTTGCGTATGTTTACTTCGCGCCTATCTTTGGATGTGGGTCGATCACCCCTCTTACTTACGAAGTTGTTGCATTCAGAATGAATCTCAAACATCAATCACCTTCAAAACATATCGAGAGGCCAATGTTTTTCCCAGCAATTGGGCTTTGGCAACTCATTCCACCTTGGTTATGCCCAGTAATGTCGGTAAGCACTTGGGAACCGATTACCTTGAGAAACGAATGATTACCCTGGCACTCCAGGGCTTTCGTTTTCTCACTGTGTTACTCACCTGATGTTTGAAGTTCATTCTGAATGCAGCGGACCCGTCAGTGATGCCTTGGTCCTCTTCGGATGTCTCTTTTCTTTGGCATTCGATCATTAGTGATCGGATACCAAAGAGGGGCATCTGTAGACACCCAAATTTGGCCCAAGGCCCGATCGAAACACATTTCGAGAGAGGCACATTTCTGAGCTTTTGATGATGTGTATGGAACCCTTAGGAATCACCCTAAACCCTTAAGAATCACCGTAGATCCCCTAGGAACCTACCTCAAACCTTTAGAAACCAACCCTGATCCTTAGAACCCTTTTCAAACCCTAACCTAACCTTCCCAGGCAATAAGGAGGAGGGGTGCACTAGAACTGGCTATGACCCTCTACAGTAACTAACTCTTATACCATTGAAGAGTAGAGGTCGTCAACTTTCCAACGGTCCAAGAATTGCCCCAATCGGAGGTATATATAAGAAGATATGGCAGTCCAAACCCGAAGGGCAGGAAGGTAATTTTAAGGTGGCCCCACTAGGGATTTGGCGCGACTATTAGTCGCACCAGGCTATTTCTCCCCAGAAATGGCCTGGCGCAACTAATAGTTGCACCAGGTATAATTTTTTCCTGGCGCAACTATTAGTTGCGCCAGGCCAATCCTCCCAGATATTAAGCCTGGCGCAACTAATAGTTGCGCCAAGTTTAAAAGGTGGCCCCCACCCCGTGAGCTAACTTCCAGTACTGTTCTTCACTATTTTACTGTGTATTTTCCTGGTACAACTATTAGTTGCGCCAAGCATATGAACAGTAACTATGGGATTATATCCCGAATTTCATGTTTGGGGTTTGACTTGTTGACCACCTCAACCTTTGGGGTGTGTTTTGATAGTTCTGTTGCACCCATTCCTTACCTATTTGCAACCCTCCAAGTGGCCTAAAGCCTCACCCCATCATCCACCATTAGAACCACCTTCACACCTTTCCAAGCTCTCAAAATCCTAGAAAACCTTAGATTTGAGATTACCTAATTGCTAACCCCAATTAGAATCTAAGTAGTCTCCTAATCCATTCCTTTCCTATAAATAGAGCCCCCCACCCCTTGGTTTAGGGGTTGAGAAATTTTCTTAAGAGAGAAAGAGCTCAAAGTGAGAAGTTCTTCCTCCCTTTTGTGTACTATTTTCACCCAAATTCCAGAACCTCCCAACCTCATTTCAAGCTTGTTCATGCATCCAAAACCCTTAGCCTAGGTGTGTGTGATCTCCTAGCCTCCCTTCCCTACCTCTTAGCTTCAAGCCTTAAGAGTTAGAACCCCACTTTCCACCATACAAAGCCTTCAAGAGCTCATCAAAGCAAGCCACGCAAGGCTCCTCTACGGTGCTACAAGGGCCCGAGAGCTCCAGCTCTCCCCTTTCTTCTCCTATCTCTTTCTAGCTCCCTCCATCCTCCCATTTGTGCCGTTATGCCATCGATTTTTCGGTAGGAATGAAGGGGCACAAATAGGATTCTAAGCCCTTTTGGGCAAGAGGAAGTTATTTTCTTTGCTTTTACATTATTTTATTTTTGGCCATAAGTAGAGACCGCGTTAAGTAGGTTGATAGGGTGCCTAACACCTTCCCGATCGATAATCAAAGCCCCTACCCAAGAGCCTTTGGTGTGGACCGGATTTAGAGTCATATTTTTAGCACTTAGGTGCTCATAAAAATGAACTAGGTATCCCGGGACACCGAAAGCTCCGGGTGGCGACTTTATATTTTTTATCGTTAGAGAGCACTTCGTCGCGACGGGAATCGTCCCGATTCCCACGGTTGCACAGATAGGATTGATGATCCTTGTCGATAGGATTAACGATCATCTCGTTCATCTCCTCGACAGGTTCTGGTCGACTCGTCGATTGGTTGTCACAGATCCTGTCGACAGCTTCTTTTCATCCTCTTGACGACTACGCCTAGTAGTTGTCGACAGGATTGGGTGCACTACATGATGGGTTCTCGACAGGTTCCAACAGGAGCTTGATAGGTGCATTCATCCTCTCGACATGTAAATCGATCCTCTCAGCTTCCTTTGTACCTCCAGGTATCCTCTCGACAGGATCCGGATCCTCTCGGCAGCTTAAGAGAACCTCTCGACGACTTTATTTCTATGCTTCTTTAGCTGGCACGCACTTCTAATGTGTTGTCTTTCCTCTGTCTCACCCTCAGCCACCTCTGGGTGGATTCAATCTCCATCCCTTGGCACTGTACTTGGTCTCAGGTGCACCCAGTTGGGTTCATAGCCTTCAATGAGTTTCTCAAGGGCTTTTGGGTTGAACTTTTCTGGTTTTTTATCAAAGAAAAACTAAGAATTTTAAGGCTTAAATGGTGTGTATCAAGGGCAATACAAAGGTGGGACATTTTAAGCTCAAACTGTCCAAGTGATGGCCTTACTTCATGTCCTCAATGTCATGAATGCTGTCAAGCTCTTTCAACTTGGATATGCCTAACTTCTATTGAGCAAAACTAGATCCAATCAGTCCTTAGACTAGAAAAAATTGCCAAAACACTCAAAGAAATTTTGTTCAGGCCCAAATCTCACTGGGTATGGTCTTCCATCAAATTTTTGGGGTGTATCCTCACAGTTTTCTCTCTTTTCAAGTTCACTCAGTATTAATTTTTAAAAATTTCTTACATTTGTTTCATGACAATGTTAGAGTTGCAACACTATTTAGTTTTAAAAAGTTTTTGAATATCCTCTTTTTCAAAAATCAGGTGGGACTTCACTTTATTTTCACAAATTTTGTTTAACATGGCTGCATTAACATTAACTACCCATTGGCATACCCTGCCACACCCCCAAACCTATGAGGAGCAGTGTCCTCACTGATTTAAAAAAGAGAGTGCATGTGCAGCAAGGTAAAAGCAGACACAAAATAAAACAAAACAAAGTAAGAAGCAACATCAAATAGGGTACAAACGATCAATTAAAACATAGAAACAAACAAACATAAAGACATAAAGCAATTCACACAAAATATACTAAAGAAAAATTTTATTTATAACATAAAAAGGTTGTACAATGCAAGGGAAAAGAACTATAAAAATAATATACACAAACATCCTAACTAATGACATGTACAAGGCTAATAATCTCAATTGTTTGCTAGCTCATCCTTGACTTGGACTCCTTTTCCTCTCTCATCTTTATGAGCAACAGTAATTGAACTGGCAGGAGGGGTAGCCATGCCTCTAAATCAAAATTTTACCCCACCCCTTTGATATTCCCAGCAATTGAATTATGTGATCCCTCTCCATTTGACTTAGTTTCTCATCATAGGGCCTCCTAATTGAGGTTCCGAGGTCAGCCATGCCTCTAATAACATCCATTTTGAGGTATGGATCATTTTGCATGGCACTAAGGAGGGCTGGGTATGGAGGAATGGAAAAGGATGTAGGTAGTATGGGCAGGTCTCAGCACTAGAAAAAAGGATGGATGATGGCATGGGTTGGGTGGGGTGCGGATTGAGGGTAAAGGTTGAAGGGCTTCAAGGCCAAGCTTAGTTTGGGTTGGAATTGAGGAGGTGGGAATTAGGTGTTCGACATCTGTGGCAGCATCAGATGTTGCTACTACAGGTGGGGATTGTTGGGGGATGATTTCCAAAGGTGGGGCAATAAGGGGCAGATGGATAGGGACAGGTAGGGGTTCAGGGTCTGTTTTGGTGGAGGCATTGGTGTGCATAAGTGGAGGGATAATAGGAACAGGTTCAATGGGTGTAGTAGCAGGTGTGGTGACAGCTAAGGGTAAGGGTTGGGGAGGAGGTGGTGGGTGTTCCGCCTCAGCAGTGGAAACCACTGCAAAAGGAGATGGAGGTGGGGTGGGTGTAGGAATAGGGACTAGAAGGGTTTGCGAGGTGAGGGTAACAGGGCATATGGTTGATTGGATCGCTTGTAGGCAGGTAACCATGGCAGCTTTGTTGGCTGTGTTAGTTTGGAGCTGGGCAAGGATGGTGGTAAGAAGGGAAAGGATTTGGGTGGAGGCCTCAAGTAGGATATGGGCTTGGGAAACAGGTGGAATGGGGTGAATGGGTTGGAAGGGGGATGTGGGGGCCTGCAGAAAAGGTGGGGAGGCAGTAGGCTGGACATAGGTAGGTAGTGGGGAGTCAGGCAGGGGGGTATATTCATACCCAATGTCCTCCACAATGGAGTCAATTAAGGATGAATATGCCTCAGTGGTTAGGTGATCCAGCTCTTAGGTATGGGTAGGTGAGAAGGAGAAGGTAGGGTTAGTGTCAAAGGGTATGGATAGTGGAGAAGTGGTGAATGGATCAGCTGATGTGGAAGGTGCATGGCTGAAAGGTTCAGCAACTGATATGGATGGGCTAGCTGGAGGTAAGGTAGGGATGGGGTCTATGGTAAGAGGAACTGGTAGAGGTGTGGATGTGGTGATGGTTGAAAGGGTGGCTAAGCTGCTAGGGGGAATGGAAACTATAATGGAAGGTAAAGTAATTGAGATGGATGGTATGACAGAGGGGGAAATGGTGAGGCTGACATCAGAGGAGCTGACCATAGGCAAAATCAAATCGATGGAGGGGATGACTGTGGGTGCAAAGGTCATAGGTGGAGGCTCCAAGCTAGGAGCAACAGATGGGAGCAGAGGCTCAGAGGTGACTAATGTAGAGATCTCAGGAGGAGGTATTGAGGTAGTGGTAGCTATTGGGAGAGGCTCTGACCTAGCAGAATTAGAGGTGCCATGTGCCGCAGCAGAGCTAACTGCTTGTGGAGCTTCTATCTAAGGATCCTCACTTGATTTGTTCTTGCTCTTCCTAATTAAGGTCCTACTGGTAGACCAAGCCCTCTTCCCAAATACTTTTAGAGTCACCTTCAATTAGCTCATCAATTGGGAAAGAAAATTTTTCTCTCTTAAGCAAGACAGTGATTAGCCTGTTGTATGGTAGGCCAGGTAAGGCTTGGACTCTCCAGATTTTGTCATTGACATCAGCCATTGCATCAAATACCAGCTTGGAGGCATTCATAAACTGGCCCTTGGAGAAAAAGTACAGGGCATCCACTATGGGGGTTCTCCTCTCTTGCTGATGTCCACTGACATATATATTCTTTCTCAAAATTGAATCAATGAATAACATGCTGGGGTGTAGATCTCTTCTCCTTAATGACTCCCTAAACCCCATAATGCCTTGAGTGAGGTGCCTAGCCATTGCTTTGAAATGTACATTTTCAGGTTCTGGCAGACCATAGGATGTATCAAAAATAGAGGGAACCCCTAAAACCAACCCTATATCACTGTAATTTACAACAATATCTTGGTGATCAATTACAATCTCCAGACAAGGATCAGTTGAACCTGGCTTGGTCTTCTTCCCGAGGTTCTGATACCACAGCTTGACCAGCCTAGGGTAGGGATTTTCACTTAATGGGGTCAGCATGGGTGTCAGGCCTGCCTTCACCAAATAATTCAAAGTATCTTTACACTCCTCTTCCTTAGAAAATTAGGGGGTGTCAACAATTATCTCTGGAATTTGGCCTAACTTATCCACAAATTCATTGGGAGTAGATAGGTTCACAGGGACTTCAGGTTCCACCTCAGGGTTAGGCACAGGCTCAGGAATTGAAGGCACAGGGTTGGACTTAGGTATAGGGTTAGGTTTTGTCTCAGGGGCCTCCTCAATAATTTCTTCACTAATTTGGGCCTTCTTAGCTTTCTTTGCTTTCCTAGATTTCTCATATTTCTGAGCTTTATCCATGACAAGCTTTCTTTTGGTAGATGGGGTCTCCTTGGGCTGTTTGGTTAGCCTACTAGATTTCCTAGTGGAAGGGGCTTTGAAAAGGGTAGCTAGGGCATCCTCTTGATCAGTCATTGGGCACTCAATCCACACAAATTATATCTCAAAAATTCACAAAAATCTTCTATGACTCAAATGAATTACCACAACAATTACCAATGAAAGTACTGAGCAAGGAAATCACAGAGTGAATGGGGAGGAGGACTTACCAACAGAAACCTAGGGTTTCTCAGATCTGGATGTGCATGACACTAAGTCAGTCTCTAATAGGTGCAAAATATAGCTTTTGAGGAATTGAAGCACTTGGAGCAAGGGCACAGTGGGTGGTGTTGGAATCAGTGAGGTAGAGCAAGAAGAAAGAAAATGAAAATCGGCAGAGAGAAAAATAAAGCTCAGAGACAAGCTGTCGAATGGCTGAATGGAGTTGTCGATAGGTTTAAAATGATGAAAATCAAGTTTTGACAGGATTGGGACAAGGTGTCGACAAGTTGATACAACCTGTCGAAAAGTTAAAAGGGACTGAAGGTCTCGAGAGGTTCACTCAATCCTGTCGACAGGTTCAAGGCTTCAAGAAAAAAAAATCACTTCGAGAGGTTCATAAAACCTCTCGACAGGTACTCTAAACCTCTCGATATTATACTCACAAACCTTCAGAACCTGGCGACAAGTTCATAGATCCTATCGACAATCATCTTTACTCCTTCAGAACCTATCGATAATTGACTTAAACCTCTCGACAGGTCTCAGATCCTGTCGAAATGCATACTGGAAACCTTCAGAACCTGTCAAAATGTTCTCCACTCCTCTCAACAGGTAGTTTCTTAGTTCAAATAGATTTCTACTCAGCTCCTAGTCCATTTGCCACACAAATTTATCAATTCTCCTCAGCTCCCAGTCTTGGAGTTGATGAAACATGCTTCAAACAATTTACGAAGGACTCATGATTTGTAAATGCAAACATAAAGCGCAATTGGCAACCATATTAACAATGCCAATCAGATTTAAAACAAAAACAACAATACACACTGACAAAAATAGAAGTTATGATACATAGTATACATTGTTGAGAATCAATCAAATTTTTACTGGTTCTTGGAGGTGGATGGTCACCACAGGCTCCACCACATTATCAACAAAAAGTTTGAGCCTTTGACCATTCACCTTCATTATCCTATCATCTTTGATATCCTTTATTTCAACAACTCCAGATGGGGATACATGCTCTACCATGTAAGGTCCCTCCCATCTGGATCTCAACTTACTTGGGAAAAATTTCAATTTAGAGTTGAATAACCATACCTTGCTGCTAGCTGTGAACTCTTTCCTTAGCAAATGCTTGTCATAGAAGGCTTTGGTTATCTCTTGGTAGATCCAAGCGTTGGAGTATGCTTCCAATCTTAGCTCCTCCAGCTCTGACAGCTAGAGCCTCCTGTGCATGCCAGCAGAAGTTAGATCAATGTTCAATTCTTTAACAACCCGATAGGCTCTATGTTCTAACTCTACTGGTAAGTGACAAGCCTTGCCATACACTAGTCTGAAAGGGGACATGCCAATTGGGGTCTTATAGGCAGTCCTATAAGCCCACAATGCATCATTAAGCCTCATGGCCTAGTCCTTCCTATCTGCCCTAACTGTGATTTCTAGGATGTGCTTTATCTCCCTATTTGAGATTTCAACCTGCCAACTAGTTTGGGGGTGGTAGGGAGTTGCAATCTTATGCGTAACAGCATACTTCTTGAGCAAGCTCTCATAATTTCTATTACAGAAATGGCTGCCCCCATAACTGATGATGGCTCTAGGGGTGCCAAATCTTGAGAAGATATTTTCTTTGATAAATTTTAAGACAACCTAATGGTCATTAGTCCTTGTGGTAATGGCTTCCACCTATTTGGACACATAGTCCATTGCCACAAGGATAAAACTATACTCATATGAAGAAGGAAAAGGGCCCATAAAATATATTCCCCAGACATCAAAAAATTCAACAACAAGTATAGGATGTAGAGGCATGGAGTTTCTTTTTGAGATACTTCTCATCTTTTGGCATCTTTCACAAGCTTTACAATGCTGCCATGCATCCTTGAAAAGAGTGGGCCAATAAAATTCACTTTGGAGCACCTTGGCAACAGTCTTGTTCCCACTGAAGTGGCCTCCAGAAGCCTGTTCATGAAACATGGTTAGTATGTTGTGGAAATCCTCATCAGGGACACATCTCCTGACAACTTGGTTTGTACAATGCTTGAACAAGTATGGATCCTCCCACATGTAATGTCTGATCTATGAAAAGAGCGGCTCTTTGTCCATTTTATTCCAATGTGTGGGGATCTTACCCACAGCCAAGTAATTCACAATGTTCGCAAACCAAGGTGTAGGGGTGCTCATAGTGAACAGTTGTTCATCAGGGAAAGAGTCATTGATAGGCACCCTATCAAACTCCTCAGTTAAGATCCTGGATAAGTGGTCTGTAACCACATTTTTAACCCCTTTCTTATCCATAATTTCATGATCAAACTATTGTAATAGGAGGATCCATCTGATTAATCTTGGCTTAGCATCTTTTTTTGACAAAAGGTACTTTAGGGCTGAGTGGTCAGTGAACACCACTATCCTAGATCCCAACACAAAAGACCTAAATTTTCTAAAGTATAGACAATTACCAACAATTCCTTCTTAGTTGTGGTGTAATTTAACTAAGCATTAATCATGGTTTTGCTTCCATAAGCAATCACATAAAGAGCCTTATCCTTCCTTTGTCCCAAGACTGCACCGATAGCAAAATCTGATACATCACACATTAGTTCGAATGGTAAAGAAAAATGAGGTGCTTGAAGGATAGGTGTAGAGGTTAAACAACCTTTCAAAAGCTCAAAGGCATGGAGACATTCATCATCAAACTCAAAGGGAACCTCTTGACACAACAGGTGACAAAGAGGTTTTGTGATGTTGCTAAAATCCTTGATGAATCTCCTATAGAACCCAGCATACCCCAAGAAAGATCTGACTTATTTCACAGTTTTTGGTGGGGGTAAGTGTGCAATCAGATCAATTTTAGTCTTGTCTACCTCAATGCCTCTGTGAGAAACCACATGGCCAAGGACAATGCCTTGATTGACTATGAAATGACTCTTTTCTCAACTTAACACCAAGTTGGTTTCCTCACATCTCTGCAATACAAGGCGGAGATGGTGTAAACATTGGCTAAAGTTGTCCCCAAAAATAGAGAAATCATCCAAGAATATCTCTAAAAACTGATCAATCATGTCAGAAAATATAGCATACATGCACCTTTGGAAAGTTGCAAGGGCATTGCAGAGTCCAAATGGTATCTTTCTATAGGCAAAGGTGCCAAATGGGCATATGAAAGTTATCTTTTCTTGATCTTGTGGATAAATAGGGACTTGGTTATACACAGAATATCCATCAAGAAAATAATAGAAAGCCTTCCCTACCAACTTATCCAAAATTTGGTCAATGAAGGGCAAAGGGAAGTGGTCTTTTCTGGTTTTCAAATTAAGCTTTCAATAGTCTATACACCCCCTCCAACCTATGGTTTTCCTAGTTGGAACAAGCTCACCAAAATAAATTTTAATCACAGTAATTCCAGATTTCTTAGGGACCACCTGAGTAGGTGCCACCCATTCGGAATCTGAAATTGGGTAGATGACTCCAGCATCTAACAATTTGACCACTTCTTGCATGTGGGGGTTCAATTTTCTTTGTATTTCTCTAGAGGGTTTGGAACCCTCTTTCAGGTAGATTTTATGCATGCACATAGCAGGGTTGATACCCCAAGGTCAGCAATAGTCCAGCCTATTGCTCTCTTATGCTTCTTTAAAACACACAACAGTTCTTCCTCTTGCTCATCAATGAGAGAGAAAGAAATGATCACTGGCAATTTTTTATTTTCCTTCAAAAAAATATATTTCAAGGTCTTAGGCAGCTATTTCAACTCTACATCTGGTAGACATATGAGAGAAGGCAACAAAGGTGCCTTTGATGGTGGTGGAAGAGGCAATACAGCAGGTTTCCAAGGAGGATACCTTGTTGCTAGCCCCATATCAAAAAGTAAGGCTTTCACCTCTTCAACCATGAATGTGGGGGCCTTCTCTTTTACAATCTCCCTCCACACATTCTCAAAAACATCACAAAAATTATCACCATACAACAGCTTGGGCAAAGTCTCTTCCACATGCTCATAAAAAACATCAATTAAAAAGCAATCCTCACTATCCAAGTGAGGCTAAATGGTTGCATTGTAAACATTTAATTTCACTTTCATGTTGTCAAATGACACCTCCATTACTCTTGATCTACACTGAATACAAGCATTGGCAGTGGCCAAGAAGGGCCAGTCCAAAATCACAGGAATATAGGTGTTGCACTTGCTTGGCTCTATGTCAAGCACCAGAAAATTTGTTGGGTAGAAAAACTTATCAACCCCAACTAACACATCCTCTATCATTCCCACAGGCCTCCTCTTAGATCTGTCAGCTAGTTGTAGCATCACATGTGTGGGCTTCAATTCTCCCAAGCCTAACTTCTCATAAACTTAATATGGAAGTAGGTTTACACTAGCTCCCAGATCTAACAAGGCCTTCTTAATGGTATGATTCCCAATGATATAAGGGATTGTGAGAACTCTAGGATCTTACAGCTTGGTTGGGGTTGCAATGGATAGCACTTCGTTCCTTTTCTCAGCACAAAAGACCTTCTTGGATAGGTGTATCCTAGACTGTCTTTTGTGGGTGCACAATTCTTTCAATAACTTTGCATAGGCTGGAACTTGCTAGATAGCATCAAGTAAAGGCAAGTTGATCTTTACTTATTTAAATATTTTCATCATCTCCTCAACCTTAGTATTCCCCTTATCGAAAGGGGAAGGTGCTTGAAGTGCATTAAGAAATGGCAAATGGGAGACTGATCTCTCATTTGCTGCCTTAACAAGCTCATCAAAATTTTCTTTATTTTTGTTTTCAGTTTTTTCTTGGGTTACATCCACACCCCCTTTATTTTTTATATGTTTCTCTTGCTACATATCTCCATGGGTTGTTCTTTCATTTATTGGACTATTCTCAGGCTGAAAACCAATCAGTTTATCTACCAGCCTTCCACTCCTCAAAGTGGTGACAGATTTGGCTTCATCATGGGAAGAAGTCTCACCCACCATGTACTGCCCTCTTGGGTTATTCATGGTCTGACTTTGCAGTCTTCCGTCCTCTCTCTTAGTCAAAGTATTAGATAGCTGACCAAGGTGGTCCTCTATCTTTTTAATACTTTGGCTATGAGAGTTGACAGTTTGTGATAAAGGGCCTAAATTCTGCAGTGAAGCCAGAACTTGCTCTTCAAATGTGAGGGATCTAGAGGGTGCTGGGTGATAATCAGTGAAATATGCCACATTTTACCCTTTTAAACCTTGCTTTTGCTAGGACCTAGAGTGCTTAATAATTGCTTTTGAGTGTGTTTTACAGTTATTGGTAAAATATAGAAGAATGCAATTTTTCTTTGTAAAAATGCCAAAAAGAGGACTTGGAACCATCAATTAGAGCTGAGGCAAGTAATCTGGTTAATATGGAAGTAAAATAGTAGCTCAAGTTGTGCTTGAACTGAGGAGGAGCTATAGCCATACAAGCTATGTGCATACTAAAAGAGTGCAGCAATATGGAACTCGACAAGTGTGAGAGAAGAGACAGCAGGCCTGCATTCTAAGCTAATGAATATCACGGTAAAAGTTGCTCGAATTCTTCTAGCCACAGGCCAATATGTTGGAAAAACAGAACAACATCCCAAAGATCTTGCTACAGATTTGAGGGTAGTGGCTGCTGATGTGTTGCTCCAGTTGAGCAGTTTACACATGCAAAGTCCATGTGCAAGAGCTGCTGAAAGCTAAAACCAATCCTATTGAATGGGTGGTTCAGCTGAAGTCAGTACCTGTTGAATAGTACTAGAGTTGGGATTAAACCTATCGAGTTCACTCTTGTAAACCTGTCAAGTGAATGCTTTCATGAAGCAGGAACCCATCTTATCGAATGGAGTTTTCGCAACCTATCGAATGGTTTTTTCAACCTGTCGAGAACCTGTCGAGAGGTTCTGATACTGAAAATGAACCTATCGGGCATCATGTCGAATGCTTGAATGAACCTGTCGAGAACCTATCGAATGCATACCTGAAGCCCATTCAACCTGTCGAACAGTTGCCTAAACCTGTCGAGATTGAAGTTCTGAAACTCCAACCTATCGAGGCACGGGTTCCAACCATCTATTTCACACTTTAGAGACATTTTTGAGATTCCAATGCTTCTAGGGCACACATCCCAATGTCTCACACATCTCAGGGATTTATCTTGGGTTCCATTAGCAAATATCAGTGGCCGACAGGGGCATTTTTGAGAGCTACAAGAACACATAAGCTGGGCACAAATTTTTACATATGGGACAGCAGTTCACATGCGATTTTCCTTGGCCAAAATGAAGACACCTCAGCTATGCATAACAGAACTGAGTCGTCTGCTCTCTGATTGGCTACAACTCAAGGCACATGGACAGATGCATATGTATAAATACCCATCTATTATGTTGTAATTTCTCAGCAAGGAAAGTAGGAACAAAAGAATAGCCTGAGTTCTCCTTAGCTCATTTAGGTTTAGTTTTAGGTTTAATTTTTCCCTTTTTTCTTCCCCCTCCTCTCTCTAATCCAGCCTGTTGGATTAGATCTAGGTAATTGTAATTTTGGCATGAAGAAATATGGATCGATGCACAGACTACAGATCTGGGAACAATGTTATTATAAGTTGTTTTTTATTAAAGCAATAAATTGTTGCTTTTAATGCTTAATTAAATCTAAAGATCTTGTGGTCCCATTAGATTCTCGATCGGCTCTTGTGTAGATGGACCAAGCCTGCCACATCTCCTGTAGATCTCTTGATGACCATCTGATTTCCCTGGGTTTGATATGCCTGTGGGTGCCTGTGCCTGTGGCTTTGCATGCACATCATCTATTGTGATTATCTTGTTCTGATCGAAGCCATCGGGGTGGAGGAAATCTATTGGATGATCTGTGACCATTTAAGTAGACAGATCATAGCCTTAAGATCAATTGAAATGACCGGTCTAAATCAAATTCTTATACCTTGCATTTATTCTTATAGCGAAATGAAGGATTGCTGCAAATCCCCGGCTCTTGATCTATTTTTCAATAAAAACCAGGCCCTAGTTGTCTATTTCTCCCCATTTTATATTTTATTTAACTATCCATCTTCCTCCATCTTTTAGTTTAGTTTTATTTCAGTTTTGTGGAATTAGATCTAGTTACACCCGAAAAGCTCTCTTTCTTCTTAGAATTGCCAGATCAGTAGCCAGATCTGGAGGTCTACTATACACCTTCTAGTTTAGATCATTACTCCCTGTGGGACAAACTCTTACTCATTAAAACTTGCTACAAAGGACCCTGTATCTTGTAGGTCTAGGATATTTTAGATGTGCTGAATCCATCCTTTGTTTTACTTTGATTTTATTTTATTTCTTTTAATTTATAATAATCAACAACTAAAATCCCCCAACAAGTTTTTGGCGCCGTTGCCTAGGAGTTTTGATCTAGATAGTAGATCTGAATTTTTCATTTTTGTAGATCTGATTTTTATTATTATTTTGTAGATCTGATTTTTTAGTTTTTATTGTTGTTCTATTTTTATTTTTATATTGCATTCCAACTGTTTGATTTAAGTTTTGCTGTAATTTTTGTATAGAAAACCAGTTTTAAATTGCAACAATTCTGAATTTTCTAAGTTTTTATTCTTTGCCTCCTAGTTATCGAGGCACAGGTTCCAGCCATCTACTTCACACTTTAGGGACATTTTGGGGATTCTAATGCTTCTAGGGCACACATCCCAATGTCTCACACATCTCAGGGATTTATCTTGGGTTCCATTAGCAAATATCAGTGGCCAATAGGGGAATTTTTGAGAGCTGCAAGAACACATCAGCTAGGCACAAATTTTTGCATATGGGACAACAGTCCACATGTGATTTTCCTTGGCCGAAATGAAGACACCTCAACTGTGCATAACAGAACTGAGTCCTCTGCTCTCTTATTGGCTGGAACTCAAGGTGCATGGATCGATGTATATGTATAAATACCCATTTTTTCTACTGCAATTTCTCAGATAGGAAAGTAGGAACAAAGGAATAACCTGAGTTCTCCTTAGCTCATTTAGGTTTAGTTTTAAGTTTTATTTTTCCCTTTTTTCTTCCCCCTCCTCTCTTTAATCCAACCTGTTGGATTTGATCTAGGTAGCAGCTCATATCTGTTTTGTAATTGTAATTTCGACATGAAGAAATGTGGCTTGATGCACAGACTACAGATCTGGGAACAAAGTAATTGTAAGTTGTTTTTTATTGAAGCAATAAATTATTGCTTTTAATGCTTAATGAAATCTAAAGATCTTGTGGTCCCATTAGATTCTCGATCGGCTCTTGTGTAGATGGGCCAAGCCTACCACATCTCTGATAGATCTCTTGATGACCATCTAATTTCCTTGGGTTTGATATGCCTATGGGTGCCTGTGCCTGTGGCCTTGCATCCACAGCATCTATAGTGATTATCTTGTTCTGATCGAAGCCATCGGGATGGAGGAAATCTATTGGATGATCTGTGACCATTTAAGTGGACAGATCATAGCCTTATGATCAATCCAAACCACCGATCTAAATCAGATTCTTATACCTTGCATTTGTGCCTATAGCCAAATGAAGGATTGCTGCAAATCCCCAGGTCTTGATCTATTTTACAATAAAAACCTGGCCCTAGCTGTCTATTTCTCCCCATTTTATATTTTATTTAACCATCCATTTTCCTCCATCTTTTAGTTTAGTTTTATTTCAGTTTTGTGGAATTAGATCTAGTGACACCCGAAAAGCTCTCTTTCTTTGTCAGATCCGTAGCTAGATCTGGAGGTCTACTATACACCTTCCAGGTTTAGATCACTACTCCCTGTGAGACAAACTCTTACTTATTAAAACTTGCTACAAAGGACCCTGTATCTTGCAGGTCTAGGATATTTCAGATGTGTTGAATCCATCCTCTGTTTTACTTTGATTTTATTTTCTTTCTTTTAATTCATAATAATCTGCAACTAAAATCCCCAGCACTTTGCTGCACAGGTTGAGCCATTGGCTGGGCCATAGGCTGCTGGTAATGGGGCCTTGGAAAGTAGTTCTGCTAGTATGGTTGGGCATTCCTATGAAGCATGGATTGCTGTTGTGGCTACTATTGCTGATTTTGGAAGGTATCTTATCTCCACCTCAAGTTGGGGTGGATTCTCCAATGATAACCACCAGTAGGCTGTTGTCCATAGGACTGAGCAACATTCACATGTTCTATCACAAAGTCTGGAAATTGGGTAGCAGAGGGGCATTCCTCAAAGGAGTGAGTGGTGGACTGACAGATCACACATGCCTCCTCCACTTGGGCAGCCATTGGAGACTGCACTGCTCCCATGAGCCTATCAAAATTTTGAGTCAAGTTGTCCACTTTCCTTTTCAAATTATTGTATCCACTCACCTCATATATTTTCCCTCTTGTAGTGGTCTTTCTCACCAATCTAGTAGGGGTCTCATGGTCTCTTGATAAGGTCTCCCTTTGCATGGAGTTTTCACTAATGATATCAAATAATTCTCAAGCCTCATCAGCTATCTTGTGGAGGTATGTACTACCACATGAGGCATCAACCATATCTCTGCTCTTGGGATCAATTCCTTAATAGAAACTTTAGACAAGTTGTCATTCAGAAATTTAGTGATGGGGACATTGCTTCAAGAGTTCTTTAAATCTCTCCCATGCTTGGTGAATGTCTTCAGTTGGGGCTTGAACAAATGAAATAATGCTCTTCCTCAGCTGACTTGTTTTGGACATGGGGAAAAACTTGACCAAGAACTGATATTGAAGGTCATTCCAAGACTAAATACTATTGGTTGGGAGCATTGACAACCAAGTTTTAGCTCTATCCTTTAATAAAAAAGGAAAGAGTCTCAACCCGGTTGCTTCCTCCCCCAAATCTGTAATGTTGAAGGTAGTGAACAGTCCTAAAATTCATCAATATGCTTATATGGATCTTTTTTACTCAGGCTATGGTATGAGGGTAGCATCTGTATGATGGAGGATTTGATCTCATAGTTCCCTTGAACAGCAGGGAATTGAATGTAGAAGGGGGAATTGTAAACCCCTGGTGCATTGAATTCCTTCAATGTTCTAGGTTGCTCACCCATTGTAGAGTTGTTAGAATCAACCACAGGTGTGTGTATGGGTTGCTTAGGTCTGAGAAGTCTCTCAACTTCAGGATCCAAGGGAGCAATCTCAAGATTAAGAGATCTCATCCCAAGCATACACACAACAAAAATATAGGACAATACATAGAATGACAGCACAGAACTAAGCAAAACAAATTCACAAATGCACAACTAATGCTGCAGATCTAAAAACTACAGATCTAAAAATATAGACAAAGTTAAGAAATGCAAACTTAAGCACAACTTGCTCCTTAAATTGGCACAATGCTCCTTTCAACACAACAAATCCAGATCTGTAATCACAAAATTAAACTACATAAAACTACAGCAGCAATTAATAAAACACAAAATAGGCAATAAAAATTGAAATCTAAAATGAGAAAAAATTAGATCTATCACTCTTAAAAATACAGATCCCTGGCAGCGACACCAAAAACTTGTTATCTTCCTTACCTTATAATTATTAAATTGTTAAAATAACAAGTTAAATGAACAAACTATAGCAAGTGGGGCATAAGGCAAGCAAGCAGTCCTGCAAGAACCAGGGCTGTTGCAGCAAGTTTTCATAGGTAAGTCAGGTTTTGTCCACAAGGAAATGTGATTAAACTATGGTAAATCTCCAGATCTATGACAGATCTAGCACTCTATCCTATTTCAAACTAAATCAAAAAAGGAAAGAGGAGAGGTTTCAAAAGTTTGTCACTTTACTA
This sequence comes from Chloranthus sessilifolius, assembly GCA_021018995.1. NCBI lineage: Eukaryota > Viridiplantae > Streptophyta > Magnoliopsida > Chloranthales > Chloranthaceae > Chloranthus > Chloranthus sessilifolius. The sequence continues at coordinate 56,279,966 of CM037593.1, read as the reverse complement.
AAAGACTACAAAATTAAATGCAATTGATCTAGATAAGATTAAACAAAGAGTTAAAGAGAATGGAAAAGATTAAAGTCAAAAGGTGGAGAGCAACAGCTAGGTATTTTTGTCTTTACTGAAAATAAATTAAATCAAAGGCAATGTATAGGATAGATTTGCTACAATCCTTCATCTGGCTACAAGCTCAGATGCAAGGTATAACAGTCTAATCTCAACCAAAGTGTTGAAGCAATCCTGAGGATAGGATCTGTCCATTTGTAGTGGCCACAGGTTATCCCAGAGATTATTCCAATCCAATGATCTTGATTAGAACAGGTAAGCTTTTACAGATGCTGTGGGTGTCAGGCTACAAGCTCAAGCATCCATAGGAATATCTAATCCAAGGAAATCAAATATGAAAAAGTTAAATATAGATTAGAATCACCTTTAAAAATCACAATTATATTGCAATAACACAACTTGCAATACTATTGTGCTTAGATCTGTAATATGTGCAAAATACAATTCATCTACACAGCCTCTGAAACTCTCGATTTACAGCTCTCAACCTCACCCTAGCTACTGAAGGTAGCCAACCATGATTGGCTGAAAAGAGAATGGGGGAAGAAGGAAGAGAGACATAATTTTTAGAGGGAAATCAAATTTTTGGTTCTCCCAATTTCTTGATGCTAGCTCCGTAAATTCTTCAACCTTTTATACCCTTCTCCTCTCTTCTTAGATCTGTTTCAGCCAATTAGAGCCTAAGAGAATAATTTTGTTACTCTGGGCTACTAATGTGGCTGATTTCTCTTCTATAAGCTCTTCCCCATTGGTCCAAAATAGGTAGACCCATGTGATACGGTTAGGGTTCCCATTTGTGCTCAGTGGTGTTCTAAAAATACCCCCAAGGGTCATTAACATGCCTTGGAACTCGTGCACAGGATCCTAAAGTTGGCAGCTGCTATGAAAGGATCTGAGAAGTTCCTAATTCGATTGTCGAGAGGTTTAGGGAACCTCACAATAGGTTCTGAATTCAGCTTGGTGTTCTCATCAATAGGTTGGAGTGGCGTTCGACAAGTTTGGAGGTTTCTTGAGACGTTCAGCTGACTAGTCGATAGGATTGGAGTACATTTCTATCTTCTATCCAGTTCTCCATTCATCCTCTTAACAGGTTATAGAAAATCCTATCGACATCTTTGTAAAGCTCCCGTTGAGCTTTCGACAGGTTGCTTGAACCTAGCGAGGATAAGCGTGGCTTTAGGTAAGCTATCGATAGGTTCAAGACTCAAATGGTCGGCAGGTTGGAAGTTGCACCTGTCGACAGGTTGCATGGGAGGTTAGCTGAACAGGGATTTAGAATCTCGACAGGATTGGATTGAACTAGCTGACAGGATTGACAGAGAAATCTTAATTTCTGCCTGAGCTACTTCAATCCTCTCAACATCTTATACAAAATCCTTCGACTGGTTGTTGGATCCTCACAAGCTCCTCTGCATTTCCAGGTAAGACTTCGACAGGTTCTCTTCTGATGCACCTCCAACCTCTCGATAGGATCTTTACTTTTATTTTCATAACCTCTCGATAGCTTAGCTTCTTTACCTTCTAACTCCTCGACAGGTTGGAGCACACTCTCTAATCCTCTCGATAGCTTCATATATAACACCCAACCTCTCGGCAGCTTCATCCCTTCCAAGTATCCCCTCAACAGGATCCACTATTATACTTCCAACCTCTCGACAAGTCCTGGGACTCTCTCAATAGCTTAATGTAACCCCTCGATATCATGGCTTTTGAGCATTAGAACCTCTCGACAGGTTCTGCTTTGTCCTTCCACAGCGGGTACCCATATTTGGTGTGTTGTTCTTCATTTGCTCAACCCTCAGTAGCCTCCTGGTGGGTTCACTCTTCATTCCTTGCAACTACAATTGGTCCCAAGCACACCCAGTTGGGCCCATCACCTTCTCATGGACTTCTAAAGCTCTGTGGGCTACTTAATTGGCTGGCCTTTTGGTTATTTGAGCACATGTTGAGTATTAGGTTGCCTCTTTGGCCTTTTTAGATGGATGTCTGCACCAAGAGTGCAATTTATTGCCTATCTATAAAACAGACTTAAAACACCATATTAGTTAGCTCAAGGGTCCATCAAAGGTCAGGTTAGAAGGTGAAAAATAGTATTTTTCATTGGTTAACAGTATGCTAGAAAAAAAAGGGGTACAACTGAAAAGAACAGAAAAAAAAAGGAGAGAATATGGGAAAGAGTAAGAAATCCTAACACACGATTTTATACGAAAAAGCAATCAAAAGGATGAAAGGAAAGAAGAAAAATCGTGAAACACAATTTTACAAGACTGGGAAAAGAAATGGGATTTACAAAAAATAGTAAATGGGAAGAAGCATCCAAATTCTTGGATACTTACTGATACTAAAATAAAGAAATAAGAAGAAAAGTTAGGAGAAGGAAGAACTAAATTCTCAAAAATATTTTGAACCCTTTTCTACCTTTCTTTGACACCTTTTGAAACCCAAAGCCCCATTACAACTCAAAGGAAAGACCTTTTTGATTTATGATTTGTAAAAGTATAAGCCTAGTAGAGATATGAATAGTAGATATCATGGATTGTACAGGGAATCATATGAATAGAATAGATTATCTTTTCCATGAGATTAAATTTTTTGCAATTATCCTTTGAATAAATTCTTCTAAAAAAATATCATATTGAGAGAACCCAAAAGTTTCAATATCTTTTTGAGAGTATGCCAATAGTGAGAGTTTGAATGAAAATATTTTCTAAATCTGTAGTTTAGAAAAATTTATGAAGAATAAACTATTCACTGGTACATATACACTCCTTGCTTACTATGAATTGAAATTACTGAGTTCTGATCCAAGATAACTGTTAGGATGGAAAGTAGTGGTTGGAAGAATCCTATCTTTGAAAATCATAACAACCATGTAATGATTAAATAATCAGTGTATAGAATTAGCATAGATTTTTAAATTTTCTTAATTTTAAAAAAAAATTTGAAAAATCTAAAAATATTTGAAGTTTGTTGGTAACTCGTCCACTAGGGATCACCTAGGGGTTTAAAGGCTTATTGCATCTACTAAATATAATTGTTGTACCTATGAAAGTGGCATTTAAATTCTTAGTATAGGATATTTTATATTTCCTTGTTTGCTAGGGACTAGCAAATCGTATGTTTGGGGGTGTGACCAATCACATAATATACCATTTTATAAACCTTAACTTAGTGATGCTAGACCTTAATTTGCTACTAACAAGTTACCAATGTACAGATATTAAGAAAATATAGTAAAAGAGAGCTAAAGTATTAATATTCCTCAAAATGAACTCATAAAGCAATAAGAAAGACGATTGAACGAAAATGATGAATCATTGCCTATTGAAAGACGGAAAATCGTACTTTACGATTTGCGGAACACTGTAATGGAAGAAGTAAGAAATTGTAATTTACGATTCTTCAGAAAAAACGTTCAAAAGTTGAAGTATGATACAACAGAAGACGATCAATCATAAATAAAGAATCGTCCAAAGAGAGTGAAAGCTATGCAAAAGAGAAAATCGTGATTTACGATTTTACAAAAAAGGAAGCTTTCTGAAGCTACTGGTCACGTGAGCCACCATGCATATAATTAGAAGAAATCTTTAATTAGAAATTTGGCCACTCACAGATCTGAGAAGATTGATGAAGGATGACACTTAAAGGACTTTGCTGCTGAAATAAAGGAGAAAATCCATAAGTACATCAACTGTTGAAAGCAAGGAACTATAGGATTAGAAGTAGAGTTATATTAGGACACTTTTATTTCAGTAATTTCTTTTATTAGAATTAGAAGTTTTATAAACCAACCCCTTATGATCTATAAATAAGAGATCTTGGTATAAGAATTAATCATCGAAGAAATTCTCAGCATCAATTGATGCCTGAGATTGGGTTTTCTTCCAATCATTAGAGTAGTTTAGCTTAGATATCCAAGGTTCCTCGATCACAATTGACGACTAGGATTGAGAGCTTGAAGATTAGTGTAAATATCAATAGTTTCTCTGAAACAATTGACGCTTGCAGCTAAGGGGTGAAAGATATAATTTTTATTGCTTTCTAATTTAGATTTATTTTTATTGCAATTTATTTCTTTGTAAACATCTCAAAGTTTTAATTTGAATTGATGACTTAGGTTAAGATTTCTAGATTAGTGTAATGATTTTTATTTTCCATCTATGATTTTCTGGAGTTTAATTGACTCCCAAATTTCTGGTAGATTTAAGATTAGTATAGATCTATATTGAAGGATGCTAGTTTTTTATTAGCGCCCAAATGCTAGAGGACTGAGATATAATATAACGGTATTTTAAATTTGTAAACACCTGATAACTGAAGATTGTGATTGATGACCCCAATCTGAAGAAGGAGGATTTAGGATTTACTTTTCTGCAAATTAGTTTAAGAAACCATTCTTTCATTCATATTTTTCAAGTAGTTTAGGATCTTAAAAGATAAATATAGGTTTTCCAAATATTAATATATATATATATAAGATAAAACACTTCCCCGTGGGAACGATCCTATGATAGTATTACAATTTCCATTATGCCCTTGTAATAGGTTACGACTTAATTAGATACACATACAACCAGCGATTAGGGAGCTAACATGAAGTGCCTGGCCTTCTTGTCTATTAGCACAAGATAAAAGGGGGCATCCGAGGGCCCAGTGATAGCTATCGAGAGGTATATCCTCATCCATGGATGCAAGTGGCATCCTACCGCATATCGCGACCTATTGTGAGGGGCAGTCAAACAGAGGGAAATTGATGCAATCGAGGTACCGAAGGGCATCATATGAATGTCTAGCGACAAGGTCAAGTGACCAGATAATATGATATAATATGGTGGGGAAGGCTTTCGCAAGTCATGTCAAACCGGGCGCGTCATTGCTTACACCAACAATGGTCAGGGGTCCCTTTCCAGTGCACATTTGTAATTTCTTAAAGTTGGGTATACTTAGTGTTCAGTTTCCTGGGGGAATGAAAGGATTGGTGTGATGGGAGGTGAGAATTTGATAGATAGGAGTTTTGGAAATTCCGAATTTTTAACTTAAGATAGATTCAGTGGTAAGACTTCAAAAAATGTGACTTCCAAGATGTCGTTGAGCAGATCCATTGGAACGGGATTTGTGGACCTGACCTTTGTTTGGTTGTCAAGACGATACTTGGTATGTCGGGTACTCTGTCTAACCTTCTCACGGATACTGATGATTGTCTCTTATGGGAGGACTACAGTGACTCGCGGATTGAGAGAGATTGGTTTTGAAAATGTTTGACGTAATATTTGCTAACTATATTTTACAGGGAATATCGAGTGAAAGAAGGTGATACTTACTTGATTTGTCTCGTGATGGGATGTTTGGATCGCCTAGTGAGATGCTCTCAATGGGTCTTGATAATTGATGGGTGCTATTATTTCATGGTGGTTACGTGATGGGACATCATGGTGCATGATGAGGGGCTCGCGATGGGACTTGATATTTATTGGGTGCGATGGGACATCTGTGAGGTTCCTCTCTTTTTCGGGTTTTTATAGATGTAGGGTCTAGTGATTGCTGGCACGATGGGGCCTTGGTGATTGTCGCGATGGGATGTTTGAGGAGTTCAAATTAACTACCTGCTTCTTCGTGATGGGACAATGGTGGACCTCCCCTTCTAGCTGGTTGACTTCTGATTTTAGGGGCGGGTTGGTTTGGTTTATCGTGACAGGACATTCGTTGAGTCTTCCTTTGGTCACATGGTGTGCGAGGTCATCAGTGGAGTTTGATGGTTATATGATGGAGTTTGTTATGTTTATTTCTTTCTTTGGCAGATCTTGGGTTATATGATGAGGTCGAGTTGTAGTTGCATCGTGGAGAGGCTTGTCTATAGCGTTTCAGTGTGGCAGAGTTTTGGTGATGGTGTGCATGTGGGTGTATGAAAGGGGCATGCAAGGCTAAGCGGTGGGGTAGTGTTGCTATGGGATCGTTATGGGCATGTGTGATAGGATGTCAACAGCCATCTCTCTGGTCGATGTGTGGAGTCACGCGATGGGACAAGGGAGAGTGATTCCAATCGTGGTGGGACAGGTAGCGGGTGTGCAATGGGAATGGTTCGTCTTATGGCTGCTTTGTCCTCGTTCGAGTGTCGTTATTGTGATGGGACTGCGAGGGGTAGTTTTTCCCTTTGATTTTTGTGTTTTGTCTAATTTTGTTTAATTTTTGTTTGGTTTTGTTTGATTTTATTGTATTTAATTTTATTTTTGTTTGTTTTTGTGTATTTTGTTTTATAATTCATGTTGTTTATTTATTACGTTCATCCTTATGAATTGGGCTAGGTCTCTTGGCTTATTTCTGGGGTGATTAAATATTTTTGTTTCAAGTTTGGATCTTTCCAGGGTATCCCTGCTATTTATTCCTCATCATTCCATTGCATGTGTTTGTGTATATCAGTTTGGTTCTGTTTTGTTGTTGTAAGTTTATATATATGAGTGTACGTCTGTGCAAGTGTGCCTTCTCGGCCTGCATATATTTTTTTTAGTTCTGTGTTGCCAATTTCGAACATGCGCAGGGGTAGGTGCGCATGTTTGAAGGGTCAGCGGGTTAATTCCGCACGCGTATGATGGCATGGAATCCAATTATGAGCCATTTGTTCTACGCTTCATTGAAAGGTCAAGGGCTCACTAGAGCGGGTGTCCAGGCATCTCTTTCGATTTCGCGTATTGGCGGATGTCCGTGATTCTAATTCCGCATTGTATGAGTTGAGTGGCTTTGGTTTGTTGCCCGCGCGGGTGGACGGAGAGCTAATTGCGTGCCAGTTGTCAGGCGCCCAATTTGGATTTCGCGCAAGTTGGTTGGCGCTTGATTCAATTCCGCGTAATCGATGGTGTGTGTAATTGACCGGTGTCTATATAAGCCAAAGTTTTCTCTTATTTGACTCACGGATTCGAATTTTTGCTATTTTTCTTACTCTCTTGCTTCCCAAGTGCTCAAATTTCCGTGTTTCCATGATATCTTGCAATCCGTTCGTCGCATTGTGATGTCGTTTCTTCTGATCTTCATGATTTCGCGCGTACTTTGTCCTGAGGCGATCTCTAATGGCATAATTGGAGGTGTCGCTATGGCTTGGGATCGAGAGATAGTATACATCCATCCCTTTTGTTAGAAGGTGAAGATGGCAGGAGGGAAGTCCTCCAAATGGATGGAAAGGGTGTTACCCCACCATCCCCCCCACTTTTCTTCTGCTTCTGATTGGACCTCCTACGCATTGCGTGTTTTTGTGTTCATTTTGGATTCCAGATTTTCATTTTGGGTTGTAGGTTAGGTTCTAGTTTTTGTTTTGGGTTGTATGCTTAGGAGGTATGCCTCCAGTGACACTTGTAAGAATTTTTGTTATAAATGAAGGGATGCTTTTATTTTGTTTATTGCATTTGTTTTATTTATGTTTGTTTATGTTTATTTTTGGATACTTCTTGGGTTACGTCGGAGGGCGAATGGGTAGTGTTAGGATAGTGTCGGGGTATACATTTATTTATTATTATTATTATTAATATTTCGGTGTACGTTGTGTGTATTCTTGTTGTCTTATATTTGATGTGTTTATTTTTGGGGCTCTATGGTGGAAAAGTAAGAACTAAACAAAAAATTGAAGAAAATGCCCTAGTTTGGGGTGTCGGTCTTGTGACCAAGGTATCAACACTAAGGTGCTAGTGCTTTTAAAAAAATGCCCCAGTGTCAAGTAATGGGGGGAATTTTATCGGCCGCACAGATATCCTAGAGTGTGCTTGTAATGATCCCATGTTGAGAAGTAGTTTGATTATTTTTACCATATGTCAGGCTTGATTCTGTAAGTACTGAATGACCATCATGTATCGTAATTTTTAACAAGGCAGAGGTGGATGGTAGGTAACGGGTGACTGCATCGCTTATCATTCAAGAGTTTTTGGTTTTATTCTCAAAAAGATTTTAAAAATCTTTTGATTCATTGTCCGAAAAGAAAAATTAAGGGTGAAGAGGAGGTAAGGTTTATTGATCTGGGGATAGTCTTATTCAACCAAAATTTGAAATAGTAATTAACTACTTTCTTCTTGGGTGGGTAATGTGGTGCCATAATTGAGCTCTCCGTCATGGTCCAACACCATAAAATCTTCAAATTCTATGGTTAGCAAGAGTTTTGTCCTCCCGCCACCGTACGGTGACATGTAGAAGTGTGAAGATACTAGGGATACCCTTGTAGTTTGCATATACTTTCCTAATGGGAATATCAGGAATGTCCTCATAGTTTGCTTATGCTTCCTTCGACTCATTAACTGGTTCACTCGTCACATGCTCTTGCTCAGTTGTGCTTCTTTTTTTGGTCTTTTTTTAAGCATATATGTGTATTTTTTAATCACTCTGCTAACGCAAGAATTATGAAATTTGATAGAACCTTGCATTTTCATTTTTTGTGCTCTAGCATCAACTCCAACGGTAGAAGAGGTGTATGAGAATCCAAAGTTTTCTACATTTCAAAAAAGAGTTTTATGATCGACTAGACCTTTTGATCAATTTGCCTGAATAGGAGGGGGGTTAATGAGCCAGATGATTCCCAAAATAGTTTAAAAAATAATGACTTACGACTGGCGAATTGCTTGTGAGGACTACGGGGATGATAAGTATATAAACACGCCTGTTTAGGCTATGAGGCATGATTATCACTGAGTTATAGATAGTATTTTTAAGGTTGGGAAGTCCTTCCCCTAGAGCTATTTCCAAGGCATGTTGCCAAAAGAATATAAGTACTTCTCATTTGGGCTTTGATTTCCTCCAGGCGAGGCGGTTGTGTAGGCATTGTTTCCTTAGCACTAGCTCCCCAACTTCGAGTTTTCTGTCTAATATAACTATAAGTTGGGAAATTTTTGGTACAAAATATGAGGGTCAGGGACGCTGCTGGTTAAAAATATATTTTTTATTTTTAAGTACATATGTATTTTTTTTTAGGTGTTTACATATTTTCTAATTTTTCAATTTTTGAGTATGTTTTTTTTTTGCTTTGCATTTTTTTGTTTTGGTTATTATTTTTTTTAGGATACAACATCAGTTCCTTAAGCAATGACTAACTCAGGAAGTTCGCTTAGTGGGACATGTTGAATGGTCGGAGTGACTGTTGGATGATCTACTTCGAGGTCCTCGATCCCTTTCGATCTGATTGATCTAGGGTGAGAGAGATGGTATGTTTAGGTTTGTGTCTTGGATGATACGAGATTTGTCCAAGTAGGTATGGTGTCTTTTAACTTCTTCTTTTGATAAGTCTTTTATGGCCTGTGGCTCCTTGTCAGGAGGGACCTTCTTTAATTCTTTAATAGGGTGAGGCATCTCGTAGAGTTGGAGCTTATAGTTGTTCGGGTATTTTTTGGGGTGATTTATGGGTTGCTGGAAAGTCATTTGTGGGTGAAGTTGGAGGGGAGTGTGATGTTGATTTCGTAAAGAGAGTGACAAGGTGAGACAAAGGCAGAACAAAAGGAGAAGATAAGGAAGTGTGGACCATCGTGGACCCTTCCTTGGCATGTGGATGTTTAGTTTTGTTTGATTCTATTTGTTTTGCATAATTCGTAGAGATTTTAACTGTGATGTTGATTTCATATCGTGCCAAGATTTGAGGATTTGGTGACATATTGATTTGGATGTTGATCGGGGTCATAGGATTTAAGCTTGGTTTAGTTTCGAGAGTGGGAGGAGTGATGGAGTTTTTGATTGGTTTATCGATAGGTTCAATGGTTGATATTGATGTTGTAGAGGTAGATTCAATGATATGTTCGGATTTGATTAATTTTGATTTGGTGACAAGTTCAGGTTTGATGATTAGTTTAGGTTTGATAATAGGTTCAAGTCTAAGTTTGATGACAGGTTCATGCTCGAGTTCGTTGCTAGGTTCAAGCTTGATGGTAGGTTTTGGTTTGATGGTAAGTTCAGGTTCGAAGCCTGGTTCAAATTCAATGATGGGTTCGAGTTTGATGATAGGATTAAATTTACTGACAAGTTTATGTTCGGTGGTGGATTTAGGTTTGGTGATAATGTCGGGTTTGGCGGCAGGTTTAGGTCTGATGATAGGTTTGGGTGTGATGATGAGTTTATTTTTGATAATAGGTTCGATTTTGATGATAACTTTGGGTTCGATCATAGGTTTAGTTTCGATAATAGGTTTGGTTTTTGATAATAGGTTTGAATTTAGGGCTCAGTTCTGTGGTTCGTGAGGTGATAAGTTCGGTGGTGAGTTCAGGTTTTAAGGCAGGTGTAGAGATTGATTTTTGAGTTGGTTCTAAGATCAGTTTGACAGTTGATTCTAGGGTGAGTTAAATGGATGGTTCAGAGGTGTGTTTGATAATAGATTCGGGTTCGAGATTTTGTTTTGACGTCGGTGAGGTGGTGGTGATTTTAGGTTTTGGAGTGGGTGTAGGAGTTGATCCAGGAGTTGATTCGGATGTTTTGGGGCGACGAGTTTGTCAATAAGTTCTTGTTTTGGAGTAGGTGTGGGGATTGATTCCAGGATTGGTTCTAAGACCGGTGGGGCATTGAGTTCGTCATTGAGTTCATAGTTTAAAGTAGGTGTAGGGATCAATTTGGGGGTCGGTTATGAGATTTGTGGGGTAATGCATTCGATAATGCGTTCAGTAATGTATACAGTCCTGATTGATTTTGGAGTTGATTCGGACGCGAGAAAGTTAGTGATTTCAGGGGTAGGTTTGATTGTTGGTGTAGGTTTGAAGTTTAGTTTTGAGTTGGGTATAGGTGGCGTTATGATGTTGATGGATTGGCTCGGGGATTAAATTTGGAGTTGGTTCGGTTAGGGGTTTTAATTCGATTACGGGTTCAGGTTCAAAGTTTAGTTTCGAGGTTAGCAGGATGATTGGCCCAAGAGTTGGTTTGGGAGTGAGAAGGCCAATGCTTTTAGGAACGGATTTGATCATGGGTTCAGGTTCGTTTATCTTTGTGATTGATTTAAGTATAAGTGGTGTTGTAGTATATGGATAGATTAGTTTAGGAATTTCTTCCGGAACCGGTATGCATGTTTGTTCAGTGGTTGATCGTGGAGTCGGTTTGCGTATTGATTGTGAAGTAGGTTTTCGCGTGAACTCAGGGAGCGTGGTGATATATTTGCCGGTGGGTGGGCTATCGGGTTTTAAGATAGGTTGAGTTGGTTCAGGGGCTAATTGGTTGATATTAAGGGTCGATTGAGTTGCTTTGGGATCGTGTTTGACGATTTTAGTGATAGGTCGGGGTGTTTGGAGAATATATTTGGTGACTTCAGCGGTAGGTTGGATTAGTGCATTGAGCTTGGTGATAAGTTTGGTGATGGGTTTAGTCAGTTTAGGGGTGAATTCAGTGATAGGTTGGATTTTTGTGATCTTGGTGACCGATACAGGGTGGAAGGTGATTTCATGCTTATTGGTGTGTGGGACAGGGTTAGTTGGTTATGAGTGAACGGCATGGATGTACTCCGAGGGAGGTTCAATCCTTCAGATCAGGCTAGTCGGATGGAATGGGGCGGGAGCGAATGAGTGTACAGTCTTGTATACGGGTTGAGTTTGATCAAACAATGGGTTGTAATAGGTGATGTTAGTCTGCATGGCACTGAGGAGTTTGTTTTGGTCTTGGTTAAGGTATGGATGTGAGCTGTGATCAGGATATGGAGGCTATTTGTTTTGGTCGGGGTATAGAGTTGCTGATCATAGTGCGGGTTCGTGTATTGGTTGGGGTATAGATGTTGGTCCTGGCTGGAGTGCAGGTCCATGTATTGGTAGTTTGTTTGGTTAGCATTGATTTTTCTGGGGCTCAGCGCTTTGTTTAGGGTGTTTGTTCTGGGGCTATTGGAAGAGGGTCCGTTGGATGTTAGCGTCAAGAGGTTAAGGTCTCCATTCTTCAGGTGGTGTTCTATGCAGAAAGTGCATTTATAAAAGCTTGCGAAGTCGTGATGGTCGCTTAAGATGAGAGTGCTTCGAAGGGGTTTTCAAGTATTCATGATCACAATCTCTATCACATTGTTTTTCTTTTATTTGGTTCCCCGTTCGGGCAGTGAGCCTCCTCCAGCAATTAGCGAATGTCGCTAAGTCTTCGTTGTCTTCTAATCTTGTGTGCGTCAAGTTGGCAAGACTGATTTGCTCGTGAATCGTGTGTTGGTATTGGTCTAGGAATCTATTGGCTAGGTCTTTGAAGGTCTCAATTTCTATAAGAGGCAGAGCAACAAACCAGTCGAGGGCTTCTCCTTCCAAGGATAGTTGAAAGTAATGGATGTGGAGCCCATGATTAGATCGGATTGGTCGATAATTGTTACAGAATAGTGACAAGTGATGGTTCGGATTTCCTGTACCGTTGTATTTGTTGAATTTTGGAAATTTAAAGCCCATGGGAATAGTGAAGTTGAGGTTTCGATAGAATTTGTTGAATTCAAAAGATAGCTTTAGACGCTCTCTGTTTTCCATGTAATTGTCTAAAAATTGATGGAGGTAGTTCGTATTTATAGTGGTGTCATGTCTAGGTGTATCACGAGAGGGTTGTCTTCGGTGGTTTGTAGTTGGAAGGAGTGTGAGGGGTATGCGTGTTATGTGTAAGGGGAATCCGAGGGGTCGCGTCCTTCCCTCTCGTCTGTTCCTCGAGGTGACTTGTCTCTGGTCCATCAGCTTCTGATCCATGGCGGCTTGGTATAACTCGACTAGTAATCGTTACAGGGCATCGACTTCTTCTCCTCCCTTCATCAACTTATCGGTGGTGAAGTCCAGGATTTGGCTGGCGGTGTATCTTGGCTTGCTATTATCTCTGTTGTTGCCGCTGTGTTTTGTATTTTGTGAAGTGAAGGGGTATTTTTTGCTTTCACTAACCATGTTCACCCGGGCACAACACTAGGCTGTCCATCGAGATGGCCTAACGTTATATTCGAGATCGCTGGGTGAGCCCCACGAGGGTGGGCCAATATCGTTAAAGTTTAATCTTCCGATGGCTAACATTTAAAAATAATTTTTTTTGTTTTTTTTTTAAGAGCAGAGTATACAGCGTGAGTGTGTGAAAGATGATAGAGTAGAAAATATAACTAAAAATTAAACAAACTAAACAAAGGTGACTTTAGCAGAAAAGTGTCTCATCGTGATTGCTAGTCTATTGGTACACCCTTTTTCTGGGTTCCTTTCGGTCCTCGGAAGAAGTGGCCCAATTTGGTCTAAGTGGACTCTTGCTAGGGGCGATAGAATAATAAACTATGAAATATTAAATGCTGAAATTAAAGAGGCATATATTAAATGAATTATACCTGGGTTGATGCGATCGCCAGTTGTAGGTATTTATCGACGCTTCAATACGTCACTGATCACACTTTACGGGGTGTGGGTTAACTCATTTGTTGAATGCCAGCCTACCAACTCCAGTAGCTATGGGTCACATTGGGGTTCAGCTAGTTTGGTTTCCTAATCCTGCTCTAAGTCTAATTGATTTTGTCTTCTGATTCTTCTCCGAGTTTGGCTGACCGGGGGTCTCCTAGTGTTACTCTAACTCTAACTAATTTAGTTTCCTACTACTATTGAAAAAGGGTGTTGTGGCCCATTATGTTAAGGAGGATCGACCCCGTTCCCGAGTACCCTCTGTAAGCTTCCTTGGGTAAATTGGTGGCTAAGGTAATTTTTATAAGTATTAGAGATTAAAAATTGGATTTGAATTGAAAACTGAGAATTTAGGGATCGAAAATTAAGAATTTAAGGATTAGAAATTAAGAAAGAAAGACTAGAACTAAGAACTTGAAATTAAGAACTAGAACTAAGGACTAGGACTAGAAATTAAGAACTAGAACTATAAAGTAAGAACTAGATCTAGACCTCAGAAAATTAAGAACTAGGAACTAGAACTAGAAGATTGAAAACCTAAGAACTAGAACTAGAAATTGAGAACTAGAAAGAGATTACCTGAAGCTAAGCGCTTCTTCCTCCTTCCGATGCCGAAGAGAGAAAAGATTCGAGCTTGGGATCGGGGTTTTTTTGTGGTGCACGAAAAGCAAGTTCCAGTCCAAGTGGGATTGATTTTGTGCAGTTGGGCTTGCTTGTAATCAAAATAAGTGCATAGGTACTTGCATGTAATTCGGGTCCTAAGGCGGTCCATGAGAAGAGTGTGCCTGGTCTAAGTGGGACCAATTGTGCACGTGCAATCGAATTTCGTGCATCTGTATATGCGCAAAATTTGGGGTTTTCCTGGGTCAGATCGAGTTCGAGCCAAGGAGCTATTGTTTCAGCCTGGGTCTCAACCATATATTATAATTTCAGTACATAGTTCCCATATTTAGGGTTTTAAAGTTTTCGGAGAAGGTCAGCCCTTATCCGGAGATCCTGGGCAAGGTCAATGGTCGATCGAACATGTTTGTATGGTCCGAGAGGGAAAAATAGGGGTGTCTCTACTTATGCGAGTTACTCATAAGGGAGTACGTGTACTCATCAGATAAGAGGAGGGAGCGGCAAGGTTGGAAGTGTAAATACCCCAAACCTAAAAGATGGACAAACAAGAAAATATGTCAAAACAAAAGGAGCCAAAAATGATGAACCAAGAGGGATGAAAGAGCAACACCAATGGGTTACCCTAATCATGGGCCAAAACCCAAGGACAGAGGCAACCTCTCCAACTAATGCTCTAGCCAAGCTGTCAATCAGCACTGCATACTCGACACCGCCCCAATCAAAATGGTGCACATTCTCCCAGTTCTCCATTAGGCTGAGAAGGGATAGTGCAACACGACCACCACTGGCATTGGCAAGGATCGTCCTGCCCAAAACAAAAAGAAGCACGATATGAGCAAGTATAAGAGCGTGCTCAGGCTCGACGACGATTTCTATATCGGGCTGGTCTAGATCAACCAACTCATCAGCCTCTAACAAATCTATCAACCAAGACAACTTGACCTCGGAGCCGGTCATAGGGTTGGAGGGGGGATAGTCCCCAATTAGTTGAATCACCTCCTGACGATCGTGAATGTGAGGACAAACCACTGACACCCCTCCTATAGCAATCCCCATGATCATGGACCAGTCAACGAGGGTGATGATCATCTCGGCCATACACATGTGGAAGGTTATCGTCTCCAGACGTCACCTCTCCACTAAGGCTTTCACGTAGGCCGAATCACCCCTCATAGCAAGGTAAGATAAGAAGTCGCCAAAGACGGCTTGAGCTAGAAGGAACCTCACGACATGAGGGAGATGGATGTAAAAGCGTTGGAGGTTGAACCAGCCTCCACAGAACATGATCAGAGGCAAGGATTGCATCACAAGAGCAAAAAATGCCAAATCCTAGAACAAGGAAGCACGAACAAAAGGAAGCAACCAAGGAATACATTTTTTTACTTGACTGGCAATCCCAAAGATGGATATGTGGGTGTACTACTGGTGGAGCAACCCACTGCAGGCTGCCTCACCCTGCATCTCGTACCAACAATGAGAGGAGCATTGCACCTGAATGAGGTGCCCCTGATACCGAAGATCACGTCTGGGTTACCCTCCCGGTCCTGGTCCTCCTCACTTGAATGACTATGTGGCATCCTGAAAAGAGATACGCAAACGACAAGCATTAGGGGATGATAAGCAAAAGAGGATCAAGCACTTTGCTAGAAACAACAGACCAAAGGAAGGTATGTACGCCTCATTCCTACCAAAATTTCCAAATAAAAATCAAAGGAGGGCATGCCCCGTCATTTTATTTCAACATAATTAAACAAAGCAAAAATTGGGTTATTTACCTTTCAAAATATTTGCGAAGAAAAATTAAGAAAATCTATATACGAATACGTACAAAATGAGGCTAAGGTTTTGGAAAAAGACCACCCTCCCACTGCATTTCAAAAAAAATATATAACCCTGTGTAACTGTGGGAATTGAGACAATCCCGTCGCGACGATGCGCTCTCTAATGAAAATATAGAGTCGCCACCCGGAGCTTTCGATTTCTCGAGAAATCTAGTTCATTTTTATGAATACCGAAGTGCTAAAAATATGACTCTGAATCCGGTCCACACCAAAGGCTCTTGGGTAGGAGCTTCGGTTATCGATCAGGAAGGTGTTAGGCACCTGATCAACCTGCTTAACACGGTCTCTACTAATGGCCAAAAATAAAATGAAGTAAAAGAAAAGAAAATAGCTTCTTCTTGCCCAAAAGGGCTTAGAATCCTATTTGTGCCCCTCCGTTCCTACCGAAAAGTTGGTCGCGTAACAGCACAAATGGGAGGATGGAGGGAGCTAGACAGAGATAGGAGAAGAAAGGGGAGTGCCGGAGCCCTCTGGCCCTTGTAGCACCGTAGAGGAGCCTTGCTTGGCTTGCTTTTGATGTGCTTTTGGAGGCTTGGATGGTGGAAAAAAGGGGTTCTAACTACTAAGGCCTACTAGCTAGGAGATGGAGAAGAGAGGCTAGGGGATCACACACACCTAGGCTAAGGGTTTTAGGTGTAAGAGCCAACTTGGGAAGGGGTTTTTGAGTTCTGGATTTTAGGTGAAAATAGTGCACCAAAGGGAGGAAGAACTTCTCACTTGGAGCTCTTTCTCTCTTAAGCAAAATTCTCAACCCTTAAACCAAGGGGTGGGGGGCTCTATTTATAGGAGATGAGTGGATTAGGAGGGTGCTTAGAAGCTAAACAAAGTTAAGAATTAGGTAATTCAATATCTAAGGTTTCCTAGGGTTTTTGGAGCCTTGAAGAGTGTGAAAAGGTCCTTTAATGGTGGATGATGGGGTGAGGCCTCAAGCCAGTTAAAGGGGTACAAATAGGTTTCAAAAGGGTGCAACAGAGCTAGCAAAACGCACCCCAAAGGTCAAGGTGGTCAACAAGTCAAACCCCAAACATGAAATTCAGGGTAAAATCTAATAGTTACTATTCATATGGCTGGCACAACTAATAGTTGTGCCAGGCAAATGTACAGTAAAATAGTTCCTGAAAGTTGGCTAGCCGAGCTGGGGCCCACTATTAATACTGGCGCAACTATTAGTCGCGCCAGGCTTAAATCCTAAGAGAAGTGGCCTGGCACAACTAATAGTTGCCCCAGGCAAAATTATTACTGGCGCAACTATTAGTTGCGCCAAGTCCCTAAGGGGGCCCACATGACTTTAACTTTCTGCCCTCCGCATTCAATTTGACATATCTTTTGACGTATACCTCCAATTGGGGCGATTCTTGGACTGTTGGAAAGCTGACAACCTCTACTCCTCAATGACATGAGACTCGATCATAGTAGAGGGCTGTAGCTGGTTCCGGTGCACCACTCTTCATCCATAGCCTGGTAAGGTTAGTTTTTAGGGTTTGGAATGGGTTCTAAGGGTTGGGATTGGTTTTTCAAGGTTTGGGGTAGGTTCCTAAGGGGGTCTAGGGCAATTCCTAAAGTTTGGGGTAGTTTCTAAAGGTTCCATACATGCTATCCAAAAGCTCAGGAGTGCGCCCTTCTCTAAATGTATTTTGATCGGGCCTTGGGCCAAATTTGGGTGTCTACAGATGCCCCTCTTTGGTATTCGATCATTAATGATTGTATGCCAGAGAAAAGAGGCATCCGAAGAGGCCCAGGCATTAATGATGGATCCGCTACATTCAGAATGACCTTCAAACATTAGGTGAGTAACACGGTGAGAAAACGAAAGCCCTGGGGTGCCAGGCTAAACATTCGTTTCTCAAGGTAATCGGTTCCCAAGCGCTTAGCGACATTACTGGGCATAACCGAGGTGGGACGAGCTGCGAAAGCCCAATAGCTGGGAAAAACGTTTGCCTCTCGAGTTGTGAAAGCCTCTTAGTCAGGAAAAATATCCGCTTCTCGGGATGATGTGAAGGTGATTGATGTTCGAGATTCATTCTGAATGCAACAGCCTCATAAGTAAGAGGGGTGATCGACCCACATTCGATGATAGGCGCAAAGTAAACAGATGCAAGGCTCCACAGCTTGCGTCTGATCCTACAAGGCATTTGATGACCTCATTGGATTATTCGCGGGTGCCCCTACTGAAAACAGGGTTCGAGATCTTTGGGCGAACCCATCGATCCCAAAGTTTATTTAGCATGACCACCCGAGCGAAGTAAATAGACGTCACAACGCTTTTTAGGAGTACGTGCTATTTTTTGAAAATGTGCCCTGGATCAATATAAGCTAGAGCATCCAGCTTCAACTACCTTGAACAGATCCAACCAAACATTGGGTGCCTCCCAAAAAGGGGCATCCAATCCTGGCTTCCGCCCACAATGATCATAAACATCAATTAAGTATGCATAATCATGCACCCATTAGGGGTAATAAGCAATAACAAAGGCGATGAAAGCCCCGATTCGGACCCGCCCGGGTACAATTTACGAGGACAAATGACCATCATACGGATACCCAGATGCATGGCGTACACTTTATAGGGATACCGCTGCCCATACAGGTTTTAAGCTTGCAAAAAATAAAAGGGAAATGAACCCTTCTGAATGCATGGTTGCACATAGTTTGATTGATATGTAATCTCATCGCAAAGATTTAGCAGTGGAGTCGACTCGATCGAAACATTGACTGTTTGACCGAGACCGACATTGTTGCTCCTTCCTTAAAGTAGGATCCCAAGATCTGAGGCGAAACTCTGACTCATGACTTTAATATGGCACAACTGCATTGCAGATTGACATTTTATCGCCTTATGCTTGTGCGTTTCTGTGGGGATTCTCTATTTCCGATCTCCAACCATTATTTTGTAATAACATTTTGGTATTTTTTAAACTAATTTAAGTATTTTTTTGGAATTTTAAAGTTATGTGAAATTTTGGGATTTTTCAAACAAGTTTATGTGATTTTTTTAGAATTTTGAAGTTATGTGAATTTTTAGATTTTTTCTTTTAACTAGTTTATGTGATTTTTTTTTTTGAAGTTATGTGATTTTTTGGATTTTTTTCTTTTGTTTTTTTTTTGGCTTCTCTGTGGGGATTTTGGATTTTTTTGTGTGTAGGACCGAAGGGCTTATTGACCTCGATCCGTCTTTATTTTAGCACGGTTTCCCTGGTGAGTCGATGGATGATTGAAATGCTGTCTTGGGAGTGTGTGCATCGGCCGTGGGCGATAAAACAAATGAGGAAGAAGTGGGGAACCGGCCTTCCTATCTGGCCCATACCAGGCCCAATACCCGGCCTAAGTGCCTAGCGCAACTATTAGTTGCGCCAGGTCACTAGGGGCCTCAAAATAGCCTGGCACAACTATTAGTTGCGCCAAGCAAGTGGAGGGCAAAAATTTATCTGGCGCAACTAATAGTTGTGCCAGGCTTGGCTGGGGAATGTAAACAGCCCGAGTTCGGGCTAGGGGGCTTTATTTCAAAAATTTCTCCCCCCCTTCTTCTCCTTTGAAACCGAAAACTGCCTCTTCCTAGGGTTTCCTCTCATTGTCCCTACGTGCACTCCATTGCCGTCAATTTGCTTGTGTGGATCAATCGTCGGCTCACGCTAGACCAAAGACCCATTATCTTTCGAAAGGTAACCATCAAAAATTATTTCCTTTGATTTCTCTTTCTTTTTTTCTTATAAATATTGCTATGATCTTGCATTCTTTGATGAATACTGGTTTATCTTCATTATATGCTTGTTTATTGATGATATGTTGACAATTTTTCATGAATGGTGCCCTATTTTTGTTATTTTATGGAATTTATTGGTGCCTAATGTATATATTTTTTGTTTGTTTTTGTTTGTGTATATAGAATGGACTTTATTTTTTTTATTTTTTTCTTTTTTATTTTATTTTGCATATATTGAATTTTTGAATATTAAATTACAAAGAAAAAGGGATTTTCGGTTTCTTTTTCTTGAAAATTAAGGAAATGATTTTTGACTTCTCTTGAAATTAAAAGAACAAGAGATTTTATTTGTTTGGAAAACCAACTAGGCTTTTTTATTATTTTTTGGTTATTTTTTTTATTTAATTCTATAGCCATGAACTAAGGATTTTTTTTTTGTCTTTGTTGTTTTGTTGTTGTTGTTTTTTTTTTTTTTTTTTATAAAAGAAAGGCTCCTCTTTTTTGGTTTTTGATTTTTAGGAGCATAAAAGAAAGGGATCTTTTTGAGTGTTTTGAAATATAAGGGTTTTTTTTGCTTTTCTTTTTTTTTTTTTTTTTTTTTTGCTTAAACAAAGTAAAAAGTTTTTTTTTTGTGTTTTGATTTTTCTTTTTTGAAAGAACTTTTAAACAAGGATTTTTTGTGTTTTGATTTTTGAAAGGACTTTTTAAACAAAGTGAAAGGACTTGTTTTTCATTTTGATGCTGATTTCTTCTCTCTTTTTTTTGAAAGAACTTTTCTACCAAAGTGAAAAGGATTTTTGTTGAAAGAACTTTGTTTTTTTTTAAAGAACAAAGTAAAAGGTTTTCTTTGTTGTTGTTTTTCTTGAAAGAACAAAGTAAAAGGTCTTTTTTGTTGTTGTTTTTTTTTGAAAGAACAAAGTAAAAGGTTTTTTTTTGTTGTTGTTTTTTTTTTAAAGAACTCGTTGCACGTGTATCTTTGTACTTGACCAGCTGTGATTGCCTTTTGTTGCCCCAGTATGTCAGGCGGTGATGAGCACATTCCCGAGGAGGGCCCCGAGGAGGGACCCAAGATCGTATATGGCCCGCAGGGGGAGGAATTTGTCTGGGTGGAACGGAAAGTGGGTCCGTGGCTTGAGATGCAGGGCGAGGCTGCCCGAGTCGGCCTCCTTCACCAGCAGCACACTCATATTTCAAACTTTGGGATAGCGGGCAAGATAAAAGAGAGGTTCAATTTATTTCCATTATGCACTTTTTTTATTTCTTTGATCTGATGGACATTTCCTTTCGGTGCAGGACCTACCTAATATTGTGTTCCGTGGGGGGTGGCTTGACTTTCACGAGTTCTACCTCTACGTCCCCCCCGTAGTGAAGGTCTTGTTGCAGCAGGTGGGCTTTGGGGAGTTCCTGTCTTGTCCCACCATGAGGGCTGACGCTGCCTATTTGAAGGCCCTAATTGAGAGGTTTTGCCCTGAAACCATGACATTCCATATGTCGTACGTCGAGATGGCGCTGACGCCCGTCGATTGGGCCATGATTATCGGTATCAGGGTAGGGGGATACCGATATCCGATCTTGCGATACTGAGCTGGGAGGACATTACTCGACTGATTGGGGCATATCCTCCTCGCGGGCAAACCCATGGCACAAAGCTCAAGATGTCTTGGCTGACCTCCCTTTTTTCCGCTGATGTGTTGGTGGACTTAGGTCAGCCAGATAGGGTGCTCTACATCGCACCAGAGCGGGTGATCGTCTTAGCTCGCATCATGCTCCTACTCCTGCTGGGCAAGACCCTTTTCACAAATGCCAGCGGGGGCCGAGTCAACCTGGCCCTGTTGAGCGTGATGGATAATTGGGGTGACGTCCCCAGGCACGACTGGGGAGGGGCAAGGTATGCGTGGTTGATGTACAATTTGTCTCGAGTTACGACCGCGGATTCGAAGTCTGCCGTGGGTTTTTGGGCCGCCCTGGAGGTAATTCCGCATCCCTTTGCACTTGTCAATTTTTTTTGCATGACCTTTATGTGATATCGACCTACTCTTATGTGTGTCTCTTTTTTAGGTATGGGGATACCACCACATCCACCCCGGGCGCCCACTCCTTCACTCGGAGGCGCTCACTAATCCTCTGCTCAGCAACTGGCATCAGGCCTGACGCCGTGACGTGGGCCTAAAGCACCTGGAAATGGGTCTAATGTCCCAACTTGATTTGATGGTCCCTGAGCAGGTAACAACTCTCCTCTCTTTTTTTCAACCTTTGTTTATTTTTAGCTTGGAAATTTCCTTTGACTGAGGTGTTGCTTTCTTGGTTTCTCTCTTTTTGACTTGAGCAGATCCTCCCCGATTAGTACCTTGCATCCCCCTTCTGGGACCGAGCAGCTATAGGTGCCTCCCTCTTATTCAATAATTGCCACGTCGTGTTCTTCTACGGAGCGTGGGCTAAATTTTATTATTTGGGAGAGCGAGTGGTGCACCAGTTTCAAGGCTATTAAGCCATACCCGTGGACCCTCTGGCGGATGTCTGGTATCCTACTGACAGTATCGAGGAGCTCACAGTGGCCTTCTTCAACAATGGGTTCCCTATCCATGCCCTTCACGTGCTCGGGGACTATCACCTTTGGTATGAGTGCTTGCCCCATCAGTTCATCTTGCCGCGCTTTGTTCCCAGCGCCAAGTTTCTGGCATTTGGCAGCCCACTCGGTCAGGTAATTGGCCTCGACTTGGATTAGTTCCTTTTCTGCTTTTATTTGGCTTTTCCCCCCTCTAAGTGGATCTTCATTTTGTTCACAGTTCGCCCCAAGGGATGATTCGGATGGTGAAGGCGAACCCAGTGCGGCTGATATGTCGGAGGGGGGGATCCCTCTGGTGCTGGTCCCTCTGGTGCGGGTTCGTCAGTTGAGGGCTCGTCGGGTGTTGGTCCGTCTAGGACTTATCACTTTTGTATCCCTATTGGTGATCCATCCGTAGTCTATGGGATCTTCCGACACCTTTATGATAGCTTCCTTTTGAGCCTCTGCGTTGATGTAGATCGACAGGCACGACTCTCTGCCGAAGCGGCTCGCGTTCCCCCTCCTAAGGTGGTCCCAGGGGTAAGTCTTCTGATTGCCTAATCTCTCTCCATTTCGGTTTCTTTCTGCACACGCTTTCAGGATTGTCTTGACATTTGTTATTGCGTTGTTCTGAATATAGGACTTCAACTCGGCCATGGAGTATTCGGCATACCATCGTCACCTGGCGGAGCTTAGGGAGGTAGAGACGGTGAGTGCCTTGCTGTTCTATTCCTCTTTATTCATTTTGCCCTTTAACTGATCCTGACTCCTGACTTTGGTTTGTGCTTCGCAGTGTGCTCGTGCTAAGGAATCGCGCTCCTTACTCAGTAGGATCTCGTAGGTGTGGTCTAGGGTGGGGGACATGCAGACTCTTCAAAGTTCTTCTCGCCGCCGCAAGAAGTCAAAGGACGCAAACTAGGGATAGGCCTTTAGTTTTTTTGAAAAACTCAGTACTTTTTGAAATTGGATTTGGATTTGTTTAAACAATTTGGGGGATGGTTGATGTGATACTTTGGAAACAAATTATTATTATTATTTTTTTTTTTTGGAAGATAGTTCTGCTTTGATTTTATGCCCCGATTTCTTGGTATCGGATCCATTTCTCTACAGGATGTGTTGGCCCAAAATGTTTTCAGAAAGTAACCCCTTGGGTTTCATGCCTTGATGTAGGATTAGTCCTGCACATAAATAAACAAAACATATGCCCAGTTGTTAAATGAACAGGGTGTGTGAAACAAACAAAAGGGGTGTAAGTCTCCCAGTTAGGTCCCGAAATGGCTGAAGAGGGGGAGTTCGTAGTGTGGCGCAACTATTAGTTGCGCCAGGTCAAAATCTCAGCCAATTTGTGCTGGCACAACTAATAGTTGCGCCAGGCGCCGAAATTCACTGGTGCAACTATTAGTTGCGCCAGGTTTTACCTGGGGAGCAGTGGGTTCTTATATACCCGAGTTAGTCCAAAAGTTAGTTCTTTTTTGTTTGACTTGGTCTCTTTGACTGGTTCTTTTTGCCCTTGCTTTTTCAAGGTGGGTCTATCATCATACATCAATTTTTATCTTCTCAAAAAATCCCTTTACGTTCATGGACCCGCTTTCCAGCCCTCCCTTACGCGGAGGGCCTGGAGCCAATTTGCCCCCCTTGTTGGGCTTGGGGCCCAAATTTTTAACGGCCTGGTTTGGGAGCTTGAATAAGAGTGAGTTCGCCGACTTGGAGCGCCTTGGGCTATCTCGCCTTCCTTCCTTCCTAGATGTTCCTCTTCGGTGGGAACTTCTTCATGCCGCCACTTCATTTTGGGATACAAACTTCCACATATTTCATTTTGGGAAGTGGGAGCTAACCCCAACCCTTGAGGAGCTATCTAATCTGTCTGGCCTGAAGCTTCACAGGGGCCTTGCAAGTGTCACGCCTCGGCCAGGCTATTCCAAATCCGTTCACCTTACTCTCGGTTTGTAGAAATCTGAGTATGAGAAAAGCCTTATTGGGGGGCCCACAAGGTGTTCGCTAAAATTCCTCAAAGAACTTTTCGGTGATGAAAGCCTCCAGAAATTGCCGGTTAGGAATGTTTTTAACATGAAAGCTCTAGCACTCGGTCTCATCTCTAAAATCCTTTTCTTCACCGAGGGAGAGAGCATCTCATTGGTAGTTTGTGATATTTTGACAGAGCTGGAGGTGGGCCGGTCTATGATACATTTAGTGCTTGCTTATCGATGCCTTGATTCCTTTGCTTTGGGTAAGGTGGAGGGCCTTCGAGGATGCCCCTTGTTGCTTCATTTTGCTATTTTGGGGCCTGTGCCCCGCTTTTATATTGCCCAAGGAGAGGTGGCCCAATGTTTTCTGGGTAGATGCCACTTGCTCCCCCAAGGCAATATGTCAGCTCTGAAACTTTGGTTGATCGATGCCGAGTTGACATGGAGGCTTCCTTGGCTGGACCGGACCTTCCTGATAATTCGTAGTAGAGATCACGAGGGCATCACCCTCCCAGGATTGACGGGCAACACCTTTTACTTCCCATTCTGAGTGTTGCGTCAGTTTGGCTGCCCTCAATAGGTGCCTTATGAGGCCAGACCCCCTTTATGTGAATTGATCTTTTCTAGGGGGTCCTCTTGGGAAATAGATCGGATTGCTGCTCTTTGGGCGACGCATCAGTCGACGTTGATGTGTGATATTGAGCAGGGAGACTCGGTTAGGACTTCTCTTGAGTACGAGGCCTGGGTGTTTACTGAGCGGCCTACTGCTGATGGTCCAGATTTGTCAGAGATTATTGACACTGGAGGCCCCTGGCCAAAGAAAGAGACGACACTCCGAGCCCGCATCGAGTTACTGGTGGATGAGAAGAGGATCCTGCAAGAACTTTTGGCATATGAAAAGGTTATAGCAGAAACAACAGAGAGTGAGGTCCTCTGTTTGAAGGGATCACTGAGCATCACTTTTGGAGCCGCTGATTCTTCTCGGAAGAGGTTCAAGAGCCTGCATGGTCGTTGGCTGACTGAACGGAATGTTCGGGAAGGTGACCATTATGCTGAGATTAGCGCTTTGAAGCGCGAGCTGGGTCGCTAACTCCTTCCTGCACACAGAACTTTTTGCACATATCAGATATACAGAAAAGGGGCCTAAATAACCCCTTTACAGATACACACACGTTTTTTTTTTGTATACATATTTTCTTTCTATTTTGGTTGTTTATGTTTATACTTGTGAAAAGGAAAGCACGTTAGTCATCACACCGACTCATTTTTTTTTTTTGGGACATGGTGTAAGTGGTGCAAAAGGCAGCTTATTATATACATCTATACAAATCTATTGGCATTTTGGTTTTATTTTGTGCATTTTTTTGGGGCCTTAATCACTAGGTGAAACTTTGGGAAACCCTGGGTCCTCCTTTGAGCATGGTCGAACCCTTTCTTTGAAGTCAGACCTGGGTGGGTTTCCGGTTTTTGCCGAGGCCGGAACATTGATCCCTTTGGATTGAGTTAAACCTTTCTCCTTGCCTCGGGTCATACGTTTAACGGTGGGGGTTTCACAAAGACAATTCTGGTCGGGACCCGATTTGAACTAGCATGAGTGGCCCCTAAAAAGGGATCAGGGAGAGTAACCAAAAGGGCTCCTTAAACATTTAATCAATCATTCCAACCCTTCTTTTCTTTTCCTTTTTCTTTTCTTTCTCCTTCTCTCTTTTTCTTTTCTTTTCATTTATCTCCTTTTTTACCCGTGGCGCCCTTTCAGGTTTTCACCACGTCCATGGGTTTAGCTCTCTTACCCCAAGTGCCCTTTCGGGTTTCCACCTCGTCCGCACAAACTCGCTATTTTTACTCATAACGCCCTTTCGGATTTTCACCACGTCCATCTTGCTTTGAGCTTGTACTTTTATTTATTTTTTCTTTTTATTTCTTTTATTTTTCCTTTGTTTTTTTTTTCAAAAGCCACGACATAGACGTCGATTCCGTCATAGCCGGCTAGATGGGGTTCAGTTGTCGTCTCACAACTCGGCCTGTGTTGACTTAATAGATGCTATGACTGCTTGTGAACCTAAAAAGAGGGTTTTCTTCAGGGTGTAGCTTGGCCATGGGTCAAGTTAGGATTTGAAGGTATGCTGGGCTAAAAAAGTGTTTCCTTGATACAGCTTCAGTTTTCTCAACATACTTTCTTCCTTGGGGATCTTACTGTACATGCCCCATGATTTTTGTTCTTTTTGTTTTATTTCAGGCAATCTTTTTTTTTTTTTTTGAGGTTTTGCTTCTCAGATTTTTTTGGATTTTGATGGTAATTTCACTTCTCTTTTTTGTATGTACATACACACATTTTTTGGGAAAGGAGTTATTGAAAGAAAAAGGTCTAGGCTCAAATGGGGTAGCAAGAGATATCATCATTTTTTGGGATGCTTTTTGGCTACTGTGTTTGAAATGGTGGCCTCTTTTGGGTGGTTCTTAAGCAGTCACGTATCTGTTTCATCAATACTTACCTTATCGTGATAGACTAAGAGTAGAACTGTCGGACGTATCCAGCGTTGATAAGCTCAGGAAGATGATCTCCGTCCATGGTGGCGAGGTGGATGGCATATCCCGGTAGCACGTCTCGGATGACATAAGGTCCTTCCCAGTTTAGCTTGAACTTTCCTCTTAGATTGGCATGGAGGGATGGGAAGATCTTCTTCAGCACAGTGTCTCCTACCTTTAGATCTCGACCGCGAACACGTTTATTGTAAGTGTCTGTGATTCGCCCCTGGTAAAGTTGATTGTGACACAAGGCTAGGAGTCTCTTCTCATCCAGTAAGTTTAACTGGTCAAAGTGGGATCTCTCTCTTTCTGCATCGGGTAAACCTAATTCCATGAGGATTCAGAGTGAGGGTACTTCGACCTCTACTGGTAGGACGGCCTTGGTTCCATACACTAGGGGGAATGGTGTTGCCCCTGTAGTGGTACGGATCGACGTTCAGTAGGCTCACAAAGAAAATGGCAGCATTTCGCTCCAAACTCGATAAGTGACGACCATTTTTTCAAGGATGCAGATGACTGTCTTGTTTGCGGCTTCCACGGCTCCATTAGTTTGAGGCCGATAAGGAGATGTGCGATGGTGCTTGATCTTGTATTGCTCGTAGAAGTCTCGGGTGCGCTTATTCACAAAGTTTATGCCGTTGTCCGTGATGATATCTTTGGGTACTCCAAATTGGCACACAATATTCTTCTTGAGAAACTTCTCAACGTGACTGGCCGTGATGTTAGCATATGACACCGCTTCTACCCACTTGCTGAAGTATTCAATGGCGACGAGGATGAACCGATGTTCGTTCGATGCTTTCTGATTAATCATTCCGACAACGTCAAGGCCCCAGGTAGCAAATGGCCAAGGAGTGGTCATGCAGTGAAGATCAATGGCAGGAGCGTGTATCAAACTGGAGAGTTCTTAACACTTGTAGCATTTTTGAGCATGTTTGCAACAATCCGATTCCATGGTGGTCCAAAAGTATCCCTGCCGTAGGATTTTCTTAGTGAGCATGTGACCGCTAACGTGGGCTTCGCATACTCCCTCATGGATTTCTTTCATAATATTGATCGCCTCACTTTCAGTTAAGCACCTAAGTAAGATGTTATTGTATGATCGCTTGTAGAGGCATTCCCTGCAAATGACGTAGCCTGCCGCTAAACATTGAATAGATCGTCGGTTTGTCTTGGATGTACCCTCTGGGAAAGTTAGGGTCTCGAGGAAATTCTTGATATCTGAGAACTAAGGTGGCTCATCATCAGGTTTTATAGGTTCATCAATCTGGAGGCAGAAGGCCGGCTCATTTCTCTGCTCGATCATGATCGGCTTCATCGCAACACCATAGGGGATTTCAATCATTGATGCCAAAGTTGATAATGCGTCGGCAAAGTGATTCCTTACCCGGGGGACGTATGAGAAAGTCACATCTTGAAAGCAAGCTATCAGATCGTCGAGGTGTTCATGGTAGGGGATTAGTTTCTCGTCTTTCATCTTCCAGTCACGATTCGTCTAGCATATGATTAACTGTGAGTCACCAAATACTCGAAGCTGAGTTACATTCAGATCGAGAGCCGCCTGCAGACCAGCGACGCAAGCTTCGTACTCAGCCATATTGTTAGTGCAAGGGAAGTTGAGCTTGATAGAGACTGGTATGTGGGATCCTTTCGGTGAAATCAGGATGGCGTCAACTCCTTGGCCCTCTACATTTGCTGCCCCGTCAAAGTGCATTACCCATGATTCTTCTACTTCTTCTGTATCGTCTTCTGTCATGAAAAAGATGTCCTCATCGGGGAACTCAGTTTTCAAAGGCTCATAATCAGGTAAAGGATTGTCGGCAAGATAATCAGCAAGCGCCTGCCCCTTGATTGACTTCTGAGTGATGTACGTGATGTCAAATTTAGATAATAAAAGTTGCCATCGTGTGGTTCATCCAGTGAGAGCTGGCTTTTCAAATAGGTATTTCAATGGGTCCATTCGAGGCAAGAGCAGAACCGCCTGAGATAGCAAGTAGTGGTGGAGCCTGTAAGTAGCCTATATAAGAGCCAGGCATGCTTTCTCTAGATGAGAGTAGCGCGCTTCATAATCTATAATCTTCTTACTCAGATAGTAAATGGCCTGCTCTCTTCTTCCCGTTTCATACTACTGCCCCAAGACACATCCCATCGAAACTTTCGTCGTGGAGAGATACATCAAGAGTGGTCTCCCTAACTCAGGTAGTACCAAAATAGGTGGATTAAGGAGGTAACTTTTGATTTTTTCGAACGATGCCTGACAATCGTCGTTCCATTCAATGGGCGAATTCTTCCTTAGTAACTTGAAGATCGGCGTGCAGATTGGAGTTAGTTGTGCAATGAACCGATTGATATATTGTATTCTTCCCAAAAACCCTCTAACCTCTTTCTCGATAGATGGCGGTGGCATTTTAGTGATGGCTTTGACTTTGATTGGGTTGACCTCGATCCCCCTCCTGCTGACAATGAACCCTAGAAGTTTTCCTCACACAGCACCAAATGTGCACTTCTATGGATTCAGTCGTAGTCGATAGTTCCTCAGCCTTTCAAATAGCTTCTGAAGGTTTACCAGATGGTCACTTCGCTCCGGTGATTTGGCTATCATCTCATCGACATACACTTCAATCTCTCTGTGCATCATGTCATGAAATAGTGCAATCATACCTCTCTGGTACGTTACACCGACATTCTTCAGCCCGAATGGCATGACTCGATAGCAAAAGGTTCCCCAGGGGGTAATGAACGTTGTCTTCTCGCGATCAACCTCTGCCATTTTGACCTAATTATATCCTGAGAATCCATCCATAAAAGAAAGCATCTCGTGCTTAGCTGTGTTATCGACCAAGATGTCGATGTGTGGTAATGGGAAATCATCCTTTGGGCTCGCTTTATTCAAATTGCAGAAATCGATACACATGCAGACCTTTTTGTCCTTCTTCGACACAGGTATGATATTGGCTAGCCATTGCGGGTATTTGGATACCATGAGAAACCCTGCATCATACTGCTTGATGACCTCATCTTTGACTTTCAGCATCCATTCAGGTCGGAGACGTCTCAGCTTCTGCTTGACTGGCTTCATATCAGGGTAGAGGGGCAACTCATGCTCGACCAAATCTATATCCAGACCAGGCATGTCCTCGTATGACCAGGCAAAAATGTCTTGGTATGACTGAAGGAAGTCGATCATGCTTTTTCTTTCCTCAGGAGACAGTGACGTTCAGATTTTGGTTATCCTGGGAACCTCCTCAGTTCCTAGATTGATATGTCTCATTGGAGTCAGCCTCCATCATATTGATCCCCATTTTATCTGAGATCATATCCTCAAATGATAACTCAGTTTTATGGTGATTCACCACAGGGGGGGTTTGTTCATGTACCGATCATCGTTCCTCGAAAAGGGACAATGCGGCCAAATCTATCTCCAAGCTGGAAAGGGAGATCTGGGGATTGGTGGGATGGATTGGGGCTATGGGTTTGTGTGGGGTCAAATGGGTGACCCCATTCCGGTCGATCTTTACGACCCCAGCACTGACAAAGGATTCTCTAATGTGCGGCCTAGGGCAAGGTTTTTCTTCTATGTTGATTCCTCGAGCTCTCGCCGTTGCGACGACCCTAGCTTTTTCTTTGGCCTCTAGGACCTCTTGCTCTTTCGGCTTGTATCCTAGCCCGAATCTGACCTTCTGCCCCTTGGCAATAACCGGCTCTTTCCTTCCTTGTAATTTGGGTCCCAGACCCCTTCCTTTATGATAGTCCCACTTTTGGAGCATTGCCACTGTCGCTACCATACCACCTCCTGTTTTAGGCATGATGCCCTCAATGGGTTCTGGGAGTATCGTTGATACCTCATATTCGAAACTATGAAGGTCGACATCATCAGCGGTGTGCAGTATATCTAACATATTGAGTCTTTCGATGCTATTGGTGGCCTTTTCTTTCTCACTGTGCCCCTCCCCGATGATTGTAACGATCTTGTGCGCAGACACAAACTTGAGTTTCTGGTGCAAGGTGGAAGGTATAGCTCCGACCTCGTGCAGCCATGGGCGCCCCAACAATAGATTAAATGAAGATTTGATATCCATGACTTGAAACAAGATAGAAAAGGTCATTGGCCCTATCAATAGCTAAAGATCAACTTCTCCCATTATTTCTCTCCTGGTATTGTCAAACCCTCTGTCACTAGTTCTGGTGGGCCTTAACATGCACGGATCGACCCCGATCTTGGTGGCAGTTCTTAACGGACATATGTTCAATGCGGACCCGTTATCAATTAAAACCAGGGGAATGACCATATTTCCAGATTCAACGGTTATATTTAATGACTTGGAGTGGCTACACCCTTCTTCAGGTAAATCAACATTAGAGAATGAAATGGCATTTTGAGCCACCACTTGCCCGATTATCTGCCCGACTTCATCTGAGATAACTTAGAGTGACACATGTGCAATGTGCATTTTTTAACGCCCCCATTAATGCTTGAAAATAGAGTGGGGAAGTCATCAATAGATCCCAAACAGTTATATGGGCTGGCATTCTTCTTAGTTGAGTCTCTAGTATATGTTCCTGACTCATCTTTTCAAAAGGGTTCACAGCACTGTCATTATTCCCCTCTAGTTGGGCTTGCGGTGCTGTCGGCATCTCTGGCTGCTTCGATATCCTTCTTGACATGGTGACAAAGTCCACTACCCCTTCTCTACTGCTGCTGTTGGCATTGACATCTGTTTGCTCGTAGCTGAGCGGGACCTGATGAGGATCATATGTGGGTCCCAAGAGCTAGAAAGGTATGGCCGCCGGTTCTAGAGGCACTTGTGTTGTCGGCTCAGGAGGTGTGGGAAAAACCTGATTCACCTAGGTGGTAGCAGGTTCGGTGGAAAGATTGGGCCAAATGGGGGTGGTGAAGCTTGAGGGTGGCGGCATTGGAGGGAAGGAGGTAAAAGTAGGTCATTGATAGCTGGTGGGTATTGGCGGAAGATGGGGGTCTGATGGGCTATCAGGTGATTGATCAGGGTGGTGGAGCTTGCAGACGGAACTTGGGGTGATGGGATGGGCGTAGGCCATGGGTAATTGCCGGGTGTGGGTGTGGGATTGGGGGCCTGGTGGCCTATAGGGTAATTGATGGGGGGTGTGGTGTATGGTGATAGTTGAAATGGGGCGGGCGCAGGCCATTGATAACTGGCGGGTGCGGGTGTGGGATTGGGGGCCTGTTGGCTCATCGGGTAATTGAAGGGGGTTGTGGTGTATGGTTAGTATGCATTGATATTTACATAATTGACGGGTGTGGTGGACAAAAAGTACACCCTGAGATCCAAGGGTTCCAATTGCAGGGTTGGGTTGGAGAAATATTCTAACAAATTTAGGGGTTCAATTACCCCTACGTTCCCTTCTTCCATATTTCTTGACGAGGGTGCTACATAACTATCCTGATCACTGATATAGTTGGAAGGGTCAAATTCAAACTCCTCCTCATCTTCTATCATTCCGACGGTGGGTCTGGGACCTGCTCCTCCGGTCAGATGTGGGGGTAGTGGCACTTGGTGGATATTAGCGTGCTGGGAAGGTGCAGGGGGAATGATTTTCTCGGCATCGATCAAGTCCTGGATGGCATGCTTCAATGGGAAGCAGCGATCAGTAGGGTGACCCGGACCCTAGTGAAAATTGCAGGGGGTATTCGAGTCATAGTTCCTTGGGATTGGGTGAGGAGGTTGCGATTAGCAGATAGTGACTAATCTCTTTTCCACTAACAGAGGCAGAAGTACACTCAAAGATTGCCCCAGAGGCATAAAAACTTGATCGTAGCGGCTCTCCTTTGCTCCGGGGTCATTTGCATTCCTTGCCCATTCCCCATTCTCTGCATCTGCTCAGGCCTAACGGGTGCTATTAGGGATGCCTGAAATTGAAACGGGGTAGTATTATTATTGGGCCTGGTATTGACTATGTTCTGGACATCGCCCCCTGTTCTCTTCTCGTTCCTCTACTCTGAAAATCTTCTAAACCCACTGGGTCCACTCGGCATGTTTTTATTCAGATGCCCCTCCCTGATGGCATCCTCACATCGATTAGCATTCCTTACTAGATCAGTAAAGCTGGACTGTTGCTGGTATACCAAAAAGTCTGAAATCACTGGCAGAGTATTCTTCCAAATCACTGGCAGAGTATCTGTTCATCATAAGGTATTTTGTTCCTGACCTGAGCTGCCAATGCTCTCCATCGCCCCAAGTAGTCGCTGAAGGTCTCGTTCTAGTTTTGCTTTAAACGGGTCAGGTCGGACTTATGCAGCTCGATGTCTATATTATAGACATACTGTTCTTGAAAGAGATGCGTCAAGTCCCTCCACATTTTCATCATAGACCATTCTAAAGATGTGAACCATCTTAAAGTTGGACCGGTCAGACTCTTTTGAAAGACTTTTATTAGTAGTCTTTCATCCCCTCCGTATTAGCACATGTTCCCACAGTAGGACTTCAGGTATGCAATAGGATTGCGAGTGCCATTATATTTGTCGAAGGCTGGCATTTTAAACTTAGGGGGCAGGGGAACCTCAGTGAATAGACATAAATTTGTAAAGTCCGTGGCATGGATTTTAACACCACCCATTTTCATCAGCTGCTTTTGTGTTTTGTCCAACTGTTCTTTCAGCTGCTCTGACTCTTTCGATACAGGGGTCACTTTCTCGGTCGTCAGTTGACTTCACTCTGGGCTACCAGGGGGTGGCCAATTACTGGAGGAGGTTTAAGTCTGGTCAATGCCCCAGCACAGGCCCCGCTATTCCTAATCTCGTCCTCTTCATACTACTGGTCGGTATAATGTGCAGCGAGGGCATGATTCTCTTGTTGTTGTTGTACGGGTTGGATGGGAATGACATGAGTGGGGGTTGGGTGAGCCCATTGGGGGTGAGGAAAGGCTTGTTGGGTGATGAGAATTTGCTTTTGAGGTGGGGCATGGTGGGGCCATTGGGTATGGAGGAAGGTTTGGAGATGGCCTTAGGGTGTGGGGCCATGGGAAAATTAGGTTTAGGGGATGGCATGGGTTTGACCCAGCTGTGAAGGTTGGGTTAAATGTTGGGGGTACTGTGGAAGGTATGAGTGTGGGGTTTGGATTTGGGCCATGAACCCTTGGCCATTTTGGGCCACGAGCCATTAATAGGTTTGGGCCATGGTCCCTTGGTAGGTTTGGGTCACGGGCCCTTGGGGGGTTTGGCCCAATGGGCCTTGATGTGTCTGGGCCATGGGCCCTTGATGGGTCTGAGTCATGGGCCCTTGGTGGGTCTGGCCCAATGGGCCTTGATGGGTCTGGCCCAATGGACCTTGGTGGCTCTGGCCCAATGGGCCTTCATGGGTCTGGGCCATGGCCCTGGGTAGGCTTGGGTGGTGGGGTATTGGGCATGGTGCCCTGGGATATGTGAGGAAAGGGGGTTTGGGCCAATGGGCCTTGGGGTATGTGGGAGTTTGGAGATTGGGCCATGGGGCCTTGGGGTAAGTGGGTAATGGGGGTTCGGGTGGTGTGGATTATGGGGGGTTGATGGGGGTCATGAGGGAGTGAGGCATGAAGATTGGCTAGGGTATGGGATGGGTTCAGGGGCATGGGGTGTGGAGGAGAGGTATTTTGGGAAGCCTTCCATGAGGAGTAGGCTTGGAACATCTCCTCCATCATGGCCATGGATGGGGGATTAGATGTGGATGGTAGATTTAAGGGGATGGAGGGGAAATTGGGCATGACCCCGGTACGATCGGGCATGGCCATGGTAAGAGGTGGGATATGGGGTGGATGAGACGGGAAGGTATGGTGTATGTGTGGGGATGATGAAAGGTTAGGTTTAGGTGTTTGGGAAAAACCAAGCATGGCCCCGGTAAAAATGGGCATGACCCGGGTAGATGGGGGGATTTTTGGGGGGTTGGATAGGGCGGAAGTGGTGTATGTGAATGTGGGTGGATCGGGTCTATAGGGGGATGATGGGAATTGGGGCATAGATGTGGATTGGCAAAACAAGTTTGGGTTTTGTATGGATGTGGATGGGAGATGAGTTGGACTTGGCATGGGCATGGCTTTGGCAAAAGATGGGGAATGGGGGGTTGGATTTTGAATATTTTGGGGGGTACTGGTTGGGAAAATTGGGGCACCAAATGGGCCGGCCACTGTAAAGGGGGGTTGGGTGAGGGGGATAGTGGAAAAAACTTCTCCCAAATGGGAGTGTGTTGGAGAACGTGGCGGGGATGAGTCGGGATTGGTGTAAGTCGGGTCCACTACCCACGACATCCTACGGGAACGAGTTGGGTAAGGGTGCCTTGGATAAGGCCCAAAAATCCTCCTTCCCCTACGGGACAGCGGAGGGCAAGATGATGTCGTTGTGCCGGCACCACAAACTATAAATTTTTTTGGGTTTTGATTATATATATATATATATTTTTTGAATTATTTTTTGAAAAAGTTTTGAAAAATAAAGGTTCCGAGGCCTTGGAATTACCTTTTCGGGTGGCTCTCGTACCTTAATTCAAGACCCGCGATGACTATTCCGATGCACTTCAAAAGAATTGAAGGAAAACCCTCGATCTATTGAAGGCACAAAAATCGAGGCAAATAACTCGATCCCCCAGAATGAGCCAAAAAGGAGTTGCCCTCTTTTAATCGGCGGGGGTGTATTGGGTGTTGGAGATGGCAGGGCCGAAATAAGGCACTAGGCACACTGATCAGGGGACTCGGGAGGTGAAGAAGGCCACAGATTCAGGCTGGGGTGCTGTTAAACAGGCCTGGCGCAACTAATACATGCGCCTAGGTTGCAGGGCACTATTTTTACACTGGCACAACTATTAGTTGTGCCAAAGTAAAAATGTGGATTTTAAAGCTGGTGCAACTATTAGTTGCGCCAGTTATAAATTTCAGTTTTTTATACTGGCGCAACTAATACTTGCGCCAGGCAAAAACTGATGCTCCAGAACTTATGACAGCAACCACGAACACCTAAAATGAGTCTCTTTTTTTGG
The DNA here is from genome assembly GCA_021018995.1 of Chloranthus sessilifolius. Classification (NCBI taxonomy): domain Eukaryota; kingdom Viridiplantae; phylum Streptophyta; class Magnoliopsida; order Chloranthales; family Chloranthaceae; genus Chloranthus; species Chloranthus sessilifolius. Next base: position 56,244,424 of record CM037593.1, on the reverse strand, counting down.
TTTTTTGTGGAAGCTAGGCTTCCAGGAACTGAGCTATTTTTTGGTGATCGATTCTCTCCTCACCACACCTAAAGGGTTTGAGTCTGGTATAACTCGCTAGCGTGCTTCCCAAGGGTTTTAAGTTTTGGAATGGGAACCCACCCGATATACCTCCGGCGCGAGTGCCTTCTCAGATACTAGGTTGGCTAAGACTTTTCTGGATCATCACCACTAGGGGCTGCCGCCATACTAAGACCCGAGTGGTTGTGTGTTTGCCTAATCCCAACCCCTTTAAAATCTACCCCGTAAAAGCAAATTAATTAAGCTCCCTAACATGGTTTAATTTTAATTTTTTTCAAAGCTTTTCTTCTTTTTTTGGAAGTTTTCTTTAGTTCAAAGATCGGGGGTGATGATCCCGTGCCGCCACTACGGGCCGGCGTCCACTGTCAGAATATGTTTGCACAAGTAGGCCCGCCAATCGGCTAAGACACTTTAAATGACGAAAAATTTAATGAATTAAAAGACAATGCTCAAGTAGGCCCGCCGATCGGCTAAGGCACTTAAAATAACGGAAAAGTAAAGAAATTTAAAGACTAAGTGCAAGTAGGCCTGCCAATCAGCTAAGGCTCATAAATGACGTAAAAGTAGGGGTTTGTAAAGTGACTTAATCGGTGGGATGAGTGAAAAAAATAGCAAAAATAAAATAAAAAAACAGCAATAAAATGTTAGAAAAAAAAAAGGCCTAGTTCAAGGGGAAGCTCTACTAGCTACTCCTCAGCAGAGTCGCCATCTGTGCAACCGTGGGAATCGAGATGATCTCGTCGCGACGATGCACTCTCTAACGAAAATATAAAGTCGCCACCCGGAGCGTTCGGTGTCCCGAGAAACCTAGTTCATTTTTATGAGCACCGAAGTGCTAAAACTATGACTCTGAATCCGGTCCACACCAAAGGCTCTTGGGTAGGGGCTTCGGTTATCGATCGAGAAGGTGTTAGGCACTCGATCAACCCGCTTAACGTGGTCTCTACTAATGGCCAAAAATAAAATGAAGTAAAAGAAAAGAAAATAGCTTCCTCTTGCCCAAAAGGGCTTAGAATCCTATTTGTGCCCCTCTGTTCCTACCGAAAAGTCGACGGCGTAACGGCATAAATGGGAGAATGGAGGGAGCTAGAAAGAGATAGGAGAAGAAAGGAGAGAGTCGGAGCCTGTTGAGAACTAGAAAATACCATTTTCCACCCTTTAACCTGGGTCTTGATAGACCTTTGAGAGAACTAAATAAGTGCTTTAAGTGTTTGTTTCACAGCTAACAATAAAGGCAGGCTTAACCATGAAAGCAGTCTAAAAGTGCCAAAATGATGATAATCCATGTTGATCCAAAGGAAGAAGGAGAAGGGACAACCTCACTAACTGTCAAAATTCCTAGACTAAAGAGGACAAAGGCCTAGTTTCAACCTAGAAAGAGGTGTGGAGCTATTCGAAAAGAACAATGCATTACAGATTGCTTTTCGAAAAGAATCTGAACTTTTCCAAAAGAATCTGAACCTTTGCGAAAAGAACTCAAAGCTCCAGGCTTAGTTTTCGAAGAGCACCTGAACTCTTTGAAAAGATTTATGAACTTTTCGAAAAGAACTTGAACTGTGCGAAAAGAGCTTCAGAAGTCACAGTACCTTGCAAAAAGTTCTCCAAACTATGATAAATGGTATTCTGAAGACCCCCAGAATCTGTAAGGGTAATTCAGTAATCTTTACACCCGCCCCAATGCAGTTAAAAACCTAAGGACATTCCAGAAGATTCTGAGCACGAACCAAAGGCATATTCCACCCCATATGAACACCCAAAGATGAAATCACTTGGCGGGAACTTCTAGAAGCTCTAACAGATTTTTGAATTACATAACAGAATTGATGCTTCTGTCATCTGATTGGCTGAACCAAATCAAGCAGTTCTGATTGACCAAAACAGATCTGGATCCTTCTGCTCGACTCCTATTGGTTGATACAGATCTAACCAATTCTGACTGGTTGATACACATCTGAGCTAGACTTGGGGGAAACTATAAATAGATGAACCATTTGCCCAATTTGGGTATCCAGATTTCGAGTTTCATTTCTATTGCCTCATTTCCAATTCAGATAGCTTGTCTGAAACTCCTGTAATAGCCTAGCTTTTATTTGTAATTAAGCGCTGTGAGATACTTCTGTAATTCAAAAGAGAATGTATTCAAGACTACAAATCCGAGAGCTGTTTAAGCTGTGCTCTGTAATTGTAATGGTGAATTTGAAAAGGTAGCTGTGAACCGTACGTTCTCAATTAGATTCGTGTTGAGGGTTCCCTGTGATCTCCTTATTGCACTAGACTCCTTTAGATTTACTGTTTTTTAGGCAATTTCCCTTAATTCATTATCCCTGTGAGAATTTGTGTTTGTAACCTAATCTCTCACAGCATTTGTAGTGGTGTTTCTCATTCTGAATTAAGGGTTCAGATTAAAGACTATTGGATGGTCTGTGGCCATTGAAGTGGACAGACCATAACCATAAGTTTAACTTTAACCCTTCAGTTAGATTACTTTCTCTTGCATTTGTGCTTGTAGCCAGATGAAGATTGGATCATATCTCATTTGATCTACATTTATTCTCATTTTCCATCAAGGACCAAATCAAAGTTAGATATTATTTCTCCATTCTTATTAATTTACATCAAAATCTCCCCAACTCAGATCTGAATCACTTAGTTTTAATTTTACTTTTATCATTTAGTTAATGTGACAAATTAAACCTCCCATCTTATTTGCTCTATAGATAGGATCAGAGGCCAGATCTGGTAGCTTAGATCTGGAGGTTTATCTTACATTTTAAATAAATTCCCTGTGGACGATCTTTTACTCACTTACATTTAAAACTTGCTACAATTGGCCCTGATCTTGCAGGCTAATTAACTTCTCTCTGTGCTGATATTTCCTTATTTATTTTAATTTTCCAAATTCATGTCGTAAGTATGTTTTCAACATACAAATAAATCACGCACACTTAGAGCAGCAACAAGTTTTTGGCGCCGTTGCCGGGGAATTTATTTTAAAATTGGTAGACCTAAGTTTTTATTTTATTATTGCATCAGTGCTAACTGTTATATTGTTTAAATCTGTGCAGTTATTCATATACACTTTGAGCGTGGAACATACTTTGAAAGGAATACTGAAGGTTTGCTGTGCATAATTTGATTCTTTATTTCTGTGTTGTATGTTTGGTAGGAGGACTCTCAATCCTAAGATTGTCCCTCTGAATTTAGAAGTTGAAAGGCTACTAAGAACTAGACAAACATCACAGAATTCTGCTGAGACTACTTCTATGGGTGAAGAACCTAGACTTTTGAGGGATTACTTTACACCTGGTGCATATAATTCTCCATTTTGCATTCAATTTCCTACTGTTGAAGGAAATTATGAGATCAAATCATCAATTATCCAGATGCTTCCTTCCTCCCATGGTTTAAGTAAGGAAGATCCATACAAGCATGTGGATGAGTTCCTGTCTCTTTGTACCACATTCAACATAGCTGGACTGGGTCTAGAGGCAACCAAGCTTAGGCTCTTTCCTTTTTCATTAAAGGACAAAGCTAAAGCATGGCTGTCTATGTTGGCACCAAATAGTATCACTTCTTGAAATAATTTACAGTGTCAATTTTTAGCCAAATACTTCCCTATGTCTAAGACCAGCCAGTTGAGACAAAATATTATTTCCTTTTCACAACACTCAACTGAAACTTTCCATGAAGCATGGGAAAGGTTTAAAGAACTTTTAAGACAATGTCCTCATCATCAAATTCTCCGATGGCAGCTTGTTCAAAGCTTTTTTCAAGGAATTGATTAAAAGGGCAAGAATATGGTAGACGCTTCCTGTGGAGGCACCTACTTGCAAAAAACAGTTGAGGAGGTCTGGAATTTATTTGAAGTGATTGGTGAAAATTCAACTCAACAGGAATCTTTTTCAAGAGACATTGAGAATCCTGCTCGGTTGACCAATCAGCAAACCACCAAGGGAAAGATTTATGAGGTGAATGAGTTGGAAAGAAAGATGGATAATTTAACCACAAAGTTTGATAGATTGATGGACTCACTTAAAAATCCAATGGTTGCAAGAGTAGAGGCTATGTCCGATATGCCGGTCCTCTACTCATCCTCTTGATCAATGTCCACGCACTACGCTTCCAGATTTAGTGGTGGAAGCAAGCTCATCTTGCCCAATCATTTGGACAAATACTCAAATTAATATGCATGGAAGGGCACCCCAATTTAAGGTGGAGCCAGGGCAATTATCAATCACAACAGCAGCAGCAACCAAAGAACCAAGTACCTTTCAAAACTGCTCAGCCCTATCAGCAGAATTTTTATACCAAGCTAAATTTTTAGCAGCCCATTCCACAACTACCTGTACAACAATCTGCTCCAGTTCAAAGCCCTTCCAGATCCCCTTCTTTTGAAGACCAAGTTCTAAATTCACTCCAGAATTTAGGGTCTTTAACTCAGACTGTAAACTTTCATAGTCAGAGCATAAAGAAGATTGAAGAAATATTGGGTCAACTTTCAAATACTTTGGCCAAAAGAGAGGAAGGCAGGTTACCCAACCAACCTTTGAACAATCCCAATGGACAATTCATGGTTGGAGAGGTTTCTGTTTCACATGAAGAAGTAAAAGCTGTCACTACTTTGAGAAGTGGAAGAATTGTAAATAACAATGTGGGTACTAAAAAGGAAGAAGAAAAAATTGAGGAAACTGCTAGAGATATGCAGCAGGAGCAGCATGATGTTAGCATTGGGGGTGCTGATGTACCTTAGAAAAAAAAATGAAAAACAGAAAAATCAAAAAGATTCTGATAATGATTCTAAAGCTGTAAACGAAGGACTAGTTCCTCATTTACCATTTCCCCATGCCATGAAATCTGCATCCCCTTTTGATAAAGGGAACACAAAAATAGATGAAATGATGGAGACTTTCAAGCAAGTCAAGATAAATCTACCTTTGCTTGATGCAGTCAAACAAGTCCTAGCATATGTAAAATTTTTGAAAGATATTTGCACTCACAAAAGACAATCTAGGATACAGTTATCCAAGAAGGTCTTTGCTGTGGAAAGAGTTAATCAGGTTTTGTCCATTACCACACCTTAAAAACTCGAAGATCCTAAAATCCCCACAATCTCTTGCATTATTGGGGAACATACCATTGAAAAGGCTTTATTAGATTTGGGTGCTAGTGTCAACCTGCTTTCATATTCTGTATATGAGAAACTACGTTTGGGAGAGTTAAAACCCACTCATGTGGTGTTACAACTAGCAGACTGATCTAAAAGAAAGCCAGTTTGGGTGATTGAGGATGTGTTGGTAGGGGTAGATAAGTTTTTCTACCCTGCTGATTTTCTGGTATTGGACATGGAACCTACAAAAAGTAAAACTTCCATCCCCGTCATTATGGGGAGACCATTCCTGGCTACAACCAATGCTTGCATTCAATGCAGATCTAATATTATGGAAGTGTCTTTTGGAAATATGAAGGTAAAGTTAAATGTCTACAATGCAGTTACACAGCCTCAATTCAGTTTTGAGGAATGTTTTCTTATTGATTTGTTGGATGAACTGGTAGAAGAAACTTTACCACAGTTTTTGCAGTGTGAAGATTTAACCATAGATTTTAAAGATGCTTGGAGAAATGCTGAGGAAGAAACATTTCGTACCTCAAAGTCTGAGGAAGTAAATGCTGTGCAAGGAACTCATGATCAATCAGCAAGGTTCTCTTCATGGAAACATGCTATTCTTCCCCTTCCACAAACAGCCAAGGTACCTTTGTTACCTTCTTTTCTTAGCCCACCTGATGTAGAGCTGAAACAGTTGCCAGAAAATTTGAAATATGTGTTTTTAGGAGACCATAAAACATTGCCTGTGATTATTTCTTCCTCACTGAGGAGAAGGAGGAAGAGTTGTTGATTGTATTGAAACAGCATAAGACGGAAATTGGCTGGACTATTGCTGATTTGGGAGGAATCAATCCAACTGTTTGCATGCATAAAATTCATTTGGAAGAAGATGCAAAGCCTTCTAGGGAAATGCAGAGGAGGCTGAATCCTCATATGCAAGATGTGGTCATGAAGGAGGTTGTTAAGTTGTTGGATGCAGGGGTCATTTACCCCTGTGGCACCTACACAGGTGGTACCTAAGAAATCTGGGATCACTGTGGTAACCTCAGATTCTGGTGAGCTCATTTCAACCAGGCAAACCACTAGTTGGAGGGTCTGTATTGATTACAGAAAACTAAACACAATGACCAGAAAAGACCATTTCCCTCTTCCATTCATTTATCAAATTTTAGATAAGCTAGCAGGAAAAGCTTATTATTGTTTTCTTGATGGTCACTCTGGTTACAACCAGATTCCTGTGTATCCACAAGATCAGGAAAAGACCACATTCACTTGCCCCTTTGGCACTTTTGTGTATAGGAGAATGCCTTTTGGTCTTTGTAATGCTCCTGCTACCTTTCAAAGATACATGTACTCCATTTTCTCTGATATGATTGACCAATTTATGGAGATTTTTATGGATGATTTTTCAATATATGGAGACAGTTTTGCCCAGTGTTTACATCATCTCAACTTGGTGTTACAGAGATGTGAAGAAACCAATCTAGTTTTGAGCTGGGAGAAGAGCCATTTCATGGTTACCCAAGGCATTGTCCTTGGCCATGTTGTCTCCCACAAGGGCATTGAGGTGGATAGAGCAAAAATTGAATTAATTACATATTTGCCACCTCCCAAAACTGTTAAACAAATCAGAAGTTTTCTGGGGCATGCTGGATTTTATAGGAGGTTCATTAAGGACTTCAGTAAAATATCCAAGCCTCTTTGTCATTTATTGTGCAAAGATGTCCCTTTTGTTTTTAACAATGAATGCTTGAAGGCATTTGAATTCTTAAAAAATTGTTTGATTTCAACTCCAATACTACAATCTCCAGACTATTCATTGCCTTTTGAGCTGATGTGTGGTGCATCAGATTATGCTTTGGGAGCTGTTCTTGGGCAGAGAAAGGATAAGCTGCCTCATGTCATATCTTATGTCAGTAGATCAATGATTGATGCACATCTCAATTACACAACAACTGAGAAGGAGCTGCTGGCAATTGTTTTTGCTTTGGTGAAATTTAGGTCATATGTTTTGGGTTCACAAATAGTGGTGTTCACTGACCACTCAGCCTTGAAATACCTTCTGTCTAAGAAGGATACCAAACCAAGATTAATCAGGTGGATCCTCCTATTACAGGAATTTGATTTGCAGATTAAAGATAAAAAGGGTGTGGAAAATGTGGTGGCTGACCACCTGTCTAGAATTCTAACTGCTGAGATTGATAGGCTGCCTATCAATGAATCTTTCCCTGATGAGCAACTTTTTGCTATCAGTGTACACACCCCTTGGTTTGCAAATATAGTCAACTTTTTGGCTACTGGAAGAACTCCTCAACACTGGAATAAAATGGATAAAGATCTTTTCTTCTCAAAGGTCAAACATTTTATTTGGGAGGATCTTTATCTGTTCAAGATTTGTGCAGACCAAATAATTAGAAGATGTGTCCCTGAAGAAGACTTTCATAGCATACTTTCCATGTGTCATGAACAAGCCTGTGGAGGCCATTTTAGTGGAAACAAAAGTGCTGCAAAGGTTTTGCAGTGTGGATTTTATTGGCCTACACTTTTCAAAGATGCACTGTGACCTGTAATTCTTGTCGAATGCGCTAGAGATTGGGCAGCATTTCCAAGAGAAACTCAATGCCTTTACAGCCCATTTTGGTAGTTGAATTGTTTAATATTTGGGGGATACATTTTATGGGACCTTTTACTCCTTCAAATGGTAGTAATTTCATCTTAGTAGCTGTGGATTATGTATCTAAATGGGTTGAAGCCACAGCTACTAAAACCAATGATCATAGAGTTGTCTTAAAATTTTTAAAAGACAACATTTTTTCCAGGTTTGGTTCCCCCAGAGCTATTATCAGTGATGGGGGAAGCCATTTTTGTAATAAGCATTTTGAAGCTTTATTGAAAAAGTACTCTATGACTCATAGAGTAGCTACTCCATATCATCCGCAGACCAGTGGACAAGTGGAGATTTCCAATAGAGAAATCAAACATATACTGGAAAAGACTGTGAAGAAGGACAGAAAGGATTGGTCCTTTAAGCTAAATGATGCATTGTGGGCATATAGGACAGCCTATAAAACCCCAATTGGCATGTCCCCATTCAGATTGGTCTATGGCAAAGCATGCCATTTACCAGTGGAGTTAGAATATAAATCCTTTTGGGCTATTAAAACCTTGAACATGGATCTTACTACTGCTGGTAATCACAGGAAGTTGCAGCTTGCTGAGTTGGAGGAGCTGAGAATGGATGCATACACCAATGCAAGATCTTACAAAGAAAAATGACAAAAATCTGCTGAGAAGAGAGTTCATAGCTGGCTCTAAGGTATGGCTATTTAACTCAAAACTTAAGTTTTTTCTTGGAAAGCTGAGATCCAGATGGGAAGCGCCATATACTGTCATTCATGTATCTCCTTCTGGGGCTGTTAAAATTTTAGACCCAAGTGATGGGAGAATCTTGAAAGTAAATGGTCAGAGGCTCAAACTATGCATTGAAAATACTCTGGAGCCTGTGCTGACCATCTATCACCAAGAACCTCCACATATCTGATGATAAACAACTGTATCATGTGTATTTTACCTGTGTTTGTTTTGTAGTTTTTTTTTCATAGTTTCTTCTCTCTGTTTTTAGTCATGTACACTCAATTCGAGAAGTTTATAATATGTGAAAAATGAATTTGCAAAGAAAAAATTCATTTCGAAAAGTTCAATTTTCTGTTCGAAAAGGATCTAGCCCTGTAACTAACTGATCGAAAAGAGCTATTTGCTTTTCGAATAGTTAGTTATGAAGGTATTTGCTTTTCGAATAGTTAGTTCTAACGCTATTTGCTTTTCAAAATGTTGTTTCTGAAGCCATGTGCTTTTCGAATGGTACTGATGCCATTCTCTTTTGTAAAAAGGACTATTTTGAACTTTTCGAAAACTTCAAAGATACTTTGCGAAACTCGTTTTAAGCATATTTAAACCCTTTCGAAGCAGGGGTTTCATATTCGAAAGCCTTCCTTGAGTGTCCTGTTTTACAGAAAACCCATTTTCGTTCCATCTCTGTGTGCTTTTAAAGTTCAGATTCAATTTGTTTCATATTTGTTCCACTAATTAAGCTTAAAGAGAGGGACATTTTGCTTCTGATTCTGGTGGATCTCATCAAGCGTTCAAAGAGTACAACCAAAACCCTAGATTTCGGTATTTTTCTGTGCGTTGCCTCTGTTTGTGTTTTGCAAAGTTCAATTTGATATTAGGCATTCATTGTGTGAGATTCAAACGAAACTTTAAGATGGGGAAAACTGAAAAATCATTGGCCGTAATGTTCCCACAATCCTCTGCTAAGAAAGTTAGCAAACCCTCCAAAAAAGGAAAAGCCAAAACCTTAGCCAAGAGAAAACTTTCGACGGATAAAGCGGATAGAATTGAGAAGGGGAAGAAGGTTAGACATGAGGAACCCATCCCAGCAACTACCCTAGTCCTGAGCCTGAGCTTCCTCCTCTCCCTATGCATTTGGTACTGCCAAACCCATTCATTGAAGCTCAGAAGCTGATCCCAGAGCTTATCGTGGATGAAACTTTTTTCTTAAACAAACCTGAATGTCAGCTATCCTTGAAATACATCAGGGATGCTTCTCTGAGCAATATCCTAACCCCTCTTCCAGAGAAAATTTATCCACGAATGGTGAGATTATGGTACCAAAACTTGGTAAAAGTGACAGAGAAAGATGCTGATGTCCCTACTCTTGTAATTTTCTTTGATGATTGCGATTTAAGTGTCACTTGTGAAGACATTGGAAATGCTTTGGGGATACCATTTCAATATGACCCTATTTGGTCCATTAGTCAACTTCGTTTAGAGAAATGGTTGCCCATCTAACAAAAGGCATAGTTGGAAGTAGACAGTCCATCATGAGGAGAGACTTAGAACCCCACTGTTTGCTGATGGACTCCATTTTGAGAGGGAGTTTTTATGTCACTGGGCACAACCAGGAGAGAAGAACACCAATTTTGGAGGCCCTCCATTTCTCTAAGGGGCAATTCTTCAATGCCCCTATGCTCATTTTTGAAGCCATGACTGACATCAGTGCCAAGATGAAAAAGGAACAGAAAATAGCTGGCATACCATTTGGAAGGCTGATCACAGCCATGTTAAGAGCTAAATTTGATATTGATGAGCAAGAGTCATTCGAGATTATTTCCCCTCATGCATTTGGGAAGAGGGCTTGGACCACAAGCCAAACCATGTTGAATAAAATGAGGGAAGAGGCTGAACCAGCCCATGCAGCTGCCATTGAACCTGCCATAGCTGAACCAGCCCTTGCAACTGCCCAAGAATCTGCTTTACCAGACCCTATGGTGACCAGCTCTTTAGCTGCACCTATTTCCCTTGCAGCTGATATTGAACAAGTTGTCCCTCCTGTGGTGACCAGCTTTTCAGCTGCACCCATTGGTGAAGAATTCATCATCTTACCCACTTCACCTAGACCAGCTCCTATTCTTTCATCCATTCCAGCTGTCCCATCACCCATAACCACCATAATCCCAATTACAGACTCTCCCTCTACACCATCCACTCCATCCATACTCACACCACCAATTTCTCCTAACAATGACCAAGATATGGCCCCAGATTTTGTTGAACAATCTCCAAGCACTCCTCTTCTCCAGAGCTTCTCAGGTTCACCTGCTCATTCAACTCATACACCTGAAGTAACTCATACCCCTGAACCTGAGATATTCACTACTGAAGCCTATTCATCATTGATGGGGTCTATTTTGGAGAATATTGTGCTTGAATCTGTACCTATACCTGATCCTCCTCATTTCACTCACTTGGCTACTTCCCCCTTTACAGCCACTTCACCCATTGCCCTTCAGCCGTCTACATCAATTTTACCAGCCCCTACTTTGCATACCACACCCACACCTGACACAATTAGCCAAATATTCACCTTTCTCCAATCCATCCAAGCCCAACTACAGATCAACATAGACAATCAGTCTGTGACAAATTCCCTTCTCCAAACCTTAGCCTCCACATCCCACACAACCACCTTAGCCACTGTACCTGTTGTTGCTGACCATGCTACCCAAACAGACCCTGAGGTAGTATTTGTAGATCCACCCATCCTCACCACTGTTGACAATGTTACCTAAACAGAACCTGAGGTAGTACTTATGGATTCCTCTTCAACTTTCCTCAATTTCTCTAATCAAGCTACTCAAACTGACCCTGAGGTCATACTTTTGGACTCCTCTTCTCCCACTGTCGGGATACCTTTGGTCCCCTACCACTCCATTCCCATTCCCAGATTTGCCACTCTCAAAAGGTCTATGGAAGAGAACCCTTATATCTGTCGCGATGTTCTCAAGGGGTCAGCTGATCTGCAAGCTTACATTAGAACCCCTTATGAAGACCAGATTCAAAAATTGGAGTTGTTCATGAAATTTGAGAGAGAGAAGATCTGAGGACTGGGGCCAAACTTTTCAGATGGTTAGGAGTGAGCAGCACAAGGTTACCATGTTGCAAACACAGCTTGAACAGGAAAAATTGAGGACTACTAGACTTGAAAAGTATATTGGCCTCACCAAAAAGATCAAAGCTGATGAATACACCGAGCTGCAAGCCACAATCCTGGAGAAGGCCAAATCGAGTTCCAACTCCAATACTGACTCAAGTTCTGACTCTAACAGTGATTCTAGTTCTGATCCCATTGAACCAACTTATGATACTGATTTTGACCCCAGTTATTAGAATACATTGTACATGTTTGTTTTGTGGATCTGTAATATGTAATTCCTGTTTTCTATTAACTTTTGTTAATTAGTAATTCCTGTGCATTTCTTTTCTTTCTTCTCTGTCATTATAATTTCTGTTTGATTGTTTTCTTTTCTTTGCTTATGCACCTCGGACGGTGAGACCTTTGCTCATCATAGGTTTGGGGTGATGTAGCGAATTACCAATAGTTTAGTTAAAATCGTACTTATGATCCTGACAGAATTTTGAAGATAAAGTAACTTCACACCTGTTGTTTTGAAAAATGAGGAAGTTAAAATTTTTTAAAACTGATTTTTAGAGTAATTCCAATACCTTCATGAAGTGAATGTCAGAAAATTTTTAAAATAAAATTGATGTTTTAGTAAACCTAAAAAGAGAGAAAACAATGATGATATACCTCAGGAATTTGATAGAAAACTACACCCAGTGAGACTTGGGCCTGAAATGTATTCTTTGGAGATATGAATTGGCAATTTTTTCTGCTCTAGGAACTATTTGAACCTGCTTACTATCACTAGAAGTTACACATATTCAAAATGAAATAACTTGACAGCAATCATGATATTAAAGACATGATGCAAGGCCTCCTTTTGGACAGTTTGAACTTCAAAAAGCCCCACCTTTTGAAACTGCCTTTGATACACACTAGTTGAGATTTATAAATCCAATATTTCTTTGTAACCTCATCAACCAACCTAATCAACCTCATTGAGCCTAACCCTCACTCTGAAAATTTAGAAGGTAAAGGAAAGGAAGCTGAAGAAAGGAGAGTTGGGTAATAGTTTGGTAAAAGAAGAAGAAAAATAATTGAAGGCAATGATGTATCAACAAAAGAAATGTGGCACTCCAGTCAATGTTGCTTTGAAAAGGAAAAAAGTCAGAAAAAGTCATTTCATTGGAAATTTGAAAAAAGAAAGAGAAAAAGATGGTCACTTTGGCTCTGAAAATTCAAAGAAGAAGATGAAATTGTGCTGAAATAAAGAAGATGTGTCTACCACTTCCTTACCTTGATTGACCTCTCAATTTTGAATTCCATTCCACCTCTTTATTCTTGATAAAGTTCACTCATAAGCCACAGTACCACCCAAGTCAAAGTCCTTACTGATCAATGATGGATTGAGCTGTCACATGGAGATAAGGATTTGTGTAATCTATGGAGAAAAGAGCAGTAGATTCAGAACTGAAAAGCAATGCCTATGCTCTTGCTTACAGTCCTATTTGAGGACTGTAATTGCTCTTGAGCTGTGTGAAATAGTACAACCCTCATATTTGCATGGTGAGTGAAAACCCTGGTGAGAGTTGAGTTTGAAATCAAATTATTTGGGGTAACATAAAAACTGAATTTTCAAATAGAAGGCAAGCTTTTCATTAATTTTTCTTATAAAAACTTTTTGACACCAACTGAGTGAATGGTAAAAGGAATTACAGCTAAATTTTAGTTTTAAACTAATGTTTTCTTGAAGATCGTTTTACAGCTTCACTGATGCATGTGTGAATAACCTGACTGGATAAAAGTCTGCTTTAATAGAACTGCATTGATATTAACTGATTTATTGGAGAAGTTTGTGGGTACCTTCACTGAAAACCCTCAGGAGACTTCACTCCTCCACTGGGGATCACCTAGGGGTTTAAAAGGCTTGTTGCATATGCTAAATGCAACTGTGTTCCCTACAAAAGTGGCTTTTCATTCTGTTTTTAATTTTGTCTTTGCTTAGGGACTAGCAAAGCTTAGGTTTGGGGGTGTGTTGAGAACTACAAATTACCATTTTCCACCCTTTAACCTGGGTCTTGATAGACCTTTGAGAGAACTAAATAAGTGTTTTAAGTGTTTGTTTCACAGCTAACAATAAAGGCAGGCTTAACCATGAAAGCAATCTAAAAATGCCAAAAAGATGATAATCCATGTTGATCCAAAGGAAGAAGGAGAAGGGACAACCTCACTAACTGTCAAAATCCCTAGACTAAAGAGGACAAAGGCCTGGTTTCAACCTGGAAAGAGGTGTGGAGCTATTCGAACAGAAGAATGCATTACAGATTACTTTTTAAAAAGAATCTGAACTTTTCAAAAAGAATCTGAACCTTTGCGAAAAGAACTCAAAGCTCCAGGCTTAGTTTTCAAAGAGCACCTGAACTCTTCGAAAAGATTTTTGAACTTTTCAAAAAGAACTTGAACTGTGCAAAAAGGGCTTCAGAAGTCACAGTACCTTGCGAAAAGTTCTCCAAACTATGCGAAATGGTATTCTGAAGACCCCTAGAATCTGCAAGGGTAATTCAGTAATCTTTGCACGCGCCCTAATGCAGTTAAAAACTCAGGGACATTCCAGAAGATTCTGAGCACGAACCAAAGGCATATTCCACCCCATGTGAACACCCGAAGATGAAATCACTTGGCGGGAACTTCTAGAAGCTCTAACAGATTTTTGAATTACATAATAGAATTGATGCTTCTGTCATCTGATTGGCTGAACCAAATTAAGCAGTTCTGATTGGCCAAAATAGATCTGGATCCTTGTGCTCGACTCCTATTGGTTGATACAGATCTAACCAATTCTGATTGGTTGATACACATCTGAGCTAGACTTGGGGGAAACTATAAATAGATGAACCATTTTCCCAATTTGGGTATCCAGATTTCGAGTTTCATTTCTATTGCCTCATTTTCAATTCAGATAGCTTGTCTGAAACTCCTGTAATAGCCTAGCTTTTATTTATAATTGAGAGCTATGAGATACTTCTGTAATTCAAAAGAGAATTGTATTCAAGACTACAAATCTGAGAGCTGTTTAAGCTGTGCTCTGTAATTGTAATGGTGAATTTGAAAAGGTTGCTATGAACCATACGTTCTCAATTGGATTCGTGTTGAGGGTTCCCTGTGATCTCCTTATTGCACTAGACTCCTTTAGATTTACTGTTTTTTAAGCAATTTCCCTTAATTCATTATCCATGTGAGAATTTGTGTTTGTAACCTAATCTCTCACAGCATTTGTAGTAGTGTTTCTCGTTCTGAATTAAGGGTGCAGATTAAAGACTATTGGATGGTCTGTGGCCATTGAAGTGGACAGACCATAACCATAAGTTTAACTCTAACCCTTGAGTTAGATTACTTTCTCTTGCATCTGTGCTTGTAGCCAGATGAAGATTGGATCACATCTCATTTGATCTACATTTATTCTCATTTTGCATCAAGGACCAAATCAAAGTTAGATATTATTTCTCCATTCTTATTAATTTACATCAAAATCTCCCCAACTTAGATCTGGATCACTTAGTTTTAATTTTACTTTTATCATTTAGTTAATGTGACAAATTCAACCTCCCATCTTATTTGATCTATAGATAGGATCAGAGGCCAGATCTGGTAGCTCAGATCTGGAGGTTTATCTTACATTTTAAATAAATTCCCTGTGGACGATCTTTTACTCACTTACATTTAAAACTTGCTACAATTGGCCCTGATCTTGCAGGCTAATTAACTTCTCTCTGTGCTGATATTTCCTTATTCGTTTTAATTTTCCAAATTCAGTAGCATTCATCATTCGCAAGTATGTTTTCAACATACAAATAAATCATGCACACTTAGAGCAGCAACAGAGCCCTCAGGCCCTGGTAGCACCGTAGAGGAGCCTTGTTTGGCTTGCTTTTAATGAGCTTTTGGAGGCTTGGATGGAGGAAAAAAGGGGTTCTAACCACTAAGGCCTACTAGCTAGGAGATGGAGAAGAGAGGCTAGGGGATCACACACACCTAGGCTAAGGGTTTTGGGTGTAAGAGCAAGCTTGGGAAGGGGTTTTTGAGTTCTGGATTTTAGGTGAAAATAGTGCACCAAATGGAGGAAGAACTTCTCACTTTGAGCTCTTTCTCTCTTAAGCAAAATTCTCAACCCTTAAACAAAGGGGTGGGGGGCTCTATTTATAGGAGATGAGTAGATTAGGAGGGTGTTTAGAGGCTAAACAAGGTTAAGAATTAGGTAATTTAATATCTAAGGTTTCCTAGGGCTTTTGGAGCCTTGAAGAGTGTATAAAGGTCCTCCAATGGTGGATGATGGAGTGAGGCCTTAAGCCACTTAAAGGGGTGCAAATAGGTTTCAAAAGGGTGCAACAGAGCTAGCAAAATGCACCCCAAAGGTCAAGGTGATCAGCAAGTCAAACCCTAAACACGAAATTCAGGACAAAATCCAACAGTTACTATTCATATGCCTGGCGCAACTAATAGTTGCTCCAGGCAAATGTACAGTAAAACAGTGCCTGGGAGTTGGCTAGCCGAGGTGGGGTCCACATGACTTTAACTTTCTACCCTCCGAATTTGATTTTTCATATCTTTTGATGTATACCTCCGATTGGGGCGATTCTTGAACCGTTGGAAAGTTGACGACCTCTACTCCTCAATGGTATGAGACTCGATCGTAGTAGAGGGCCGTAGCCAGTTCTAGTGTACCACTCTTCATCCATAACCTGGTAAGGTTAGTTTTTAGGGTTTGGAATGGGTTCTAAGGGTTGGGATTGGTTTTTCAAGGTTCGGGGTAGGTTCCTAAGGGGGTCTAGGGCAATTCCTAAAGGTTGGGGTAGTTCCTAAAGGTTCCATACATGCTATCCAAAAGCTCAGGAGTGTGCCCTTCTCTAAATGTGTTTCGATCGGGCCTTAGGCCAAATTTGGGTGTCTACAAACCTGCACATACATGTTCATATTAAATTCAAAAAGGGCGGGGGTGTCAAATGGCAGTTTTAGAAAAAGCCCCTTTTTTTTCATAAGGGTGTTTAAATTTCAAATTTTAAAGCAAAAATATCCTCACATTTCCTTGACCAAAATCCTCATAAAAGTGTGCATACAAATCGAGAAAAGCATCCATAGGAGCTTACATTCATAAAAATAAATAAAAGATATCATTTTTGCAAAAAGCCCTAATTACACAAATTAAATAAATGAAGAAAATAAAAAATGGGCACAATTTGATCAAGGTTTCACCAAAACCTATGCAAGTATACATGCAAATTAATCAAATGGATTACAAATAGTTACGTTTTTGCAAGAAAAAACCATCACTCTATCACCTAGAGACAAAAATCCTAACTACATTGTGGAAAAAGCAAGAAATTCCAGAAAAAAGGAGTTTAAGATGGTTACTTGGTTGAAAATTAAAACCCTAGATCTGGCATGGAATACACGATTGATCGGCAATGTCAAACACTGGCACGTCGTCGAGGTTTGAATCAAATCAATGGAACCCAAGGAAGGGCTCCCGTTTCGGTTTGGAGAGAGGGAGGAGGAAGAATTTTGAAAAACAACCTTTTTCGGGTCTTTGTTCGTACCCCACCATTTTAAACAATAAAATGGCCTAGAGTGTATAATATACACGCTAGGCTTATTTTTCCCAGATTTGGCCTAGCGTGTATAATATACACGCTAAGCTTATTTTTTTGGGAATTAGCCTAGCATGTGTGATATATGGGCCAGGCTTACGTTTTCCTCCAAGCGGGTGTTCTTTTTACCCAGGTTAAGCCTAGTAGGCATGTTGTGCATGCGAGATGCCAAACTCTCATATATATAATAATATATTAACCCAAAAATATATATAGATATAAATAATATATATAAAAATAAAAAAAAAACAAAGAAAAGAAGAAAAAAGAAAGAAAGAATGGTGACAAGTCACTGCCACAAAGGTGGCACACACTCCCAAAAAGTATTGCGACATCAATATTTGCTCCGCTCGAGTAGTTGTGCTAAATTATCTCCAGGATCGATGAGTTCACTCAAAAATTTTGAACCCTACTTTGCATAGGGGCACCCGTGACCAATGAGGCAATCAATGCCCCATGAGATTGGGCATAAATCATGGATCTTCACGTCATTGCTTTACGCTATTTGTTAAGTATTGGTCAATCTCCCTCCCACTAACAGGGCAGTCTTGTTCGAGATGAATCTCAAACATCATGTATTTTCAAATACACCATAATGGTTTTTCCCAGTAATGTCGCTAAGCGCATGGGGACCGGTAGCTTTGAGGAACAGACGTTTTCCCAAGTGTTGGGCATTTGCTACTCTCGAATGACGCACCTTTTCTCAAGTGTTGGGCTTACGTCACTCTCCATTTAGTTATTTCTCTATTACTTTATTGATGTTTTAGGTTTGATTCCAATACAGCGGACCCGTGAGCATTGCCTTGGGCCTCTTCGGATGTCTCTTTCGTTGGCATGCGATCACAAGTGATCGGATACCAAAGATGGCATCTGTAGACACCCAAATCTGGCCCAAGGTTTTATCGACACATACTTTGAGTAAGGTGTACTCCTGAGCTTTTTAAAGTATCTCCCAAACCCTTAGGAATCATCCCAAAACCCCTTAGGAATCATTATGCACCCTTAGGAATCAACCCTAGCCTTCCCCGACCCATTAGAAACCTTCTCAGGCCCAGTTCGAACCCTCCTGAGTTATGAATAGAAAGAGCAGTGCCAAAGTATGTATAGACTTCTTCTAGAGCTAAGGACTATACCATTGGAGAGAGTATGTTCCTAACTTTCCAACGAGCTAAGAATCGCCTCAATCTGAGTTGTATATCAAAAGTTATGGTGGTTTAAAAATTGTACAGAAATGTAGGAAATTATACTAGCGCGTATATTATACACGCTAGGCAAAATTGGCTTCTTCTTCCATAATTGAGCTCCAGAGTGTGCCCCAGATTTCCCTATTTTCATAGGGAACACTATTCCCAAGCCTAGCATGTATAATATACACGCTAAGCTTAGGAATAGTGTTTTTTGGGAAAATTTTTAATTTATGAAAAGTACCACTTTTCACCCCTTAACATGATCTTTGATAGACCTATAAGTGGACTAATAAATGCTTGTTGAGTATGTCTTATAGATAGCAATAAAAAGCAGTCATAGTGCAGAAATCCATCTCTCAATGTAGTTCAGACCCAACAGTGGCCCACTTAGAGCATGCAATAACAGCAAAGTAGTGTTGAAGGAGTGAAAACAGGCTGAAAACAACCTATTGAGAGGTTAGTAGAACCTGTCGATAGGATCTGAAGGCTGAGAGAACGAAGAAGTCATGAGGATGGCAGAATTCTATAGGATCCTAGAACCTATCACGCAGTCGAAAACAAGAAGGGAGCATCCTATCGATAGGTTGCCTAAGCTTGAAGAGAACCTATCGATAGGATTCTAAAACCTGTCGTGCTAAGGACACCTATCGAGAACCTATAGAAAAGTTAAGAACCTATCGACAGGAGCTAGAAGCAAACCTATCAAAATGTAGTGTGCAGAGATCAACCTATCGAAAAGTGCCCCCAACCTGTCGAACACACCAGATGAAGGGTGCAGATGTTGGAGCTTTATTCTCAACCCAACATATCAAAACCTATCGAAAGGATCCTGAATCCTAGCGAAAGGAACAGAAGGCCTGCTTGGAACCTGTCGAAAGCCTCAGGAACCTATCGAAATCGACTGAAGGACTTCTCAAAAAAGTTGTTGTGCATACGCTGCAAGTTGGTGACCTGCTGCATGCAATCCAAGGCACTCTGGTGATGGGCACGAAGTCTCTAGAAGTGCCCTGGGAAACCCTAATCGACCCACGTGCTCTCCCCCAACTCTAACTAACTGAAAGAGCCCTCTAGAAGGGGAATAAAGGAGGAAATAATAGAATTATTCTAGAACCTGTAATTGGCAAGAAAAAATGGATCTGAGGCAGAGGAGGAAAGTTATAAAAGGAAGGGAAGCCGCCAGAAAAAGGGGGATCAATTCTAGAGATCAAAGCTTGCATCGAAATTCTCTATTCTTCCTTTTAGCCCAACGATGGTTGGCTAATTTCTTTGATAACATCAAGGAGTGAGGTTGGATCTGTAATTGGAGAGAGTTGAGAATGTTATTAAGGGTTAGATGATGCACAGACTACAAATCTGAAAGCATTTCATTATATAGCGATTTTATTTTAGTGCAATGTTGGTTTAATTGTTGTAATTAGATCCATATTTCATTTGGTTTTATTTGGTGCTCGATCAGATTTGTGTAGATGGGAATAGCTCACCCACTTAACTGGTAGACCTCTTGGATACCATTTGATCTCCCTAGATTTGATGTTCCTGTAATTGCCTGTGTCTGTGGCCTAGCAGTTGCAGCATTTGTAGTGATTATACTATTCTGCTGGAAGCTTGAGAATGGAGTGAATCTATTGGATGATCTGTGACCATTGAAGTAGATAGATTATAACCTTAAGATCAATCCAAATCTCTAGCTTAGATCAGATCCTTTTACCCTCTAGATGAGGGCCTGAAGCATTTTGAATTCTTTGTGACATTATCAGCTCAATCCAATTGCAGCAAGATCAAACTCCAAGCTGCTTCTCTCCATTTTCTGTTTTTCATTTCACTTAAAATTCCCCTCACTTGTAAGATCTGAACTATAGATTTAATCTCAATTCATTTTTGTATTTAATTGTATTTCTGTAGTTTAGATTAAAGTGACAACCCCTTAAAACCTCTCCTCTCTCTTTTGTTATTTTAGTATTAGGCAGGGTGCCAGATCTGCCTTAGATCTGGAGATTTACTTGATTTTCAGCTCACATTTCCTTGTGGACATACCCTTACTTACCTTTTAAAACTTGCTACAACAGGCCCTGGATACTTGCAAGTCAGTATGTCTGCTTGCCTTGGTGTGTGCAACCAATAGATCCTTTAATTGTGGGATTTTAAATCCCTTTTTGAACACAAGGTAAGTGGCCAACAAGTTTTTGGGGCTGCTGTCGAGGATCTATGTGCTTAAAATTGGTAGATCTAAGTTTGTTTTAGTATAGATTATAGATCTCTAATAAACTGTTTAGTTTTTTGGTAATTGCTTTTGAAAGTTTTGCTGTTTTGGAATAGTTTCTGTTGTTTTTAACAAATTGGAAGATGTGTCTAAGGAGGTGCATTGTGCTAGAGGCTGTGCTAAAGTTTGCATCCCTCTACTCCTTTTATTTTCTTATCTGTGGATTTATAAATTTATTAGTTAATTGTGCTTGTTCCTGATTGTTTTGTTAAATTTGCTCTGCATTGTGTGTGTATTAAGATTGTGAGTGGTGTATGTTTGAAAGGAGAACTCTCAACCCTCAGATTATCCTATTAAATCTAGAGGTTGAAAGAATTCTTAGGTCTAAACAAATCTCACCCACATCTGCTACTTCTGAATCTGCTGAAATGGGTGAGCAGCCTAGAACCTTGAAGAAATTCAATGCACCAGGGGTTTACAATTCTCCCTTCTGTATTCAATTCCCTGCTGTTCAAGGGAACTATGAAATCAAGTCCTCCATAATCAAAATGCTACCCTCATTCCATGGCCTAACCAAAGATGACCCATATAAGCACATTGATGAATTTCTAGGACTGTGCACTATATTCAATATAACAGGTTTGGGGGAGGAAGCAACCAGGATGGGACTTTTTCCTTTTTCATTAAAGGATAGAGCCAGGACTTGGTTGTCAATGCTACTACCAAATAGTATTCAGTCCTAGAGTGATCTTCAATGTCAGCTTTTGGCCAAGTTTTTTCTCCTGTCCAAGACAACCCAGTTAAGGAAGGGCATTATATCATTTGCTCAAGACCCAACTGAGGATTTTCACCAAGCATGGGAGAGATTCAAAGAACTCCTGAAGAAATGCCATCATCATCAAATCCCTGAATGGCAGCTTGTTCAAAGTTTCTATCAAGGAATTGATTCTAAAAGCAGAGATATGGTAGATGCCTCTTGTGATGATACTTACCTCCACAAAACTGCTGAGGAGGCTTGGGAGTTGTTCGACATCATCAATTAGAACTCCATGCAGAGAGAGACATTGTCCAGGGACTTGGACGTCCCTAGAATGGTGAAAGAAAATACCACAAGAGGAAAGATGTATGAGGTGAGTGGGCACAATGATTTGGAAAGGAAAGTGGAGAGTTTGACCCCGAAGTTTGATAAGCTCATGGGAGCAATGCAGTCACCCATGGCTGCTAAAGTGGACGATGCATGTGTTATATGTCAGTCTCCCACTCACTCCCTTGAGGAATGCCCCACAGCTATTCAATTTCTAGATTTAGTGATGGAGCATGTGGCTGTCACTCAGTCTTTTGGGCAACAGCCTACTGCTGGTTACCAATGGAGAAACCACCCCAACTTAAGGTGGAGACAAGATACTTTTCCAAACCAGCAGCAACCACAGCAGCCCATGCCTTACAAAAATGCTCAGCCCTACCACCAGAATTACTTTCCAAGGCCCCACTATCAACAACCCATGACTCAGCCTGTGCAGCAAGCTGCACCCCCTCCAACTGCTAGATCACTTTCTTTTAAGGAATAAGTTCTAGCCTCATTACAGAACTTAGGACCTTGTCTCAAACTATGCACTCTCATAGCCAAAGCATTAAAAAGATAGAAGATCATCTTGGTCAACTATCAAATGCTTTGACCAAGAGAGAGGAAGGGAGGCTGCCTAGCCAACCCATGGACAACCCAAGGAGACAATATGTGGTAGGTGAGGTTTCTTCTTCCCACGAGGAAGCTAAATCTGTTATCACATTAAGAAGTGGAAGGTTGATGGACAATCAAGTAGGCTGTGGGCCTTTGAAAATTTTAGAAAAAGAAAAAGAGAAGGTACAGCAGGAGCAACCCATGTTGAATAAGAAGGATCATGATGATCCTTAAGAAAAAAATAAAATAAAAAAAAGAGATGATGAGTTGGCTAAGGTTGCAAATGGGGGAGTAGTCCCACATTTACCATTTCCTAAGGCAATGCAAGCACCTTCCCCTTTTAATAAAGGGCATGCTAAAATAGAGGAAATAATGAAAACTTTTAAGCAAGTGAAGATCAACCTGCCTCTACTTGATGCAATCAAGCAGGTTCCAACTTATGCCAAGGTTTTAAAATACCTTTACACCCACAAAAGACAATCAAGGATACATTTGTCCAAGAAAGTCTTTTCAGCAGAAAAAGTGCAATAAATACTGACTATTGCAACCCCAATAAAACTCTAAGACCCTGGAGTCCCCACTATCCCCTGCATCATTGGGGATCATACCATTGAAAAAGCCTTGTTAGATCTGGGAGCTAGTGTGAATTTGCTTCCATACTTAGTATATGAGAAGCTGGGCTTAGAAGAGTTGAAGCCCACACATGTGGTCTTACAACTAGCTGACAGATCTGAAAGGAAGCTTGTGGGGATCATTGAAGATGTCTTGGTTAGGGTTGACAAACTCTTTTATCCTGCTGATTTCTTGGTACTGGATATGGAGTCGAGCAAGTGTGCTACTTCTATCCCTGTGATCTTAGGCAGACCCTTTTTGGCCACTACAAATGCTTGTATACAATGTAGATCAGGGGTCATGGAAGTATCTTTTGGTAATATGAAAGTCAAGTTGAATGTGTACAATGTAGCTCACCAGCCGCACTTAGAAAATGAGGATTGTTTTCCATTGATGTGCTGGATGAGTTTGTGCATGAAAATTTACCTCAGCTACTGCATTGTAATGATTTGTTTAATATTTTTGAAGAAGTATGAAATGAACCAGTGGAAGAGAAAGCTTCCACATCTGAGCTTGAGCAAGTGGAAAGTGTAAATTCTGAAGCAGGACCAGCAAAGCATCACCCATGGACTCCTGCTTTATTACCTCTTCCACCACCTTCTAAGGCAACCCTATTGCCTTCACTCATCAGTCCTCCAGTTGTGGAGTTAAAGCAACTCCCAAAATCTTTGAAATATGCCTTTTTAGGAGCCAATCACAAACTGGCAGTAATAATCTCTTCTTTCCTCACTCTTGAGCAGGAAGAAGAATTGCTTTGTATGCTAAAAAGGCATAAGAAAGAAATAGGGTGGACTATTGCAGATTTGGGGGGGATAAATCCAGTTGTGTGCATGCACAAAATTCATCTTGAAGAAAGTTTTAAACCTTCTAGAGAGATGAAAAGGAAGCTCAATCCACACATGCAGGAAGTTGTTATGAAGGAAGTAGTCAAACTTCTTGATGTTGGGGTCATTTACCCTATCTCAAATTCTCAATGGGTGGCACCCACCCAGGTGGTGCTCAAGAAATCTGGGATCATAGTAGCTCAAGCAGACTCAAGTGAGCTAATTCCAACCAGACAGACCACTAGATGGAGGGTATGCATAGACTATCGCAAGCTCAATGAGAAAACTAGCAAGGATCCTTCCCATTGCCTTTTATAGATCAGATCTTAGATAAGTTGGCAGGTAAGGCTTTTTACTATTTTTTTTATGGTTATTCAGGATACAACCAGATTCCTGTTTACCCATAAAAAAAACCCACATTCACTTGTTACCACTTTTCAAAGATGCATGTATGCTATCTTTTCTGACATGATTAACAAGTTTTTAGAGATTTTTATAGATGATTTCTCTATTTATGGGGATGATTTTAGCCAATGCCTGCACCATCTTAGCCTTGTGCTGCAAAGGTGTGAGGAGACCAACCTGGTTCTGAGTTGGGAAAAGAGTCATTTCATGGTCACTCAAGGTATTGTCCTAGGACATGTTGTTTTCCAAAGAGGAATAGAGGTTGATCAAGCTAAAATTGATTTAATAGCACATTTTCCCCCTCCCAAAACTGTCAAACAAGTCAGGTCATTTTGGGCCATACTGGTTTCTATAGGAGGTTCATCAAAGACTTTAGAAAAATTTCTAAGCCTCTTTGCCACTTGCTGTGCCAAGAGGTTCCATTTGTGTTCAATGATGGATGCCTAGCTGCTTTTGAACTTCTGAAAACTTGTTTGATCATTGTTCCTATATTACAAGCTCTTGATTTCTCTCTGCCATTTGAGGTGATGTGTGATGCATCAGACTTTACCATTGGTGCAGTACTGGGACAAAGGAAAGACAAAGCACCATGTGTGGTGGCATATGCTAGTAAATCAATGGTTGATGCTCAATTGAATTATACTACAACTGAAAAGGAGCTGCTAGCCATTGTATTTACTTTGGAAAAGTTCAGATCATATGTGTTAGGATCCAAGATCACTGTGTTTACTGACCATTCAACCCTAAAATACCTATTGTCTAAGAAGGAGGCCAAGGCTAGACTAATTAGATGGATTCTTCTTCTGTAGGAATTCAACTTGGAAATCAAAGACAAGAAGGGGGTTGAAAATGTGGTTGTGGACCACTTATCAAGGATTCCAGATGCTGAAATAGAAAGCTTGCCCATCAATGATTCTTTCCCAGATGAGCAGCTTTTTACTGTGGAGATAAGTATGCCCTAGTTTGCCAACATAGTAAACTATCTTATTGTGGGAAGGGTACCCCCACATTGGAGTAAGGATGATAGGAATTTGTTCTTCTCACAAATTCAATATTACATATGGGAGGATCCTCACCTTTTTAAGTATTGTGTAGACCAGGTGATAAGAAGATGTGTACCTGAAACTGAGTTTGAAAACATTCTAACCATGTGCCATGAACAGGCTTGTGGGATCCATTTTAGTGGTAACATGACTACTGCAAAGGTGCTTCAAAGTGGTTTCTATTGGCCCACTCTGTTCAAGGATGCCTTACAGCATTGCAAAGCCTATTCTAGATGCTAGCAAATGGGAAGTATTACAAAGAGAAACTCTATGCCTTTGCAACTTGTGCTTGTTGTTGAACTGTTTGACATATGGGGAATTGATTTTATGGGACCTTTTCCCCCCTCCTATGGATATAATTTCATCCTTGTAGCTGTGGACTATGTGTCCTAATGGGTAGAGGCCATAGCTACAAGAACAAATGATCATAAAGTTGTCATTAATTTTTTAAAGGACAACATCTTCTCTAGGTTTGGCACCCCCAAAGCTCTTATTAGTGATGGAGGAAGCCACTTCTGCAACAAACCTTTTGAGAAATTATTGGAAAAATATTCTGTGACCCACAGAGTTACTACTCCCTACCACCCACAAACCAGTGGGCAAGTAGAGATTTCCAACAGGGAAATCAAACACATCCTAGAGAAGACTGTGCGAGCTGATAGGAGAGATTAGTCCATAAAACTACTAGTGCCTTGTGGGGTTATAGGACTGTCTATAAGACCCCCATAAGGATGTCCCCATTCCGACTAGTATATGGCGAGGCATGTCACCTACTTGTTGAGTTGGAACATAGAGCATATTGGGCCATTAAAATATTAAATTCTGGCTTAACTTCTGCTGGTGTGAACAGGAAACTGTAATTATTTGAGCTTGATGAGTTAAGGTTGGAAGCATATTCAAATGCCTGGATCTACAAAGAAAAAACCAAAGCCTTTCATGACAGGCATTTGCTGCGGAAAGAATTCAAAATAGGTGACAAAGTACAGTTGTTCAATTCAAGATTAAAATTCTTTCCAAGAAAATTGTTGTCCAGATGGGATGGGTCTTACACAGTTTTACATGTTTCCCCATTCGGGGCTGTAGAAATCATGAAACCCAAAGAGGGTAGGGTCATGAAAGTCAATGGATAGAGGTTAAAAATTTGTGTTGAAAAAATCTGTGAGCCTTAGGAGACCATTGATCTTCAAGACCCTCTAATTTATACATGATTTCAGTGTGTATCCTATGTACTATATTTTGGTTTTATTTTAAGTGCTTACATTCTGTTTTGATGTTTTGTTCATTTACAATAAAATTTCCAAGTTAGCATTAGGTCATCATTTCAATCTTGTCAGTAGTCCAGGGACCATGGGAGTATGTCAACAATGGAAGAAAATTTGAATGGAAGCACAACAAAAGAGTTTTGCGAGTCTTTGAATTTAAAATGCCTTTATGCAATCAATATGGGACCTTTCAATAGGTCATTTGAGGATTTCGATAAGTCATTTCCTTTTGATAGGTCATTTGAGACTTGTTGATAGGTGAAAACAACTCTTCGATAGGTTCAAAAGGACAGAAAGAAGTTTTTGATAGGTTCTGGATACTTATCAAGAACCTATCTAAAGGATGAATCACATACCGCATGAACCTATCGATAGGAAGGATTTGACCTATCGAAGCATCTCATCTGCACGCTGTATTATTTATAGTGTTTGATAGGATACCTTGATCTATCAAAATCATTCAGCTCATCCTATCGAAATCGATTTTCACCTTTTATATACCTGTCGTTAGGTAATTTCTGCTACATTCAACACTCTCTACAGAACCCTAGCTCTCTCTTCCCCATTTTTCGCTGCTAAGGAGCCAAACCCCGTCGACAGGATAGAGTGAACCTCTTGAGAGGTTCAATAGTTTTTAACCTCTCGACAGGTTGCACCAACCCGTCGAAAATCGCATCACCAACCCTGTCGGAGCTCGTTTTCATCCTTATCCACAAGTCGTTGTCTAAGCATTCATTGCGCATACTTCCTTGACTTAACCACCATTGCTAAAAATAGCCCAACATGCGGTCCATGCTCCATTCCCCATATTAATCTACACAACATCCCATACAGCAACCACCTTACCATTTATTCCCACCTTCATTTTCAGAAATTAAGCTTGGAAGAATGCGAATGATTTATTATACTGATTCATATTCAACTGCCTGTGAATTTTAAATATTAGCCTCGTCTAGTCCTTTCACATCCAGTCCCTCCTGACCTTTTCAGTCCTTCCATATCCCAATCATGGTAGACGACAAACTCAAAGATTTGCCGACCAAATTCTACCCCGTCTGGCCACCACCGCCACCACTAGTCGAGCCTGATCCCTTACAATTTTCATGGGATGAGTACGAAGAAGTGCAAAAAATTTTGGCAAATGAAGAGAAGAAAAAGAATAAGATAAACAAGAAAAAACAAAAGCTAGAACCACAGGCATCCTCTCCCCCTTCACCCCTACCCAGCCTCCTCTCCCTTAGAACTTTTTCCCCCCTCTGGCTTGCAGTTCCTCTTCAAGGATTTTGATACCTTGTGTCTAGATTTCTTTTCTTTACTTCTTCAACATATATGTACTGCTTTATATAATAAATCTTTTATTTCCTTTACTTGCATAATTTTTGAATAATATACTGTTTTTCTATGCTTGCCTGCTTAATGTACCCTTTTCTGCATTTTACTCTTGTTTTTACTATGCTGCACTGCACCTTTCTCTCTGAACAGTGAGGACACTGTTTAATTTAAGTTTGGGGGTATGGCAGGTGTGCCAATGAAATGAGTTAATGCTAGTGTAGCAATGTTGAAAAAGTTTCTAAAAATAAAGTGATTTCCCACTTAATTTTTGGAAAAGAGGAAATTTAAAACTTTTTAAAACTGAAATGAGCTATAGTTTTAGCATTTTTGATGAAGCAAATGTCAAGAATTTTAAAAAAAATATATTTAGTGAACCTGAAAGGAGAGAAAAATGTGAGGATACACCCCAAAAATTTGATGGAAGGCCATACCTAGTGAGATTTGGGCCTGAAAACTTTTCTTTGAAGAGTGTCTTGGCAAATTTTTCAGCTCTAAGGACTGTTTAGATCTAGTTTTGATCACTAGAAGTTAGGCAAATCCAAATTAAAATAGCTTGACAGCATTCATGACATTAAGGACATGAAGTAAGGCCATCCGTTGGACAGTTTGAGCCTAAAATTTTCCCACCTTTGAACTGCCCTTGATACACACCATTTGAGCCTTTAAAATCTCAGCTTTTCTTTGATAAAAATTAGAAATTTGGAACCCAAAACCCCTTGACCTATTTCAGTTCACTCTCGATCTGAGAAATCAGGAAAAAGGAGGAGAAGTGAGGCTAGAGGTGCAAGGTTTAAAATTTGGTTGAAAGAGAAGGAAGCACATTTGGTGGTATTGTGGCATTCCAGCCCATAAAAAAAAATGGAGAAAACTACAAAAAAAAAAAGAAAATAAAAAACAGAAAATAAAAAAAAATGAATGAGAAAGAGAAGTCAATTCATTGAAAGATTGAAATGAGGATTAGAAACTGATCACTTCAAATCTGAAAGTTCAAGAAGTAAATGAAGATGTGCTGAAATGAAGAAGGTTGAATTGCAAATCACCTCCTTTCCTCTACTAATTTCTCAATTTGAATCCTTTTTACCCCTTTTATTATTTTACAAATTTCACCCATAAGCCACATTACAACCCAATAAAAAAGACCTTACTGATTTAAAATAAATTAAGTTGTCATGTGGAAATGAGGATTTGTTTAACCTATGGTGAAAAGAGTTAGAAAATTTCAGAAGTTAGAGCAATGCCTATGCTCATGCTTGCAGTCCTATTTGACGGCTGTAACTGCTCTTGAGCTATGAGAAATGATGCACCCTTCTACTTGTGTTGTGAGTGAACAGCCCTAGTAAGACTTGGGTCTGAAATCAAAAATTGATTAGGGCATTGTCAAAACAGAATTCTTAAATTAAAGGTGAACTCTACATTAATTTTCAGGAACAATTCCTTGACATGAACTGATTGATGATGAAGGAATTATAGCAGAATTTCAGGTTTTAAACTGATGATTTTTCTACTGAAAATTCTCAAAAAATTGAAGGGACATGGTGTGGAATTTATTTCATTTCACTGAAACTTTGTTCAAACATATTGCATAAGTATTAACTAATTTTATTGGAGAAGTTTGTGGGTACCTTCCCTGAAAAACCCTCAGGAGACTCCACTCCTCCACTAGGGATCACCTAGGGGTTCAAAAGGCTTGATGCATATGCTAAATGCATCTGTGATCCCTACAAAAGTGGCATTTTAGTTTTCTTTATTCTTCCTTTGCTCAGAGACTAGCAAAGCTTAGGTTTAGGAGTGTGTTAATCTCTAAAAAGTATCACTTTTCACCCCTTAACATGAGCATTGATAGACCTATGAGTGGACTAATAAATGCTTGTATAGTATCTCTTATAGAAAGCAGTAAAAAGAAGTCATAGTGTAGAAATCTATCTCTCAATGCAATTCAAATCCAATAGTGGCCCCCTTAGAGCATATAGCAATAGCAAAGCAGTGTTGAAGGAGTGAAAACAGACTGAAAACAATCTATCGAGAGATTACTGGAACTTGTTGATAGGATCTGAAGGCTGAGAGAAGGAAGAAGTCGTGAGGATGGGAGAATTCGATAGGATCCTGGAACCTATCGCGCAGTCAGAAACAAGAAGGGAGCATCCTATCGACAGGTTGCCTAAGCTTGAAGAGAACCTGATGATAGGATTCTAAAACCTGTCGCGCTAAGGACACCTATTGAGAACCTATCGAAAAGTTGAGAACCTATCGACAGGAGCTAGAAGCAAACCTATCGAAATGTAGTGTGCAGAGATCAACCTATCGAAAGGAGCCCCCAACCTGTCGAACACACCAGATGAAGGCTGCGGATGGTGGAGCTTTATTCTTAGCCCAACCTCTCAGAACCTATTGAAAGGATCTTGAAATGTCAGCGAAAGGAACAGAAGGCCTGTTTGGAACCTATCGAAAGCCTCAGGAACCTATCGAAATTGACTAAAGGAGTTCTCATAAAAGTTGCTGTGCACACGCTGTAAGTTGGTGACCTGCTACACGCAATCCGAGGCACTCTGGTGACCAACACAAAATCTCTAGAAGTACCCTGGGAAACCCTAACCGACCCACGTGCTCTCCCCGAACTCTAACTAACTGAAAGAGCCTTTTAGAAGGGGAATAAAGGAGGGAATAACAGAATTATTCTGGAAGCTATAATTGGCGGGAAAATTGGATCTAAGGCAGAGGAGGAAAGCTATAAAAGGAAGGAAAGCTGGCAGAAAAAGGGGGATCAATTCTAGAGATCAGAGCTTGCATCGAAATTCTCTATTCTTCCTTTTAGCCCAACAATGGTTGGCTAATTTCTTTGGGAGCAGCAAGGAGTGAGGTTGGATCTGTAATTAGGGAGAGTTGAGAATGTAATCAAGGGTCAGATGATGCACAGACTATAAATCTGAGAGCATTTCATTGTATAGCGATTTTATTTCAATGCAATGTTGGTTTAAGTGTTGTAATTAGATCCATATTTCATTTGATTTAATTTGGTGCTCGATTGGATTTCTGTAGATGGGAGTAGCTCACCCACTTAACTGGTAGACCTCTTGGATATCATTTGATCTCCCTAGATCTGATGTTCCTGCAACTGCCTGTGTCTGTGGCTTGGCAGTTGCAGCATTTGTAGTGATTATACTGTTCTGATGGAAGCTTGAGAATGGAGTGAATCTATTGGATGATCTGTGACCATTAAAGTGGACAGATTATAGCCTTAAGATCAATCCAAATCTTTGGCTTAGATCAGATCCTTTTACCCTGCAGCTGTGCTTATAGCCAGATGAGGGACTGATGCATTCTGAATTCTTTGTGACATTGTCAGCTCAATCCAATTGCAGCAAGATCAAACTCCAAGCTGTTTCTCTCCATTTTCTATTTTTCATTTCACCAAAAATTCCCCTCACTTGTAAGATCTGAACTATAGATTTAATCTCAATTCATTTTTGTATTTAATTGTATTTCTGTAGTTTAGATTAAAGTAACAACCCGTTAAAACCTCTCCTCTCTCTTTTCCTATTTTAGTATTAGGTAGGGTGCCAGATCTGCCTTAGATCTGGAGATTTACTTAATTTTTAGCTTACATTTCCCTGTGGACATACCCCTACTTACCCTTTAAAACTTGCTACAACAGGCTCTGAATACTTGCAGGTCTGTATGTTTGCTTGCCTTGGTGTGTGCAACCAATAGATCCTTTAATTGTGTGATTTTAAACCCCTTTTTTAACACAAGGTACGTGGCCAACAAAAATGTCCAGATTTCTAATTTGAGGTTTGCTCGGGGTGGGTTTCTTTAGGACTGTTGCACCCCAATTAGTTATATTTATAACCATTTAGCCATTTAAAGCCCACCCTATCATCTACCATTAAACCCATTTCCCACCTATCAAAGCTCCCAAAAACTTAGAAAACCTTAGATCCCTATTACCTAATTACTAACCCAATTAGCCCTTTAATCTATAAATAGAGAGGCAGCCCCTCTGTCTTAAGGGCTTAAAAAATTTCCAAAAGAGAGAAAATCCTAGAGAGTTCCCTCTTCCCTTTTGAGCATTAAACTTCCAAAATTCCATAACTGAGTTCACCCTTCTAGATCCCATTTTCCATTACCAAACCCTTGGATTTGACTAGAAGTAGGCCTTAGCCTTCTTCTCCCGCCTTCTAGTTTCGAAGCCTTGGAGGTTCAAACCCATTTGCTATCGGAAGCTCATTGGAAGCACATCAACGCGAAGGTTCACAGCGGTGCTACAATGTCCCGAGAGTTTCGGCTCTCCCCTCTATTCCTCTACCTTCTTTTGCTTTCCTTCCATACTAAAATTTGAGTCGTTACGTCATGGAAATTCCGGTGATTGCGGGGCACTCAAATAGGATAGTAGTGCCTTCGGGCAAGGAGGAGTGCCATTTATTTTTGTTTTTTTCTTATCATTTGACCATAAGTAAAGACCGCTTATGATCAGCTCGATCGGGTGCCTAACACCTTCCCGATCAATAACCGAAGCTCCTACCCAAGAGCCTTTGGCAATTACCGGTAAATCGGAGTCATATTTTTGTACCTCGGTGCTTACGTATTGATTTTTGAGGTATCCCGGGTCACCAAAAGCTCTGAGTGGCGACTCCATATTTTTTTAGAGTGTGCGCATCGTCGCGACGGACCCGTAAAGTCCATGGTTGGACAGTTAGGCATTTGAGTAGGGACATTACGAGTGGCTTCCAAGGGACACATCCCATCGTGCTGCCCTAGGACACATTCCATCGAGAATTCTATCATGGAGAGGTACATTAAGAGTGGCTTTCCAAGGACTGGTGGTACCAAGACCGGAGGGTTGAGAAGATAACCCTTGATTTTATCAAACGCAGCTTGGAAATCATCGTTCCATTCAACGGGCGAGTTTTTCATTAATAGCTTAAAAATTGGTGTGTAGATAGGAGTTAACTGTGTGATGAACCATCTAATGTACTATATTCTGCCCAAGAAACCTCTGACTTCTCTTTCAGTAGATGGTGGGGGCATCTTGATAATGGCTTTCATTTTTATTGGATCGACATCGATGGCCCTTCTGCTGATGAAGAAACCAAGTAGCTTTCCTGACATGATGCCAAATGTGCATTTCTACAGTTTAGATGTAGCTTGTACTTTCTCAACCTTTCAAATAGATTTTGGAGGTTCAGCAGATGATCACCTCTCTCCTGTGACTTGGCAATCATGTCGTCAACATACACCCAAGGATCATAATTTGAGGTCAAATTTTAGTTTCGGGCATGACCGAAACCGAAATCGAAATCCAAAATTTGGCCGAAATCCAAAATTTTGAACCCCATAAAAAAATGAGTGAAATTTTTTATTTCTGTTTCATTTCAGTGGTGATCGTAATCAAAATTTTGCACCGAAATTTCAGTCATTTCGGCCAAAATTTTTATCCTTGCATACAGCTCAATTTCTCGATGCATCATGTCGTAGAATAGTGCTGACATTTCTCTTTGATACATTACCCTAACATTTTTCAATCCAAATAACATGACTCAGTAGCAGAAGGCTCCCCATGGGTGATGAATGTTGTCTTTTCTCTATCCGCCTTTGCCAACTTTATTTGATTGTACCCTGAGAATTTGTCCATGACCGAGAGCATCCCATGCCTGATAGTATTATCGACTAAGATGTCGATGTGTGGCAAAGGGAAGTCGTCTTTAGAGCTCGCCTTGTTAAGGTTTCTGAAATCGATGCACATGTGAACCTTTTCATCTTTCTTCGGTACTGAAATGATGTTAGCCAACCACTGCAAGTACTTGGAGACCATGTTAAACCCTGCATTGTACTGCTTTATGACCTCATCTTTCACTTTTAGCATCCATTCTGGCCTGAGACGCCTCAACTTCTGCTTGACGGGCTTAACATTTTGATATATCGGTAACCCACATTTGACCAAATCGATATCCAAACCATGCATATCCTTGTGGGACCATGCGAAGTCATCTTGGTATGACCGAAGGAAGTCAATTATGCCTTCTCTTTCCTTGGGATATAGTGACGTTCTGATCTTGGTGATTTTAGGATCCACCTTTGTTCCCAGATTAACCTCCTCAATTTTTTCAATGATTGGGGTAGGGCCATGCTCAAAATCGGCATATTGCTCAATGAGCTCACTAGGAAGCTCCTTAGCTGGGACCTCCTCATCCAGATCTGTGACTCCTACCTCTCCTTGTATTTTTACAAGAAAGAGGTTGATTTCACATTTGGCAGGTTCTACTTTTAAGGCATCATTTTTCTTTTCCTCGAGAATTTTAAAAGACAATTTTTTTGTATTTTATATTTTTTCTATTTTTTTAGGGTTTTCTTTTTCTTCGAAGGTGGGCCCATGGAAAATCAGGTCTTTATACATGCATGGTTTCGTTTACCAAGGGCTAACCTCACTTTTTATAGTTATTTTTTGTGGGGAAACTGGTGGCAAATTTCAGGCCACCGGCAACTTCTTGAGTTAGGGGTGTTGATGCCTAATTCCTTACCTGAGATGTTACCCCTTGCTTTGCTTTGGGGAGGAGGGGGAGTGAGATGGTCCTCCAGGGTCAGCGTTCAGCATACTCACCATTGGTTCATCTAGAATTTGGTCCTCAAATATTAAGATGGGTTAAGACAGGTGGTTATACAAGCAGGGGTACCTCCTCCTTGAAGAGTGATAAGGAGGCCAAGTCTATTTCAATTTTTGGGGGAATGAATTGGGGGTTGGTTTCATGGACAATGGCTCTTTTGTGAGGGGTTAGCTAGGTTGCTCCATTTTGGTCTATCTTGATGATGCCTGCGCTTACAAACGTGCTCCAAATATGTGGTCACCGACGGGGCTCATCTTCCTCAAGGTGTATTCCCCGACCTTAGTTGCGGTAATGGTTTGGGCCTTCTCCTTCGCCTCCTGGATCTCTTCTTTGGTAGGCTTGTATACTAAGAGAATTTGATTTGTTGTCCACCTCTTGCTCTGACCAGGTCTCTTCTGCCCTATAGGCAAGGACCTAATCCTTACTCTCTGGAGCATCACTATCGCTGGAACCATTCCTCCTACGGTTTTCATGGAGACCTTTCTGAGGGTCTTCGGCACCACTACTGATATGTCATACTGGAAATTATGGAGATTTGTGTCTTCAATCGTGTGCGGCATGTCCAGCAACTTGAGGTTTTCTATGTTGTGTGCAACTCTTTCTCCTTATTCTCCTCCCTCACCCAAGATTGCTATAACTTTCTCCTCTGCGATAAACTTGAGCTGTTGGTGTAGGATTGAAAGTACCGCCCCAACTTCGTGCAACCACGGACGCCTCAGCAGTAAATTGAATGTGGACTTGATATCCATAAGCGGAAAGGGAATGGAGAAGGTCATTGACCTGATGGTGAGCTCAAGATCAACTTCTCCTATCACTTCTTTCCTCGTGTTATCAAAACCCCGGGCTCCTGTCTTGGCCGTCCGGAACATGGATGGAACCCCTATCTTTGTTGCAATTCTCAAAGGGCACACATTCAATGATGATCTATTGTCTACCAACACAAGTGGTATCACCAAATTTCCTATTTTTGTTGTGATATTGAGGGACCTGAAATGGCTACCTTCTTTTCCTGGAAGATTGGCATATGAAAATGAGATAGCATTGGGAGCCAACACCTGATCGATAATCTACCCCACCTCATCTGGGGAAACCTTGTCTAATATATGGGCATCTTTCAGTGCCACCATTAGAGCCTTGAAGTGTGGCGGAGATGTCATTAGTAAGTCTTAGATGGTGATGTGAGTTGGCATTCTCCCGAGCTATGTTTCTAATGCATATTCTCGACTCATTCTTTCCATGGGATGTACCGCTGTGGGTTCCCTTCTTTCCTCGGGTTGGGCCAATACCAGCACCTCTGGCTGCTTGGAGATTCTCCCTGACTCTGTGATTAACTCAACTGCCCCTTCCTTGCTGCTATCAACATTAACATTTGTTTGATTATAGTTAAGCGAGACCTGATGAGGATCATAGGTTGGTCCAGGGATCTGAAATGGTGTGAGTAAAGGTATCAAAGATGGTTGGGTTGGTAGTGTGGCAAAACTAGGCCAAATATGGTTGATGAGTGTTGGGGCGGAGTGAACTAGTGTGGAAAATTTGGGCCATATATGGTTAATTGGTGCTATAGAGTGGGGAACTAGTGAGGGTGGGGAAAAACTGGGCCATATATGGTTAATTGGTGCTGAAGGTGGATGGGCTGCTCGTGGTGTGGTAAAATTGGGTAAGGCATGGTTGACAGGGGCTGATGTAGGGAAGTAAAGTCTCAAATCTAGAGGTGCTGCTTGGGGTGTAGGATGGGGTAGTAATTTGCTAAATTCAAGGGCTCAACTACCCCTATGTTCTCATCCTCCTGTCTCCACCTCCTTGGTGTCACAACATGTTCTCCTATGGTGATATACTCTGAGGGGTCAAATTCATCCACATCTTCGTCCACTATGTTAATGTTGGGCCTTGGGCCCATTCCCCCTTATGGATGTGGCAGTAATGGTGCTTGGAGTATATTGGTATGCAGATTTGCCTAGGGAGGTGCTGGAGGGATGATTTGTCCTGCTTCGATGAGATCCTATATCGCGTGCTTTAACAGGAAGCAGCAATCAGTCGGATTGCCCAATCCCTGGTGGAAATTACAATGCGTGTTAGGGTCATAGGTTCTCCGAAGTGGATTTGATGGAGGTCGTGGCTGGAATGGGGTAACTAAACCCTTTTTGATTAATAAGGGCAACAAGATATTGAGGGATTGCCATAAGGTAGTGAATACACAAATAAATCTAACCCTTCTCTGCTCGGGGGTCATCTGTGCCCCTAGACCATTGTTTGGTCTCTGTGCTAGCTCTGCCCATGTTGGGGTTTGCTGTGCTGCCCCATACTAGAATGGTGTTATGCATGTGGTGGGTTGTCAGATCATTATTGCTTGGACCTCTACCCCTATTCTTTTTTCACTCCTCTAGTCTACAAATTTGTGGGCCCCACTAGCCACTGTTTTATTTAAACGACCCTCTCTCACCGCATCTTCACAACGGTTGGTGTTTCGTACAAGATAAAAAAATTGGCTTGCTGTTGGTACACAAGGAAATCTGATAAGACCAACAGCGTTGTTTTACAGATCATTTTTATTTGCTCCTCATCTGGTATTCGGTTCCTCACTTGAGCAGCTATGGCCATCAATCTTCCGAGATATTCATTAAAAGTTTCATCCAATTATTATTTCAATCAAGCCAGATCAGACTTGCAAGGCCCGATATCGATATTGTACACTTACTGTTCCTGAAACAGGTGAGTGAGGTCTCTCCACATTTTTGGTTCAATAGAAGTGAACCACCTCAAGGCTGGACCAGGGAGACTTTTCTAGAACACTTTCATGAGGAGTCGTTCATCTCTGCCATACTGGCACATATCCCGTAGTAGGACTTGAGGTGTGCAATGGGGTTGTCGGTGTCATTGTTTTTATCAAATAATGGTACCTTGAATTTGGGTGGCAGTGTCACCTCGACAAATAAGAATAGGTCGGAAATATCAGTGGCACGGATCTCGGCCCCTCTCAGCTTCATTAATTGTCTCTATATTTTATCCATCTGCTCTCTTAGCAGTTTAGACTCTCTAGATGGTAGGGCTGGGGCTTGTCCCACACTAGGCTGCCTCCCTTCATTTTGGGTTGCTTGTTGGTTTGTGAATGTGGGTGGTGGGGGATTGAAGCCAGTGAATGCCCCAATGTAGGCCTCACTATTTCAGGCCTCATCTTCTTCATATTGATGACCCGCATCAATAAGTGGTGGTGGAGAGGTAAGATTTTTTAGATTTTAGAGGGTTTGAATGGGTGCCAGATGGGGCCTTTGTAGGTGGGCGAAGCTTTGGTGATTAGTTTGTGGAGCGAGGCGATGTGTGAATTGTGGATTTTGGGTGGGTGCCTGGTAAGGCCATTGTGCATGGTGGGTATTTTGAGGATTTGGTTGGGGGGTGAGAGGATGTGTGAATTGGGGGTGGTTGATAGTTTGGGATGGGTTCCCATGTTGGGTTGGGTATGAAGGATATGGATGGGTAGGATTCATGTGGGATTGGTGGGTTGGATAGAACGGGTTTGCTATTTGGGAGGAGATGGGATATGTTTGTTGGGTATGATTGTAGGTGGGAAATTGGGGGAATTTTGAGGGGTTTGATAATGTGGCCCTTGGGTTTGGGCCGGAATGGGCTTAGGTTTGGACATGTGGCCTTTGTAGGCCACTTGGATTACTCCATGGTTGATAATGGGAGCCTTGGGTGGTGTGGATTATGGGGGGTTCGATTAGGATTGGTTTTTTGGGGTGAATGGGGTATGGATATTTTGGAGGTTTTGTTGGGGGTTTGGGGTGGATTAGGAAGGTTTTGATAAGCCTTCCATGTGGTGAACGCCCTCATCATCTCTTCCATCATGACCATGGGATCGGTCATGGGAGGGGATGCGGAGTGTTCTCTTGATGGAGGAAATGTATAGGGATGTGGCAGCACTTGGTTTTACATAAGGGAAAAATTGGGCATAACTTGGTTAGATATAGGGGGGAAATTGGGCATGGCTTGGGTTGATGTGAAGGAAAAATTGGGTGTATATTGAGTTGAGGTAAGGGGGAAATTGGGCATGACTAGGGTTGATGTGAGGGAAAATTTGGGTGTATCTTGAGGTGAGGTTAATGTGGAGGGAAAGTTGTGTTCACTGAACGGGCCGGTGATGGTAAATGAGGGTTAGGTGAGTGGGATGGAGATAGGAATATGTTCTGATTGGGAGTGTGGTGGGAAAGTTTCAGCATTGACGGTGGATGTTACAACCGGCCAAACCATGGTTTGAAGGCAAGTGGGTTATGGGTTCCGTGGGTTTGGCCCAAAAGACTTCTTTTTCCTTCCCTTATGGGATGATGGTGGGTGTGGTGATGCCGTGGTTACGGTACCACGGGCTCTCTTTTTTATTTTTGATTTATA
Organism: Chloranthus sessilifolius; assembly: GCA_021018995.1. Lineage (NCBI taxonomy): Eukaryota > Viridiplantae > Streptophyta > Magnoliopsida > Chloranthales > Chloranthaceae > Chloranthus > Chloranthus sessilifolius. The sequence continues at coordinate 56,205,627 of CM037593.1, read as the reverse complement.
TATTTGTTTATGACAATTTTTTATTTTTGATGATGATTTTTTTAATTTTGAAATGAATTTTTTTCTCATCCATTCTTTCCTTCCTCCTTTATGGTACTTTTCAGGGACTTGGAACTCCCTTTTTGGATGGTGTTGATACCCCCGAAGCTTTCTATGGCGGGACCCGAATGCCTTTTTAAGAATAAAAAAGAAATCTCATAATCTTTAAGGGTGCGGATTTTTGGGTTACCAATCTCTCGAAAGAGCCAATTAGAGGGAGACCTCTCTTGACCGGTGAGAGCATTTTTGTATTGAGGATGTAGGAAGTATCGGGAATCATTAATCTAACGTACGAGGGGGTTTAGGGGCTTGTGGAAAAGGCCCCAAATTTGGACTGCACAGTAAAATAAACTATGCTTGCATAATATGCACGCATGTACAAAAATTTGCTTTTTTGGCTATGTGTGCATAATACTTTTCTTCTAGTTGCAGATCCAAGTTGGGCTAAAAATGTGGTTTTTGAGGCAATGCCTCTCAGGACTCTTCTTTTTGCCTTTTTCGAGTCCCTCCTTGTCATGCCTAAGGGATACAAGACTGATTCGATGTTACTAACGCGCTCCCTATGGTTTGAAGGCTTCGTAACGAGTTCGGTTACCCACCCGATATACCTCCTACACGAGTGCATTCTCAAATACTGGATGAGGTGGTTCTTTTCGAGATCATCACCACTAAGGCTGCCGCTCTACTTGGAACTGGGTCGGGTGTATCGTTGCCTAATTTTTTCCCCCCTTTTGTAAATGCTACCTGTGCGAAGCAAAATTATTAAGTCCCTTCTCGGTTCTTGTTATTATTCATTTAAAAGGGAAGTTTGCTTAAGTCCAAAAATGGGGCCTTTGCTACCGTCCACAAAATCGGGCTATGGGAGTCTCGTGCTGCCACTACAGGCCAGTGTCCAATGATAAAATATGACAAGTAATAAGAAAAAAGATGGGGCCAATCAAGCGACTAGGCGGAAATGTAAGGAAATATATATGACGTGAATTTAAACTAATTTATTAAGTAGGCCCGCCAAACGGCTTAGGCGGTAAATGACGAGAATTTAAACTAAATTATCAAGTAGGCCCGTCAAACGGCTTAGGCAGTAAATGATGGGAATCTAAACTAAATTATCAAGTAGGCCTGCCAAACGGCTTAGGCGGGTAAAGACATGGCTAGTCAAGTGACTAGGCTTAAAATAATGCTCGAAATTGTAGGGATAACTAAAAAAATGCGGAAATCGTAGGGGTAAGTAAAAAACACAAATATAAAAAAAAGTGAGCAATAGGAGAAAAACACATGCAATGGGGCCTATTTTAAGGAGAAGTTATAAAAAATCATCCCCAGCGGAGTCACAATCTGTGCAACCGTGGACTTTGCGGGCCCATCTCGATGATGCGCTTGTAAATGGAGTCACCATCTGGAAATTTTGGTGTCCCGGGATACCCAAAATCAATATCGTGAGCAGCGAAGTGCGATATATGACTTTGAATCACCAGTTAAAGCTAAAGACTATTGGGTAATGACTTCGGTTATCAATCGGGAAGGTGTTAGGCACTTGATTGACCTGCTCTTAAGGGTCTCTACTATGGCCAAGTATATATAAAAAATATAAAAATGAGTCGCACTTCCTCTTGCCCGAAGGCTCACCGATCCTATTGATCTCTCTGCAATCACCGAAATTTCGGCGGCATAACGGCTCAAATCTTAGGATATAGGAAAAGTAAAAAAGAAGGTAGAAGAATAGAGGAAAGGGTCAAAGCTCTTTGTAGCACCGTTGTCGGATCGATGCGAACTCCGGTGAGCTTCCGATAGCGAATGAGTTAAGAGAAGGGTCTTAACTAGCTAAGGTTTGGAAGATGTGAGCTTGGGAATGATGGTGTGAGATGAGCTATGACCTTTTACTTGCTAAAGCTTGGATGGATTAATGGTGGAAAGTGTAATGGTGTAAGGGAGAGGATGGATTTTCAAGGCTTGGAAGGCTTAAAGGCTTGAGAAGAATGGCTATTTTTATAGAGTTTTGGCTTTAGAAAATTCAAAAGTTGTCCTAAACAATGAGGGGGGGGTGGTTCTATTTATAGTGGTTGAGGTGATTCGTGAGTGATTAACTCACTAATTGGTTTAGAAATTAGGTAATGCTTTAATCGAAAGTTTTTGAGGTTTTTGGGAGCTTAGAGAAGTGTGGATGGGGTTTAATGGTAGATGATAGGGTGATGGTTTGAATGAAAAAAGGGTGAAACTTAAAGTTGAGAGGGGTATAACAGTCCAAAAAATGCATACCCCAAACTTTGGGAAAGTCCATAAGTCAAATTTGGAAAGTCAAAAACTGCCATTTCTCAAAAAAATAAAATTTTAAGGCATGCATGCATATTATGCAAGCATGCCCTAGGAGCACTATTTTGGTTTAGAAACTGGAAGTTCAGAGCCCGTACTAGGGCCTAATTTCTTCAGGAAAAAGTCAAATTGGCCCAATTTCTGTCAGAAATTGCCTATGTGTGCATATTATGCACTCATGTGTAATTTCCTGCACTTCTCTGCATTCTTCATTTCGTCATAACTTTTGATATACAACTCGGCATTAGGTGATTCCTGGCTCGTTGGAAAATTGGGTAGCTCCACTTTTCAATAGTATAAGCCTCAGCTCCTATAGATGTTTATGTAAACTTTGGCATTCTTCCTTTTATCCGCTATTTTAGTTGGTTCAAATTGGGTTCTATAGGTCCGATTAGGCCCTCAAAGGGTCTGGGAAGGGTTCTACGGGTTCGCGAAGGGTTTTAAACATTTGGGTTAAGTTCTAAGGGTTCGGGAGGTGCTTTCGGAAGCTCAGAAGTACGTCATTCTTGAAATATGGGTTAATTGAGCCTTGGGCCAATTTTTGGGGTCTACACTATTATTTTATAGAAAGTTTAAACTAAATGTTTGCCTGCTCCTCGGTTCTTGAGGTTATCTAGGCCGTATTGAAAAACAAATAAAAAACTAACTAATAATTTTAATTACGTTTATAGTTATACTTTATAGTTTATGCTTTATGTTTTAAATTATCTAAGTCTAACAAGTAAAGTAAAACTAACAATATTTGGCAAATGGCAAAGAAGGGAAAAATATACACTCTTTTTATTAATAAAAAAGTGTCATATATACAAAATTATAAACTATAAATTTACAATGCTTGCTCTCTCTCAAGCCTCACTGAGTCACCAGTGTTGATACTGAGTATCGGCCACATACTCTACACATTGATCTCTAATCATTATGGTATATCTCCTCCATCATTACTAGCATTACCATTGTCATCGGAATCATCACCTTCTTTAACATACTCTTCTTCTTCTTCTGTTTCTTCTTCATCAGATTTTACTAATATGGAATATATCTTCTCACTTTCTTTATGCAGTGGCTGCTACTACCTCCAACTGATAGTCTCTTGTTTTCAGTGGATTTTGTTCCAAGAGCCGCTTCTTCAACGTGGGCCAATTTCAATCTTCTCCAAAGAAGACAGGCTCATCTGGTTATCAATCATCTATGGATGGTCATGAGACACATCACCCAGACAAATGCGAGCATAGAATCCTAGTTTCTCTCCTATTTTAAGGAATCATTCGTGCAGTTTCTAATTGTACTTCACGAACACCAAATCATTGAGCTTCTTTTACTCAAGTTGGTTTTCCTATTTTGTGTGAATTACGTTTCAATCTTCATTGCGGGTAGCCCCTCGCGTAGCTAAGATTGTAAGCCATTTTGGGATATTTAGGTCAGGTTTAGCAATGGCTGTCATGTACTGTGTACTATAAGATAGGTACACCATGATCTAAAGATATTTGGTATAAGAGATTATGAGGAAATAAATCTCCATGGACCTCAAATATTTATTCAACTGATCATAAGATCATGAACACCAAATGTTTATACAATTGATCACACAGAATACATAATGATTCCTTGGCATGCCTCCGAAAATGTAACCCAACTCCCAAGTACCAAGAGCTTCGGTGCTTGGGTTGGATACCTAATACTAACCTCTATGATTTAGTAGATGCTAAGCAAGATTCTCGCGTTTTGATTTTTATTATCTTAATAGTGAGTTGGTATTAGTTGCATGATGCAAATGCAAGGTGACTTTGTAGTCAAGTCACTTTTGGTATTTTTCCACATAGAATTACAATATGTAACCTATGATAGGTGATATATGATCTAAAGATCTTTGGCGCAAAATATCGTAACGAAAATTGATCTTCTTCATGTCACTCAAAGCAGTCAAACGTCATCTAATATTAATGGAGATTGGTGATATATGATCTACTGATCTTTGATGCAAAATATCGAATCGAAAATTGATCTCCGGCATGCAACTCAAAGCAATCAAACGTCATCTAATATTAATGGAGATTATTTTGTAATTAAGAAGTAAGATGAGGTATTGGGTAGGGTTTAGTTAGGTCGAGTCAACCAGAGATTTGAGGGCAATTTTTTTGGATTTGTACCACGTGGATTAAAAACTGACTGTTTGATAGTATGCTCATGATCTCAAGATCCTGTGTATCGAAGATTGGGGGGTAAAACAACCTTCATCATCTCATTCAAAGAAATCAATGGTTTTTGGTATAGGTGCCCAACAAGATTCCGTGGGTGTTACTAAAGCTACCCATAAAAAATAGTAGTATTTTACCTAGTTGGGGTCAGGTTTTTGGGTCGGGCGTTGGGTCGGATTGGCTTGAGTACACCATCGGGGTCGGGTCGGCCATTTATGATTACTCAACCCGAGCTATATTCATAAATAAAGGGGTTGAGATTTGTGATTTAATAAGAGAAAATTAGACCTTTTTTTAAAAAGAAAAATTAGACCATGGTATAAAGTGGCTTTCCTAATTTTATAAGTAGTAAAGTTCACTTATATCCTATAATCTAGGAAAAATTTGTATTTAATAAAGAGATTTGATTTGATTGGTAATCTAAAGTTATACTTAATTAAGGAATTTAAGGGTATGTAGGATACTGTAGGGGTAAATATGGTATAGAGGGATATTTTATATCTATAAGCGTGAAAATACAAAATTGACTTGTCTAGTTCAAAAATCTCACTCTTGTCTAGTGCGTCCTTTTGACCAGGTTTCTAGCTTTAAATGAAACTACCGAAATTACCCTTTTCAACAATTATCTTCTATAAAAAGTGAATGTTTGATATCCCTAGTATTAAATTTGAAAATTCCCATGGTTATTCATGTTTAAATGAGAAGGATATTAATGTATTTATCATAAGGAATCAAGGCTATTAAAGGAAAAAAATTCAATAAATAGAAAGTGCCTACTTATTCATCTTCCCCTATTCTCTCGCCCAATATTTGAAAGTAAGCGCTCAACCCTCCTTTTTCTTCGTCCCTCAACCTCTATTATTCAATAAAAAAATTGTGCCTCCTTTTTTACAAAATGAAATCTAATATTGCAAATGGTGATTTTGGTTTCACCTAAAACAAAAGAACGTATTTGCCTTTTTTTATTTTTTGTTTTTTTATTTAGATTTATTGACATGAAATTATAAAATTTATTTATTTTTATTTTTTATTTGAGAACGAAATTATAAAATTTATTAGTATATAAGAAAAAGATATAAAGTTATAAGGTTTAAAGTTTTTCTTAGTTTTTTTTGCAATTTTAGGGACTAAGAGTTTCATTTTAAATGAAAACCCAGGTACTGAGTACTATCTTCTTTTATTATTATCTTTTTTATTTATTTTTAATTTGACTGATTTTTAATGGGTACTCTTTTTTTATTAGGCCTCTAGAACAGAGGAGCCATACACATATGATAGTTGCGGAGCAAACAAGGGTGGGAAACAACATGGAGGACAAGTATCGAACCCACGACCTACTCTCTCACAATGGAGGGAGTGTACCAGCTGAGCTAATGCCTCTTTGATTTTTTTTAATGGGTACTTAGCCTTACTCTATTTTTTATTTTTATGGTACTTAGTCTACCTCTATTTTTTACTCAACCTGATTTCTTTACCGGGTAAAAAGGTGTCCATCATTTGAATTTCCTCTGGTAATTCAATTGCTATCGATGGAATTTTGCAAGAAACGATTAAAGAAAGTATCTCTGATCATCGTACTGATGAGGAAGAAGAAGCTCCTCTTATCATGTGAACACGGTTCTTCAGGAAGATGTCAATACCCCTAGAAATCGTGAAGTCAAATCGGCCAAACCTCCATCTAAATCAGGTACCTCAGTAATTTGTAAAATAAATCCTATGATAGGTCCAACAGATCTCAATCAACACTCCTAAAGATTCATTGGATAATGATGGATCTGTTACTGCTATAATTTCGGAGAATACCATGATTAAACTTTGTAAAAATTATTGTACTTTTGGTGACAGATATTGCTACTACGAGTTATGACCCGCACACATCCCAGATACGCTAAGCGGACATCCACATAATCAAAGTTCTCACGCTAAACTGATTCCATGAAATCTATGAAAGCCAACAAATAAAGGTGAAATAAATGGGCAACCATAAATATAAATAAAAGCGATAAATCCAAGAAATCTACAAATAAACGGTAATAAAAGTTGGAGACAAATCCAATACAATAAACTATAGAATCCACAATACTAATATCAAACAATTCCAATATCGAATCCACAACGGTCAATAGCCGACAATCGAGTCAAAGTCAGCACCGAAGTCCTGGTAACCAGCTACGTCGCCCTCTTTAGGCTCCTGATACTCAGCGTCCACGGGGTCAATAAAATTAGCACCAATCAGATCAGAAAAGCTGACTTTCACACCGTCATTATAATCACCTGTAGCTGTTAAATTTTTATGGGATGAGTTTCTTCAGTCACGTAAACTCAGTGGATAGACCATCAATCCATGGTAGCTCTATGAATTGTACTCAGTTTTACCCTATTGCAAGTGTACAATGGAAATTGTAGCACTAGTATAAGGTCGTTCCCACGAGGAAGGTCGAGAATCTGAATGCTCTTATTTGTCTTTAAAGAATAAAAAATAGTTGTATTTTCTAAACTAAGATGCAAGAAAATAAATCTAAATCCCCATATTTTCATATTATGGTCGTTAATCACAATCCTTCAGTTCTCAGATATCTACGAAATTAAAATACCGTTACACTATATCTAAGCCTTCCAGAAATTGGGTGTGAATCAAACACTAGAATTCTTCAATATAGATTTATAATAATCTACAATCTTCTAGTAATTTGGGCATCAATCAAACACTAGAAAATTGAAGATGAAAAATAAAAATCGTTACAGTAATCTGAAAATTATCAATCTTAGGCGTCAATTAAAATAAAAAACATTTAGATGTTTACAAAAAAGTAAAAGAAGGCAATAAATCTAAACTAGAAAGCAAATAAAAAGGTCTTTCATCTCTCAGTCACAGGCGTCAATTGCTCCTGGGAAACTACGGATACTCTACTTTAATATTCCAGTCTCCGAGCACAGTCGTCAATTGCTCTAAAAAAACCTTGGATATCTAAACTATACTAAACTAAACGACTCTAAGTTGATCTTCAGGAAACCCAACTTCAGTCGTTAATTGATGCTGAGAATTCCTTCGATAATTTTTTCTCTACGTCGAACCCTCTTATTTATAGCTCATAAAGGGTCGGTTTACATTATTCGAATTCTATAAAAAGTAAACTACTAAGAACAAAAGATTCCTAAAATAACAAAAACTTTTAATCCTAATCTTTTTTACTTTAGATGGTAGATGCGCGTAGGACTTTTCTCCTAAATTTCAGTAGCAGAGATCCTATAACGACCCTTTGACCTTAGTCAAACCCTTGATGTCCTTGAAGTGGCCTCTGGCCCATCTATCTAAATTCAGTAAATGCACCCAATACACAAATCTGAAACCAATTCCTAATTGGAGCACTAAATCAAAACTCTAACCCTTACGTGAAGTGTGGGTTGCACATGATTCAAACCCCAGGATCGGATCAAGTTCGAGCCCACCCTGTTCAAGCACTTGTTGGTTTTGGATTGTGTGTGTTCTTTTATTATGAAAATGATTAAAATATAATGAAAATAAAGAAAGGCAAAAATAGATAGAGAGGGGGCCAAAAAAAATAAAATCATAACACACAGCAAAACAAACACACAGTCTTGCAAGATCTAGGGTTGTTGTATCAAGTTTTGATAAGTAAGAGTTTGTCCCACAACGATTTATGATCTAAAAACAATAGTATAGTAGATCTCCAAATCTGGTACATATTTGACAGCTCTAAACCTAAACTAGGAAAGCAAGGTAAAGAGAGGGGATTTTGGTTGTCACAAACTAAACTAAAAATAGAAATAAAAATAGCTATAAAAGAAAGGGGGTTTAGAGAAGGATGGAGGTGGATTGATAAAATAAATAAAAAATGTGATAAGTAAATAGCTAGGGACTGATTTTCACTGAAAAAGACATGGCAAAGCAGAGTAAGAGTTGGATCTGCAGCTGCCCTTCATTTGGCTACAAGCTCAAATGCAAGGTTGAACAATCCAACTCGACCTTGAGATATGGACTAGTTCTAGGGCTATATCCTGTCCACTTAAATGGTCACAAGATATCCCATGGATATACTCTAATCATGGGGGTTAAAAGCCTGAACAAGAAAATCACTGCAGCCACTATCTTTGCAAGGCTATAAGCTCATGCATCCATAGGTGCATATAATCTATAAAGATCTAAATGAAAAATATAAGAATATTACAGATTGAATGAAATAGTAAAAACAACTTTCATTGCTTAAAAAGGAATTTACAATGGTTTGCCCTCAGGGTTGCAGTCTCTACAAGACTCCAGACCCTTTACAATGCTAATATACAGCCCTTTTACAACTTATCTCAGTCCTAACTATTATAAAGATTTAGCTCAACATGCTAAGCTACGGAAAGAAGAAAAGAAGAAGATGACCTAACTCTAAAAATGACCTAAGGCAAGAATATCCTTCTTGCTCCAGATGTCTTTTTCTGCATGGTTACATGGTTTATATACAAACCATAAAGTAACATTTTGCCTTGGCCAATCAGAGAAGAGGAGAATCAAATTAGTTAGGATACTGCTGATGTGGCTAATTTGCAACCAAGTATTTCCCTTAACAGTTTGGAAAGCACAACACATTGAGAAATGTGCCCCATGTGTTGTGAAAGTTCCACAAATATCCCTAAAGTCTGCATATATCAGCTGGAACCCGAGCCTCGAGTGGATAAGTTACTTTTGAATGAATCTTGAGTGGCTGAAGTCTGAATGGATAGAGCTGCTCGAGTGGATAGAGCTTCAGCTAGCTTCAGGCATAAAATTTCGAGCAGATCTCGACAGGTAGAAAACTTCTTAATGCTGCTTGAGTGGTTGGCTGTAGGAAGGTTCAGAAAAACTCAAGAAGTTCTCTTCAGGCTCTCGACAGGTTGTCTGCCGGTAGGATCCCTCAATAGGTTCTGTAGACACTCGACGGGTTCTGATGTAGGCACTTGACAGGTTCTCTGCTGCAATTTGAATTGCTCGACATTACTTAAGATCTGCTCAAGTGGTTGCTTAAAGGCACTGATGTGCTTGACAGGGTGGTATGTTCAGCATTGATGTGCTCGAGTACTGCTCAAGATGAAATTTCTGAAGGTGCATCTACTCAAGAAAGCTTGAGTGGATGTTATCTAAAGGCCTAAAGCTGCTCGACAGCTGCTCGACATTGAAGTGCTGAAGTTGTATCTGCTCGACAGCTTCTTGAACTGACAATTCAATTTCTTTGCTTCCTTGTCCACCTTGCTGCTGCACTTCATTAAGTGTGGGCTCCACTTCTCTTTCAATGCAAGGCTTCTAGGGGTCTAGGGCGTGCTAAATAGTCCCTTGGTGGGGGACCACCATGGTTTAATTATTGTCTTTCCATCAGCTTCAATGTTGTCTCTCATTCTCTACTTCTTGGCATTTTTTTAGATGGGTTGTTGCACAAAGCTGCAGATTATTGCTAACTACATAAACACACTTAAAAACCAATTATAAATAGCTCAAAGGTCTATTAAAGGCTAGGTTAGGAAGTGGATAGTGGCATAATTCAGAGATTAACACACCCTCAAACCTAATCTATGCTAGTCCTCGAGCAAAGGGAAAATTAAACAGTTATTCAAAAAAATTTAAATGCCACCTTCGTAGGGAGCACGGATGCATTTAGCTTATCAAGCCTTTCAAACCCTAGGTGATCCCTAGTGGAGGAGTGAAGTCTCCTGGGGATTTTCAGTGAAGATACTGAACAAACTTCACAATAAAATAGTTAAGCATAGTGCAACATATGATATAACAGATTTTAACAAATAAAGCTTCATTCCACACCTTGTTCTTTCAAATTTAAAGGAGTTTAAAAACAGAAATGTAAAATTTTAACACATGAATCAGCATGTCACTCCATCACAACCAATCAGCTTACATCAAGAGTGTAGTGTGTGAAAATCAGTACTAAGTTCTCTATTAATTCAAAAATCATGTTTAAACATTGCCCCAATAAATTTAATTTCAGACCCAATCCTCACCAGGGCTATCACTCAGAAATGAAACTCAAGGGTGTATCACATTTATTACAGCTCAAGCTCAAGGGTGTATCACATTGCTGCTAATTCTTGACATCTTCATGTTCTTTTCACTATAGATTAGACATCCCTTTATCTCCTCATGATGGCTCATTTCACTTTTGGATCATTGAGGACTTTTAGATGGGTTGTAATGTGACTTATAGTTGAGGTTTAAGAAAAATAAAAGGGGTAGAAAGGGTTTAAAACTGAGAAACCAACTAAGAGGTAGGAGGTGATTCATGACTTCACCTACTTCATCATATCACTGCTCCATCTTCTTTGATATTTTTTAGATTTGAAGTGGTCAGCTTCTTCTCCTCTTTTTAGTCTTTTAGATGAAGTACTTCTCTTGACTTTTCGCTTTTTTTTTTTTATAATGGGTTGCCACTACTATACAACTGATACACTGCTTCTTCTAGATCTCTTCTCTTCTCCTTCCACCAAATGTTGAACCCTGCTCACCAATCTTCAACATCTTCTCTTGTACCTTCTGAAATCTCTGAGTGAGGGTAAGGCTGAATCAGGTCATGAGGTTCAGGTTCAAGTACTCTGGTATTGGTTAATGAAAAATAGATTTTAAAGCTCAAACAGTGTGAACAAAAGGGCAGTTTAATGGGTAGGAATTTCGGGCTCAAATTGTCACAATGAAGGCCTTAAATCATCTCCTTGGTGTCATGAGTGCTGTCAAACAGTTTCAATTTAGGGAGCCTAACTTCTAGTAAAAAGGTATTGAATCAATCATTCCTTAGAGTAGAAAAATTGCCAAAGACACTCTTCAAAAGAATTTTTTTTTTATTGGCCCAAATCTCACCGGGTATGGTCTTCAATTGAACTCATGGGGTATATCCTCAGCTTTTTCTCTCCTCTCTGGTTTACTAAGTACTGACTGTGAAAAATTTTCTTGATGTCAACTTCATGGAAGTGTATAATTTTCAAAGGATATCAATTTTAAAATATCTGCCAACAACTTTAATCTCCTTTTTCACAATTAGTTAGGTGGGAATTAACTTTATTTATTTTAATCTAACTACATTGCTGCACTAAATTTAATTGCTTCATTGGTCTACCCTGCCATACCCCCAAACCTAAGATAAACATTGTCCTCAATGTTTCAACAGACTTGTATTGAGGGGCAGTAGGGTATGGAAAAGAAAAATAAAAAGTGCAAAAAATAAAAAGACATGTATACCAATCCAACTGAAATTTATTCACAAAAATATAGATTTCATTACAAAATATTGTACGACCTAGACAGTGATTACATCATGCTAACTAGAAAACAAAGCAAAATATCACAGAAAAGATCCTTAACAGCAACTTCCTAAGGCAGAAAAATCTACATAGAGTCTGAATCTAAATCCACATCTATGTGCTCAACTGCTGTTCATTTCCCTTTTTTCACATTGTCAGCCTTTGCAGCACTAGCTTTTGTCCTTGAAGTTGCTGGTTTCCTTGGTTTGGTATTGCTCTTTTGAAATGTAGGCTCTTCAATTTTGACTCCTTTGGCTTCTACTAGAGGCTGCACATCTTTGGGACCCATTGATGAGACAGTGGATGTTAATGTTTCCACCAGCTTGAAATAATGGGTGGCTCTCTGTTCATAAATCTTGTACACAGCCACAACAGTGTCTAGCTTCTCTTGCATGGCCTTGATCTCCCTGTGATGCTCTAGTATGACAACTTCCAAACTTTTCCAAATTGTTGTCTTCATAAGGGCTAGCTGATCCTCACATCTTTCCAGTGCATTGTTTTCAACAAAGGCAACCAGATCACACACACCCTCTGCAAGGTATGGGTTGGCATTCATGTCAACATTGAGGGTGGGTGCTGGAGGTAATATGGTTGGGTTATATGGAACAATGGCCCAGTTAGATGGATCATGAGCAGATATGGAGACAACCGCAAGCTCAGTACAGGTTTGGGTAGATGGGGAGGGAATGGACGGTAGGGCAAGAGTCAGCTCCTCCTCAGTGGTTTCAATTTGGGTGAATGTTGAGGAAGTGGAAAGGGGGGCCATAAGCAGCTCTTCAGAGTCAAAGTCAGTTTGGGAGGCAACATCAACTGTTGTCACAGAAGTAGAAGGCTGTTGGAATGGAGGAGGGATAGGGATTGGGGTAGGTGTAGGTGGTTGGGGTGGTGGGATAAAAGTTTGAAGGGTGGATTGGATGGAGTTAAGGCTTGTTTGGATGAAGGCCTGGTTTTCTGTGTTGGTATGGATTTAGGATTGAAGAGAGGTTAGGAGGGAAATTATTTAGGTTAGAGGGTCAGGTATGGTTGGGGCTACAGGTTGGGTGGGAGGGATTAGTTGGAATGGTGAGGTAGGGGCATGGCTAAATGGGTATGGGTTTTGGGATTCAAGGAGAGGGGTGTACTCATGCCTAATTGTTGAGAACTGAAAAATACCATTTTTCACCCCTTAATTTGGACCTTGATAGACCCTTGAGAGAACTAAATAAGTGTTTTAAGTGCCTATGTTGCAGATAACAATAAAGACAGGCTTAACCATAAAAGCAGCTTAAAAGTGTAAAAAAGATGACAATCCATGTCAGTCCAAAGAAAGGAAGTGAAGAAACAACCTCATCAGCTATTGAAAGGTCTAAAGTAAAGAGGCAAAGACCTGTAGGCGAAGCAGGGAACAATTCGAACAGAGAAATGCACTACAGAGTTCTTTTTGCAAAGAACCTGCACTTTTCGTAAAGAACCTTGAACTCTGCAAAAAGGACTAAAACTCCAGGCGTAGCTTTCGAAGAGCAGCTGAACTCCTCGAAGAGAAGATTGAACTTTGCGAAAAGGTCCCCAAGCTTTGCGAATAGATCTCCAGAAGTTACAGTTCTTTTCGAAAAGGTCTCCAATCTGTGCGAAAAGAGCTTCAGAAGTCACAGCACATTGCGAAAAGACCCTTAAGCTCTATGAAAAGGTATTTTGGAGATTCGCAGCTTTAACAAGGGCAATTCAGTAATCTGTTGCACGCGTCCCAATGCGTTTTAAAACCCAAGGACATTCCGAAAGATTCTGAGCACGAACCAAAGGCATATTCCACCCCACGTGAGCACCCAAAGATGAAATTACTTGGCGGGAACTTCTAGAAACTCTAACAGACTTTCAAAATGCATAACAGAATTGATGCCTTTTTCACCTGAATTGCTGAACTAGATCAAGCAGTTCTGATTGGCCAGAACAGATCTGGATCCTGGTGCTCGACTCCTATTGGCTGATACAGATCTATCCAATTCTGATTGATTGATAAACATCTGAGCTGGCTTAGGGAAAACTATAAATAGACGAACCATTTGCCCAATTTGGGTATCCAGATTTTGAGTTTCATTCCTATTCCCCCATTTCCAAACCAGATAGTTTGTCTGTAATCCCTGTAATAGCTTCACTTTGTACTTGCATTTGAGAGCTGTGAGACATTTCTGTAATTCAAAAGAGAGTTGTATTCAAGACTACAAATCTGAGAGCTGTTTAAGTCAAGCGCTGAATTGTAACGGTGGATTTGAAAAGGTTACTGTAAACTATGCATTCTCCATTGGACTCATGTCAAGGGTTCCCTCTGATCTCCTCAGTACATTAGACTCCTTTAGATTCATTGTTTTGCATGCAATTTCCCTTGATTCATTAATCCTGTGAGAATTAGTGCTGGTAACCTAATCTCTCACGGCATTTGTAGTGATGCTTCTTGTTCTAAACTAAGGCTTTGGATTGAAGACTGTTGGAGGGTTTGTGGCCATTAAAGTGGACAGACCATAGCCATAAGCTTAAACCTAATCCTTAAATTAGATTTATCTCTCTTACATCTGTGCTTGTAGCCAGATGAAGATTGGATCACCTCTGTTGAGCTGCGGTTATTCTCATTAGTTTTCAAGGGCCAAATCAAAGTTAGATATTACTTCTCCATTTTTTGTATAAGTTTACCTCAAACGTTTCCCCAACTCAGATCTGGATCACTTAGTTTAATTTTTACTTTTATCATTTAGTTAATGTGACAAATTTAACCTCCCATCTTATGTGCTTTGTAGATAGGATCAGAGGTCAGATCTGGTAGCTCAGATCTGAAGGTTTATCTTAAATTTTAAATCAATTCCATGTGGACGATCTTTTACTCACTTACATTTAAAACTTGCTATAATTGGCCCTGATCTTGCAGGCTAATTATGTTCTCTCTGTGCTGATATTTTCTTATTCTTTTTAATATTCAGTACAATGCATCGTTTGCAAGTATGTTTTCAAAACACAAATAAATCATGCACACTTAGAACAACAACACTAATATCCCCCACAATGGAGTCTATTAAGGCTGAGTACCCTTCTGTGGTGAATTGTTCTTGGTTGGATGAAAATGGAGGGGTAGGTGAGGGAATTGGGTCATAGGACCCAATGTGGTTAGGTGGTTCAATGGCAGTAGCCATTGGCTCACTGCTTTCATAGGTAAAAGGGGAAGGTGGGTCTGGTATTGGGCTTGGTATGTTAGTGGGTATGGTACTGGATAGGCTAGGTTCTGTGGTAGGTACTGTGGTGGGGTGCTGGGTCTTCTTTTTATAGGTTTTTCAGATTGGAGGTGTAGGAAGGTTGTAGGGGAATGTTATGGGAGGAGTAGGAGCTGATACAAGAATGGATTAGGAAGGTAAGGTTGGTGGAGTGGGGTGGGCAGGTAAGGATGATGGTATGGATGGAATAGTATGCAGGAGAGGAGATAGTGAAGGTGGTATAGATGCAAGAATAGAAGGTATGGTGGAAGGTGGTGAGGAAATTATGGGAGGTGCAGGAGTTGAAGGAATTGTGGAGGGTGGTACTGGTGCTGCAATGGGAAGAAGGGAGGATGATGGAGGAGCCACTGATGTGGCTGCTGAAGCCTGCACAGGAGGTGCTACAGAAGTAGCTGCAGAAGGGACTGTAGAAAGGGTAGCAGAAGTGGCTGCTTCAGATTCCTTTTTCTTATTGTTCTTTATCAGTGATATGTTAAATTTTCACTGCCTTCTTCCAAATTCAGCTGGTGGCAACTCAGTAGTGGGTTCTCCTACCTTCAACACATGTCCTCATTTCTTGAGCAAGGCTGTGATCAGCCTACTGTAGGGTAAACCTTGCATTTTTTGCCTCTTCTTCACTTTGCCATGTATATCTTCCATCCCCTCAAAAATCAGCTTGACAACAATGAAGAAATGTCCCTTGGAAAAAGAGTATAGTGCATCTACAATTGGGACCCTCCTCTCCTGTTGGTGTCTAGCCACAGACACATTCTTCCTCAAAACACTATCCATGAATAATAGGTTTGGGCTGAATTCACTTCTCATCAGTGAATCACCAAAGGCCTTCTTCCCTTGAGTTAACTGTTGGGCCATCTCCTTCATTGAGGCATTGATTGGGGTCCCAAGCTGCAAGATGGATCATACGCTGCAAGGATCCCCAGTACCTGTGCTATATCAGTGGCATCCACCACTATGTCAAAGTCATCAATCAACACAACTAGGACAAGGTCCTGCTGATTTGGTCCCCCCAGACTCTTTTGTCCAAATATTCTGATACTACAGCTTAACAAATCTTCGATATACAGTTTCTTCCAAAGGCCCCATCAGGGAATCCATGGAGGCTTTTGTCAAAAACTCAATGGCATCCTTGGCCCACTCTTCCTTAGTGAAGAAGGGTCTATCAAAGGTGGTTTCAAGTACTAGGCTAAGATTTTTCACAAAGTCATTTGGGGTAGTGAAGGGGTCAAGCTTAGGGACAACTACCTTACCCTTTTTTTGTTTCTTTGCAGTCCCCTCACCCTTCTTCTTCTTCTTCTTCTCTGGTTTACAAGTACTGACTTTAGATTTCTTGGGTGATGGTTGGGCCACAGGATCTACAAGGACCGAGGATGAAATCCTCTTGGATTTTTTGATTGGTGAAAGAGGCTGGGTTTCGGCAGGACTGAGCAATGTAGTTAGGCTTTCCGCAAATTCAGGGTTATCAGCCATTTTGAAACCCTAGCTTCTATTTGATTTCTCCCAAACCCTAGGTTTCCCAAAAATTCAAAATCCACTAAACCTAAGAAGAGATGTCTCAATCTAATAGAAAATACACAATGAACAAATGGATTGAGAAAGAAGTGAGAGCTTACCCAAAGTGGGGTTTTCTAGGGCAGTCCACAATGGTCCAAATTGAGAGATCTTTTATGTGAACTGTGCGGCTTGAGTAGCTGAGCAAAGTGTCTGCTATATGGGACAAGTGGAGTTGCAAGTAGCATGCAGTGGAGTGGGAAAAAGGAATTCGAAACAGTGAAAAGGAGGTGAGTGTTTAGCACGAAGGGATGGAATGGGAGAATGAACCTAACTCAGGAGACAGAGCTTCGATAGGATGAAGCTTTAGGTAAGACTTCCTTGAGCAGATCTCGAGTGGATGCAATCAAGTCCAGAACCTATCGAGATTTAGGTGTAATTCGACAAGATAAAGCTTCAGCCTTGAGTTTCTTGAGCAGAGCTCGAGCCGATGAAATTAAGCCCAGTATCCTATCGAGGCTTCAGAAGTGTGGCTCGAGCAGCTCATTTAAGCTCTGGAGCTTATCGAACTAAATTCTGTTAGCTCGAGTGGATACTTTTAAAGCACTGGAGCCTATCGAGGCTTCAAATATTTTCTCAAGTAGATCTCGAGTAGCTACTTTTAAGCATAGAAGCTTGTCGAGACACTGTATTGCCTCAGGAAAACAGCCTCGAGAGGATGCTTTGAAGGGCAGGATCCTCTCGAGAAAGCAAAATTTGCTTAATTCACCCTTGTGCTGACAGGCACACTCTCATTCATCACAAATCAATGATTCATAATGCTAAACACATCCATTTAACATTCAATTAGACATCACACAGTTGCACACAACAAGATTCATGAAAAACTGACCCTAAGAATACAGTCTTTACAGAATTTAAACACAAGCATAGTTATGGTACACATGGTACAAGGCTGGAGATCACAAGTCAGTGGGAGGTTCTTGAAAGTGGATGGTTTCAGAAGGCTTCACAACATTCTCTATACAGAGCTTGAGCCTCGGACCATTGACTTTCATGACCCTTCCAGAAGTAGGGTCCATGATCTCAACAACACCAGATGGGAATGCATGAATGACAGTAAATGGCCCATCCCATCTGGATCTTAACATGCCTGAAAAAAACTATAGCTTAGAGTTGAAAAGCCATACCTTGGCTCCATCAGCAAAGTCCTTCCTAAGAAGGTTCTTGTCAAATAAGGCCTTGGCTTTCACCTTATAAATTCTAGAATTTGAATACGCATCGAGCCTAAGTTCTTCGAGCTCAGATAGTTGCAGCTTCTTATTCAAACCAGCAGGAGTTAGATTCATGTTTAATGTTTTAATGGCCTAATAGGCCCTGTGCTCTAACTCCACTGAGAGATGGAAAGCTTTGCCATAAATCAGTCTAAATGGGGACATCCCAATAGGGGTCTTGTAGCGTGTCCAATAGGCCCACAATGCATCAATCAATTTCCCGGACCAATCCTTCCTATCTGTCCTAATTGTCTGCACCAAAATGTGCTTGATTTATCTATTAGAATCTCTACCTGCCCACTAGTTTATGGATGGTATGGAGTATTAATTCTATGAATAACAAAATACTTTTTGAGCAAGCTCTCAAAGTGCCTGTTACAGAAATTTCTCCCCCCATCACTGATGATGGCTCAGGGGGTGGCAAATCTAGAGAAGATATTCTGTTTTACAAACCTTAGGACAACTCTATGATCATTTGTCCTTGTGGCTATAGCTTCCACCCATTTGGAAACATAGTCAACAGCCACAAGGATGAAATTAAACCCCAATGAAGGAGGGAAAGGACCCATGAAATCTATCCCCCAGACATCAAACAGCTCAACCATGAGGATGGGCTGCAATGGCATTGAATCCCTTTTTGATATGCCACCCATCCTTTGATATCTCATGCAGGCCTTGCAGTGCTCAAAAGCATCCTTGAACAAGGATGACTAAAAGAAACCACATTGCAACACCTTAGCAGTTGCCTTTTTCCCTCCAAAGTGAGCCCCACAGGCATTTTCATGACACTTGGTCAAAATACTGTGAACTTCACTATTAGAGACACACTTTTTGATCACCTGATCTGCATAATATTTTTAGAGGTAAGGATCCTCCCAGAAAAAATACTTGACCTGTGTTGGAGTGTTTGCCTTCCCTCAAATGAGGGTCTAAAATCATCAATAAAACTAGGTAGAACACACTCACACAGACCTGCAAGTAATCATGGTCTATTGTAGCAAGTTTTACAAAGATGGTAAGTAAGAGAAAGTCCATAGGGAGGTTGGTTTAAAAATATGATAAATCTCCAGATCAATATTAGAGCTGGTGTTGAGAACTGGAAAATACCATTTTCCACCCCTTAACCTGGGTCTTGATAGACCTTTGAGAGAACTAAATAAGTGGTCTAAGTGTATTTTTTACAGCTAACAATAAAGGCAGACTTAACCTCGAAAGTAGCCTAAATGTGCTAAAAAGATAAAGATCCATGTTGATCTGGAGGAAGAAGGAGAAGAGACAACCTCACTAGCTGTCAAAATGCCTGAACTGAAGAGGCAAAGACCTGGTCCCAACCTAGAAAAGAAGTGTGGAGCAATTCGAACAAAAGAAAGTAGTACAGAGAACTTTTAGAAAAGAATCTGAACTTTTCGAAAAGAATCTATACTTTTCGAAAAGAACCAAAAGCTCCAGGCTTATCTTTCGAAAAGCACCTGAACTCTTCAAAAGGATTTCTGACCTTTTTGAAAAGAAGAGAACTCCTAGCGAACAACATCAGAACTGTGCAAAAAGAGCTTCAGAAGTCACAGAACTGTGTGAAAAGAGCTTCAGAAGTCACAGAACTCTGCAAAAAGTTCCCCAGACTATGCGAAATGATATTTTAAAGATTCCTAGCATCTGCAAGGGTAATTCAGTAATCTTTTACACGTGCCCCAATGCAGTTAAAAACTAAGGACATTCCAGAAGATTCTGAGCACGAACCAAAGGCATATTCCACCCCATGTGAACACCTAGAGAAGAAATCACTTTGCGGAAACTTCTAGAAGCTCTAACAGATTTTCGAATTACATAACAGAATTGATGCTTCTGTCATCTGATTGGCTGAACCAAATCAAGCAATCCTGATTGGCCAAAACAGATCTGGATCCTCATGCTCGACTACCATTGGTTGATACAGATCTAAGCATTTCTGATTGGTCGATACACATCTGAGCTAGACCTGGGGGAAACTATAAATAGATGAACCATTTGCCCAATTTGGGGATCCAGATTTTGAGTTTCATTTCTGTTGCTCCATTTCCAATTCAAATAGCTTGTCTGAAACTCTTGTAATAGCCTAACTTTTACTTGCAATTGAGAGCTGTGAGAGACTTTTGTAATTCAAAAGAGAATTGTATTCAAGACTACAAATCCGAGAGCTGTTTAAGTTGTGATCTGTAATTGTAATGGTGAATTTGAAAAGGTTACTGTGAACCGTATGTTCTCAATTGGATTGTGTTGAGGGTTCCCTATGATCTCCTTATTGCACTAGACTCCTTTAGATTTGCTGTTTTTCAAGAAATTTCCCTTGATTCATTATCCCTGTGGGAATTAGTGTTTGTAACCTAATCATTCACAGCATTTGTAGTGGTGTTTCTTATTCTGAATTGAGGGTTCAGATTAAAGACTATTGGATGGTCTGTGGCCATTGAAGTGGACATACCCTAGCCATAAGTTTAACTCTAATCCTTGAGTTAGATTACTTTCTCTTGCATCTGTGCTTGTAGCCAGATGAAGATTGGATCACCTCTCATTTGATCTACATTTATTATTATTTTGTTTGAAGAACCAAATCAAAGTTAGATATTATTTCTCCATTCTTATTAATTTACATCAAAATCTCCCCAACTCAGATCTGGATCATTTAGTTTAATTGTTACTTTTATCATTTAGTTAAAGTGACAAATTCAACCTCTCATCTTATGTGCTTTGTAGATAGGATAAGAGGCTAGATCTGGTAGCTCAGATCTGGAGGTTTATCTTAAATTTTAAATCAATTCCCTGTGGGCGATCTTTTACTCACTTACATTCAAAACTTGCTACAATTGGCCCTAATCTTGCAGGCTAATTTACTTCTCTCTGTGCTGATATTTCTTTATTCTTTTTAGTTTTCCAAATTCAGTATAATTCATTATTTACAAATCTGTTTTCAAAACACAAATAAAACATACACACTTAGAATTAAGCAACAAGTTTTTGGCGTCGTTGCCGGAGAATTTGTTTTAAAATAGGTAGACCTAAGTTTTTATTTTGTTTTTATTTTTACATCAGTGCTAAACTATTCTATTGTTTAAATCTGTGTAGTTATTCATATACATTTTGAAGCGTGGAATCTACTTTAAAAGGAATTCTGAAGGTTTGCTGTGCATAATTTGATTCTCTATTCTGTGTTGTATGTTTGGTAGGAGGACTCTCAGCCCTGAGATTGTCCCTCTAAATTTAGAAGTTGAAAGGCTACTATGAACCAGATAAACATCACAGAATTCTGCTGAAACAGCTACTATGGGTGAAGAACCTCGACTTTTGAGGGATTACTTTGCACCTGGTGCCTATAATTCTCCATTTTGCATTCAATTTCCTACTGTTGAAGGAAATTATGAGATCAAATCATTAACTATCCAAATGCTTCCTTCCTTCCATGGTTTGAGTAAGGAAGATCCATACAAACATGTGGATGAATTCTTGTCTCTTTGCACCACATTCAACATAGCTGGACTTGGTCCAGAGGCAACCAAGCTTAGGCTCTTTCCTTTTTCATTAAAGGACAAAGCTAGAGCATGGTTGTCTATGTTAGCACCAAATAGTATCACTTCTTGAAATGATTTGCAGTGTCAATTTTTAGCCAAATATTTCCCCATGTCTAAAACAAGCCAGTTGAGACAAAGTATTATTTCCTTCTCACAACATTCAACTGAAACTTTTCATGAAGCATGGGAAAGATTTAAAGAACTTTTAAGGCAATGTCCTCATAATCAAATCCCCCGATGGCAGCTTGTTTAAAGCTTCTATCAAGGAATTGATCAAAAGGGCAAGAATATGGTAGATGCTTCCTGTGGAGGCACTTGCAAAAAACAGTTGAGGAGGTTTGGGATTTATTTGAAGTAATTGGTGAAAATTCAACTCAACAGGAATCTTTGTCAAGAGATATTGAGAATCCTGCTAGGTTGAACAATCAGCAAACCACCAAAGGAAAGATTTATGAGGTGAATGAGTTGGAAAGGAAGATGGATAATTTTACCACAATGTTCGCTAGATTGATGGACTCACTTAAAAATCCAATGGTTGCAAGAGTAGAGGAGGCATGTCTGATATGCCAGTCCCCTACTCATTCACATGATCAATGTCCTGCTGCACCACAGTTCCCAGATCTAGTGGTGGAACAAGCTCATGCTGCCCAATCATTTGGACAGATGCAGTCAAATGAATTTGCATGGAGAGGGCACCCCAATTTGAGGTGGAGCCAGGGCAATTATCAATCACAACAGCAGCAGCAATCAAAGAACCAAGTACCTTTCAAAACTGCTCAGCCTTATCAGCAGAATTTTTATACCAAGCCAACTTTTCAGCAGCCCATTCCACAACAACCTGTACAGCAATCTGCTCCAGTTCAAGCCCCTTCCAGATCCCCTTCTTTTGAAGATCAAGTTCTAAATTCACTCCAGAATTTAGGGTCTTTAACTCAGACTGTGAACTTTCACAGTCAGAGCATAAAGAAGATTGAAGAAACATTGGGTCAACTTTCAAATACTTTGGCCAAAAGAGAGGAAGGAAGGTTACCCAGCCAACCTTTGAACAATCCCAAAGGACAGTTCATGGTTGGAGAGGCTTCTGTTTCACATGAAGAAGTAAAAACTGTCACTACTTTGAGAAGTGGAAGAATTGTAAATAACAAAGTGGGTACTGAAAAAGAAGAAGAAAAAATTGAGGAAACTGATAGAGATATGCAGCAGGAGCAGCATGATGTTAGCATTGGGGGTGTTGATGTACCTCAGAAAAATCAAAAAAATGAAAAACAAAAAGATCAAAAATATTCAAATGATGTTTCTAAAGCTGTAAATGAAGGACTAGTTCCTCATTTACCATTTCCTCATGCCATAAAATCTGCATCCCCTTTTGATAAAGCGAACACAAAAATAGATGAAATGATGGAGACTTTCAAGTAAGTCAAGATAAATCTACCTTTGCTTGATGCAATCAAAAAAATCCTAGCATATGCAAAAATTTTGAAAGATATTTGTACTCACAAAAGACAATCTAGGATACAGTTATCCAAAAAGGTCTTTGCTGTGGAAAAAGTTAATCAGGTTTTGTCCATTACCACACCTCCTAAACTTCAAGATCCTGGAATCCCCACAATCCCTTGCATTATTGGGGAACATACCATTGAAAAGGCTTTATTAGATTTGGGTGCTAGTGTCAACCTGCTTCCATATTCTGTATATGAGAAACTAGGTTTGGGAGAATTAAAACCCACTCATGTGGGGTTACAACTAGCAGACAGATTTGAAAGAAAGCCAGTTGGGATGATTGAGGATGTATTGGTAGGAGTAGATAGGTTTTTCTACCCTGCTGATTTTCTGGTATTGGACATGGAACCTACAAAAAGCAAAACTTCCATCCCTGTCATTTTGGGGAGACAATTCCTGGCTACAGCCAATGCTTGCATTCAATGCAGGTCTGGTATTATGAAAGTCTCTTTTGAAAATATGAAGGTGAAATTAAATGTTTATAATGCAGTCACACAGCCTCAATTCAGTTTTGAGGAATGTTTTCTTGTTGATTTGTTGGATGAACTGGTGGAAGAGACTCGACCACAGTTTTTGTAGTGTGAAGATTTTACCACAGACTTGAAAAATGCGTGGAAAAATGCTATGGAATAAACGGTTTGTACCTCAAAGTCTGAGGAAGCAAATGTTGTGCAAGGAACTCATGATCAATCAACAAGTTTCTCTTCATGGAAACCTGTTATTCTTCCTCTTCCATAAACAGCTAAGGTACCTTTGCTACCTTCTTTTCTCTGCCCACCTGATGTAGAGCTGAAGCAGTTGCCAAAAAATTTGAAATATGTGTTTTTAGGAGACCATAAAACATTGCCTGCGATTATTTCTTTCTCCCTCACTCAGGAGCAGGAGGAAGAGTTGTTGATTGTATTGAAACAACATAAGAAAGCAATTGGCTGAACTATTGCTGATTTGGGAGGAATTAGTCCAGCAGTTTGCATGCATAAAATTCATTTGGAAGAAGATGCAAAGCATTCTAGGGAAATGCAAAGGAGGTTGAATCCTCATATGCAAGAAGTGGTCATGAAAGAGGTTGTTAAACTGATGGATGCAGGGGTCATTTACCCCATTTCAGATGCAGCTTGGGTGGCACCTACAAGGTGGTACCTAGGAAATCTGGGATCACTGTTGTAACCTCAGATTCTGGTGAGCTTATGTCAACAAGACAAACTGGTTGGAGGGTCTGTATTGATTACAGAAAACTAAACACAATGAACAGAAAAGACCATTTCCCTCTTTCATTCATTGATCAAATTTTAGATAAGCTAGTAGGAAAAGCTTATTACTGTTTTCTTGATGGTTACTCTGGTTACAACCAGATTCCTGTGTATCCACAAGATCAGGAAAAGACTACATTCACTTGCCCTTTTGGCACTTTTGCCTATAGGAGAATGCCTTTTGGTCTTTGTAATACTCCTGCTACATTCCAAAGATGCATGTACTCCATTTTCTCTGATATGATTGACCAATTTATGGAGATTTTTATGGATGATTTTTCAATCTATGGAGACAGTTTTGCCCAGTGTTTACATCATCTCAAATTGGTGTTACAGAGATGTGAAGAAACCAATCTAGTTTTGAGCTGGGAGAAGAGCCATTTCATGGTCACCCAAGGCATTGTCCTTGGCCATGTTGTCTCCCACAAGGGCATTGAGGTGGACAGAGCAAAAATTGATTTAATTGCACATTTGCCACCTCCCAAAACTGTTAAACAAATCAGAAGTTTTCTGGGACATGCTGGATTTTACAGAAGGTTCATTAAGGACTTCAGTAAAATATCCAAGCCTCTTTGTCATTTATTGTGCCAAGATGTCCCTTTTGTTTTCAACAATGAATGCTTGAAGGCATTTGAATTCTTAAAAAGTTGTTTGATTTCAGCTCCAATATTACAGTCTCCAGACTATTCACTGCCTTTTGAACTAATGTGTGATGCATCAGATTATGCTTTGGGAGCTGTTCTTGGGCAGAGAAAGGATAAGCTGCCTCATGTCATAGCTTATGCCAGTAGATCAATGATTGATGCACAACTCAATTACACAACAACTGAGAAGGTGCTACTGGAAATTGTTTTTTCTTTAGAGAAATTCAGGTCATATGTTTTGGGTTCACAAATAGTGGTGTTCACTGACCACTCAGCCCTGAAATACATTCTGTCTAAGAAGGATACCAAACCAAGATTAATCAAGTGGATCCTCCTATTACAGGAGTTTGATTTACAGATCAAAGATAAAAAGGGTGTGGAGAATGTGGTGGCTGATCACCTATCTAAAATTTTAACTGCTGAGATTGATAGGCTGCCTATCAATGAATCTTTCCCTAATGAGCAACTTTTTGCTATTAGTGTACACACCCCTTGGTTTGCAAACATAGTCAACTTTTTGGCTACTGGAAGGACTCCTCAACATTGGAATAAAATGGATAAAGATCTTTTCTTATCAAAGGTTAAACATTTTAGTTGGGAGGATCCTTATCTGTTCAAGATTTGTGCAGACCAAATAATAAGAAGATGTGTCCTTGAAGAAGACTTTCATAGCATACTTTCTATGTGTCATGAACAGGCCTGTGGAGGTCATTTTAGTGGAAACAAAACTGCTGAAAAGGTTTTGCAGTGTGGATTTTATTGGCCTACACTTTTCAAAGATGCTCTGCAGCACTGTAAGTCTTGCCAGAACTGCCAGAAATTGGGCAACATTTCTAAGAGAAACTCAATGCCATTACAGCCTATTTTGGTAGTTGAATTGTTTAATATTTGGGGGATAGACTTCATGGGTCCCTTTCCTCCTTCCAATGGTTATAATTTCATCTTAGTAGTTGTGGATTATGTATCTAAATGGGTTGAAGCCACAGCCACTAAAACCAATGATCATAGAGTGGTTCTGAAAATTTTAAAGGATAACATCTTTTCCAGGTTTGGTTCTCCCAGAGCTATTATCAGTGATGGGGGAAGCCATTTTTGTAATAAACATTTTGAAGCTTTATTGAAAAAGTACTCTGTGACTCATAGAGTAGCTACTCTATATCATCCACAAACCAATGGACAAGTGGAGATTTCCAATAGAGAAATCAAACATATACTGGAAAAGACTGTGAACAAGGACAGAAAGGATTGGTCCTTTAAGCTGAATGATGCATTGTGGGCATCTAGGACAACCTATAAAACACCAATTGGCATGTCCCCATTCAGATTGGTCTATGGCAAAGCATGCCATTTACCAGTGGAGTTAGAATATAAGGCCTTTTGGGCTATTAAAACCTTGAACATGGATCTTACTACTGCTGGTAATCACGAGAAACCGCTATTGAGGAGTTAGAAGAGCTGAGGATGGATGCATACACCAATGCAAGATCTTACAAAGAGAAAGTCAAAACCTTCCATGATAAAAATTTGTTGAGAAAAGAGTTCATAGCTGGCTCTAAGGTATGGTTATTTAACTCAAAACTTAAGTTTTTTCCTGGAAAGCTGAGATCCAGATGGGAAGGGCCATATACAGTCATTCATGCATCTCCTTCTGGGGCTGTTGAAATTTTTGATCCAAGTGATGGAAGAATTTTGAAAGTAAATGGTCAGAGGCTCAAATCATGCATTGAAAATACCCTGGAGCCTGTGCTAACCATCTATCATCAAGATCCGTCCCATATAAGAGGATAAACAACTGTATAATATGTATTTTACCAGTGCTTGTTTTATAGTTTTTGCATAGTTGTTTGCTCTGTGTTTTTAGTCATTTTTACGTTCGATTCGAGAAGTTTAAATATGTAAAAAAAATCCTTCTCGAAAAGTTTAATAAACTTTTCAAAAAGGAGCTGAACCTGTAACTAACTGCTCGAAAAGAATGATTTGCTTTTTGAAAAGTTAGTTCTGAAGCTATTTGTTGTTCGAATAGTTGTTTCTGAAGCCATATGCTTTTCGAATGGTACTAATGCCATTCTCACTTGTAAAAAAGGACTATTTTGAACTTTTTAAACACTTCAAAGATATTTTGTGAAAATCATTTTGAGCATATTTAAACTCTTTCGAAGTAAGGGTTTCATATTCGAAAGCCTTCTGAGAACGTCCTGTTTCACAGAAAACCCTTTTTCCTTCCTTGCATGTTTTTAGAATTCAGCCACACTTTTCTTCATATTTGTTCGATGGTTTAAGCTTGAAGAGAGGGATTTTTTGCTTTTGGTTCTGGTGGATTTCAGTGAGCAAGCAACAAGTTCAACCAAAACCCTAGATTTCGGTATTTTTCTGTGCATTTCTTCTGTTTATCTTTTGCAAAGTTTGATTTGGTGTCAGCATTTATTGTGGGAGTTTTAGACAACGCTTTAGAATGGGGAAAGCTGAAAAATCATTGGCTGAAATGTTCCAAAAATCTTCTGCTAAGAAAATTAGCAAACCGTCCAGAAAGGAAAAACCAAAGCTTCAGCTAAAAGGAAACTTTCAATGGATAAAGCTGATATGATTGAGAAGGGGAAAAAGGTTAGATATGAGGAACCCACCCCAACAGCTGATACTAGCCACAGTCCTCCTTTGCCTATTCATTTGGTACTGCCGAACCCATTTATAGAAGCTCAGAAGCTAATTCCAGAATTTATTGTTGATGAGACCTTTTTCTACAACAAACCTGAATGTCAGTTATCTTTGAAATACATTAGGGATGCCTCACTGAGCAATATCCTAACCCCTCTTCCTGAGAAAATTTATCCACGAATGGTGAGATTATGGTACCAAAACTTGGTAAAAGTGACAGAGAAGGATGCTGATGTCCCTACTCTTGTTATTTTCATTGATGATTGCGATTTAACTGTCACTTATGAAGACATTGGGAATGCTTTGGGGATACCTTTTCAATATAATCCTGCTGGTCCATTGGCCGCACCAGAAACAACCTCTTTCAAAGAAATGGCTGCACATTTAACCCAAGGCATAGTTGGAACTGGACAATCAATAATGAGGAGAGACCTAGCACCTCAATTTATACTGATGGATTCCATTTTGAGGGGATGTTTTTATGTCACTGGGCATAGCCAGGAAAGAAGGACACCAATTTTAGAGGCTCTCTTTCATTTTTCTAAGGGGTAATTTTTCAATGCCCCTATGTTGATTTTTAAAGCCATGGTTGATATTAGTACTAAGTTGAAAAAGGAGCAGAAATTAGCTTGAATACCATTTGGTAGGTTGATCACAGCCCTACTAAGAGCAAAGTTTGACATTGAAGAGCAAGAGCCATTTGAAGTTATATCTCCTCATGCGTTTGGGGAAAAGGCTTGGACTACAAGTCAAGCAATGTTGAATGGAATGAGAGAGGAAGTGGAGCCTGCCCCTGCAGCTGCTATTGAACCTGCCATACCTGAACCTGCCCCTGCAGCTACCCTAGAACCTGCTTTGCCAGACCCTAAGGTGACCAGCTCTTTAGCTGCACCTATTTCAACTGCAGCTAACATTGAACAAGCTGTCCTTCCTGTGGTGACCAACTCTTCAGCTGCACCCATTCTTGAAGAAGTTGTCATCTTACCCACCTCACCTAGCCCAGCTCCTATTCTTTCACCCATTCAAGCAATCCCATCTCCCATAACCAACATAATCCCAGTTGCAGACTCCTCCTCTACACCAACCACTCTAGCCATACTCACACCACCAATTTCTCTCAACAATGTCAAAGATTTAGCCCCTGATTTTGTTGAACAATCTCCTAGCACTCCCCTTCTCCAAAGCTTCTCAGGTTCACCTGCTAATTCAACTAATACACCTGAAGTAACTCATACCCAAACTGAACATGAGATATTCACTACAGAGGCCTATTCATCACTGATGGGATCTATTTTAGAGAATATTGGGCTTGAATCTGTACCTATACCTAACCCTCCTCATTCCACTCATTTGGCAACTTCACCCTTTACAACCATTCCACCCATTGCACCTCAACCATCTACTTCAGTTTTACCAGGCCCTGCTCTGCATACCACACCCACACCTGAATCAATTAGCCAAATATTTACCTTTCTCCAATCCATCCAAGCCTAACTACAGATCAACACAGACAATCAATCTGTGATAAATGCCCTTCTCCAAACCTTAGCCTCCACATCCCACACAAATACCTTAGCCACTGTACCTGCTGTTGATGACCATGCTACCCAAACCGACCCTGAGGTAGTATTTGTTGATCCACCCACCCTCACCACTACTGCCCATGCTACCTAAACAGAACCTGAGGTAGTTCTTATTGAGTCCCCTTCACCTCTCCTCACTTTCTCTGATCAATCCACCTGCATGCACCGAGATCATTATTTTGGACTCCTCTTCTCCCACTCCCACTGCTGGGATACCTTTGGTCCCTTACCACTCCATTCCCATTCCCAGATTTGCCACTCTTAAAAAGGCTATGGAAGAGATTCCATATATCTATCGCGATGTCCTCAAAGGGTTAGCTGATCTGCAAGCTTACATTAGAACCCCTTATGAAAACCAAATTCGGAAATTGGAGTTGTTCATGAAATTTGAGAGAGAGAAGATGCAGGACCTGCTGGGTCAAACTTTTCAGATGGTTAGGAGTGAGCAGCACAAGGTGACCATGTTGGAAGCACAGCTTGAACAGGAAAAATTGAGGACTACTAGACTTGAAAAGTATATTGGCCTCACCAAAAAGATCAAAACTGAGGAATACACCGAGCTGAAAAATACAATCTAGGAGAAGGCTCAATCAAGTTCAGACTCCAATACTGATTCTCGTTCTAACTCTGACAGTGACTCCAGTTCTGATCCCATTGAACCAACTTATGATACAGATTTTGACCCCAGTTATTAGAATACATTGTACATATCTGTTTTATGGGTCTATAATATAAAATTTTGATTTTGTGTTAATACATTGTATATACATTGTGCATTTCTTTTCTTTCTTCTTGTCATTATGATTTCTGTTTGATTGTTTCTTTTCTTTGCTCATACACTTCGGACCAGTGCAGACCCTGCTCACCATAGGTTTGGGGGTGTGGCAGAAATGCCAATAATTGTGTTAACATTAATGCAGCTGATGATCAGCAGAATTTTTGAAAATGAAGTGATTTCACACCTGAAAATGAGGAAGTTAAAACTTTTAAAACAGATTTTTAGTGTAATTCCAATACTTTCATGAAGTGAATGTCAGAAAATTTTCAAAATAAAAATTGATGTTTTTGTAAACCTAAAAAGAGAGAAAACAGTGATGATATACCTCAGGAAGTTGATAGATAACTACACCCAGTGAGACTTGGGCCTGAAATGTATTTTTGGGAGATATGAATTGGCAATTTTTTCTGCTCTAGGGACTGTTTGAACCTGCTTATTTTCACTAGAAGTTACACATATTCAAATTGAAATAACTTGACAGCAATCATGATATTAAAGACATGATGTAGGGCCTCCTTTTGGACAGTTTGAGCCTTAAAAAGCCCCACCTTTTGAAACTGCCCTTGATACACACCATTTGAGCTTTATAAATATGAGATTTCTTTAAAACCTCATCAAACAACCTCATCAACCTCATTTAGCCTAACCCTCATTCTGAGAATTCAGAAGGTAAAGGGAAGGAAGCTGAAGAAAGGAGAGTTGAGTAACAGTTTGGTAAAAGAAGAAGAAAAATAATTGAAGGCAATGATGCATCAACAACAAAAATGTGGCATGTCAGTAAATATTGCTATATATAAAAAAAAAAAAAAAAAAGGGAGTCATTTCATTGGAAGTTTGAAAAAGAAAGAGGAAAAGATGGCCACTTTGGCTCTGAAAATTCAAAGAAGAAAATGAAATTGTGCTGAAATGAAGAAGGTGTGTCCACCACTTCCTTACCTTAACTGACTTCTCAACTTTGAATTCCATTCCATCTCTTTAGTCTTGATAAATTTCAATCATAAGCCACATTACAACCCATGTCAAAGTCCTTATTGATCAATGATGGATTGAGCTGTCACATGGAGATAAGGATTTGGGTAATCTATGGTGAAAAGAGTAGTGATTTCAGAACTAAAAAGCAAAGCCTATGCTCCTGCTTACAGTCCTATTTGAGGATTGTAACTGCTCTTGAGCTGCGTGAAATAATACAACCCTCCTTTTTGCATAATCAGTAAAAACCATGGTGAGAGTTGAGTTTGAAATCAAATTATTTGGGGTAGCATCAAAACTGAATTTTCAAATAGAAGGCAAGCTTTTCATTAATTTTTTTTGTAAAATCTTTGTGACACAAAGTGAGTGAATGGTAAAAGAAATTATAGTAAGATTTTAGTTTTAAACTGATGTTTTCTTGAAGATCTTGTTACAGCTTGACTGATGCAGGTATGAACTATCTAAACTGGATAAAAGTCTGCCTTAACAGAACTGCATTGATATTAACTAATTTATTGGAGAAGTTTGTGGGTACCTTCACTGAAAACCCTCAGGAGACTTCACTCCTCCACTAGAGATCACCTAGGGGTTTACAAGGCTTGTTGCATATGCTAAATGCAATTGTGTTCCCTACAAAAGTGGCTTTTTCATTATGTTTTTAAATTTTATCTTTGTTCAGGGACTAGCAAAGCCTAGGTTTCGAGGTGTGTTGAGAACTAGAAAATACCATTTTCCACCCCTTAACCTGGGTCTTGATAGACCTTTGAGAGAACTAAATAAGTGGTCTAAGTGTGTTTTTCACAGCTAACAATAAAGGCAGACTTAACCTTGAAAGTAGCCTAAATGTGCCAAAAAGATAAAGATCCATGTTGATCCGGAGGAAGAAGGAGAAGAGACAACCTCACTAGCTGTTAAAATGCCTGAACTGAAGAAGCAAAGACCTGGTCCCAACCTAGAAAAGAAGTGTGGAGCAATTCGAACAAAAGAAAGTAGTACAGAGAACTTTTCGAAAAGAATCTGTACTTTTCGAAAAGAACCAAAAGCTCCAGGCTTAGCTTTCGAAAAGCACCTGAACTCTTCGAAAGGATTTCTGACCTTTTCGAAAGAAGAGAACTCCTAGCGAGCAGCATCAGAACTTTGTGAAAAGAGCGTCAGAAGTCACAGAACTGTGTGAAAAGAGCTTCAGAAGTCACAGAACTCTGCGAAAAGTTCCCCAGACTATGCGAAATGATATTTTGAAGATTCCTAGCATCTGCAAGGGTAATTCAGTAATCTTTTACATGCGCCCCAATGCAGTTAAAAACCAGGGACATTCCAGAAGATTCTGAGCACGAACCAAAGGCATCTTCTACCCCATGTGAACACCCAGAGAAGAAATCACTTGGCGGGAACTTCTAGAAGCTCTAACAGATTTTTGAATTACATATGATTGATGTACGTCATCGATTGGTGAACCAAATCAAGCAATTCTGATTGGCCAAAATAGATCTGGATCCTGCTCAAACTACCATTGGTTGATCTGAGATCTAAGCAATTCGATTGGTCGATACACATACGAGCTAGACACAGGAAACTATAAATAGATGAACCATTTGCCCAATTTGGGGATCCAGATTTTGAGTTTCATTTCTGTTGCTCCATTTCCAATTCAAATAGCTTGTCTAAAACTCTTGTAATAGCCTAACTTTTACTTGCAATTGAGAACTGTGAGAGACTTTTGTAATTCAAAAGAGAATTGTATTCAAGACTACAAATCCGAGAGCTGTTTAAGCTGTGATCTGTAATTGTAATGGTGAATTTGAAAAGGTTACTGTGAACCGTACGTTCTCAATTGGATTCGTGTTGAGGGTTCCCTATGATCTCCTTATTGCACTAGACTCCTTTAGATTTGCTATTTTTCAAGCAATTTCCCTTGATTCATTATCCCTGTGGGAATTAGTGTTTGTAACCTAATCATTCACAGCATTTGTAGTGGTGTTTCTTGTTCTGAATTGAGGGTTCAGATTAAAGACTATTGGATGGTCTGTGGCCATTGAAGTGGACATACCCTAGCCATAAGTTTAACTCTAATCCTTGAGTTAGATTACTTTCTCTTGCATCTGTGCTTGTAGCCAGATGAAGATTGGATCATCTCTCATTTGATCTACATTTATTCTTATTTTGTTTGAAGAACCAAATCAAAGTTAGATATTATTTCTCCATTCTTATTAATTTACATCAAAATCTCCCCAACTCAGATCTGGATCATTTAGTTTAATTGTTACTTTTATCATTTAGTTTAATTGTTACTTTTATCATTTAGTTAATGTGAAAAATTCAACCTCTCATCTTATGTGCTTTGTAGATAGGATAAGAGGCCAGATCTGGTAGCTCAGATCTGGAGGTTTATCTTAAATTTTAAATCAATTCCCTGTGGACGATCTTTTACTCACTTACATTTAAAACTTGCTACAATTGGCCCTGATCTTGCAGGCTAATTTACTTCTCTCTGTGCTGATATTTCTTTATTCTTTTTAGTTTTCCAAATTCAGTACAATTCATTATTTGCAAATCTATTTTCAAAACACAAATCATGCACACTTAGAATTAAGCAACAGCTGGCACCCTAACTAGTGCTACATTAGCTAAAAGACTGGGGAGAGGTTTAAAATGGATTGTCACTTTAGCTAAGCTAAATTAAACATAGACTAACTTGGATCGAGTTTAGGATCTTAGATCTTGTAGGGGAAAGAGGTAAAAAGTAGAAAATAGAGAAGAGTAGCTTGGAGATTGGTTTTCACTAAAATCAGATTCAATTAATTATGTTATAGAGGTTCAGAGCACACAATTCCCTCAACTGGCCATAAGCACAGCTGCAGGGTATAAAATCCACTTCAAATCGCAGGATCCACCTGGTCGTAAGGCTATGATCTGTCCACTTTAATGGTCACGGACCATCCTATAGACTTTATGGAATCCATGGATTTGTAGCAGACGAATCCAATTGGAGCCTAAGCTTGGACTAATCTTAAGGTTATGATCTGTCCACTTTAATGGTCACAGACCATCCAAGGGATCTCCTCCAAAGCTAAGGCCTCAATTATAGCAATTAAAACCACTACAAATGTTGTAATTCCCAGGTCAAAGACTCAAGGAATCACAGGAGTATCAGATCTAGGGAGATCGGGTGGTATTTAAGAGGCCTACCAGTTAAGTGGGTGAGCTGATCTACAGACTCCTCTACACATATCCAATCGATCACCAAATGGAACCAAAGGAACTTTAGATCTAATTAAAGCATTAAAAATAGCATTAACATTGTAATCAAAGCCACTCTACAATGGAAATACTCTCAGATCTATAGTCTGTGCAGCTAGGAACCTACAATAGCACTCTTAACCTTACCCAATTATAGATCTAACCTCTCCCCTCGCTACTCCAAGGAAATTAGCCAACCATGGTTGGGCTAAAGGAGGGAAAATAGAATTTCTCTGCAAGCTCTAATCTCCAAAATTTGGCTCAGATCTCGATCTCCCCTCAATTGCAATTGGGAGTCTCTATATATAGCTTTCTCCTCTATTTTTCTTGCCAAAAATCCCTTCTAAAAGGTCCTCAGAGTTTGTTAGAGTTTTGTTAGAGCACGCGGGTCGGTTAGGGTTTCCTAGGGCATCTTCTAGAACTGACATGCCGATCACCAAGTGCCTTGGGTTGCGTGCAGTGAGTCACCGAATCACAACGTGTGCACGGCTGAATTTCAGAGAAGTTCTGCACACGATTTTGACAGGTTTAGGAAGCTTTCGATAGGCTCAAATAGAGCATTTTGGTCCTTTCGCTAGGTTCTTAGATCTCTTCGATAGGTTCTGATAGGATGAGCCCTCTCTTAGAGTTTCAGCATTCTCAGTCCCTCGGCCTGGAGTATTCGACAGGTTGGAGGGTCTCTTTGACAGGTTGGAGAACCATTTCGATAGGCTTTGCTCTACATGCCACCATTTCGATAGGTTTGCTCTCACTCCTATCGAAATGTTCAAGTTCCCTTCGATAGGTTCTGCTCCAACGCCTTCATCTCGATAGGTTAGAAGAAACCATTCGATAGGTTCCCTTGATGCCTCAGGCAAGTTTTTGATAGGATGATTTCTTCCTTCCTTTTAGCTGCTCGATAGGTTCTTGGATCCTATCGAACTCCTTAATTCACACGAATTCATCCTTCTTCTGCCTTCAGATCCTATCGAAAACCTCTTCAACTGCACGAATTCTTCCTTTCTTCGCTTTCAGCTCCTATTGTAGTCTTCAGGTGACCAATTGGTAGGATGTTTTCAACCTGCTTTCACTTCCTTCGCCTTGCCCTGTTGCAGCCACGCGCTCTAAGGTTCCAGTGATGTACTACCCTCTGATTGCTGTTGTTGGGTTTGTCCTGTGCTGAGAGATAACCCCTTTTTGGGCATTCTTGAGTGGTTTTCTACATTAGTGTCCTCTTTCATTGTTGTCTACAACATGTACTTGACAGAAGCTTATTAGTGTGCTCACAGGTCTATCAATGGTTAGGTTAAAGGGTGAAAAGTGGCATTTTTCACCACTTAACACACCCCCAAACCTAAGCTTTGCTTGTCCCTTAGCAAAAGAGAATAATAAAAAAAATTAAAATTTCCACTTTTGTAAGGAGCACGGATGCATTTAGCATATGCACCAACCCTTTTAGACCCCTAGGTGAACCCTAGTGGAGGAGTGAAGTCTCCTGAGGGTTTTCAGTGAAGGTACCCATAAACTTCTCCAATAAGGTTAGTTAATAGTAGTACATCCTTCTAAACAGAGTTTCAGTGAACTAGAATAAATTCTCATCATGTCTTTTCAGTTCTAGAGGTTTTTCAGCAGAAAAATCACCAACTTAAAACATGAAGTTTTGCAGTAATTCATTCACCATCAATCGGTTCATGTTAAGGCATTGTGTCTGAAGATTGATGCATGGCTCACCTTTCACTTGAGAATTTTGTTTTGATACTACCACCCCTCAAATTGGATTTCAGGCCCAAGTCTCACCAGGGCTGTTAACTCACAACAAAAATGAAGGGTGTAGAGTTTCACACAGCTCAAGAGCAGTTACAATCCTCAAATAGGGTTGTAAGCATGAGCATAGGCATTGCTCTAATTTATGAAATTTTGTAACTCTTTTCACCATAGATTAGACAGATCCTTATCTCCACATGATAGCTCAATCCATTTCAGATCAGTAAGGTCTTTTCATTGGGCTGTAATGTGGCTTATGGATGAGGTTTGTGAAAGAATAAGAGGGTAAAAGGGATTCAAATTGATAAATCAGTGAAGGTAAGGAGGTGGTCTAGACAACACCTTCTTCATTTCAGCACAATTCCATCTACTTCTTGAATTTTTAGAGCCAAGGTGGCTAGCTTCTTCTCTTCCTTTCAATCTTTCAATGAAATGACTTCTCTTTCTCATTCTTTTGCTTTGTTTGTTTGTTTTTTTTTTTTTTTTTTTTTGGGTCAGAATGCCACAAATACCACCAACAGTGTTTTTCTTCTCTTTCAACCACTTCTCAAATCAGCTCTATCTTCTTCCGTTCCTTTACCTTTTTCTTCTAAAATCTCAGAGTGAGGGTCAATTTGTATCAGGTCACTAAGGTTTTGGGTTCAAATTTTCTAGTTTTCATGAAAGAAAATTAGGACTTTTATGGCTCAAGTGGTGTGCATCAAGGGCAGTTCAAAGGTCGAACATTTTAAGCTTAAACTGACCAAGGGATGGCCTTCCTTCATGTCTTCAATGTCATGAATGCTGTCAAGCTATTTCAATTTGGATTTGCCTAACTTCTAGTGATTAGAATTAGATCCCATCAGTCCTTAGGGCAAAAAAATTGCCAAGGCACTCTTCGAAGAAACTTTTTCAGGCCTAAATCTCACTGGGTATGACCTTCCATCAAATTTTTCAAGGGTGTATCTTCACAATCTTCTCTTATTTCCGGTGTACTGCACATCAAAATTATTTTCACAACTTATTGACATTTGCCTCATAACGTTTGTTGGACTACAGCTTACTTCAGTTTCAAACAGTTCTTTTTAATTTCCTCTTTTTATTCAAGTGAGAATTTATTCTAATTAATTCCAAACACTCCTTTTTTAGCCTAGCTGTACTAAAAGTAACTAATTTATTGGCATAGATGCCATACCCTCAAACCTAAACTAAGCAGTGTCCTCACTGTTTACAGCATAGGGGTGTAGCAGTTTATTAACAGAGCAAAACCCAAAGCAAGTAGACAACTGAATAAAGAAAAAAAATAGTTTATTAACAGGGGTTAAACAGAGCATAAAATAGAGCCTTTTATTACAATGGTCAAGCACAAGAAAGCGGAAGGTGGACAAAATTTTATTGGCAGACGAAAAAGCCTCCCCTTGGCTCAGGGGTATCCTCAGCCTGCATCAGGTGGAAGAGGAACTGCAAGCCAGGGGGTAGGAAGAAAAGGAAAAAGAAGGGGGTCAGGGGGCAGGGTGACGGGTGGTGGAGGAGGACGGTGGCTCGGTCTTCAGCCTCTTCTTCCCCTTCTTATCCTTGTCCTTTTTCTCCTTAGCGAGGATCCGTTGTACCTCCTCATATTCATCCCAGAGGAATTGCAATGGGTCTGGTTCCTTGGGAGGTAGTGGCTCCAACCAAAAGAGGTAGAGTTGAGCAGGAGTGAGCATGGGCTTGCCATCTGACATAGTTATGAGGAGTGTAGAGGGTAGAAGGAAAGGAATGGGTCGAAGTCGAGCCAGCTGCATCTATGTAAGGTGGATGTGTGAGGGAATATGAAGCAGTGCATTCAATTCGCCACCATCGAGGAAAAGGAATGAATGGTTAATTCAATCAACCAGCATGGGGAACGAAATCATGCATTAACTGGTAGCCTATATTTAGCATGGGGAGTTATGGCGTGGGGCAAAAAACCAGGGGGTGCAGAGTTTAAGGCTCGTCAGTCTTGTGATTGTACATGGTACATGTGGTAAAATTTTTAAAGAAGCGCTAAGCATGGAAGGAGTGAGGGGGGGGGGGTAGATTTCAATAGGATGAGTGTAGAGTGTCGACAGGTTAAGGCTTCCTATTGAAGTCGCACAAGTATGGGGCTGGCAGTTGAATGCTCTCGATAGGTTTAACCTGTCCTATTGAACAGAATAAACATGCTTTCGATAGGCTAGGATGGTTGCTTACGATAGGTCGGTGTCCTGTCAAACGGAGGGTGGATAAAACATTCACTTCATTAGGATGCTGATGGGTGAGAACAACCTTTCGATAGGTGGGGTATTACATTTCTCACTCTTGTCGATAGGTTCCAGGCAAGAGTCCAGAACCTATCGCAATGTTGTTCTCACCTATCGAGAGGTCTCAGCACCTATCGAAATCCTCACCAATCCTATCGACATCAGCGGCTGACCTAGTGAAAGGTCCAAATGACCTATCAAGAGGTTCCATGAGCTCAATAATATGGCCTGCGTATGTAGAGCATTTAGCCTTAGTACCCAGCAACTCCTTTGCTACACTACCAGTTAGAAAATTAGCCTCTGACCTTATGCCATTGATTCCTAGACTGTGGGCGATATTGAAACAAAGCTGGAACTTGACATTACCATTTTATTGCAAAGAATATCGTTGGAAATAATCGAGGTAAAAATCAAATATAATACATATGATACAAATTGAAGTCAGGTATTAACCTGGAGGATCCTGAAGATCAATGGTCTCTTCAGGCTCGCAAATGTTGTCAACACAAAGTTTCAACCTTGACCATTGACCATAAGGGTTCTGCCATCTGTAGGATGCATGACTTCGACAACTCTAGATGGGGATACGTGTACCACTGTGAAAGGTCCATCCCATCTGGACTGCAGCTTTCCTAGAAAGAATTTCATTCTGAAATTGAACAACCATACCTTGTCATTGGGCTTGAACTCTTTCTGAAGTAAATGTCTGTCATGGAAGGCTTTGGTCCTCTCCTTGTAACTCCGGGCATTTGCATAAGCTTCTAGTCGCAGTTCATCCAGCTCGGATAACTGGAGTTTCCTGTGAATCCCAGCTGAGTGTATGTCAGAGTTTACTGCTTTAATGGTCCAATACGCTTTGTGTTGCCATTCAACAGGCAGGTGACATACCTTGCCATATACTAGTCTGAATGGGGACACGCCTATGGGGGTTTTATAGGCTATTCTATAAGCCCATAAGGCATCAGTCAACTTGCTGGGCCAATCTCTTCTTCGGTTCTCACAGTCTTATCGAGAATATGTTTAATTTCCCTGCTGGAAATCTTTACCTGCCCACTGGTTTGTGGGTGGTAGGGAGTGGCTACTCTGTGGGTAATAGAGTATCTTTCCATCAGTTTTTCAAAAGGTTTATTACAGAAGTGGCTTCCCCCATCACTAATAATAGCTTTAGGAAAGCCAAATCTTGAGAAGATGTTGTCTTTTAGGAATTGAATGACGACTTTGTGATCATTTGTCCTTGTAGCTATGGCTTCTACCCATTTTGATACGTAATCCACAGCGACAAGGACGAAATTGTAACCGGCAGAAGGGGGAAAAGGTCCCATGAAGTCGATTCCCCACATATCAAACAGTTTAACAACATGTATAGGTTGTAAGGGCATAGAATTTCTCCTTGTAATGCTGCCCATTTGCTGGCATCGATGACAAGCTTTACAGTGCTGTTGGGCATCCTTAAATAGGGTAGGCCAGTAGAAGCCACTTTGAAGGACCTTGGCCGCAGTCTTGTTACCACTGAAGTGGCCCCCGCAAGCTTGTTCATGACACATGGTTAGGATGTTTTGAAACTCAATTTCAGGTACACAGCGTCTGATCACCTGGTCTGCACAATGCTTAAATAGGTAAGGA
The DNA here is from genome assembly GCA_021018995.1 of Chloranthus sessilifolius. Classification (NCBI taxonomy): domain Eukaryota; kingdom Viridiplantae; phylum Streptophyta; class Magnoliopsida; order Chloranthales; family Chloranthaceae; genus Chloranthus; species Chloranthus sessilifolius. The sequence goes on along the minus strand of CM037593.1, from coordinate 56,166,037 downwards.
TCCTCCCACATGTAATATCGAATCTGTGCAAAGAACATATTTTTGTCATCCTTGGTCCAATGTGGAGGGATCCTACCGACAGCAAGGTAATTGGCAATATTGGCAAACCAAGGCATACTTATCTGGACAGTCAGAAGCTGCTCATCTGGGAAGGAGTAATTGATGGGCAATCTTTCCATGTCAGTTGTTGGGATCCTTGACAGATGGTCAGCCACCACATTCTCAACTCCCTTCTTGTCCTTAATCTCTAAATTGAATTCCTGCTAGAGAAGAATCCATCTTATTAGTCGTGCTTTAGCTTCCTTTTTGGACTAGAGGTATTTCAAATCTGAGTGGTCAGTGAACACAATAATTTTTTATCCCAGCACATAAGATCTGAATTTTTCTAAGGCAAAGACAATAGCTAATAGCTCTTTCTCAGTTGTAGTGTAATTCAATTGAGCATCAACCATTGATTTATTAGCACATGCTACCACAGAAGGTGTCTTGTCTTTTCTTTGCCCCAACACTGCCCCAATGGAAAAATATGATGCATCACACATCAGCTCAAAAGGCAGAGAAAAATCAGGGGATTGCAAGATGGGGGCTGTGGTCAAACAAGTTTTTAACAGTTCAAAAGCAACTCAGCATTCATCATTAAAGTCAAAAGGAACATCTTGGCACAACAGGTGATAGAGGGGCTTGGAGATTTTGCTGAAATCCTTGATGAACCTTCTGTAGAAGCCAGCATGACCCATAAATGACCTAACTTGTTTGACAGTTTTCGGAGGGGGCAAATGAGCAATCAAATCGATCTTAGCTTGATCAACCTCGATTCTTTTATGAGAGACAGCATGTCCTAGAACAGTGCCTTGAGTCACCATGAAGTGACTTTTCTCCCAACTTAGAACTAGGTTGGTCTCCTCACACCTTTGCAGTACGGAGCTGAGGTGGTGTAGGCATTGGCTATAATCATCTCCATAAATAGAGAAATCATCCATAAAGATCTCCAAAAACTTATCAATCATGTCAGAGAAGATATCATACATGCATCTTTGGAACGTGGCAGGTGCATTACACAACCCAAATGGCATCCTTCTGTATGCAAAGGTCCCAAATGGGCAAGTGAATGTGGTTTTTTCTTGGTCTTGGGGGTATACATGGATTTGATTGTACCCTGAATATCCATCACGAAAATAGTAATAGGCCTTGCTTGCCAACTTGTCTAAAATTTGATCTATGAAGGGCAGTGGGAAGTAATCCTTGCTGGTTTTTTCATTGAATTTTTGGTAATCTATGCATACCCTCCAACCAGTGGTATGTCTGGTTGGGATCAGCTCACCTAAATCTACTTCAACAACTGTAATGCCAGATTTCTTGGGTACTACATGGGTAGGTTCTACCCATTGTGAATCCGAGATGGGATAAATTATCCCAGCATCTAGGAGTTTGACTACCTCCTTCATCACAACCTCCTGCATGTGTGGGTTAAGTTTTCTCTGCATCTCTTTGGAAGGTTTGGAACCTTCTTCGAGATGAATTTTATGCATGCACACAACAGGATTGATTCCCCCAAGGTCTGCAATGGTCCATCCTATTGCCTTCTTATGTCTTTTTAGTACACAAAGGGGTTCTTTTTCCTACTCGAGGGTGAGGGAAGAAGAGATTATCATAGGCAATTTTATGTTGTCTCCTAAAAAGGCATATTTCAAAGATTTGGAGAGTTGATTTAACTCCACCTCTAGGGGACTGATGAGGGAGGGCAATAGGGGTGCCTTAGAGGGGGGTGGTAGAGGTAACAAAGTAGGCCTCCATGGATGGTGTTGTGCTGGTGGAGCTTCAGAAGAGACAAGTTTCACATGCTCAATCTCAGAGGTGAGACCCTTCTCTTCCTATATTTCCTTCCATACTTCGGTTAGCTCATTAAACCATTCCTTACCATGTAGCAGCATATTCACATTTTCCTGGACAACCTCATCAACCACATTAAGAGAAAAATAGTTCTCATCAGAATGAGGTTGATTTGCTGCATTAAACACACTCAATTTAACCTTCATATTTCCAAATGATACTTCCATGATTCCAGACCTACATTGAATACAAGCATTAGCTATGGCCAAAAAGGGTCTACCTAGAATCACAGGTATGGAAGTGGCACTCCTACCTGGTTCCATATCCAACACCAAAAAGTCAGCAGGATAGAAGATTTTGTTAACTCCAACCAAAACATCCTCGATTATCCCCATAGGTTTCCTTTCAGATCTGTCAGCTAGCTGGAGGACCACTTGTGTGGGCTTTAATTTGCCTAAGCCCAGGTTCTCATATACTGAATATGGAAGCAAATTTACTCTAGCTCCCAGATCTAATAAGGCTTTGTCAATGGTATGATCCCCAATGATGCAGGGGATAGTGGGGAGGCCAGGGTTTTGAAGTTTGGGAGGAGTTGCAATCGACAAGACTTGCTTAACTTTTTCCGTTGAAAAGACCTTCTTGGATAGGTGGCATATTCTAGGACTTGTTTAATGGCATCAAGTAAAGGCAAATTGATCTTTACTTGCTTGAAAGTCTCCATCATTTCCTCAATTTTTTCTTGCCCTTTATCAAAAGGGAAAGTGCCTTAGGAAATGGCAAATGTGGGATTACTCCCTCACTTGCAGCCTTAGCTAATGGGGCCTTATTTTCTTTGATTTTTTTCTTTTCTTGAGGATCCTCATTATCCTCTTTATTCATAGTTGATTGTTCCTTCAACTCCATAACTGGTGGTCTTTGTTGTGTGCTAGTAGAAATCACTTAATTTTCTTTCCTCCAAGTTCCTCACAGGTTCACAGCCCACTTGGTTGTCCACTAGCTTACCACTTCTCAAAGTTGTGACAGATTTGGCTTCCTCATAGGTGGAAGAAACTTCACCCACTATAAACTACCTTCGTGGATTGTCCTGTGGTTGGCTAGGCAACCTTCCTCCCTCTCTCCTAGTCAGAGCATTAGATAACTAACCAAGTTGGTCCTCTATCCTTTTGATGCTCTGGTTGTGAGAATGCACAGTTTGGGATAAGGTGTTCAAGCTCTGCAGTGAAGATAGAACTTGTTCCTCAAAGGATGGTGCTCTCACAGTTGCAAGGGGTGCAGATTGTTGCACAGGAGGAGCTACAGGTTGGGCCATGGGTTGTTGATACTGAGGCCTTGGGACATAATTTTCTCGATAGGGCTAAGCATTTTCGTAGGGCATGGGCTGCTGGGGTTGCTGCTACTGGCTAGGGTATGCATCTTGTCGCCACCTCAGAATGGGGTTTGTGCGACTGTGGATCCTCTCGAACCCGTCGCGGCGATGTGCTCGCTTTTAACGAAAATGTAGATTCGCCACCCGGAGCTTTTGGTGACCCGAAAAACCTTCAAATCAATATTTTGAGCACCGAAGTGCTAAATATGACTCTGATTTACCGGTCTTTGACAAAGGGTCTAGGGTAGGTGCTTCGGTTATCGATCGGGAAGGGTTTAGGCACCCGATCAACCCGCACGTGGCGGTCTCTATCTATGGCCAAAATAAAAATAAAAAGGGCGCAGCAAACCAAAATTTTGGCGGCGTAACGGCTTGAATCCTTTGATGTAGGAGACACCAAGAAGGTAGAGGAAGAGAGGAGTGAGCCGGAGCTCACGGGCCCTTGTTGCACCGTGGAAGATCTTTCCTTTGGCGTGCTTTCGATGGCTTGAATGGTATGGAAATGGACTCTAATGCAAAGATTTAATAGGTAGGGGGTGTAGAGTGAAGCTAAGGAATAGGTTTTGGCTCAAAGAAGGTGATCTCATGGTTCAAATGGGGTGAAATAGGTGATCTAAGCTTGCTGGAATTTTGCAAAATAAATGGCATTTTCTCTCACTAGGACTTTCTCTCTCTTAAGCTCTCTAATCAACCAAATTTTCAACCAAAACTTCAACCCTTTGGGAAGAGGGGGGGCCTCTCTATTTATAGAGAAGGGAAGGGTTAGGGGCTTACTTAAGAGCTAATTGATTTAGTAATTAGGTAATCCCCCATCTAAGGTTTTCAAGGTCCTAGGGTTTTAGGAAACTGGTTTCAATGGCAGATGATGGGGTGAGACCATGGGTGACTAAAGGGTTGCCAATAAGCTCAAAGAGGGTGCAACCAATCTCAAGACACCCACCTCAACCAAGGGGATGGCCAACGGGTCAAACCAGAAGAAGGAAATTGAAAGCGATGGCGATTCTAGCTAATTTGGGCGTATATATTATATCGCCCGTTTAGAAACGATAAATTTCATCAAAAACGAACCTTGGGAAGATGAAGCCGTGGTGGGTCCCACCTATCTTTGGCGTATATATTATATCTGTGGCCAAATTTCCCCAAAAAGGCGGTATATATATATATATATCTGACTAATCTAAATTAATTTGGCGTATGTAATATCCAAGCCAAAGCAAAATTTTTATGATTTTATGTGAAACTTCAATTGGCCGTAACTTCCGAACCATAGCTCCAAATTGGGTGATCTTTGGCTTGTTGGAAAGCTAAATAAGTTATCTTTCCAATTATATATGGCTCATCCTTGGTAATGGTCTATATGAAATTCTGTAGCTCTCCTCCCATCAACCACCAGAAGGGTTTAAGTAGGTCTGGGAAGAGATTCTAGGGTGTAGGGGTGACTTCTAAGGATTGGGGGAATGGCTCTAAAGGTCTTAGGGTGATTTCTACTGGTCTAGGTAGGTTCCTTAGGGTTCAAGGGGTGCCATCGGAAAAACAGGGGTACATCTCTCCCGAAGTACAGATTGATCGGGCCTTGGGCTGAATTTGAGTGTCTACAGATGCCCCTCTTCGGTATTCGATCACTAATGATCGGATGCCAAAGACAAGAGACATTCGAAGAGGTCCAAGGCACGTTTGATGGGTTCGCCTGGTTGAACTCAATTCTTAAACATTCTTGGTGATGGTGAGTGTACGTAAGCCCTCTCATTTTGGGATATCGTCCGTACATCAAGGCTAGCAGTCCCCAAGCGCATTACGACATTACTGGGCATAGCTGCGATGATCACAAAAAGTGTAAGCCCGCTAGCCGAGATATCATCCACTTCCTGAGGGAAATTATAGATTTGTGATGTTGAGTATTAATCTGAACCAGACAGCTCCGTGAAACGAGATGATCGATCTATGCTTCGGAATTGATGCGAAGCACACAAAGCGAAGGCCTTCAAACTGTGTCCAATCCTATGGAATATCGACAGCTCCATTGGATTGGGCACGGGTTCCCTTACCTAGGTAAGGCTCAAAGTTTCTGGGTGAACCCATCAACCTCGAGGTTGCTTTAGCATGATTGACCCGAGTGGAGCGAATATTGATGTCGCGACACCTCTTGGGAATGCATGCCCATTTTCTGAGTAATTTTTTTTGTGTCATTTTCTGAATTTTCTTTTGCTTCGAGGCTTCTAAGAAAAGCTCAAGGACCTCTGGAAATTTTATTCTTGCACAACTCTTTAAGTGGATCAAATGCCAGTTGATACGCTTTTAAGAGTGCGTGCGCCATGCTAGGGATAGGTGCACCTTGGGGATGTGCATGTTCCAGTGGTGAGGTGCTCCTGATTCACACGGACCGGAGTGCCTTAACTTGAGACAAAGCTGAAAAGATCGGGCTAGGACCAATCATCCCTCGAAAGAGATGGCCAATTCTAGCCTCCATCCCTAATGAAATCACATCTTACTAACTATGTACAGACAGACACCCATCAGGGGCAATAAGCAGCAAATAGGTGCGAACGGAAGCCTTGACCCTAAGGTACAATTTACGAGGACAAACGACCATCCTGCTGATACCCAGACGCAAGTGCGTACATTCAACAGGGATACCGTCCCTATACAGGTTTTAAGCCTATGTAAAAGGAAATAAAAGGGAATGAGCCCTTTGGTCTGTATGTTTGCACATAGTTTGGTTGGTTGTAATTTCATTTTTGACGGGTCAGTTTCAACTGACAATAGACTTTTCGAATGGTCTGAAGTTGGGGGCACTCCTGGTCAACATAGATCCGAAGGTGGATGACCAGAGCGAATGCTTGGAAGGTGGGGTCAACGTACACTGGTTTTTTTCTCCCTTTTTTTTTTCGTTCTTTCTTTTTATTTTTTCTTCTTTCTCTTTTTTTTTTCTTTCTTTTTTGCATGCGTCCTGGGGCAAACCAACTCGCCATGTTGATACACCTTAAGGATGCGAGCATTCCGGTGATAAGTCTTTGGTTCACCTGCCGGATCAGGTCCAGACTCTTGCTGGGGAAGATTTTGGGTTAGGTGTATGTTCCCAAGAGCGACCGGTGATGGATGAGTTTATTTGCCTGCCGGATCAGGTCTTGGCTCCTGGGGAGTGGTTTAGGGAACAATGACCGGGGATGGGTAAAATTTTCTGCCTGCCGGATCAGGATTGACTCCTGCGGATGCGTGGTCTTGGTCTTTAAACAAATTAGACCCAAGCATCCTGGTTAGGAAAGTGGGTTCCTAATGACCGGGGATAAACATGACCAGTATTTTGCCTATCGGATCAGGCGTGAGGTGTCCCTGTGTAAACAGGGTTCGAGAATTTTTGGGTGAACCCGATCATTCCGATTGATGTGACACAACCCTCGGAGTGGGGCAAACAAGCGTTGCGATGCTCCTTTGAGGACTAGTGTTGTGTTTCAGATCCGGCACCTGGTGGGTGCCCATAGATCTATATTCACTTATTGTAGCACGGTCCCGTTGGGCCAATCGAATGGAACTCGAAGGGCCATTTGGAGATGCGTGCATCACCGCCTGATGATGCGTTGGCTCAATAGATGGTTCGAGCCTTGCTATTGCGGAGGTGAGAGCTGCTACGACCGAGAGCGAGGTTCTTCGATTGATTGGGCTTTTGGCTGAATCTCGCAGCACAGCTGATGCCTCGTGGAGGTGGCAGAAGAGCCTTCATGGAAGGTGGTTGTCTGATCGGGATGCCCGTGAGGACTCTCTTCTTGCAGAGATCAGTGCTTTGAAGCGTGGTTCTTGCCCTTGACCTGTTCCTGCACATACCATAGGTCACATTCACAGATGGGGGGCTGAGGCCCATAACAGAGATGTCTTTTTAGTTTTCTTTTTTTTTTTTTTTTTTTTTTGTTTTCTCTTTTTTGTTGTTTTTGTTATATATATTTTTTGGCTTTTACTTGTAAAGAAAGCAGAAAAGTGTGTTATGTCGTTATCTTTTTGGGATGTGACACTCCACACGTAATACTGTAAGAAATGAAACGAAATCTATACATACATGTATATATTTTTTGTGTTTCGGTTTTCTCTTTCATAAGTCTCGCAACGTAAGGCTTTTCGTGGAGAAGGAAAATCTATCACCTCTCCCTTTTTTCTCTCTTTTTTTTTTGAAATTTTCTCTCATAGTGTGAGGCTTTTATGGAAAAGGGAAATTTTATTTTCTTTTTTGAAATTTTCTCCTCCATAGGGTGAGGCTTTTTATGGGAAAGGAAAATCTATTATCTTTTTAAAATTTTCTACTCCAGAGGGTGAGGCTTTTTATGGAAAAGGGAAATCTATTATCTTTTTTTGAAATTTTCTTCCTCACAGGGCGGCTTTTTATGGAAAAGGGAAATCTATTTTCTTTTTTTTGAAATTTTCTTCCTCACAGGGTGAGACTTTTTTATGGAAAAGGGAAAACTATTATCTTTTTTGAAATTTTCTCCTCCACAGGGTGAGGCTTTTTATGGAAAAGGAAAATCTATTTTCTTTTTTTTTTTTAAATTTTCTGCCCTAGAGGGTAAGGCTTTTATGGAAAAGGGAAATCTATTTTCTTTTTTTGAAATTTTCTGCCCTAGAGGATGAGGCTTTTTTATGAGAAATGGAAATCTATTATCTTTTTGAAATTTTCTACCCCAGAGGGTGAGGCTTTTTATGGAAAAGGGAAATCTATTATCTTTTTGAAATTTTCTTCCTCACAGGATGAGGCTTTTTATGGAAAAGGGAAATATATTATCTTTTTGAAATTTTCTACTCAGAGGGTGAGGCCTTTTATGGAAAAAGGAAATCTATTATCTTTTTTTGAAATTTTCTTCCTCACAGGGTGAGGCTTTTTATGGAAAAGGGAAATCTATTTTCTTTTTTTGAAATTTTCTTCCTCACAAGGTGAGGCTTTTTTATGGAAAAGGGAAATCTATTATCTTTTTTGAAATTTTCTTCCCCTTCTCTTTGTGATGTCGGCAGTTACGAAGACAAACCAGTGGGTCCTATTTTGAGCATGGTCGAACCCTGTTCGTGAGGCACAGGTTTTTCCTTTAAACACGGGGAGGTCAGCTTCCCTAGGATTGGTTTAGTCTTCTGTCTTTCTCTTTGGTCATGCATCAGACGCCGCGGAAGAGACGACATACTTGATCGGGATCCGATTAAATTTTTAACATGAGTGGCCCAGCAAAAGGGGAGAAGAGGCTCAAGGGGTCCAAACAAAAGCAGGCAGGCTAGGACAGATCTTCTCTTAATCTCTCTTTTCTTGACATTTTTGCTCATAGCGCCCGAGATGGGTTTTCGCCATGCCTGTCATCCCTGTTTTTACCCGTAGCACCCTTTCGGGTTTTCACCACGTCCATGGGTTCGCTCTCTTACCCCAGGTGCCCTTTCAGGTTTTCACCTGGTCCGCATGAGTTCGCTGTTTTTACCCGTGGCGCCCTTTCGGGTTTTGACCACGTCCGTCTTGCTTTGAACTCAAATTAATTTTATTTTATTTTATTTTATTTTTTTTTTTTTTTAAGAACCAGAAAGCCACGACATGGGCGTCGATTCCGTCATAGCCGGCTGAATGAAGTTCTGTGTGGTTTGTTAACTCGGCTTGTTCTGATGCAGTAGATGTTATAACCACTTGTGGACCTTAAAGAGGGCTTTCTTCCAGGTTGTAATGTGGTTGGGGTTCAAACAGGTTGGGTTTTTCTGGGGATTTGGATCTAAGTTTGGGGTGATTTCTAGATTCGGGGACTCCTTTTTCTTTCCAAAGACTTTTTTATGCCCCAGTCATCATTTTTTTTTTTTTTTTTTTTTTGGTACCCCTCTTTTTCTTTGTTGTTTTTTTTTTGGGGGGTACCTTCTTCTTCTTCTTTTGGTTTGGATTTTTCCTCCCTTTTCTTCTTTCTTCTTTTTTTTAGAATTTTGGGTGGGGTATATGAAAGAAATGGTTGTTGGCCCGAAGTGTGTAGCAAAAAGGGGTGAAGGTTTTCAAGGAATATTCTTTTGGGCTACTTGACTTTGAAATGATGGCCTCTTTTATGGAGCCCTTAAGCGGTCACGCATCTACTTTTATCGAAACTTACCTTGTCCCAAGACCTATGAGTAGAACGTACGGAGGTATCCAGCGTTGATGGGCTCAGGAAAGTGGTCTCCGTCCATGGTGGCGAGGCAAACGGCATATCCTGGCAAAACCTCTTGGATGACGTAGGGTCCTTCCCAATTCGGCTTAAACTTCCCTCTCGGATCGGCGTGGAGAGACGGAAAATTTTTCTTCAGTACAGTGTCTCCTACCTTCAGGTCTCGACTGCGGACACGCTTGTTGTAAGCACGTGCAATTCTCATATGATAGATCTGAGTGTGGCACAAGGCCAAGAGTCTTTTCTCGTCAATTAGGTCTAGCTGTTCAAAATGGGCTCTTTCCCTCTCAGCTTCGGGTAGATGGGATTCTAAAAGGATACAGAGCGACGGTACCTCGACCTCAACGGGTAGCACGGCCTCGGTCCCATACACAAGGGAGAATGGTGTTGCCCCCATTGCGGTGTGGATAGACGTTCTATAGGCCCAAAGTGCGAAGGGTAACTGCTCACTTCAATCTCTGTAAGTAACTACCATCTTCTCCAGGATGTGGATCAGAGTTTTGTTGGCTGCCTCCACAGCTCCATTCGTCTGAGGCCTGTACGGGGATGAACGATGATGCTTGATCTTGAACTGCTCACATAAGGCCCGAATGCGCCTATTATCGAAATTAGTGCCATTATCAGTGATATTATCTTTGGGTACGCCGAATCTACAAATGATGTTGTTCTTGATGAACTTCTCAATATGACTAGCCTTAATGCTCGTATAGGAGGCCGCCTCTACCCATTTTGTAAAGTATTCCACAGCGACGAGGATGAATTGATGTCCATTGGAAGCCTTAGGATTGATCTTGTCGATGACGTCTAGACCCCAGGTGGCGAACAACCAAGGAGTGGCCATGCTGTGCAAGTCAATGGCTGGAGTGCTCTTGCCATTTGTAGCACCTTTGTACGTGCTTGCAGCAATCAGTCTCCAAAGTAGTCCAAAAGTATCCTTGCCTTAGAATTTTCTTAGCGAGCATGTGACCGCTGACGTGGGCTCCGTAGACCCCCTCATGAATCTCCTTCATGATCTCAATCACTTCTTTCTGGGTTAGGCATCGGAGCAGAATATTATCATGAGATCATCTATACAGGAGATCGTCGCAGATGACGTAGTTTGTTGCCAATCGCTGGATGGTGCATTTGTCTACCTTTGATGTTCCTTCTGGGACAGTTCGGGTCTTGAGGAAATTCTTGATGTCTGAGAACCAGGGTGGTTCATCCTCTATCTTCGTAGGTCCTTCGATCAGGTGACAGAAAGCCGGTTTGTTCCTCTGCTCTATCATGATCGGCTTCATCACCACTCCATATGGAATCTCAACCATAGAGGCTAGCGTAGCCAGGGCGTCAGCAAACCGATTTCTTACTCGCGGCACATAGGAGAAGGTGACCTCCTCAAAGTAGGTTATCAAATCCTCCAGATGTTCATTGTATGGGATCAGTTTCTCATCCTTGGTCTTCCAATCCCCGTTGGTTTGGCATATAATTAACTGTGAATCTCCAAAGACCCTAAGGTGAGTTATATTTAGATCAAGAGCCGCCTATAAACCAGCTGTACAGGCCTCATACTCGGCCATATTGTTGGTGCATGGGAAGTTCAATTTGATTGAGATGGGTATATGGGATCCTTTTGGCAAGATAAGAATGGCGCCAACTCCTTGGCCCTCAACATGCGATGCCCCATCGAAGTGCATTACCCAGGGCTCCTCCGTTTCCTCTGTATCCCCGTCGGTCATGAGCAAAATGTCTTCATCGGGGAATTCGGCTCATAGTTCGGCAGAGGGTTCTCAGCAAGATGATCGGCGAGTGCCTGCCCCTTTATTGACTTTTGGGTGACATAAGTAATGTCAAACTCGGATAGGAGTAGTTGCCAATGTGCAGTTCGGCCAGTGAGAGCAGGTTTCTCGAATAGGTACTTCAACGGATCCATCCGTGCTAGAAGTAGAACGGCTTGGGATAACAGATAGTGTCGAAGTCTCTGAGTAGCCTAAACGAGCTCCAGGCATGCTTTCTCCAGATGAGAATAGTGCGTCTCGTAATTTGTGAATTTCTTGCTTAGGTAATAGATGGCCTGCTCTCTTCTTCCTGTCTCATCATGTTGTCCTAACACACAGCCCATGGAAAACTCAGTCATGGACAAGTACATTATCAGGGGTCTATCAGGTACGGACGGTACCAATACTGGAGGCTTCAGGAGATAACCTTTAATCTTGTCGAATGCAGCCTGGCAGTCATCATTCCATTCAACCGGTGAGTCCTTTTTCAGCAGCTTGAAGATTGGTGCGCATATCGGAGTTAACTGTGCGATGGATCGGCTGATGTACTGGATCCTGCCTAAAAAGCCTCTAACTTTCTACTCTGTAGATGGTGGCGGCATCTCAGTGATAGCCTTGATCTTGGTCGGATCGACCTCGATCCCTCTCCTACTGACAATAAAGCCCAACAACTTTCTGGACATAGCGCCGAAGGTGCACTTCTGGGGATTCAACTGCAATCTGTATTTTCTCAACCTCTCGAATAGCTTCTGAAGGTTTACCAAGTGGTCCTCTCTTTCTGGCGATTTAGCAATCATGTCGTCGACGTATACTTCGATCTCTCGGTGCATCATGTCATGGAACAGGGTCGTCATTGCTCTTTGATAGGTTGCCCCAGCATTCTTCAACCCGAATGGCATTACATTATAGCAGAAGGTTCCCCAGGGGGTAATGAACACTGTCATCTCACGATCAACCTATGCCATCTTTATCTGATTGTATCCTGAGAATCCATCCATAAATGAGAGCATTCCATGCTTTGCGGTATTATCAACCAAGATATCGATGTGTGGCAGTGGGAAATCGTCCTTAGGGCTCGCCCTGTTGAGATTTCGGAAGTCGATACACATTCGAACCTTTCCATCATTCTTTGGTACGGGGACGATATTGGCTAGCCACTGTGGGTACTTGGATACCATGAAGAAACCTGCGTCATACTGTTTAATGACCTCATCCTTCAACTTCAACATCCATTCGGGTCAGAGTCGTTTCAGCTTCTGTTTCACCGTCTTAACATCGGGGTAGAGTGGCAACTCATGCTCAACCAGATCGGTATCCAAACCAGGCATGTCCTCATACGACCATGCGAAGACGTCCTGGTATGACCGAAGGAAGTCTATCATACCTTTCCTCTCCACAGGGGACAGCGACGTTCCGATTTTGGTGATTCTAGGGGCCTCTGTGGTGCCCAAATTGACATCCTCCGTCTCTTCGACGATCGGGGTAGGGCCATGCTCAAAATTGGCAAATTGTTTGAGGAGCTCATTGGGGAGCTCGTCGGATTGGCCTTCCTCGTCCAGACTCGTGACTCCTACCTCTTCTTGTATTTCTACAAGGAAGGGGTTGGCTTCACATGGGACGGGTATCACGACATTGATTTTAATTTTATTGGGAATTTTAAAGGACAATATTTTTTGAATTGGTATTTTTTCTATTTTTATGATCTTTTGTATTTTTTCGAAGGTCAGCCCCTGGCGAGGTGGATCTCTATATATACAAGGTAGAGTGGTCCAGAGGCTAACCTCACTTTTTATAGGTTGTTTTTTTTTGGAGAGTCGGTGTCGTTTTCACGGTAGTGGGTGGAATGGGAGGGTATAAACGGTTTGTGGCATGGTGGGATGATGAGGGGTTGGTAGATGAAATGGGATAGATTGGGGATGATGGAGTTGTGCATGGAGTGGGGTAATTTGGGTGCGATGGAGGGGTGTATGGGGTAAATTGGGTGGTGGGATTTGAAGGTGTGTATGGAATGGGGTAACTTGGGGATGACGGAGTAATGTATTGGGTGGAGGGACTTGAGGGTTTGAATGGGGTAGGATAATACGGGGATGGTGGAGTTGCGTATGGTACGAGATGATTTGGGTGTGATGGAGGGGTGTATGGGGTAAATTCATGGGTGGATATGCGATGATTCAAGTGGTGGTTGTGCCCGTTTAGATTTGATAGGCGGGAGCGGGGGTAGAAAAATACTGCCCTAAATCTAAGGGTTCCTCTTGGCAAGCCGGTGTGGGAAAATAATCGGCAAGATACAGTGGCTCGATCACCCCAACAAATAGTTCATCTTTGTTCGGCCTGGGGAATGAAAATTCCTCCTGATTGCTAATATAATCTGAAGGGTCGAACTCTTCTTCTTCCTCCTCTATCCAATGTATGTTAGGCCTAGGGCCTCCTGGGTGTGGTGGTAGAGGAGCTTGATGGATATTCTGGTTCGGCCCTTGGGGAAGTGGCGGGGGGGATGATCTTTCTCGCCTCTATCAGATCTTAGACTGCGTGCTTTAACGGGAAGCACCGGTCCGTAGGGTGACCTGGTCCCTGGTGGAAATTGCAATGCAGATTCGGATCATAATTCCTTGGTATTGGGTGGGGTGGCGGGCGGGGTTGGAGTAAATTGACCAGGCCTTTCTGTAGTAATACCGACAGTAAGACACTCAAGGATTGCCCCAACGGGGTGAATACTTGTTCAAAATGTGCTTTCATCTGTTCCAGAGTAAACGGGGCTCTTGGTCCGTTGCTTGGCCTTGGTACTTGCTCGAAACTGGTCCGGGGTGGTTGTGTAACCTGGAGTTGTATCGAGGGGCGTTGGTATTGGCCTAGGGGTAAACAATAATCTATACCTTTGTCCCTGGTCTTCTTTCAATTCTTGGTTCGACGGTTAACCCCCGGGCTGCTGCTTACATTCCTTCCTAACTCGCCTCTCTAATGGCGTCTTCGAATGATTGGCATTTCACCGCATCAAGAAACTTGATCACCGATATACTAAAAAATCTATGATGACTGGGAGGGCTCCCTTGGTTATCAATTCAATCTGCTCATCATCGGGAATCCGTTACCTGAGCGGCTAAGGCCCTCCACCTCCCCAAGTAAGCACTGAATGTTTCATCATGTCTTTGCTTTAATCGGGCCAACTCTGACTTTCTTGGTTCTATATCCATGTTATAGATATATTGTTCTTGAAATAAGCGTGTCCGATCTTTCAAATTTTTTATCATAGACGGTTCCAGGGATGTGAACCATCTCAGTGTTGGGCCCATTAAACTCTTCTGGAACACTTTGATGAGGAGTCGTTCATCTCTGCCATATTGGCACATGTCCCCACAGTAAGATTTTAGGTGGGCGATGGGGTTGCCAGTGCCGTTATACTTATCAAATGATGGCATCTTGAATTTCTGTGGCAAGGGGACATCAGAGAACAGACATAAGTCTGAAAAGTCGGTCGAGTGTAGTTCCATTCCTCCCATCTTCATCAGCTGCTTCTGTATTCTATCTATCTGTTCTTTCAGCTGCTCTGGTTCCTTTGAGGCTCTAGCGGGGACTGCTTCCCCCTGATTTTGCTCAACCCTAGGTGTGATGATGGTGGGCCCGGGAGGGTTGAAGCTGGCAACTCCTCCACTGTTGCGGATCTCATCCTCCTCATACTGTTGGTCATGGTATTGGTGAGGGGTGAGCTCTGCTATTTGGACTTGGGGGGTGATGGGTTGGATGACCTGGTGGGGCCATATGGTTTGTAGGGGATGGGAAGGGATAAATGGATGAGCGGTTTATGGGTAAGTGATGTGCTGAGCTGGGTGCACGTTCTGGGGGTTATGGGGGTGTGATTGAGGTGGTGGGATGTTGTGGTTTTGAGGAATGGGATGGATTAGATTTCCCATTGGAGGTGGGATGGGGGCGTAAGGGGTATAGGTGAATGAAGGGTATTGGTGGGGGGGTATGGGGTTAGTGAATGGGCCTTGATGAGCGTGGGCGGATGGGCCTTGGGTTTGAGGACTTTGGGTTTGATGGTTTTGGAGGGCTTGGATTGCAGGGCCTTGGGCCTGGGTGTGGGGCTTAATATGACTTTGGGCAAATGGGCCTTGTTGAGTTTGGGTTACTGGGCCATGAGGGAGTTGAGTTTGTGTCCATGGGCCCTGGGCTTGGGTTTGATAGGTTTGGGTCCAAAGGCCCTGGGGGGCTTGGACCTGGACCTGGGTCTGATGGGCTTGGGCTTGGGCCCATGGGTTTTGAGGGTTTTGGGCCTGGGCCTGGGTCTGATGGGCTTGGGCTTGGGCCCATGGGTTTTGAGGGTTTTGGGTATGGGCCTGGGTTTGGAGGGTTTGGGCTTGAGCCCATGGGTTTGGAGGTGTTTG
Organism: Chloranthus sessilifolius; assembly: GCA_021018995.1. Taxonomy (NCBI): domain Eukaryota; kingdom Viridiplantae; phylum Streptophyta; class Magnoliopsida; order Chloranthales; family Chloranthaceae; genus Chloranthus; species Chloranthus sessilifolius. The sequence goes on along the minus strand of CM037593.1, from coordinate 56,150,562 downwards.
GGTTGGGGCCTGGGCCTGATGGGCTTGGGCTTGGGCCCATGGGTTTTGAGGGTTTTGGGCCTGGGCCCATGGCTCTAGAGGTGTTTGGGCTGGGGCCCATGGCTCTAGAGGTGTTTGGGATGGGGCCTGGGCCTGATGGGCTTGGGCTTGGGCCCATGGGTTTTGAGGGTTTTGGGCCTGGGCCCATGGCTCTAGAGGTGTTTGGGCTGGGGCCCATGGATTTGTGTGGGTTTGGGTCTGGAATTGAGGTGGGGGAGTTTTGGAGGTATGGACGATGGGTGGTTGGGCATGGTTAGGAGGGAATGGGGTATGGAGGTTTTGGAAATTTGGATGCAGGGTTTGAAAGGTAGGGTTGCGAGAAGCTGTCCATAGGGCATACATTGTTCTCATGTCCTCCATCGAGGGCATGGATTCAGGTGTGAGATTGGGGGGTGATGGATCACTTAAGGATGGAGGTGGTTGGGAGAAATTGGGCATGACCCGGGTAAATGGGGGGGTATGTTGGGATGTGGATTGGCCATGTGGTGGGAATGGTATGTGAGATGGGGTGGATGGGATGTAGGATGTTGGGGGCATGGGTGATGAGAGGGATGGAACGTGGGAAGTAGGCGGGGGATGGGACTCCCTAGGGGGTATTTGGAAGTATGGGGATGTGGAAATGGTGTTTGGATGGGAAATGGGGATGTAGGGATTGGTTGGGAAATGAGGGGTTTCAGTACGGGATGAAAAAGGGGTATGTTGGGAGAATGTAAGGGAAGGGGATGAGGTGGAGGTGAACACAGGCGCCCCAAATGGGCCCGTGATATCGAACCTGGTTTGGGTGAAGGTGTCGAAGATCGGGTCTTCTCCTATACGGGAATGGGAAGGGAATGACGGTGGGGATGTATCGGCTCTTGACATGATCCGCTGACGAGTGTTGTACCAATGTCGCGGGTAAGGGCCAAATACCTTCCTGGTTCTTCTCCTACGGGCCAGGTTTGAGGTCGCCGTAGTGACGGTCACACCAAGGTATATTTTTGATTGTTTTTCTTTGTGTGTTTTTTTTGGGTTTTGGAAAATGATGGTGATTTGATTTTTTTGTTTTTGAAAATGATTTTTTGTTGTTATTTTTGATTTTTGACTTTGATTGATTTTTTTGAAGGTGGATTTTTTTGAAGATGAGGATTTTCTTTCTCTCTTTTTTTTTTCAAATAGCAAATAACTCCCCTCTACTTAGATGAATGATGATCTGGTGCCCGGGGTCAACTCCCGTTCGAGCGATATATGCACCTTTAGTAGGTCCCATGGCGGGATCCGACACACTTCGGAAGAAGCTAAAGGGAACCCTTTTGTTCTATTGAAGGCAAGGGAATCCACGCAAATGACCGGATCCCCCGGAGCAAGTCAATAAGAAGTCACCTTCTTTTGACTGGGTGGGGGCATATTGGGTGTTAGAGAATGTGGGAGGCTACCGCGGACACTAATACCACTAATCGGGGAATTGGGGTGGTGGATTGGGCCTCAGGTCGGTTGCAGCCCAAGATCTCATTGGGCGATATATTATGCACGCCTAATTAATAAAATATGATTTATGGGCATATATATTATATCGCTTAAATGGGATTTTAATGGCGATATATTATATACTGTAACTGTTTTTTTGGGCGATATATTATATACGCCGCAAAAGGTTCTGTCGATTATATTTGACAAGGAGACAAGCCGAATGTGGGTCTTTGAATTGGTTTCTTGGGAGAAATGCTCCTGGGACCGTGTATGTTATCGTGTCCTCCTTTCGCTTCCTAGGGGTACACGATCGAATTTTGGGTTTTCACGCCTCACCAATGCGAAGTTTTACCGCTTGATCGGAATTGGCAACCAACCGATATACCTCGTCGGCAAGCGCCTTTCGTGCATCGAAGGTGGTTCTTTTCAAGAACATCACCACTAGGGCTGCCGCCTTACTGGGAACCGGGTAAATTGTATATGTGCCTAAACCCTCCAAAAACTACCCAAAAACGCAAAAATAAATTCAATTATGTCCCCATACCGTTGGTTCACTTTTAATTACAAACTTTTATAGGGGAGTGAAATTAAGTCCAAAATCGGGTCGGGGATGACAAACCCGTGCCGCCTCAACGGGCCGGCGTTCAAAGGTGAAATATGATGACCGAAATAAAGTGCGCAAGTAGGCCCGCCAAATGGCTAAGGCTCGTAAATGACCAAAATTTAAATGACGTGAAAATAAATGCGAGCGGGCCCGCCAAACAGCTAAGGCGGCTTAAATGACAAGAATCGTCAAAAGCTGAAATTTAAGGCGCAAGTAGGCCCGCTAAATGGCTAAGGCACTTAAAGGACTGAATCGTAGGGGTGAGTACGTTAGTAAAAACAACAAAAAATAATGAAAAATAGCAACAAATTAGAACAAAAAACAACCATGGTTAGTAAAAAAAATAAAATAAAAGGAAAGGCCAACAAGAGGGGAAGCGCTAGGGTGAAATCCCCAGCGGAGTCGCCATCTGTGCGACTGTGGATCCTCTCGAACCCGTCGCGGCAATGCGCTCGCTTTTAATGAAAATGTAGAGTCGCCACCCGGAGCTTTTGGTGACTCGGGAAACCTTCAAATCGATATTTTGAGCACCGAAGTGCTAAATATGACTCTGATTTATCGGTCTTTGCCAAAGGCTCTAGGGTAGGGGCTTCGGTTATCGATCGGGAAGGGTTTAGGCACCCGATCAATCCGCACGTAGCGGTCTCTATCTATGGCCAAAATAAAAATAAAAAGGGCAGAGCTTCCCCTTGCCCGAAGGCAATACGGTCCTATCAAGCTTTGAGCCAAACCGAAATTTCGGCGGCGTAACGGCTTGAATCCTTGGACGGAGGAGACACCAAGAAGGTAGAGGAAGAGAGGGGTGAGCCGGAGCTCACGGGCCCTTGTTGCACCGTGGAAGATCTTCGCTTTGGCGTGCTTCCGATGGCTTGAATGGTATGGAAATGGACTCTAATAAAAAGATTTGATAGGTAGGGGGTGTAGAGTGAAGCTAAGGAATAGGTTTTGGCTAAAAGAAGGTGATCTCATGGTTGAAATGGGGTGGAATAGGTGATCTAAGCTTGCTGGAATTTTGCAAAATAAATGGCATTTTCTCTCACTAGGACTTTCTCTCTCTTAAGCTCTCTAATCAACCAAATTTTCAACCAAAACTTCAACCCTTCGGCAAGAGGGGGGGCCTCTCTATTTATAGAGAAGGGTCAACCCTTTGGCAAGAGGGGGGGCCTCTCTATTTATAGAGAAGGGAAGGGTTAGGGGCTTACTTAAGAGCTAATTGGTTTAGCAATTAGGTAATCCCCCATCTAAGGTTTTCTAGGTTTTCAAGGTCCTAGGGTTTTAGGAAACTGGTTTCAATGGCAGATGATGGGGTGAGACCATGGGTGACTTAAGGGTTGCCAATAAGCTCAAAAAGGGTGCAACCAATCTCAAGAAACCCACCTCAACCAAGGGGATGGTCAACGGGTCAAACCAGAAGAAGGAAATTCGAGAAACTGATGACAGTTACAGTAGCTAAGCTGGGCGTATATATTATATACGCCCAGTTTAGGAACAGTAAAATTCATCAAAAACAGGGGAGCCCTGGGAAGATGAAGCCCATGGTGGGTCCCACCTATGCTGAGCGTATATATTATATACACCCGAGCAAATTTCCCATAAAAAAGGCAGGCGTATATAATATATACGCCTGACTAATCTGGGGCTAAATTGGCTGGGCGTATGTAATATCCACGCCAGAGCAAAATTTTTATGATTTTATGTGAAACTTCAATTGGCCGTAACATCCGAACCGTAGCTCCAAATTGGGTGATCTTTGGCTTGTTGGAAAGCTAAAGAAGTCCTCTTTCCAATAATATATGGCTCATCCTTAGTGATGTATGTATGAAATTCTGTAGCTCTCCTCCAATCAACCACCAGAAGGGTTTAAGTTAGGTATGGGAAGGGATTCTAGGGTGTAGGGGTGACTTCTAAGGATTGGGGGAATGGCTCTAAAGGTCTTAGGGTGATTTCTACTGGTCTAGGTAGGTTCCTAAGGGTTAAGGGGGTGCCATCGGAAGCACAGGGGTACATCTCTCCCGAAGTACAGATTGATCGGGCCTTGGGCCGAATTTGGGTGTCTACAGGGTGGTTCCTCCATTGATACCCAGCAGCAGGCTGCTGCCTATAAGACTGAGTTGCAACCACATGCTCTGTTATAAAATCAGGAAACTGGTCAGCAGATGGGCATTCTTCAAGGGGATGAGCAGGGGAGTGGCATATGGCACATGCCTCCTCCACCCTAGTAGGCACAGGTGACTGTATTGCTCCCATCAGCCTATTAAATTTTAGGGCTAGGCTGTCCACTTTCCTTTCCAACTCACTTGGCACACTCACTTCATATATCTTCCCTCTTGAGATATTCTCCTTCACCAATTTAGGAGGCTCTTGATCTCCTGCTAAGGTTTCCCTTTGCATAGAGTTCTCACTAAAAATATCAAAGAGCTCCCATGCCTCCTCAGCAGTTTTATGGAGATAGGTGCCACCACAGGAAGCATCTATCATATCTCTGCTTTTAGCATCAATTCTCTGATAAAAGCTTTGAACCAATTGCCATTCAAGGATTTGATGGCGGGGGCATTTTTTTAGGAGTTCCTTAAATCTCTCCCAGGATTGATGAAAATTTTCAGTTGGATCTTGGGTAAAAGAGATGATACCCTTCCTCAATTGGCTGGTTTTTGACATAGGGAAGAACTTGGCCAGAAATTGACATTGGAGATCACTCCAGGACTGAATGCTGTTGGGTGGAAGCAAGGACAACCAGGTCTTGGCTCTATCCTTTAATGAAAAAGGAAAGAGTCTCATCCTGGTGGCTTCCTCCCCCATACCTGTGATATTAAATGTAGTGCACAGTCCTAAGAACTCATCAATGTGCTTGTAGGGGTCTTCTTTGGTCAGGCCATGAAATGAGGGCAGAATTTGAATGATGGATGATTTTATCTCATAGTTTCCTTGAGCAGCTGGAAATTGAATGCAGAAGGGGGAATTATAGACCCCTGGTGCATTAAACTCCTTAAGGGTTCTCGGCTGTTGTTGCTCACCCATTTCTACAAAATTAAATGCAACAGATGTGGGTGTAGTTGGTCTAGATCTGAGAAGTTTTTCAACCTCTGGATTTAGTGGAATAATCTGAGGTTGGAGGGTTCTCCTACCAAACATACAACACTCAAAATCTGAATGCAGAATAGATCCTCAACACAACAAGCAGAATTAACCAAATTTTCTAACTACTCTAACAAAAATTATCAACAGATCTGAAAAATAACAGGGGAGTAGAGGGATGCAAACTACAGAGCAGTCTCCAGCACGATTCTCCTCTCACTGGTAGCCTTAGATATGATGAAATGCACATAAAATACTGAAAAACAACAAACTTACAAATGTGGTTAGTAAAAAACAAATGAAAATTATAGATCTATGATCAAAACTTAGATCTATCAATTTCTAAACACACCTCCCCGACAGCGGCGCCAAAAACATTTTGGAGTGTTTGCCTTCCCTCAAATGAGGGTTTAAAATCATCAATAAAACTAGGCAGAACACACTCACATAGACCTGCAAGTAATTAGGGTCTGTTGTAGCAAGTCTTACAAAGATTGTGAGTAAGGGAATGTCCACAGGGAGGTTGGTTTAAAATATGATAAATCTCTAGATCTGTATTAGATCTGACACCCTAACTAGTGCTACATTAACTAAAAGACAGGGGAGAGGTTTTAAATAGATTGTCACTTAAGCTAAGCTAAAATTAAACATAGACTAACTTGGATTGAGTTTAAGATCTTAGATCTTGCAGGGGAAAGAGGTAAAAAGTAGAAAATAGAGAAGGGTAGCTTGGAGATTGGCTTTCACTGAAATCAGATTCAATTAATTAAGCTACAGAAGTTCAGAGCACACAATTCCCTTAACTGGCCATAAGCACAACTGCAGGGTATAAAATCCACTTCAAATCGTAGGATCCACCTAGTCTTAAGGCTATGATCTGTCCACTTTAATGGTCACAGACCATCCTATAGACTTTATCGAATCCATGGATTTGCAGCATACGAATCCAATTGGAGGCTGAGCTTGGACTAATCTTAAGGTTATGATCTGTCCACTTTAATGGTCACAAACCATCCTAGGGATCTCCTCCAAAGCTAAGGCCTCAATTAGAGCAATTAAAACCACTACAGATGCTGCAATTCCTAGGTCACAGACTCAAGGAATCACAGGAGTATCAGATCCAGGGAGATCGGGTGGTATCCAAGAGGCCTACTAGTTAAGTGGGTGAGCTGATCTACAGACTCCTCTACACATATCCAATCAATCACCAAATGGAACCAAAGGTACTTTAGATCTAATTAAAGCATTAAAAATAGCATTAACATTGCAATCAAAGCCACTCTACAATGGAAATACTCTCAAATCTATATTCTGTGCAGCTAGGAACCTACAATAGCACTCTTAACCTTACCCAATTACAGATCTAACCTCTCCCCTCGCTACTCCAAGGGAATTAGCCAACCATGGTTGGGCTAAAGGAGGGAAAATAGAATTTCTCTGCAAGCTCTAATCTCCAGAATTTGACTCAGATCTCGATCTCCTCTCAATTGCAATTGGGGGTCTCTATATATAGCTTTCTCCTCTATTTTTCCCGCCAAAAATCCCTTCTAGAAGGTCCTCAAAGTTTGTTAGAGTTCTGTTAGAGCATATGGGTCGGTTAGGATTTCCTAAGGCATCTTCTAGAACCATCATGTCGATCACCAAATTTCTCGGGTTGCGTGCAGCGGGTCACCGAATCACAACATGTGCATGGTTGAATTTCTGAGAAGTTCTGCACATGATTTTGACAAGTTTAGGAAGCTTTCGACATGTTCAAATAGAGCATTTTGGTCCTTTCACTAGGTTCTCAGATCTCTTCGATAGGTTTCGATAGGATGAACCTTCTCTTAGAGTTTCAGCATTCTCAGCCCTCGGCCTGGAGTAGTCGACAGGTTGGAGGGGCTCTTCGACAGGTTGGAGAGCCATTTTGACAGGCTCCGCTCTGCATGCCATCATTTCGATAGGTTTTCTCTCACTCCTATCGAAAGGCTCAAGTTCCCTTCGATAGGTTCTGCTCCAGCGCCTTCATCACGATAGGTTTGAAAAAACCATTCGATAGGTTCCCTTGATGCCTCAGGCAGGTTTTCGATAGGATGATTTCTTCCTTCTTTTTTGTTGCTCAATAGGTTCTTGGATCCTATTGAACTCCTCAATTCACACGAATTCATCCTTCTTCTGCCTTCAGATCCTATCGAAAACCTCTTCAACTGCACAAACTCTTCCTTTCTTCTTTTTTAGCTCCTGTCGAAGTCTTCAGGTGACCAATCGATAGGATGCTTTCAACCTGCTTTCACTTCCTTCGCCTGGCCCTGCTGCAGCCACGTGCTCCAAGGGTCCAGTGATGTGCTACCCTCTGGTGTGCTGTTGCTGGGTTTGTCCTGTGCTGAGAGATAGCCCCTTTTTGGGCATTCTTGAGTGATTTTCTGCATTAGTGTCCTCTTTCATTGTTGTCTACAACATGCACTTGACAGAAGCTTATTAGTGTCCTCACAGGTCTATCAATGGTCAGGTTAAAGGGTGAAAAGTGGCATTTTTCATCACTTAACAACCTGTGAAAAGAATAAGTCTCTGTCCATCTTGGATAAGTGAGAAGGGATCCTCCCTACAACAAGATTATTTACAATATTTATAAACCAAGGCACACTTGACTTGATGACAAACAATTACTCATCAGGAAATGAATCCTTAAGTGGTGTTGCAAAACTTTCATCAATCACAATTCGGTATCAAACTCCTGCAGGAATATGATCCATCGAATCAGCCTAGGTTTTACATCTTTCTTTGCCAGCAAGTATTTCAGGGTAGAGTGGTCAGTAAAAATTATAATTTTAGACCCTAGTAAATAAGGTTTAAACTTGTCCAAAGCAAACACTACAGCCAGAAGCTCTTTCTCAGTGGTTGTATAATTCAATTGAGCCTCTGTTAGTGCTTTACTAGCATAGTAAACTACACAAGGCAGTTTCTCTCTTCTTTGTCCTAAAACAGCTCCAACAGTAAAATCATATGCATCACACATCAATTCAAAGGGTAGAGTATAATCTGGGGCCTGGATCACGGGGCAGAGGTCAAACATTTTTTATTTCAAATTCCTGCACACATTCAACATCAAACATAAATGACACATCTTGACAAAGCAAGTGGCAAAGTGGTTTTGCGATCTTGCTGAAATCTTAAATGAACCTTCTATAAAAACTAGCATGTCCTAAAAATGATCTAATTAATTTGATGGTTTTTAGTGGGGAAGAAGTGAAATCAGGTCAATCTTTGCCTTGTCAACCTCTATGCCTTTCTGTGACACAACATGGCCAAGCACAATTCCTTGGGTAACCATAAAGTCGCTCTTTTCCCAGCTCAAAACTAAGTTAGTTTCTTCACACCTTTGAAGCACAAGGCAGAGGTGATGCAAACATTGACTGAAATCATCCCCATCGACTTAAAAGTCATCCATGAAGATTTCTAAAAACTTATCAATCATATCAGAAAAAATGGCATACATGCACCTTTGAAAAGTTGCAGGAGCATTGTACAGTCCAAATGACATCCTTCTATAGGCAAAGGTGCCAAATAGACAGGTGAAAGTAATTTTTTTCTGGTCTTGAGGATACATTGGTATCTGATTATAACGAGAATATCCATCAAGAAAGCAGTAATATGCTTTACATGCTAACTTGTCTAAAATATGATCAATAAAAGGCAAAGGGAAGTGGTCCTTCCAAGTATTAGAGTTCAATTTCCTATAATCTATGCAAACTCTCCAACCAGTGGTCTCTCTGGTTGGCATCAACTCTCCAGACTCATTTGGTATTACTGTGATGCCAGATTTCTTGGGGACCACCTGGATAGGTGATACCCACTCAGAATCAGAAATAGAGTAAATGACCCTAGTGTCAAGCAATTTAATAATTTCTTTCATGACTACTTTCTGTATGTGAGGGTTCAACTTTCTCTGCATTTTCCTAGAGGGTTTCGAATCCTCTTCCAATTGAATTTTTTGCATGCAAATAGATGGATCAATTCCTCCCAAATCAGCAATTGTCCATCCAATGGGTTTCTTATGCTTCCTGAGGACACAAAGTAATTCCTCCTCCTGTTCCTCAGTGAGAGAGGAGGATATAATTACTGGTAATTTTTCATTTTATCCCAGGAATGCATATTTCAAAGAATCTGGGAGCTACTTCAGCTCTAATTCTGGTGGACTTTCCACAGAAGGCAGCAAAGGTGCCTTGGAGGGTTGAGGGAGGGTCAGCAATGTAGTTCTTCATGTAGAGTGCAACACTTGGCCCACTGAAGAATCCAGTGTGTTCATTTCTTCAGCAACTAGAGTGGGGGCCTCTTCCTCAACAACCTCAGTCCACACTTCCTCAAAATCATCTAACACCTTATCCCAATCCAACAGTCTGGGTAAGATCTCTTCTACCAATTCATCTATGACATCTACTGCAAAACAATCCTCATTGTCAATTTGAGGCTGATTGACAGCATTGTACATATTAAGCCTAACTTTTATATTTTTGAAAGTGGCTTCCATCACTCCAGACCTGCATTTAATGATGACATTGACCGTGGCCAAAAATTGCCTGCCTAAAATAACAGACATAGGAGCGCTGCAGTTGGTAGGCTCCATGTCTAACACCAAAAAATCATCTGGGTAGAAAAATATGTCTACTCCCACCAGCACATCTTCCACAATGCTTATAGGTTTTCTCTCAGGCTTGTCAGCCAATTGGAGGACTACAGGTGTGGGCTTTAGCTCCCCCAAACCTAGTTGTTCATACACTGAGTATGGCAGCAGGTTGACACTAGCTCTCAATTCAAGAGAGCTCTTCCTATGGTGTGGTCACCTATGATGTAGGGGATGGTAGGTACTCCTGAGTCTTTAAACTTAGTTGGTGTAGCTATGGACAACATAGATTTTACTTTTTCAGTAGCAAAAACTTTCTTAGACAAATGGATCCTAGCTTTTCTCTTTTGAGTGCACAAGTCCTTAAGGAACTTGGCATAGGTTGGGACCTGCTTGATGGCATGAAGCAAAGGCAAATTGATTTTCACCTGCTTGAATGTGTTCATCTCCTCCATTCTGGCATTTCCCATATCAAAAGGAGAAGGTCCTTTGAAAACTTGAGGAAATGACAGATGAGGTACTGCCGGTACCTCAATTGCCGACCTAGAATCCACATCATTATTTTTGGTCTTTTTAATTTTTTTCAACTGTTAGGGCTCAACACAGCCCCATTATTTTCCTCCTGTTACTCAACAACAGGAATTGAGTCTTCTCCTTTTGCACTCTTCTTTTTCTAATAGCCGACTTGGTTATCCACCACTTTACCACTCCTCAAGGTGGTGATGGCCTTAGCTTCCTCATGAGTTGAGGAACCTTCACCAATCATAAACTGTCCCTTGGGGTTTGTCATTGTCTAACTTGGCAGTCTACCCTCTTTTCTCTTAGTCAGAGTGTTTGAAATTTAACTCAGTTGGTTTTCAATCTTTTTGATACTCTAACTGTGGGAGTTCACAGTTTGTGACAGGGAACCGAAGTTTTGTATGGAGGACAAAACCTGCTCCTCAAAGGAGGGGGTTCTAGTCTGTGGTGGTGGCAGGGCCAACTGATTTGGCTGTGCCACAAGATGAGAAAATTATTGTCTTTAAACATAACCTTGATTGTACTACTAGGTGGGTTTATAGGGCAATGTTTGCTGCAACTGGGGTTATTGAAAATTATCCTATCTCCACATCAAATTAGAGTGTTCCTCCAAGGATACCTAGCAGGTTGTTGTCCATATGATTGGGCAACATTAGCATGCTCCATTACCAACTCAGGATATTGACCAACAAATGGACAGTCTAACAGTGAGTGTGTGGGTGATTGGCATATCAGACATGCCTCTCCAACCTGTGCAGCTGTTTGGGGCTGCAACATACTCAACACTTTATCAAATTTCTAAGACAAACTATCCTATTTCTTTGCTAGGTCATTGTACACATTTACTTCATACAACTTCGCAAACCAGCAATTTTAAATGTAGTGCACAAGGTAAAAAACTCATCAATGTGCATGTAAGGGTCCACTTTACTTAACCCACAAAAGGATGGTAACATTTGGATGATTTGAGGTTTAATCTCATAATTACCCTCAACTGTGGGGAATTGAATGCAAAAGGGGGATGAATATGCCCCTGGTGCATAGTAATCCCTCAGTGGTCTAGGTTGCTCTCCCATCTCAAATGGCTCTATAAGTTCAATAGGGGTATGTGCTATTTGCCTAGGTCTAAGGACTCTTTAAATTTAATGATTCAAAGGTTCTAACTCAGGATGAAGTGACCTACCCAGCAAACAACACACAACAAATAAAAAGTACATATAGTAACACACACAGTAGAAAATTTACAGCAAAAAAATAACATTAAACAAAACACTTCTACTGATATTTAAAGAATGCAGAAATGAAACTAAGACAAGAGAGAAAAATATGCAAACTAAGGCAGATTGTGCTCCAGCTGCAGCTATTTGCTCCCCATTTGCTACTGCTCCAGATCTGTGCAAATCCCAAAAATACAGCAGTAATTTATTCAAACACAGGAACTATAACAAACAAATCTAAATAAAACCATAAAGAAAACTAAGATCTAGTACTTAGATCAACAATCCCCAACAGCAGTGCCAAAAACTTATTGGTTTTGGATTGTGTGTATTTTTTTATTATAAAAATATTTAAAATATAATGAAAATAAATAAAGGCAAAATTAGATAAAGAGGGGGTAAAAAAAAATGAAATCAGAACACACGGCAAAACAAACACACAGTCCTGCAAGATCCAGGGCTATTGTAGCAAGTTTTGATAAGTAAGAGTTTGTCCCATAAGGATTTATGATCTAAAAATAATAGTATAGTAGGTCGCCAGATCTGCTACAGATCAGGCATCTTTAATCCTAAACTAGGAAAGCAAGGTAAAGAGAGGGGGTTTTTGGTTGTCACAAACTAAACTAAAAATAGAAATAAAAATAAAAATAAAAGAAAGGGAGTTTAGAGAAGGATGGAGGTGGATTGCAAAAATAAATAGAAAATGTGGGAAGTAAATAGCTAGGGACTGATTTTCACTGAAAAAGACATGGCAAAGCAGAGCAAGAATTTGATATGTAGTTGTCCTTCATTTGGCTACAAGCTCAAATGCAAGGTAAAACAATCCAACTCAACCCTATGATATGGACTAGTCCTAGGGCTATATCCTGTCCTCTTAAATGGTCACAAGATATCCCATGGATGTACTCCAGTCATGAGGGTTAAAAGCCAGAATAAGAAAATCATTGCAGCCACCATGTTTGCAAGGCTACAAGCTCATGCATCCATAGGTGCATATAACCTATAAAGATCTAAATGAAAAATACAAGAATATTACAGATTGAATGAAACAGTAAAAACAACTTTCATTGCTTAAAAAGGAACTTACAATGGTTTTCCCTCAAGGCTGTAATCTATGCAAGACTCCAGATATTTACAATGCTATTACACGGCCCTTTTATAGCTTATCTCAGCCCTAACTATTACAAAGATTTAGCTCAACATGCTGAGCCAAGGAAAGAAGAAAAGAAAAAGATGACCTAACCCTAAAAATGACCTAAGGTAAGAATATCCTCCTTGCTCCAGATATCTTTTTCTGCATGCTTACATGGTTTATATATAATCCATAAAGTAGCTTTTTGCCTTGGCCAATCAGAGAAGAGGAGAATCAAATTAGTTAGGAAGTTACTGATGTGGCTAACTTGCAGTCAAGTATTTCCCTTAACAGTTAGGAAAGCACAACACATTGGGAAATGTGCCCCATGTGTTATTTAAGTTCCACAAATATACCAAAAGTCTGCATATATCAGTTGGAACCCGAGCCTCAAGTTGTTGAAGCTTCAGAACATAAAACTTGAGTGGATCTCAAGTGGATAAGTTACTTCTGAATGAATCTCGAGTGCCTGAAGTTTGGATGGATAGAGCTGCTCGAGTGGATAGAGCTTCAGGTAGCTTCAAGTAGAAAATCTCGAGCAGATCTCAATAGGTAGAAAGCTTCTGAATGTTGCTCAAGTGGTTAGTTGCTGGAAGGTTCAGAACAACTCAAGAACTTCTCTTCAGGCTCTTGACAGGTTGTCTGCCGGTAGGATCTGAAGACCTCAATAGGTTTTGTAGACACTTGACAGGTTCTACTACAGGCACTCAACAGCTTCTCTGCTGTAGTTTGAACTGCTCAACATTGCTTTAGATTTGCTCGAGTGGTTGCTTAAAGGCATTGATGTGCTCGACAGGGTGGTATGTTCAACATTGATGTGCTCAAGTACTGCTTGAGCTGAATTTTCTGAAAGTGCATCTACTCGAGACAACTCCAGTGGATGTTATCTGAAGGCCTAGAGCTACTTGACATTGAAGTGTTGAAGTTGTATCTGCTCGACAGCTTCTCGAGCAGACAGTTTTGTTTCTCTGCTACCTTGTCCACCCTGTTGCTGCACTCCATTAAGTGTGGGCCCCACTTCTCTTTCAATGCAGGACTTCTAGGGGTCCAGGGCATGCTGAATAGCCCCTTGGTGGGAGACCACCATGGTTCAATCATTGTCTTTCCATCACCTTCAATGTTATCTCTCATTCTCTTCTTCTTGGCATTTTTTTAGATGGATTGCTGTACTAAGCTGCAAATTATTGCTAACTACACAAACACATTTAAAAATCAGTTATTAAACAGCTCAAAGGTCTATTAAAGGCTAGGTTAGGAGGTGGAAAGTGGCATAATTCAGAGATTAATAGCACCATAATTATAACATATGGGCTTAGCTAGTTATTATTAGTGAATGGTTTAAATCTAGAAGAATGACGTGCGTGATCAAGTGCGATCATGTACACCCTAGGCATGACCTTAATCTGAGCCCAATAACCCAAATTATTATATGTCTATATGTACATTGTCTAGGTATAATAAATATTAACTAAACCCCCTCTCTGCACACCCGACTTTGTGAACGTGCTCGGTGAGATATACGATACACGTCTTGAAGTTTCATGATATTTATTCCTAAGTGTTCATGTAAATTTTTGTGTGAACCATTACACAAGCCACATGATGGCACAGTGGTCAGGAACCTACTTCATAAATAAGAAGTCTAGGAATCAAATCCTATTGAATGGACTTTAGAACATATTTTCGACCTTTTGATGAAGGCGGCGTGCCGGCTTAATGCTGAATCAGACTCCCTTTAATATAAAAAAAGCAAAACCAACGCAGGTTAAGCTAGAATTGTATTTTAATTTGAGAAAAAAAAGAGCCAAGAGAAAAAGCCCTCTCCTTCTCCTATTCATTTTCTTCCTTTTGGTGAGATCATAACCGTTGATCTCCTCTCAAATCCCTCCCCTCGTACAAAGAATCCTTTTGCCATGTTTTGTACCATGAGAAACTCTCTATTTCAACACCTTACGATCAAAGAAGAGGTGGATATTGAGTCATCGGATGAACAACAAGTTTGGTGTTGATTCCTTCAATTTCGGCCATCAAAATCGCCACGTGCGCGATTTAGGAAGGTTACTTCGAGACCCACCGCATGCACGCATAGATCGTAGATTGATTTTTGAGTTTTAGGTTTGATTGTATTGCGCAGTTGGATTACATGCAAGGATTCGAGAAGATCGAGCTCGGATGAGGAAAAATGAGTCATCGTAGAGACGAGGAGTTAGTCGTTGATCTCTCTCAACATCAAAAACCGTAGGCTCCGCATGCAGAGCATAGAAAGGTAAGATTTGTGATTTGGAATGTGAAAATTAGTTTTAAGTTTGATTAGGAATTTAGGATGCGGATTTGGGAGAATTTTAGGGATTCGAGTTCGGTAGAAAAAGGGAAAAGAGTTGCAAAATCACACAGATTCGCTTGAGCGAGTCCCACAAAGGAGAAATTTCAAGAAAAATTCGCTCGAGTGAATTTTACACAAAATTTAGGCCAAAAAAGTGTTGGAAAAACTCGCTCACGCAAGTTGGGTGTGCAACAAAGAATTTGGAAAATTTGCAAATTTCGAAATCGCTCGAGCGAATTTGAGTGAGGTGCTGACAAAACCTCGGTATTTTAGCCATAAATGTTTACTCCGAACTCGGATTGATGCAATTTCTATGATATTGGAAAGAAGACAACGAGATTTATAACTTTATGTGAAATAAAAATTTCATTAATTAAATGTTTGAAAGGTCAAAATTGAGCGAGATGTTCGGACAAGTTGTACATGATCCAAGGTTAGCACGAACTTGTCCATTCTGCCTCAATTTTGAGAAAATACTTAAGTACGATGAACTTATTAGTAATGTCAAAGTTATTAATGCATCATCGTATATGTGATGTAGAGGAAGGAATCAGTCGCCATCGACAAGGGTCATCTCACACCTTCCTGCTGTTAATCAGTGAAAAATACCAATTTTCACCTCCTAACCTAACCTTTGATAGACCTTTGAGTTGACTAATAATGCCAAGAAGAGACATGCTGCTTCAACATGTGCTCATGCAGCCCAAAAAGGATAGCCATCAAGCATCACAAAGCCTCAAAATTCTATGGCAATGGCATGTGTCCAACTGTGTACACATGGGAGCAAACCAATAGCTACATCTGATGAAGAATGAACCCCTCAAAATGGCACTAAGTGTTGGACAGATGAAAGCCAGCACCCCCAAGCTGTGTACAAGTTGTGGAAGCAAAGAACAGAAGCTGTCGAGAGGTTGTTTCAACCTATCGAGAGGTCTGGGTGATGAAAGGAAGAGGTCGAGAGGTTATTTCAACTTGTCGAGAGGTTATGCTGAGGAGAAATGAACATATTAAGAGGTTTACAGAACCTGTCGAATGGTTTAAACTACAGCAGAAGAACCTGTCGAAGAGTGCAACTCAACCTGTCGAGAAGTCATCTGAAGTAGTCATCCTCGCGAAGTATAGAAGGCCAAAACTAAACTTGTCAAGAGGTTCCCTAAACCTATCGAACAGTCAGAGCCAACCTAGCGAGAGGATACCTGGAGCAATATTAGATATCGAGAGGTTGCATGAACCTGTCGAGAGGATGGCTGAAGATAGTGCAGCACTTATGCATTGAACTGATCTTGTCGAGCAGTTCAACAGAACCTGTCGAAGGCTACATTTAACCTATCGAATGGAGCAGAAATCATGTTTAGAACCTGTCGAGAGGTTCTCTGAACCTCTCGATGTAAGATTTTCAAACTTCTCAGTGGACTATATGTCCAAGTGGGTTGAAGCCATAGCCACAAGAACCAATGATCACAGAGTTGTCATCAATTTCTTGAAAGACAATATTTTCTCTAGGTTTGGTACCCCTAAAGCTATCATTAGTGAAGGGGGAAGTCATTTCTGTAATAGGCAATTTGAAAATATGCTTAGAAAGTACTCTTTGACACACAACGTTACCACCCCATACCACCCACAGACCAGTGGGCAGGTGGAAATTTCTAACAGAGAGATCGAACACATTCTAGAGAAAACTATGAGAGGAGATAGGAAGGACTGGTCCCTAAAGTTGACTGATGCTCTTTGGGCTTATAGAACTGCCTATAAAACCCCAATAGGAATGTCTCCGTTTAGGTTGGTGTATGGAAAGGCATGCCATTTACCAGTGGAGTTAGAATATAAAGCCTATTGGGCTATTAAGACACTGAATTTTGATCTAACTGCTACTGGTATGTACAGGAGGCTGCAGCTATCAGAACTTGAAGAGCTAAGATTGGATGCCTACTCCAATGCAAGGATCTACAAAGAAAAGGCTTAAACTTTTTATGATAAGCAATTGCTGAGAAAGGATTTTGTTGTAGGTAACAAGGTATGGCTGTTTAATTCAAAATAAAATTTTTTCCAGTCAAGTAGAAATCTAGATGGGAGGGGCCCTATATTGTTATTCAGGTTTCCCCATCTGGAGCTATTGAAATCATGGACCCTAAAGATGGTAAGATCATGAAAGTAAATGGTCAATGGATTAAAATCTGTGTTGAAAATATAGTAGAGCCTGTTGTGACCATTCACCTTCAAGAACCTCCAATGTGTGAATGATTGTCAACATTGTACAATATGTATCATAACTGTTAGCTAGAATGAGGTTGTTGTTTTCAAATTTGTCTGTTAGTGTATATATGTTGCAAATTTTGCTTAGTTTTTCATTTAGTATAATAAGTCAGTTGTGATGAGGTTAGGAGGTTTCTAATGCATGAGAAATAAATGGAAACATAGGAGGATGGATGAATCTCTGTTGAATGGAGATAGTGTACTGATGTGAAGTGAGTTTGGATATAAGCTAAAGCTGTCGAGGGGTTGGAGGAGTATGTCGTCAGGTTCTGAAAGCGATAGAGGTGATTTCGACAGGTACTAAGACCTATCGATAGGATGAACCTAGTTTTCGATAGGTACTGAAGGTGTTTACTGAGATTTCGATAGGTTCTAAGCAAGCTGTCGAGAGGTTGAGATGCCTCTCGGAACCTTAAATGTTAGAAATTTGTAACATGTCGAGAGGTTGGGTGAACCTCTCGAATTGAAATTTCTGAAGCCTATATACCTATCGAGAGGTTTGAACAACCTCTCAAAACCTTTAGCCATACAGTCTTATAGAGTCAAGTGATTTTATCTATTCGACAGGTTGATTCAACCTATCAAAATTTTCTTTCCATCTTGTCAAAATAGTATTTTACTTGTTTAAAACCTATCGATAGGTTTAGTCCATCCATTCGACACCTTGAGCTGAAAATCCTATTCCTCCTCTGCACGAGTTTCCAATTCCTTCTTTCTTCTCCATCTTCTTGGTTCAAGTTCCACTTACTCTGCCATTGTTCTAGTTGCATCAGCTTTACAAGGCCGACATTTTGCACCTGGTTTAAGCCAATTTGGTTCTATGTACTACATGTTCTGAGAAGCCCTAGGTTTTGAGTAAGCTCTTCTTTAAACTCACTCTTGTGATTTTTCTGCATCATAGTTCTATATTTTCGGAGGTTTGCAATGTGTGTGGTTAATTAAGTGAGGAAGAAAGATTGTTGTGGTTGTTTGAGAAGTATCGTGAGGATTTTGTGTCACAATGGCCGAATTTGAGGGCACCTTGACCAATTTGCTCCAATCCCCTTCCCAATCCACCCCAAAATCAACTAGGAAATCTAGTAGATTATCCACACAAACTAAGGCTGACCCACCTGGTAAGAGGAAATTAGTTGTGGACAAGCCCAAGAAGGCCCAGAAAGTTAAGAAAGCAAAAGTTGTTGAGGAGGTTACTGAGGAAATACCTAGACCTAACCCTGAGCCTGACATTGAGCTACCTGTGACCCTGACAACTCCTAATGAGTTTGTGGATGCCTTAAGTATGATTCCTGAGACAATCTTTTACTAAGGTAGAGGAGTGTAAGGAGACCTTGGCCTACTTGGTAAAGGCATCTGTGACACCTCTGTTGACCCTATTATAAGAAAAGGTCTACCTAAGACTGGTCAAGTTATGGTATCAGAACATTAGGGAAAAGAAGATGTCAGGTTTAACTAACACTACCCTTGTGGTGTTGGTTGATGACTGGGAGCTTGTAGTGGAGTACCAGGATATTGGGTTGGCATTGGGAGTTCCATTTCTATATGATCCAACCAGTAGTTTGGGAGCCCCTGACAGTGTCTTTTTTAGGAACATGGCTAGACACTTGACCCAGGGCATTGTGGAATCTGGGGAGTCTTTGATGAGGAGAGACTTAGACCCCAACTTACTTTTCATAGATACAATCTTGAGGAAGAATGTCTGTCTGTGGACATCAGCAGGAGAGAAGAACCCCTATAGTGGATGCCCTTTACTTCTTCTCCAAGGGCTAATACTTTAATGCCCCTTAGCTGATATTTAAGGCCATGGTGGATGTACATGACAAGATCCAGAAGGGTTAGATGTTGCCAGGGTTGCCTTATAGCAAACTCATTATTGCTCTGCTATGGCAAGGAAAATATGTGTTCAAGAAAGAAGAGCCAACTGAGGGCTTGAGTCCAAAAGAATTTGAGAGGAGAGCGTGGTCCACCAGCATGACTTTGATTGGGAAGAGCAAGAAGAAGCTAGTTGAGAGTTCTGAATAAGAAGCACCTCAAGTGACCAGCTCAGCAGCTGCACCTGGGATCTCTATAACCCCAGCAGCTAGCTTTGTGCCTCTGACTACCCCTGCTGGTAGTAGCTCAGTGCCTATACCTGTGACCTCTGCACTTGTATCTATCATCCTTTTACCAATTCCCTCTCATGTTGTCAGTGCTGCCAGTATCCTCCCATCCACCACCATTCCTTCCATTTCTGTCCCCATCCCTTCCAACAACACAACCATCCTCTCTACAATCACCACCATCACCCCTGTGTCAGCTCCTCCTACCACAGACCAAATTTTCACCTTACCTTCACCTCCCATCAAAACCACCTTAAAAAATTCAAGCAAGCCATAACCCCTCTAGCTAGCCCTTCCATTCCAAGCCTAGAACCTTTAAGCCCTAAGTCAGCATCTCCACTCACATCTACATCATCTAACCCAGTCACTTCCTCTCCACTATTCATACATTTTGAGACTGACCCCACTACCTCCATGTCACCTATCCATACCCAGGAGCTGGAACACTTCACCAATGAGGGGTATTCATCCCTAATAGATTCTATTATGGAAAATATTGGGCATGAGTACTCCCCTTTACCTGATTCTCCATAACCTCCCACATTCCAACATATCTCTACATCACCCTTCCAACCTATTCCATCTACTCCACCTATTACCCAAACACAAATCCTACCTAATTATGTTGCTCAAATCCTTTCCCTTCTCACATCCATCCAAGCCCAACTGTAGACCAATATAGGCAACCAGTCTGTCATGGCCACTTGCCTTCATGCCATTCAATCCAATTTAATCCCAACTACCTCAACCACCCAACCTCTTACCACTCCTGCCCTTACTTCTACTCTTCCATCTATTCCTGTATCTCCACCATTTCCTTCTCCTCAGTCCTCTCCTGCAGTTGTCACTACCATTGCTGATACTCAGCTAGATTTGGTGCCTGAGGAGTTACTCCCTACATCACCTACCTTTCTTTTTACCTTCACACAGCCTGATCCATGGACAAAGGATTTAACCATTACCTTCACCTCTGTCTCTACCCTAACTGACCCCATGGAAGAGGATTTACCCATAGACCTTGAGGAGGAGCTGGCACCCACTCCCTTACCTTCCCTTTCTATTCCATCATCCTCACCCATGCCATACCAACTTTTTGATGACCCCACTGAGAGGACTATGGTCCCTGCCTCTTCAAACCTTGTGCCCCCATTTTCCACCCTTCATAGAGCAATGGATGAAAATCCCTACATCAAGAGGGATGTCATTAGAGGGATGGCTGAGCTAAACACCAGGCTGAAGCTGCCATTGGTGGCTGAGATTGACCAGCTGAAGCTGGATCATAGAGTGGAGAAGCTAGAATGGGAGCAATTGTGCAGGCATACCCTTAATTTATATGAAGAGGAGAAGCAGAAGGCTGAGATGCTGGCCAAGCTGGCAGACACCCTGCAATCAACCATCTTAGGTCGGAAACCACCTCCATCAACTGGGATGTCCATCAATGAGCCCACCATGCACCAGGGCAACACCAAGCCTCAGAAGCTATCTGCCAAAAGGACAAAGGCTGGTGCCGCCACCACTAAGAAACTGGAGAAGAAGGAGAATTTGAAGAAGGATTATGACAAAATAGCTGAGAAATATGGATGGGAGCCAATGACTTTATCAAGCTTAGATTCAGATGAAGATTAGCTCTAGGATTTGCTTTAGTCATTTTGAAATTAGATGTTAAGTCTTAGGTCAGTTTGTCCTATAATGTCTAATTTCAGTCTTTTGCATGTATAGTTACTTGTTCATTTCTTCTAGTTAATAAAAATTAGTTGTTTCTGTGCCTTTATTCATACTCTATTTCTTACTATACTTTTGTAAATTCTGAAAAGTTGCTTGTTATTTCTTACTTTGTATATCTTCCTAATAAATGCATCTTTCTTTTGGTGTGTCAATTTGTTGTTCTCTGTACTTTCTTTTTCTGTTTATTCTTGTTGATAGATTTGTTGTACCCTGCTATTCTGTCATTTTATATCTCTGAAACAGTGAGGGCACTGTTCCTCATAGGTTTGGGGGTATAGCAGGGTAATTTTGAAATATTATGAGGTAGTTAAGCCAAGTGTAATGGTGGTAGTAGGATAAAAATAAATTCAGCAGAATTTCAACTGAGTGATTTTGAAAAAGGAAGATTTAAAATGTAGGATAGACTGTTTAATGCTACAATCTTTTTAAAATTCATCATTTCCATGAAAGATATCACCAAGGAATTTTTTTCTCCATTAAGGAGAAAAAAAGTAAGAACATGCCTTGAGAAGTCTTAAGGAAAACCATATCCAGAGAGACTTGGGCTTGAAATTTTTTTTTTGAAGAGTGTCTTGGCAATCCCTTCTGCTCTAAGGACTGTTTGAACTTATTTCCTTTCACTAGAAGTTACGCACTCCAAATTGAAACAGCTTGACAGTACTCATGACATTAAAGACATGATGTAAGGCCATCCTTTGGACAGTTTGAGTTTAAAATTCTCCACCTTTCAACTGCTCTTGATACACACAATTTGAGCCTTAAAATTCTAAATGTTCTTTGATAGAAACCAGAGAATTTAATCCCAAACCTCAGTGACCTGATGCAGCCTAACCCTCACTCTAAGATCTCAGGAGATAAATGAGAAGAAGCTGAAGAAGGTTGAGCTGGATTAACATTTGATGGCAGAAGAAGAAAGTACATTGTGACAGCTGTGTGTTAGTTGTGGAGTTGTGGCATTATAGCATACATATATAAAAAATAAAGAGAAAAATCCAGAAGAAAATAATATAAAAAAAGAAAAAAAAATAGAAAAATGAAAACAAAAAGAGCAAGAGAAGTTAAAGAAGCATTTCATTGGAGATTTTAAAAAAGAAGAGAAGAAGCTGATCACTTCAAAATCTGAAAATTCAAAAAAGAAGATGAAATTGTGATGAAATGAAGAAGGTGTTGGCATGACTACCTCCTTACCGTACTGATTTCTCAACTTTGAATCCCTCTTTACCCTTTTATTCTTTATAAACCTCACCCATAGGCCCCATTATAACCCAATAAAAATATCTTACTGATCTGAAGTTTATTGAGCTGTCATGTGGAGATGAGGAGCTGTGTAATCTATGGTGAAAAGAACTTTGAGGTTTATGCCATGCCCAATACATTCAATGTCTGACCCAACGCTTACCAAGGCAGTCTCTCGCAAAGAACTTTGAGGGTTTTCATTTTCACCCAAGCTTAAGAGCATTTACAAACCCCAAATGGATCTGCAAGCATGAGTATAGGCAAGGCTTCTAAATTCTGGCATCACTGACTATTTCTCACCATAGATTGGACAACTCCTCATCTCCACATAATAGCTTATTCAACTTAGGATCACAAGGTCTTATGACTGGGTTGTAATGTAGCTTATGGGTGTAGGTTACAAAGAATGGAAGGGTGAAAAGGATGCAAAATTAAGAAATCAGCAAGTGTAGGAGGTGATTCATGACTTCATCTTCTTTTAATCTCTGCATATTTCATCTTCTTTGATATTTTTCAGACTTGAAGTGGCATGCTCCTCTTATTTTGTCTTTTTCCAATGAAATTTCCTCTTGACTCCTCTCTATTCCTTTTCATTAATATATATATATATATATATATATATATATATATTTTTTTTTTTTTTTTTTTTCTGTTTTTCCTTTGAATATATTTTTCTTTTCTTTCTATTTTTTATTTTCCTAAAATGCCACCCTCTTCTTCCCAGCTGTTACATTGATGTTCTCCTTGTGTGTTTCTTCTCCATTCACCAAATGTTGATCCTAGCTTGTCCATCTTCAATTCCTTCACCTTTACTGTCTGAATTCTCAGAGTAGGGGTAGGTTTTGAATCAGGTCCACAACTTTTGGGGCAAATACTCAGGTGTATTTTGAAGAAAACTGGAAATTAAGGCTCAAAGGGTGTGTGCACAAGGGCAGTTTACTAGGTTTGGGTATTTTGAAGCTCAAATTGTCCAAGAGAAGGCCTTGATCCTTTCTTAAATGCCATGGGTACTGTCAACTGTTTCAACTTGGAGATACCTAACTTCTAGTGGGAAAAAGACTCAGCTAGTCCCTAGAGCAAAAAGAGTTGCCTAAGACACTCCTCAAAGAGAACAAAAATTAAAAAAAAATTGTAGGCCCAAGTCTCACTAGGTATGGTCTTCCATTGAGCTCATAGGCATGTCCTTACCTTTTTGTCTCTTTAATGGTTCACTAAGTGCTCACACAAGTGAGTTTTCTTGGTATTCACCTCATGGAAATGTTAAAATTTAAATATTTTTAATGCCTAAAGGTCTGCAAAATTTTTAAATTTCCTCATTTTCAAAGTTCCTTAGGTGAACTTAGCTCTATTTCTATCTTACTTCCTTGGTTCTACTGCACTTAGGTTAACTACCTCATTGGCAAACCTTGCCACACCCCCAAACCTATGAGGAGCAATGTCCTCACTAATTCAAACAAAAGGGATATATGCAGCAGGGTGTTGTGATAAAAATCAAACACAGAACAAAGCAAGGAACAAAAGCAAACTAAAACTCACACAAATAACTAAAATAAACAAACAAACAATAAACAACAGAAATAAAGTAAACCGAATAAATTTCAGAAAAAAGCCATAAAAATATTTATATTTATATAACAGGGAATGGTACAATGCAAGTGAATATAATTGAAAAAAGGATCCTAGCTAAATACATGTGTACAATCTAATCATCAGAATTTTTAGCTGCTTTAGCTGTGTCTTGCTCTCTTTTTCCTTTTTCCTTCTTTAGAGCTGTAGCAGTGGACTATGATCATTTTGAAGTATCTTTTCGTTGCTTAATGCTACCTCTTTTTCTAGGAGTAGGTGCAAGCTTTGGGACAGGCTTTGGTGCAGGCTCCTTAATGTTGATCCTAGGTTTTATCTTTTTGAGCTCTTGGGGTCTGGGAGAAGTTGCCTTTGGAAGTGCTGTAGCAGTGAAAAATTTGGCAGTTGGTTCTGCCAAGTCTCTGTCACAAATATCTGCTAAGGTTTGCTGCAGTACATGTGCAGTCCTAGCATACTCATTCGCCCTATCTTCCACCAATCTCAGGGATTCTTTCAAAATCTTGATTACATCCTCCATCCCATCAGCTCAATTTTTTTCTTCATTGTATTTCAGCAGTGTCTCCCTCCATCCATGTTTGATTCTGTTTTTCTCTTTCTTATGAGTTAGTTCCAGGAATTTGATTTTATCACGGATGGGCTGCCTAACTGAAGTTTTGAGGTCAGCCATGCCCCTAACCGCAACCCTCTTGATGTAGGCATTGTCCTTCATTGCTCTCAGCAAGGTGTAGTGTGGAGGCATGGGGTTGAAAGAGGCTCGGAAGATGGGTTGCTCAACAGTTGAAGAAGGGCCAACAGGTAATGGTGACTAGGTGGATGATGGCATGGGTGGGGTGGATGTAGAGGGTAAAGGCTGAGGGTCTTAGAGCTCAAGATCTGTGTGGTCTATTACCCACGGGTCTGTTTGGGAGACTTTGGAAGAGGTGGGTATTAGGTTCTCTACATCTGTGGCAGCATTAGATGTTGCTACTATTGGTGGGGTTGCAGGTTGGGGTTCTGGGTAAGGGAGTACTAGAGGTGGGGCAATAATGGGTATAAGGTAATGTTGGGGTGCTATTTCGGTTTCAGGCTCTGGGTCTGTTTATGTGGAAGCAGTGTTAAAGGAAGTTGGAGGGATGTCGGGAACAATTTCAATGGGTGTAGCAGTAGGTGATGTTACAGCTAAGGTGAAGGGTTGGGGAGAAGGGGGTGGAGGAGGTATATGGGTGGGTGTAGGGATAGTTTGCTGCGGTGACGTGTGGGTTAAAATTGACAAGGTTGGCTGGATGGCTTGTAAACTGGTTTGAATTGAGGCCTAGTTTTGGAGGGTGGAGTTCATGACTTGAAGGTTGGCCTCAATGGATGTTTGGGTTTGGGTGGTGGTCATCACTTGGGATTGCAGAGAGAGGAGGAGGTTGAGGATTTGGGATAGAAGATTAGGGGTGATAGGGGCTGTGGGTTGGGTGGTTGGGACTGGTTGAAATAGGGAAGTGGGGGCATGGTGGAAGGTAGTGGGCTATGGTGAAGTAAGAGTAGGGGTAAAATGAGGAGGGTGAGGTGAATCTAGAAAATGAGTGAACTCATAATTGATTTCCCATATGATAGAGGTCATCATAGTTGAGTACCCCTCTTCTAAAAAGGAGTATTGGTCATGAGTAGGGGAATAGGGAATGGATTGGCCCAAAGGTTCAAGGGTGTCAGGCGTAATTGTGGGAGAGGGTTTAATGGGCTGAGGTAAAGAAATAGGGGGGCTGTGTGGGATATCAAGGATTGGAGGCTCTAGGTGAGCATGGTGAACTGGAGAGGCTTGGGCTGGTGAGGGTGTTTGGACATCTATGGTTGGGTCTGGTATGGCTATTGTTTCAGGGATTGGGATAGGTTGGGATACAAAGGTGGGTTGGGGCTCAATGGGGGCTTTGGATTGTTTCCTTTTTTTATTATAGGTGACTTTAATAGGTGGGCTAGGGTGTGCAAGAAAATTGGTAGAATTTGTGCAGGGATTGTTGATGTAAAGGTTGGTATGGTGGTGGGTAAAGTTATGGGTATAGGTGAGGTGGTAATGGAGGTGACTATAGGTGAGGGTGTTTGGAAATCTATGGTTGTCACAAATGCTGGCATAGCAGTGGAAATGAGTATGGAGGTTATGGGTGATGAGGTAATAGGTGGTTGCTAAGGCAATGAGGTAATGGGTGTATGGATGGGTGGTACAATGGCCAACAAACTTGAGTGGGCTGCCTGAGAGAGGGTAGCAGAGTTGGCAATAACAGAGGCAGCAGCTATAGAGGCAACAACATCTGCTTCTTGAATTGTGGGGCCTGCTTCAGCTAGCAGCTCCTTTTTTTTTCTTCTTCTTTTCAATTAAAGTACCACTAATCCTCCATTGCTTCTTTCCACACTTGCTGGGGGCTAGGTTTAGGGTCTCCTCATTCATTTGAAAGTGATAGCCACCTAGCTGGAGCAAGGCTATAATGAGCCTGTAGTAGGGCAATGAGTGGGGCTTCTGCTCCTTCTTCACTTTCTCATGTATATCCTTCATCCCATCAAAAATTAGTTTTACCGCATCAATGTAGTGATTCAGGTGGAAGGAGTAGAGGGCATCAGCAATGGGGGACCTCCTCTCCTGCTGGTGCCCAGAATAATATATATTTTTCCTTAGCACCCCATCCATAAACCTCAGACTAGGGTGCAAATCCCTCTTCCTAATGGATAGCCCTAATGCAGTAACTCCTCCAGTGAGCTCCTTGACAATTTCTGGAATTGTGGCTGTCAAAGGAGGACCCAAGCCACACTCTAGGTTGTACTTGGCTGGTATCCCAAGTATCTCAGCAATGGTTGCTTGGTTAAATAGCATCTCAAAGTCATCAATTAAAACCAGTAATGTTGGGTTCCCATCATCCCCAGTCTTCACCCTTATATTTTGATAAAATAGTTGCACTAGTCTAGGGAAGACTAGCTGTAGTGGGGGCCTCAATAGGGGTAGCAGTGTGGTCTTGGTCAATTATGCAATTGAAGCTGCTATTTTTATATGTTCCTCAAAGAATGCCTTATCAAAGGCAGTTTCTGTCTCGAGCTTAATTGCAACCACAAACTCAGAGGGGATTCTGAGTGACTCATTATATTCCTCCTCCTCAGAGGCTACCTCAGTGACTACCTTAGAGGCCACCTCTTTTCCCTTCTTCTGCTTTTTCTTGGATTTCTTAGGGCTTTTGGTAGGTGGGTGGTCTCTGGCCCTCTTCTTAGGGGTAGATTTCTTCTTAGCAGCATGGGTATGAGAGGCCACAGCCTTTGCCTTATTGACAGGGGCAACCCTTTTTTTAATTGGTTCCACTTGGGGCACAACAACTTGAGTAGGTACCTCAGAGGTCAGCACTGTGGAGGCCTCTACAATTCTCACAGATTTTCTAGTGGTCATAGGGCTGCCAATAGGTGTAGGGTTCACCAAGGCAGCCAAGGCATCAATGAATTTCAAACCCATGGCCATGGCTATTCCAAGTCTGAAAATTAGGGTTTTGAATGCAAAGTTGATATAGATCACACTCCAATGGAGGTAATGCCCATAAATTCCTCTCTTCTTAACACTAAATTAATATCCAATCAAACCAACTGAGAAAGTGAGAAATCTTACCAAAGTAAAGCTAGGGTTCCACTTCCAGCATGGCACAGTGAATCAAATCACCCCAAATCGAGTGCAAAATAATCAGAAGGTGTTGTGGAACACAATTGTATTAGGAAAATGGCTGAGTCGAAGTGGTTTAGGTTGTAGAGAAGAAAGAGGAGAGGAGGGAGCTCAGAAGTGCTCAGTGGAGACTATGGAACAAAGATAGAATTGAGAAAATGAGGAAAATCACAGGGTTTAAGTATGTGACCCCGTGCCTCACGCGGTTCCCGTCAGGCACTCGCGGGGCAACATCTTCTTTCACACAGATAATTGAGATCTCGTGAGATCTGCTTTTTAAGGTACTCAGGAATCTCGCAAGGTCAATCGCAGAGTTAGCTGGGGTGTGAGTGCGCGAGAGGGCATTTCATCTTTCGCGCTGCTGAGCTTTTACACATGCGAGAAAGATAAAAGCAGTGAGATAAGTGCTTCGTGAGGTAATTACTTTAGAACTTTAGCTCACGTGGTTATCGTGAGGTATAAAATGCAAGATGTTCCATTGTCGCGCAGCTTAGTGGTGCAAAGAGAACAAAGCCTCGCGAGGCTACTTAGTTCATTATAGAGCCCCGCGAGAAAGCAAAATTCATCCTTCCTCAGTGTTGCACATTAGCCTATGCATTCATACTGACTTGCACTCATACATTATGCATCAGCACCAACTTCCTTCAAATGTAATCTATTTCATCATGATAATTGTATGCCCATTACCAACATATGCACAGCCAAACTTCAGAATGCAAATGGTTTTCAATTATAGCAGATTCATGACAATTACAATGACAACACTTCTACCACACAACAACAATCAAACATGTACATCAACACCAAGTCCATACAAATCAAATCTAGATGACAAACATGCATATCATATCAACAACACACAACTGAAAACTAACAAAACAAAACAAAACAAAACAAAACATGCAACTCAACAACACAATAAAGACACTACATGATAAACTTTTTAACAAAACAAAACACAAATTCAAAAAATATGGTACACAGTGTACAGAGCTGTGGATCATTAAGCAATGGGAGGTTCATACAGGTGAATGATCTGAGGAGGCTCCATAGAATTTTCTACAGAAATTTTTAGCCTTTGCCCATTACTTTCATGATTTTCCAAAACATGGGATTCAAGATCTCCACAGCACCAGATGGGGAGGCATGGATGACAGTGTAAGGTCCATCCCATCTAGATTTTAACTTCCCTGGAATGAATTTTAATTTGGAGTTGAAAAGCCAAAACTTGGTACCAGCATTGAAGTCCTTCCTCATGAGTTTCTTGTCAAAGAATGCCTTAGATTTCTCTTTGTAAATTCTTGCATTTGTATAGGCTTCCAATCTCAACTCATCAAGCACTAACATTTGCAATTTCCTTTGAGAACCAGCAGTAGTTAGTTCAAAATTCAGTGTTTTCATAGCCCAATAGGCTCTGTGCTCTAACTCCACTGGTAGGTGGCAGACCTTACCATAGACCAGCCTAAAAGGAGACATACCAATAAGGGTCTTATAGGTAGTCCTATAAGCCCACAATGCATCATTTAGTTTTTGTGCCCAATCCTTTCTATCTGTCTTTACAGTCTTCTCCAAGATGTGCTTGATCTCCCTATTAGAAATTTCAACTTACCCACTAGTCTGTGAGTGGTAGGGAGTTGCAGTTCTGTGTGTAACAGCATACTTTTTGAGCAGACTCTCAAAAGGCCTATCACAGAAATGACTCCCCCCATCACTAATGATAGCTCTGGGGGTATCAAATCTGGAGAAGATATTGTCCTTTAAGAATTTAAGGACAATTGTATGGTCATTCATCCTTGTGGGAATCGATTCCACCCATTTGGATACATAGTCCACTGCCACAAGTATAAAATTGAAGCCCATAGAAGGAGGAAAGGGGCCCATAAAATTAATGCCCCAGATGTCAAAAAGTTCTACGACAAGGATGGGCTACAATGGCATTAAATCTTTCTTGGAAATGCCTCCCAACCTTTGACATCTCTCATAGGCTTTGCAATATATGTGCGCATCTTTGAACAAAGAGGGCCAATAAAACCCACATTGTAAAACTTTTGTAGTTGTCTTTTTGCCACTAAAGTGACCTCCACAGGCTTGCTCATGACACAGAAAGAATATTATGAAACTCACTTTCAGGCACACATCTCCTAACAACCTGATCTATACAATGCTTATACAGGTATGGATCCTTCCACAAAAAATGTTTGACCTGAGAGAAAAATAGGTCTTTGTCCATCTTGGACTAGTGATGGGGGATCCTACCAACAACAAGAAAATTCATAATGTGTGAAAACCAGGGCACACTAGACTGCATAGCAAATAACTGCTCATCAGGGAACAATTCATTAATAGGTGTTGCTGCACATTCTTCCCAAACAATTCTAGAGAGGTGGTCAGCCACCACATTCTCAACTCCTTTCTTATCCTTGATCTCAAGATCAAACTCCTGCAATAGGAGGATCCATCTGATCAGCCTTAGTTTGGCATCCTTCTCACTCAACAGGTATTTCAGGGCTGAGTGATCAGTAAAAATAACAATTTTAGACCCAAGCAGGTAGGGCTTAAACTTGTCCACAGCAAGCAGCTCCTTCTCAGTGGTGGTGTAGTTGAGCTGAGCTTTTGCTAGTGTTTTGTTTACATAATGAATCACTACAGGCAATTTATCTTTTCTCCATCCTAGGACAGCACCTATGGCCAAGTTTGCTGCATCACACATCAGTTCAAAGGGGAGTGACTAATCTGGGGCCTGGATTACAGGAGCAGTGATAAGGCACTGCTTTAAGACAGTAAAGGCCTCAAGGCACTCAACAGAGAATTCAAATGGGACATCCTGACAAAGCAGGTGGCACAATGGCTTGGCAATTTTGCTAAAGTCCTTAATGAACCTCCTGTAAAAACCAGCATGTCCTAAGAAGAATCAGATTTGCTTGACAGTCCTGGGTGTATGAAGGTGTGAGATCAGGTCTACTTTAGCTTTGTCAACCTCTATTCCTCTTTGGGAGACCACATGGCCTAACACAATTTCTTGTGTTACCATAAAGTGGCTCTTTTTCCAACTTAAGAGCAAATTGGTCTCTTCACATTTTTGTAAGGCCAGGTCAAGGTAACTCAAGCACTGATTAAAGCTATCCCCATATATTAAAAAATCATCCATGAAGATTTCTAAGAATTTGTCAATCATATAAGAGAAAATTGCATACATGCACCTCTGAAATGTGGCTGAGGCATTGCACAATCCAAAAGGCATCCTCCTATAAGCAAAGGTGCCAAAGGGACATGTGAAAGTAGTTTTTTCTTAGTCGTGAGGATACACAGGGATTTGGTTATACCCTAAATATCCATCAAGAAATCAATAAAATGCCTTCCCAGCCAATTTATCTAGAATTTGGTCAATGAAAGGGAGAGGGAATTGGTCTTTCCTGGTCTTGGAGTTGAATTTTCTATAATCAATGCAAACTCTCCAGCCAGTAGTCTCCCTGGCTGGCATCAACTCCCCAGAATTAGTAGTAATAACTATTATGCCTGACTTTTTGGGTACCACCTGGATGGGTGACACCCACTCTGAATCTGAAATGGGGTAAATTACCCTTGCATCCAATAATTTTACTATCCCCTTGAAGACCACCTCTTGCATGATAGGATTAAGCTTCCTCTGCATCTCCTTAGAGGGTTTTGCACCCTCTTCTAAGTGAAATTTTGTTCATGCAAACTAAGGCATCAATGCCCCCTAGATCAGCAATTGTCCACCCCATTACCTTTGTGTGCTTCTTGAGAACACTCAACAATTTCTCTTTCTGCTCACTAGTGAGAGAGGAAGAGATAATCACTAGAAGCTTTTTATTTTGCCCCAAGAAGGCATACTTCAATGTGTCTGAGAGCTACTTAAGCTCTAAATTAGGGGGACTTTCAATGGAAGGCAACAAAGGTGCCTTGGTAGTTTGAGGAAGGGGCAACAATGTAGGTTTCTAGCTGGAATGTTGCACTAGGCCTATAGAAGACTCTCCTTTGATGTTGTCTTCTATCATGAGAGCTTGGGCCTCCTTCTCACCGATGCTCCTTCTGTCATGAGAGCTTTTCCAGGTTTTCAGAAATATTATCCCAATCCAGCAGATTGGATAATTCTTCTTCTACAAGGCCATCTAGTACATCTATTGCACAATAGTCCTTAATGTCCATCTGAGGTTGCCTAGTAGCATTGTACACATTTAATTGGGTCTTCATGTTCCCAAAGGTCACCTCCATCATCCCTGACCTGCATTGAATACAAGCATTGATAGTGGCCAAGAATGGCCTTCCAAGGATGACAGAAATTAGAATTTTACTTTTGCCAGGGTCCATGTCCAAAACTAGGAAGTCAGCAGGATAGTAAAACTTGTCCACCCCACCAAAATATCCTCTACCACATCCACAGGTCTCCTCTTAGACCTATCAGTCAGCTGGAGCACAACTTATGTGGATTTTAGCTCCCCCAAACCTAGTTCCTCATACACAGAATATGGAAGCAGGTTCACACTGGCCCCTAAGTCCAAGAGGCTACCAATGGTATGGTTTCCAATTATGCAGGGGATAGTAGGTACCCTTGGGTCTTGTAATTTCTTAGGTGTGGTAATGGACAGAACTGACTCAACATTCTCAATAGTAAAAACCTTTTTGGACAACTACACCCTTGCCTTTCTTTTCTGTGTGCAGAGGTCCTTCAAGAATTCAGTATAGGCAGGGACCTATTTTATATAATCAAGAAAGGGAAAATTAATCTTGACCTGCATGAAGGTCTCCATCATTTCCTCCATTTGAGCATTCCCCTTACCAAAAGGACATGGGCCAGCAAGTGCATGAGGAAATGGCAGCTGTGGGACTGCTGGTGCCAGAGCTGCATGCCTAGTTACATCATGGTCAAATTTTTATTTTTATCTTTTTTCTTCATTTATTATTTACTGTTGGGGTTTAACATTAGTCCCTTTTTCTTGCCTTTGCTGATCCACAATAGGGGATGAATTCCTTGGTTCTTCAATGCTCATATTTCTTTCATTTTCACTCTCCATGGCCTCCTCAGCTGCCCTACCCACTAAGTTGTCAACCACTTTGCCACTCCTTAGGGTAGTGATTGCATTAGCCTCTTCATGGATAGAGAAGCCTTCTCTAATCATATATTGCCCTTTAGGGTTGGTCAAGAGTTGACTAGGCAATTTTCCCTCCTCTCTCCTATTCAAAGCATTACAGATTTGATCTAGCTGGTACTCTATTTTTTAAAAACTTTAGCCATGAGAGTTCATAGTTTGGACCAAGTTTCCCTGATTTTGCATTGATGTCAGCATTTTCTCTTCAAAGGTAGAGGATCTGGGCTGTTGTGGGGGCAAGACCAACTGATTAGGCTGAGGGGCAGGCAACTGAAAATTATGCCTTGGTGGATAACCTTGGTTAAATTGGTGCTGAGGTCTGTATGGAGCTGCCAACTGCTGCTGCTAGGGTTGAGGGTATGTATCTTGTCTCCACCTCAAATTTTGGTAGTTTCTCCATGTGTACCCAACAGGATGCTACCCATATGCTTGGGCAGCGTTGGCATGCTCCATAACTAAATCAGAGAATTGGTTGGCTGATGGACATTCTTGCAGTGAATGTGTGGGTGATTGGCGTATCAGACATGCCTCTTCCACTTGTACAGCCATCCTAGGCTGGATCACATTCATCAATTTGTCAAACATTAAACTCAGATTGTCCACCTTCCTCTCAAATTCACTTTGCACCTTAACCTCATACATTCCACCTCTAGGGATGGATTCTTTCACCAACTTAGCTGGGGTTTGGCTATCATTGAGAGACAGTGACTCCTGCTGCATGGAATTTTCACCAATAATATAAAATAACTCCCATGCCTCATCAGCTATCTTGTGGAGGTAACTACCACCACATGAGGCATCCACTATATCCCTACTTTTGGGATTAATTCCTTGGTAAAATACTTACAGAAGTTGCCACTGTGGAATTTGATGGTGGGGACATTGTTTTAACATCTCTTGAAACCTCTCCCATGCCTCCTAAAAATCATCAGTGGAGGACTGAGTAAATGACAATATGTTTGTCCTCATCTGACTAGTTTTATTCATGGGAAAGAATTTGGCCAGAAATTGGCTTTGGAGGACACTCCATGTCTGGATGCTATTGGTTGGGAGCGTAGAGAGCTAGCTGCAGGTTTTGTCCTTTAGGGAAAAAGGAAAAAGCCTAAGTTTAGTGGCTTCAGGTCCCAGGCCAGCAATGTTAAATGTGGTGGAAAGTGCCAAGAATTCATCAATGTGCTTGTAAGGATCTTTCTTATCGAGCCCATGAAAAGATGGCAGCATGTTAATGGTGGAGGACTTGATTTCATAATTTCACTTAACTAAAGGGAATTGTATGCAAAAAGGAGATGTGTAATCCCCAGGTGCATTGTATTCCTTCAGAGTTCTTTGCCACTCAGCCATGACGGTTGGCACAGTTTCAATAGTAGCGGCTGGTGTGGTGTTTCTCAGTCTAAGGACCCTTTCAATCTCAGGATTTGGAGGTTTCAACTCATGGTTTAAGGACCTTCTATCAAGCATACACACACAAAATCAATAGGGAAAGAAGATGCTCACAGCATAAAAAATTTTCAAACAAAAGTCACAACTAGACAGATTTTCAACTAAACTATTGACAGGGAATTCAACACAAATGGACTAAGTTTTAGGGTAAAAGAAGTGCAAATAGAGCTAGCTAAACTTCAGTTGCAACTCTAGCTTTTCCCTGTTGCTGTTGTCCAAGTTTGCAAAAATTCCAACAAAAATTTGTAGTAGTTTTTATTCTATTTAAGGCACAGCTATAAAGAATTTTTTATTCTACTTTATAATACAACTTAGGTCTACTAAAAAGATCAATATCTCCAGTAACGGCGCTAAAAACTTGTTGGTTATTTCTAGAGTGTTGTCTTATTATTGGTGAGAAAACAGTGGAAGAAATATAAATAAAAAAGAGAAGGAATAAAAATTGGTTAAAACAACAAATCTGAAATACACACAACCTACAACATACAGGGTTGTTGTATCAAGTTTTAAGTAAGTGTTTGTCCCACAGAGAAATTATCTAAAACCCAAAATGAGTTATGTTAGTAGGCCTCCAGATCTGACTACAAATCTGACAATCCTAGAGAAAGGGAGTTGGGTGTCACAACTACGCTAAACTATCACTAAGATAAGAGAAATAAAGTACAACCCTATCCTAAAGAAAGGGTTATGAAGAAGGTGGTGATGGTGTGTCTTAAAATGAAGATAAAATGATGGGAAGTAAGCAGTTAGGCTAGAGTTAAATCCGCAATATAACTCAGACTTAGGGCTGTCTCTGCAGCAAATCCCTTAGATGGCTACAAGCACATCTGCAATGAAGAGGTATCCAACTCAACCCTTATGGTTTAACCTGGTCTCTTAAGGCTATAACCTGTCCACTTCAATGGTCATAGACTATCCAATAGAGAAAATCAAGCCACATGGACTAAATCAGAAAACCAATCTAATCCACTGGAGTATACTGATCTTAAGGCTATAACCTGTCTATTTAAATGGTCACAGATTATCCAATAGATGCCCTGCACCCAATAGATCAAATTATAACATGAAAACCATTGTAGACACAATGTATGCCTGGCTATAAGCTCAGGCATCCATGGGGGCAGATAGTTCTTGAACAAACCAACGAAAACCACTGTAATTCAAAAGCTATTTGGGGACTTTAAATGCAGCTGGTCATTGCTGCAACTGACTTGCAATGACTCAGCTCACAAATCTACAATCTCTACAGAGAAATCAGATCTAACATCTAATGTTGGTCAAGTACAACAGAGGGGAGGTTGTTACTGTAACAACCTCTCACAAGGCTACAAGCTCAAGTGCAGAGGAGAAGAATCCTTCTAAGATATGTAGTTTGGAATCACCCTAGGGCTATAGTCTGTCAACTTCAATGGTCACAGGCTATCCACAGAGGTTATCCACACCACAGAGAACTAAGCTGGAACATGTATATTACTGCTGCCACCATGGTTCCAGGGCTACAAGCTCAAGCTTTCATGGGCATTTCAAATCAACTCAAATCCTAAATGCATGGTATAGATTGAATAAAACTATGGGCAAATAGAAAAACAACAGATTGAATAAACAATTAAAATATAAATTTCATTGATCAACATAGTACTTATAATGAAATTTCTCAAGGCAACAACCTTATGCAAAATAGTTCATCAACTAATCCCAATGTGTACAAAACCCATTACAAAACTAACAAAACTAAACCTAATTTCTTATAGAGAATTTAGCTAACAAGTGCTGAGCTAAGAGAAAAGAGAAAATGGTAAAAGAGGTGATCAAACTCTAACCCTAGTTTTCTCGAGTTCATAGCTGGCTGAGGTTGAAGGAGAGATATCTGTTTTAAGTTAAATTTATAGCTTAAATACTCAGTCCTAATGCCTTAGCTAACAGAAGATTAAACACTAATTTTTAGGGCAGATGTGGCACTGATATAACCCTTAGATGCCTTTGGATGTGTGCCCTAAGATCAGGGCCTCAAGATTTGTGCCCAAGACCTAGGGAAATCTCCAAAATGTCCCTGAGTAAAGACTGAGAGGTGGAGAGCCCAAGGTTTACGGGGCAGACTTTTACTCTTTGGTTCATTTGCACAGCTGCTGAGTGCTTCGCGAGGTGGAATTTTTCTTGGAAGGTCCCTTTCTCATGGAAAAGGTCTTTGAAAGGTTGCACAACTACTCTGGCTTTTAATGCACTCGCGAGGAAGGAATTGCAGTGCTTGGCTTTGCTTGTGTAGCAGAGCTTCAGAATTTCCAATCACGAGGTTATCATGTGGAAGATCTTCAATCTCGCTTAGCTTCTTGTCAAATGAATGACACAGCTTGCTTGGTAGAGGGTATAACTTTTAAACACGCGAGAACTATGCAAGAAAATTTCTTGAGCTCTCTCTCCTCTTGAGCCCGCGAGAACTACACAAGTTTATTTGCGTTCTTCATGCAAAGTGGCCTCGCGAGATTGTGCGCGTGGTTAATATAAGTCCTGATCCTCGTGAAAACTTTGCGAGGTAGATTTCTGAAAGTTTAGTGCATGACTGATTCGCGAGTTCTCTTATGTTGCATGTAGCTGCTGCGCGAGGAAGCACCTCTAACTGTGCGAGAAAATGATTCTTCTCCTCTACTATAATGCATATGCTGGTGTTGTAGCTTCCTCTACTCTCATCTACACTTCTCCCATCTGTTGGACTTCTTGGGTTCACTTTGACATGCAAACTAGTCACCATGGTGTGTACCACGATGGTGTTCCATTGATCTTTGGCCCAATAGTCTTCTTTGGCTTAAATTCTCTCTTTTTGGCACCAAAAGTAGGGACTTTGTACTAAGCTGCATAACTATTACTAACTATAAAACAAGTTAAACAAAGGGTTATTAGTCAGCTTCAAGGTCCAGCAAAAGCTAGGTTAAGAGGTGAAAAGTGGTACTTTTCAATGAATAACAACTACCCAAGCGGAGCAAATATTGATGTTACAATGATTTTTGAGAGTGTGTGCCACTTTTGATGACAATCTTACAAACAAATCAACTATGGAAAAACTTGGACCCATTAGGGGCATAAAAGCAGAGCGATGGAAGTCCCAACCCAGGTCCCGCTTGGGTACAATTTACATAAACAAATGACCATCCAACGGATATCCAGGCGCATAGCGTACACTTTATAGGGATACCGTGCAGGTTTTTTAAGCCTGCAACTGAGAATAAACATGAGAAAAGTTCCCTTCAGCATCCATGTTTGAACATAGTTCTTCGATATGTAATCTCATTTAGAGGTGGAATCAAACCGATCGAAACATTCACTGTTTGACCGAGATTGACACTATTGCTCCTACTTTGAGGTAGGATCCAAATATCTAAGGCGAACCTTAGATTTAGGTCAGCAATTTAACACAACTGCGTTGTTGTAAAAATATCGATATTTTACCCCATTGAAGCACGCATGTGTGTAGCTGTTCATGATCAAAAGTACAATGAAAACACATATTTCTTTTTTGTCTTTTTCAAATGATTGCTTTTTCCATTTTTTTAATAGACTTACGTGAGTGGTGAGATGCTTCCTCTGCTCTGCCCATCGTTGAGAGGTTACCTGCCTTGAGGCTTTGGGCCATTTGATGTTCCTGCACATTCTCAAGAAAACGTCAGTCCCTTTTTCATTTATACTGATAACCAATGTGCTTTCTAATTAATAGAAGAAACAAACTTTTACCTACATTTATTTATTTATTTATTTATTCTCTCTTCTTCTAGATGAAGGTACGATGCTGCAAATATGGATAAAAAAAGGAGTAGAAATATGTATATATA
Organism: Chloranthus sessilifolius; assembly: GCA_021018995.1. Classification (NCBI taxonomy): domain Eukaryota; kingdom Viridiplantae; phylum Streptophyta; class Magnoliopsida; order Chloranthales; family Chloranthaceae; genus Chloranthus; species Chloranthus sessilifolius. The sequence continues at coordinate 56,112,689 of CM037593.1, read as the reverse complement.
TATATTTTTTTTTTGTATCTTTGGATTTATTTTTATTTTTTTGTTCTTTTTTTTTTCTTCTTTTTTTGTTTAATGTATTATCAATGAGATGAAGTAACAAGTCCCATTTTGAGCATTGTCGAACCAGTTCATGCGGTTAGACCTGAGTGAGGTTTAAATTTTTTACCAAGGTCAGAACGTCCATCCCTTTGGATTGAATCAACCTTTTATCATTACCTTGGGTCATGCATTTGATGGTGTGGTCTAAAGATCTACCTGATCAAGACCCGATTTAAGCAAACATGAGCGGCCTAGTTGAAGCCCAGTGCTCGAAAATGTAACCAATGGAGTAACTGATTTCTTTTCTTTTTCTCTTCTTTTTTTTTTCTTTAACCTTGTTACTCATAGCGCCCAAGATGGGTTTTCGCCATGCCCGTTATTACCCTCTTTTTTCCCTATAGCGCCCTTTTAGGTTTTCTCTATGTCCATGGGTATTGCATTTTTACCCCAAGTGCCTTTTCGGGTTATCACCTAGTTCGCACAAGCTTGCTCTTTTTACCCATAGCGCCATTTCGGGTTTTCATCACTTCCATTTTGCTTTGAGCTTGCAAATATCAATTTTCTTTCATTCTAAGATCATTTCAAAGGCCACGACATAGACGTCAATTCCTTCATAGCCGGTTGGATGGAGTTCTTCTGTTATTTCTCAGCTCGGCTTGTGCTAACTCAAAGGATACTGTGGTTGCTTGTAGACCTTAAAGAGGGCTTTCTTCAGAGATGTATTATGGCCATGGGTTTGTACAACTGTGGGTTTTCATCAAACCCGTCAGGACGATGCACTCTCTATGAATATTTAGAGTCGCCACCCAGAGCTTTTAGTGTCTTGGGAAACCTAGATCAATTTTATAAGCACCGAAGGGCCACAAATATGACTATGAATCCAGACTACGCCAAAGGCTCATGGGTAGGGGCATTGTTTATCGATTGGGAAGGCGTTAGGTGTTGTCGTGTTTTGAAGATGCTTGCTGTTAACTTTACTTGAAAACAATGATGAGAATTTGTTTGTAAAAATAAATCAAAGGTGGATTAAAAGATACAAAATAGCAAGTCTAAAAATACACACAGACTTGCAAGATACAAGGTCGCTTGTAGCAAGTTTTGATAAGTAAGAGTTTATCCCATAGAGAAATTGATCTAGAACCCAAAATAGACTATAATAGTAGGCCTTCAGATCTGGCTACAGATCTGACAATCCTAAAGAAAGGGAGTTGGGTGTCACAACTATACTAAATTAACCCCTAACAAAAGAAAAATATAGTGCAGCCCTATCCTAAAGAAAGGGTTAAGAAGAAGATGTGATGGTGTGTGCCAAAATAAAATATAAAAATAATGAGAAGTACAGGTTAAGCTAGAGTTAATGTAGTAATGTAACTCAGATTTAGACTGTCTCTGCAGTGGTCCTTGCTGAGATGCTATGAATAACCGCAACAAGGTAGAAGAATCCAATTTGACCCATGCCATTTGGGGTGCTCTTAGGGCTATACTCTGTCCACTTGAATGGTCACAGAGTATCCGACAGAGTATGTCGAATCCCATTGATTAAATCGGAAATGCTAACCTAATCTAAAGGAGTGGACTGATCATTTCCCCAACTAATGGTCAAGATCAGGCCATGAATATTATTGCAGACACTATGTAATGCCAGTGCTAGAAGCTCCCCAGATTTGCACACAGATCTGGCTGACATCTCTAGATATTCCAACCCATAAAATCATGTGTTTCGCCAAGGCCAACAGCTCAATGTGCCCACACAAAGGACCAGCAACAGGTTGAATAAGAATTTAGATGCAGCTGGTCATTGCTACAAAAGGCCAGCAATGACTCAGTCTCAAGCTGTAATTACTGCAGAGAAATCAGATCTAACATCTAATATCGGTCAAGTAAAACAGAGGAGAGCCAGTTCCTGCACAAATCTCCTCACAAGGCTCTAGAATCTAATGTGCAGAGGAGAAGAATCCTTCTCAAGCATGTGGCTGGAAACCACCTTAGGGTTATACTCTGTCCACTCAAATGGTCACAGGGTATCCGATAGTTCTGTCCATATAACACATATCTGAGAAAGAACATGTAAACTGTTGCTACCACCATGGAGTCCCAGGGCTACAAGCTCTCCATATCTGGCTTGCTATCCATGGGTCTATTAAATCAAGGAAAATCGGATGGTAAGTAATAGATCTACTAGAAACTGAATGGGCTAGTCCCAAAAAACATGGATCCTATAGACATCTAAGGAAATCATAAGATCTGTATATTTAATTAGTAATTAAAATAACAATTCATTGATAAAAGCAAAACTTACAATGAACTGCCTCAAGGCTGTAGCCTATACACAACTGCTCATCTAAAAGATCCCAATGTATACAAGGCCTATTATAAAATTAAAATAAAACTAAATCTAGCTGCTTACAAAAGGATTAGTCAGCCAATGCTGGGCTAAGAGAGAAGAAAAATAAGAAAAAGATATGATCAAACCCTAACCCTAGCCTGCTGAAACTCTCAGCTGATAGAGGATGAAGGAAAGATGAAAATACTAAACTCTAAGTACAACTTATATACTCTGTCCATAAGGCCTTGGCTCAAAAGAGATTAACCCTAATTTTTCTTGCAGACATGACACTGTTACAACCCTTTAATGCCTTGAGATATGTGCCCTAACCTTGAGAAATTCCCAAAAGGTCCTTGAGTTAAAACTGAGAAGTGGAGAGCCCGAGCTATTCAGAGTTGGCATCTGCATTAATTTACTCGCGCAGTTTCTTTGTGCTACAATGTTAGCGCAGAGGTGATTTGGAATGCCTGGATTTCTCGCGCAGTAGAGCTTAAGAAGTTCTCTCTCCCTTGATACTCGCGCAGATAGGATCTTGTGCTCACATAGTAACTGGTTAGGCTTTAGAGTGCGTGAGAGCTGCGCGGGGAAGATTCTGGGCGTCTCTCTCTTTCAGGGCTTCGTGAGAACTCCGTGACGTGATAAATTGTTCCTTATACATATGGACTCACTATGTTTTGCGCGCGACTGCTTTAAGGCTCGATCTCTGTGAGAGCTTCGCGAGCAAAAATTCTGAGGGTTTTAAGACACTAGATTTTTGCAATTTCTTTACTGCTCTCCTCTTGGTTGTTCGCCCTATCTGCGCGAGGGCAGCTTCCACTGCATCCGTAGCTCCGCGAGGGAGCTTCTTAGCTCTGCGAGGTGAGTCTTTTGATCCTCTGATGCATTGCACTTACTGCTGTTGCAACTTCCTCCATTCACATCTAACTTCTTTCATCTGCTAGACTTTTGTCAATGATGACCAGCAAATGACTCACCATGGTGAGCACTACCAAGGTGCTTCATTAGGCTTTGGCTCAACTATAATCTTTGCATGTATTCTTTATCTTATTTAAACCAATAAGCAGCGATTTTGTATTAAGCTACATAGTTTATTGCTAACTGCAAAACACACCTAACAAATGATTATTAGTATGCTTTAAGGTCCATCAAAGGCTAGGTTAAGAGGTGAAAAGTGATACTTTTTAGTGAATAACACACCCCCAAACCTAATCTTTGCTAGTCCCTGAGCAAAGGAAAAATTAAAATGACTACTCTAAGAATTTAAATGCCACTTTTGTAGGGAATACAGATGTAATTACTTATGCATCAAGCCTTTTAAACCCCTAAGTGATCCCTAGTGGAGGAGTGAAGTCTCCTGAGGGTTTTCAGTAAAGATACCCATAAATTTCAATAATAAAATAGTTAACAAAAGTGCAAAATTATTAAGTCAGCTATCAAGAAACAGAGCATCAGTTCACCTTTGATTCAACAAAAATGTGAGGAATTTGAACATATGATATGCACAGATATTTAATCACCATAACTTTTACACAGATGCACATCATTTACAATTAGCTCCGAACAAGGGAAAACATCACATGTAGGTCAGTGCTGAGCTCATCATTAATTCAAAAATTAGGTTATAGGCCATGCCCAATACGTTCAACATCAAACCCAATGCTCACCAGGGTAGACTCTCACAAGGAACTTTGAGGGCTTTAATTTTCTCTCAAGCTCAAGAGCAGTTACAAGCCCCAAATGGGTCTATAAGCATGAGCATAGGCAACGCACCTAAGTCTGGCATCATTGGCTAATCCTCACCATAGATTGGACAACTCTTTGTCTCTACATGACACCTCATTCAACTTTGGATCACAGGGTCTTTTGACTGGGTTGTAATATGGCTTATGGGATAAGTTATAATGAATGGAAGGTTGAAAAGGGATTCAAAATTGAGAAATAAGTAGGTTAAGGAGGTGATTCATGACTTCACCTTCTTTAGTTCAACACCTTTCATTTTCTTTAAAATTCTTCAGACTTGAAGTGGCAAACTTCTCCTCTTATTTTTTATTTTTCCAATGAACTTCTCCTCTTGACTCCTCTCTTATTCCTCTTCATTATTGTTTTTCTTTCTTTTAGATGTATTTTTCTTTTTGTTTTTGTTTTTATTTGTTATTTTTTATTTTTCTGACTTGCCACCTCTTTCCTAAGCTGTTACACTATTAAGCTTTAGGTATCTCTTCTCCATTCACTCAATGTTGACTGTATCTTGTCCATCTTCAGCTCCTTCTCCTTTACCTTCTGAATTCTTTGAGTGAGGGTGGGTTTGAATTAGATCCATAGGTTCAGGTACAAGTACTCAGGTCTATTTTGAAGAAAATTGGAAATTAAGGCTCAAAAGGTGTATGCACAAGGGAAATTGATTACATTTTGGTCTATTTAAGATAAAACTGTCCAAGAGAAGGCCTTGATCCTTTCCTAGGTGTCATGAGTGCTGTCAGTTGTTTCAACTTGGAGGTACCTAACTTCTAGTGAGGGCATTGACTCAGCCAGTTCTTAGAGCTAAAAGAATTGCCTCAGTCACTCCTCAAAGGAAGAAAAAAAAATTTGTAGGCCCAAATCTCACTAGTTATGGTCTTCCATTGAACTCTTAGGCATGTCCTTATCTTTTTCTCGCTTGAATGATTCACTAAGTACTGATATAAGTGAGTTTTCTTGGTGTTCACACATGAAAATGTTAAAATTTAAAAGCTTGTAATGCCTAAAGGTCTACAAAAATTTTAAATTTCTTATTTTTTTGTGATTCTTAAGTGAACATGGCTCCATTTCTATCTTACTCACTTGATCCTGCTGCACTTAGGTTAACTATTTCATTGGAAAACCTTATCACACCCCCAAACCTATGAGGAGCAGTGTCCTCACTATTTCTAATATAAAGGGTATGTGTAGTAGGGTAAAAATAGAGATAAAATAGAAAATGAAGTACAACAGGAAAATAAAACACACAACACAAAAACAAACACACAAACAGACAAATAAAAATAAAGAAAGACAGTGAATGAAACAGCATATTATAAAATGAAATTTTATTGAGATACAAAAAGATTACCACAAGGTGTTACTAAGAAATCCTAACTAAGTTCACAAAAAGTATAAACCTAAGAAAAATCTAGACACACATTAGCAAAACATCCTTTCAAAAACTAAATGGTTCTCCCTCCTGGCTCTGGGATATCCTCAACCTACTGCCTGTGCAAGAGGAACTGCAAGCCAGGAGAGGGTAGGGAGGACAGGGATCATGAAGGAGGATGAGCAGGTGGTTTAGGGATTCAAGGGGATGGGGGAGAAGATGTTGGTGGCTCTATCTTCTGTTTCTTCTTCTTTCACTTGTTCTTTTGCTTCTCCTCCTTGGCCAAAATCCTTTGGACCTTCTCGTACTCATCCTAGAGGAATTGTAGTGGGTTAGGCTCCTTAGGTGGTGGCGGGTCCTCCCAGACTGGGTAAAATGTTATAGGCAGATCAATGGGTTTGTCATCTACCATTGTTATGGGTAGGGACGGACTGCTGAGGTTAAAGGAGAATGAATGTGAAGAAGATGAACTACCCTTGTATTTAAAGTGCTTGGACGGTGGAATATAAATCAGCATATTAAATTTCACCTCCTTCCAAGATTCATTGCCATAAAGAAATTAAAGAAGGTTAGTTGGCAATAAATTGTGATTATTATGGGGAATGGTAAATCGTACAATTTATTATAGGGAATGAAATCGCACAGTAAATGTTGGTCTATTTTTAGCACTGGGAGTTAATGCAGAGGGATAGGAAATGAAGAAATCAAAGAAATCCATCAGGGTTAAAAGGGCTAATCCCGCACTTCGCACAACTGTCCACAAGGACTCGCGGAGTAGATTTCCCACGTAGTACAGATGTAAATTTGCGAGAAGGACAATCATGCAGAAAAACATAGCTCCATGAAAATAGAATCAGATGCTTTGTGTGCCTCGCGAAGTTACTTCACAGAGTTGACGTTGGGCCTAAGCACGCGAAGCAGTTTCTCTTCGAAGAAACTGGTGATCTCTTCGAAGAACAACCATTTGGAGTTTAAGAGACCTAGCGCAAGAAAATATTTTGAATTCTTCTTTTCGCACCCTCAAGACTCTGCGAAAAAACCTTGAAATGGCTCACGATTGTGAAAATTAAGCCATTTAACCCTGCGAGAAAGCAACATTTTACCCCCTTTATCAATTTGTGTCCTGGCCTGTGCATGTACAGTGTCATGCACCCATTCAGTGGCCATTAGCACCAACCCATTTACATGTACTCCATTCTATAATGAAAATGTCCTCCCCCTTACCAGCACATGCATATAAAAAATTCAGAATGATAAAAGCTTTTCAAGGAAGCAAATTCTTGACAATTACAGTGTCAGTACTTCAATCACCTAATAGCAATAGGCATTCATCTCCCATGCTAATGACATATATGAAAACAAATAAGCAAATCTCCCTAAAAAAAAAGTAAATGACATGTTCCTAGGCAAACAAATCACACAAAAGTTTCAACAAATATGGTACATATATTACAAAGCTGTGGATAACTGAGCAGTGGGAGGTTCATGTAAGTGAATGGTTTGAGGAGGCTCCACTGAATTTTCTACACAAATCTTAAGCCTTGGACCATTCACTTTCGTGATATTCCCTGTCTTTGGATCCAAGATCTCCACAGCACTCGATGGGGAGGCTTTGATAACAGTGTAAGGTCCATCCCATCTGGATTTCAACTTTCCTGGAAAAAATTTAAGCCTGGAGTTAAAAAGCCAAACCTTAGTTCCAGCATTGAAGTCCTTCCTCAATATCTTATTGTCAAAGAATGCCTTTGATCTCTCCTTGTATATTCTGGCATTTGCATAGGCTTCCAGCCTCAGTTCATCAAGTTTTGCCATTTGCAACTTCCTATAAGAACCAGCAGAAGTTAGGTTAAAATTTATTACTTTGATAACCCAATAGGCTCTGTGCTCTAACTCCACTGGTAGGTGGCAGACCTTGACATACACCAGTCTAAATGGGGACATGCCAATAGGGGTCTTATAGGCAGTCCTATAAGCCCACAAAGCATCATTCAACTTTTGTGCCCAATCCTTTCTATACGCCCTCACAGTCTTTTCTAGAATATGCTTAATCTCCCTATTAGAAATTTCAACTTACCCACTGGTCTCTAGGTGTTAGGGAGTTGCAATTCTGTGTGTAACAGAATACTTTTTGAGCAGGTTCTCAAAAGGTCTGTTATAGAAATGGCTTCCCCCATCACTGATGATAGCTCTGGGAATGTCAAATCTCGAGAAAATATTGTCCGTCAAGAACTTAATGACAACTGTGTGGTCATTGGTCTTTGTGGCAATGGCTTCCACCCATTTGGACACATAGTCCACTGCCACAAGTATGAAATTAAATCTGATAGAAGTAGGAAAGGGGCCCATAAAATTAATGCCCCCAATGTCAAAAAGTTCTACTACTAGGATGGGCTGCAATGGCATGGAATCTCTCTTGGAAATTCCTCCCATCCTTTAACATCTCTCACAGGCCTTGCACTGTAAGTAGGCACCTCTGAACAAAGAAGGCCAATACAAACCACATTAGAGCACTTTTGTTGCAGTCTTTTTGCCACTAAAATGACCTCCACAGGCTTGCTCATGGCATATTGAAAGAATGCTGTGGAAGTCACTTTCGATCACACATCTCCTAATAAACTGGTATGCACAATGCTTGTAAAGGTATGGATCCTCCCATAGAAAATGTCTAACTTGAGAGAAGAACAGGTCTTTGTCCATCTTAGACCAGTGTGGAGGGATCTTACCAGCAGGAAAAGAGTTGACAATGTGTGCAAACCATGGCACACTAGGTTGCAAAGCAAAAAGCCGCTCATCAGGGAACAACTCATTAATAGGTGTCGCTGCACATTCTTCCAAAATAATTCTAGAGAGGTGGTCAGCCACCACATTCTTCACTCCCTTCTTGTCTTTAATCTCAAGATCAAACTCCTGCAAGAGGAGGATCCATTTGATCAACTTTGGCTTTGCATCCTTCTTAGCCAATAGGTATTTCAGGGCTGAGTGATCTATAAAAACTACAATCTTAGACCCCAACAAGTAGGGTCTGAACTTGTCCACAGTCAACACTATAGCAAGCAGCTCCTTCTCAGTTGTGGTGTAATTGAGCTGAGCTTCAGCTAGTGTTTTGCTAGCATAATAGATCACTGCATGCAACTTATCTTTCCTCTGTCCTAAGATAGCACCTATGGCCAAGTCTGATACATCACACATTAGCTTGAAGGGGAGTGAGTAATCTGGGACCTGGATCATAGGGGCAATTGTAAGGCACTTTTTCAAGGCCTCAAGGCACTCATCAAAAAAAAAATGGCACATCCTGGCAAAGCAGGTGGCACAATGATTTGACAATCTTGCTGAAGTCCTTGATGAACCTCCTGTAAAATCCAGCATGTCCTAAAAATGATTTGATCTGCTTGACAGTCCTGGGATGGGGTAAATGTGAAATTAAGTCAACTTTAGCCTTGTGAACTTCAATTCCTTTCTGAGAGACCACATGGCCTAGTACAATCCCTTGGGTCACCATAAAGTGACTCTTTTCCCAGCTTAGGACCAAATTGGTCTCCTCACGTCTTTGTAGAACCATATCAAGGTGTCTCAAACACTGGCTAAAGCTGTTCCCATACACTGAGAAATCATCCATGAAGATTTCCAAGAATTTGTTAATCATATCAGAAAAAATTACATACATGCACCTCTGAAAAGTGGCTGGGGCATTGCACAGTCCGAAAGGCATCCTTCTGTAAGCAAAGGTGCTAAAGGGACATGTGAAAGTAGTTTTCTCCTGATCTTGAGGATCCATAGGGATTTGGTTATACCCTAAGTATCCATCAAGAAAATAGTAAAATGCCTTACCAGCCAGCTCATCCAAAATTTGGTCAATGAAAGGGAGGGGGAAATGGCCCTTTCTGGTCTTGGAGTTGAGTTTTTAATAGTCAATGCAACCTCTCTAGCCAGTGGTCTCTCTGGCTGGCATCAACTCCCCAAAATCCGTAGTGATAACTGTGATGCCTGACTTTTTAGGTACCACTTAGATAGGTGACACCCATTCACAATTCAAAATAGGGTAAATCAACCCTGCATCTAACAGTTTCACAATCTCCTTGAGGACCACCTCCTCCATGTGAGGATTTAATTTCCTCTGCATCTCCCTTGAGGGTTTAGCACCTTCATCCAAATGAATTTTGTGCATGCAAACTGAGGCATCAATGCCTCCAAGGTCAGCTATTGTCCACCCAATAGCTTTCTTGTGCTTCTTGAGAACATTCAGTAGTTTCTTATTCTGCTCACTAGTGAGAGAAGAGGAGATAATCACAAGAAGCTTGTTGTTCGACCCCAAGAAGACATATTTTAATGTGGCTGGGAGATACTTCAGCTCCAGCTCTAGGGGACTTTCAATTGAAGGTAGCAAAGGTTTCTTAATAGTTTGAGGAAGGGGCGGTAATGTATGTTTCCAATTGAATTGCTGCACTAGGTCCACATAAGACTTTGTTATGGCATTGTCTTCTGTCATGAAAACTAGGGCCTCCTCCTCAAACAAACTCTAAATATTTTCCAGGTCATCAACAACATTATCCCAATCTAGCAAATTGGATAATTCCTCTTCCTCTAGGCCATCTAGTACATCTACTGCACAACAGTCCTCAATGTTAGTCTGAGGCACCGTAGCAGCATGGTACACATTTAAATGGGCCTGCATGTTCCCAAAGGTAACCTCCATCACCCCTGACTTGCATTGTATGCAAGCATTTGCAGTAGCCAAGAATGACCTGCCAAGGATAATAAGAATTGGGGTTTTACTTCTGCAAGGGTCCATGTCCAAAATAAGAAAATCAGCTAGATAACAAAATTTATCCACCCCCACCAAGACATCCTCTACTACACCTACAGCTCCTCTTAGACCTGTCAGCCAATTAGAGTACAACTGATGTAGGTTTAAGCTCCCCCAAACCTAGCTCCTCATACACTGAATAAGGGAGTAAGTTCACACTGGCCCGTAAGTCCAAGAGGGCTTTTCCAGTGGTGTGATTTCCGATTAAGCAGGGGATCGTAGGTACCCCTGGGTCTTGTAATTTTTCTGGTGTGGCAATGGACAGGACTGACTGAACATGCTCAACAGCAAACACTCTTTTAGACAACTGCACCCTTGCTTTCCACTTTTGTGTGCAGAGGTCCTTTAAAAACTTAGCATAGGCAAGGATTTGTTTTATGGCATCAAGCAAAGGAAAATTGATCCTGACCTGCTTGAAAGTCTCCAACATTTTCTCTATCTGAGCACTCCCTTTATCAAGAGGGGATGGGCCGACTAGTGCTTAAGGAAATGGCAGCAGTGGCACTGTTGGTGCCACTGCTGCATGCCTATTAACATCATGGTCATATTTTTATCTTTTTCTTTTATCTTCATTTATTATTTGATGTTGGGGCTCAACATCTGTCCCATTATTTTGCCCTAGCTGATCCACAGCAGGGGGTACAATCCTTGTCTCTTCAACACTAACATTTCTTTCATTTTCATTTTCATTTTCCATGACCTCCTCAGTTACCTTGCTCACCAAATTGTCAACCACCTTACCACTCCTAAGAGTGGTGATTGCATCAGCTTCCTCATAAGTGGAGGATGCGTCTCCAATCATATACTGCCCTTTTGGATTTGTCAGGGGTTGACTAGGCAATTTTCTTTCCTCCCTTCTGTTCAAAGCATTACAAATTTGGCCAACTGGTCCTCAATCGTCTTAATGCTCTATCCATGAGAATTGACAGTCTGTACTAGGTTCTCCAAATTTTGCATTGAAGCTAGCATCTACACTTCAAATGAAGAGGATCTAGACTATTTTAGGGGCAGGGAAAACTGGTTAGACTCGGTGTTGGAGTCTATAAGGAGCAACCACTTGTTGCTGCTAGGATTGAGGATATGAATCTTGTCTCCACCTCAGGTTTAGGTGGTTCCTCCAAGAATACCCAGTAGGCTGCTGCCCATAAGTTTGAGCAGCATTGGCTGCTCCATAACAAAATCAGGAAACTAGTTGGCAGATGGACAATCATGAATAGAATGTGTGGGAGATTGGCATATCAGACATGCTTCCTCCACCTGTGCAACCATCTGGGGCTGCATCACATTCATTAATTTTAAAATTTTTAAGGACAAATTGTCCACCTTCCTCTCCAAATCACCTTGCACCTTAACTTCATATATTCCACTTCTAGGGATGGCCTCTTTCACCATCTTAGCTGGGGTCTGACTGTCATTGCGTGATAGGGACTCCTGCTATATGGAATTTTCTCCTATTATGTCAAACAACTCCCAAGCTTCCTCACCTGTCTTGTGGAGATAGCTACCACCATAGGAAGCATCCACCATATGTCTGCTCTTGGGATTAATTCCTTGGTAGAATACTTGCACTAGTTGCCACATTAGAATTTTGTGGTGGGGGCATTGTTTTAACATCTCCTGGAATCTTTTCCAAGCTTCATAAAAATCCTCAGTTGAGGACAAAGTAAATGACAAAATATTTGTCCTCATTTGGCTAGTTTTGTTCATGGGAAAGAATTTGACCAAGAATTTGGTTTGATGGTCACTCCACGACTATGTTGTTCGCTGGGAGCTTTGATAGCCATTTGCTCGCTTTGTCCTTTAGTGAAAAAGGGAAAAGCCTCAGTTTAGTAGCCTCAAGTCCCAAACCAGCAATATTAAAAGTAGTGCAAAGTGTCAAAAATTGGTCGATATGCTTGTAGGGATCTTCTTTACTAAAAGCCCATGAAATGAAGGCAACATATTAATGGTAGAGGATTTAATTTCATAATTCCCCTCACCAGAGAGAAATTGAATGCAGAAGGGGGAGGTGTACTCCCCAGGTGCATTGCACTCCTTTAATGTTCTCTGCCTCTCAGTCATGATAGCTGGTTCAGTTTCAACAGCAGGGTCTTATGTGGTGTGTCTAGGTCTAAGGATCCTTTCAACCTCTAGATTTGGAGGTTCCAACTCAGGGTTTAAGGACCTTCTACCAAGCATATACTCACACCCACAGTAAGTAAAGAGAATGCTCACAAGCACACACAAAAAGATTTCAAACAAAAATTAACAACTACATAGATTTACACTAAACAAATAATAGGGAATTAACAATAAATGGACTGAGATTTAGGGGGAACGAAGTGCAAACAGAGCTAGCTACACTCCAACTATAGCTCTAGCTGTTCCCTTCTTCTGCTGTTCCATTTATGCAAAACTCCAAAAAATATCAGTTGTACATTATTCTAGATTAGGCACAACTACAAAGAATTTGGAAGTTTAAATTATGTTACAACTCAGGTCTACTAAAAAGATCAATATCCCCGACAGCGGCACCAAAAACTTGTTGTCGTGTTTTAAAGATGCTTGTTAACTTTATTTGAAAACAGTGATAAGAATGTGTTAGTAAAAATAAATCAAAGGTGGATTAAAAGACACAAAATAGGAAGTCTAAAAATACACACAAACCTATAAGATACAGGGCCTCTTGTAGCAAGTTTTGATAAGTAAGAGTTTGTCCGAAAGAGAAATTAATCTGAAACCCAAAATGGGCTATAATAGTAGGCCTTCAGATCTGGCTACAGATCTAACAATCCTAAAGAAAGGGAGTTGGGTATCATGACTATACTAAATTAACCCTAAAAATAGAGAAATAAAGTATAGCCCTATCCTAAAGAAAGGGTTAAGAAGAAGATGGTGATAGTGTGTTCCAAAATAAAATATAAAAATAATGGGAAGTAAGAAGGTTAGGCTAGAGATAATGCAGTAATGTAACTCAGATTTAGACTGTCTCTGCAGTGGTCCTTGCTGAGATGCTATCAATAACCTCAATAAGGTAGAAGAATCCAATTTAACCCATGCCATTTGGGGTGCTCTTAGGGCTATACTCTGTCCACTCGAATGGTCACAGAGTATCTGATAGAATCTGTCAAATCCCATTGATTAAACAATAAATGTTAACCTAATCTAAAGGAGTGGACTGATCATTTCCCAAACCAATGGACCAGATCAGGCCATGAATATTATTATAGACACTATGTAATGCCAGTGCTATAGGCTCCCTAGATCTGTGCACAGATCTGGTTGACATCCATAGGTATTCGAACTCATAAAATCCTATGTGCATTGCCAAGGCCAACGACTCAATGTGCCCACACAAAGGACCAATAATAGGTTGAATAAGGATTTAGATTCAGTTGGTCATTACTATAAAAGGTCTGTAATGACTCAGCCTCAAGCTATAATTACTACAGAGAAATCAAATCTAACATCTGATATCGGTCAAGTAAAATAGAGGAGAGCCAGTTCTTGCACAAACCTCCTCACAAGGCTCTAGAAGCTCATGTGCAGAGGAGAAGAATCCTTCTTAGACATGTGGCTAGACACCACCTTAGGGTTATACTCTATCCACTCAAATGGTCACAGGGTATCCAATAGGTCTGTCCATACCACAGAGATCTGAGAAAGAACATGTAAATTGTTGCTGCCACCATAGAGTCCCAGGGCTACGAGCTCTCCAGATCTGGCTACAGATCCAGCTTGTTATCCATGGGTTTATTAAACCAAGGGAAATCAGATGGTAAATAATATATCTACTAGAAACTGAATGGGCTAGTCTCAAAAACATGGATCCTATAGATATCTCAGGAAATCATAAGACCTGTAGATTTAATTAGTCATTAAAACAACAATCCATTGATAAAAGCAAAACTTACAATGAACTGTCTCAAGGCTACAACCTGTACACAACTGCTCAACCAAAAGATCCCAATGTATACAAAGCCTATTACAAAACTAAAATAAAACTAAACCTAGCTGCTTACAAAAGGATTAGTCAGCCAATGCTGGGCTAAGAGAGAAGAAAAACAAGAAAAAGAAATGATCAAACCCTAACCCTAGCCTACTAGAGCTCTCAGCTGATAGAGGATGAAGGAAAGATGAAAATACTAAACTCTAAGTAAAGCTTATATACTCTGTCCTTAAGGCCTTGGCTCAAAATAGATTAACCCTATTTTTTCTAGCAGACATGGCGTTATTACAATCCTTGAATGCCTTAAAATGTGTACCTCAAAATCCACACCATGGGAAGTGTGCCCTAACCTTAGGAAATTCCCCAAAGGTCCTCGAGTTAAAACTGAGAAGTGGAGAGCCCGAGCTTCACAGAGCTGGCATCTGCATTAATTTACTCGCACAGTTACTTTGTGCTGCAATGCTATTGCGGAGGTGATTTGGAACACCTAGATTTCTTATGCAGTAGAGCTTCAGAAGTTCTCTCTCACTGGATACTCGCGCAGGTAGGCCCATGCCCTAGCGTAGTAACTGGTTAGGCTTCAGAGTGCGCGAGAGTTGTGTGAGGAAGATTCTGGGCGTCTCTCTCTTCCAGGGCTTCGCGAGAACTCCACGAGGTGACAAATTATTCTTTATGCATATGGACTCACTAAGTTCTGCTCGTGGCTGCTTTAAGGCTCTATCTCCGCGAGAGCTTCGCGAGCACAAATTCTGAAGCTTTTAAGATGCGAGATCTTCATGATTTCTTTATTGCTCTCCTCTTGACTGCGTGTCCTATCTGCGTGAGGGTAGCTTCCACTGCATCCGTAGCTCCGCCAGGGAGCTCCTCAACTCTGCGAGGTGAGTCTTTTGATCCTCTAATGCATTGCACTTGTTACTGTTGCAGCTTCCTCCATTCACATCTAACTTTTTTCATCTACTAGACATTTGGTCAATGATGACCAGCAAATGAGTCACCATGGTGAGCACTACCAGGGTGTTCCATTAGGCTTTGGCTCAGCTGTCATCTTTACATGTATTCTCTCTCTTCTTTGAACCAATAAGCAGGGATTTTATATTAAGCTGTACAGCTTATTGCAAACTAAAAAACCCACCTAACAAATGATTATTAGTCTGCTTTAAAGTCCATCAAAGGCTAGGTTAAGAGGTGAAAAGTAGTACTTTTTAGTGAATAACATTAGGCACTAAATCAACCCGCCTAATGCGGTCTCTACTTATGGCCAAAACAAAAATAATATAAAAGAAATAAAAAAGCCTTCCTCTTGCTGAAAGGGTCTTAAAATCCTATTTGTGTCCCTCCGCTCCTACCAAAAATTTTGCGATGTAACGGCACAAATGAGTGGATGGAGGAAGAACCAAGAAGGTAGGAATAGAGGGGAGAGCCGGAGCTCTCGGGCCCTTGTTGCACTACTATGGAGCCTTGCGTTAGCTTACTTCGGTGAGCTTTTGATGGCTTGTATGGTGAGAAATGAGGTTCTAACTCCTAGGGCTTGATAGCTAAGAGATAGAGAGTTAATGCTAGGGGGTAACAGACACCTAACCTAGAGCTTTTGGATGAAAGGCTAAGGTTTTTGGAAGGTTTTAAGGTTCTGGAATTTGTATGAGAATGGCGCACTAGAGGAGAGAGAGAAGGGATTCCTTAATCTCTTAAATGCAAATTTTTTTAAGCCTTTATTAAGGGAGGGGTGCCCCTCTATTTATAAGAAAAAGAGAGGTTAGGAGGGTGTTTAGAGACTAACTTAGATTAGCACTTAGGTAATCTTGTCATCTAAGGTTTCCTAGGGTTTTTGGAGCCTTAAAAAGTTTGAAGAGTTGCTCCAATGGTGGATGATAGGGTGGGACTTTAAACCACTAAAGGGGTTACAAATAGATAGTGAATGGATTCAACAGAACTAGCAAAATATGTCCCAAAGGTCAAGATGGTTAATAAGTCAAACCCTAATCTCAAATTTCAAGGCAAAAACCTATAAGTACTATTCATAAGCCTGGCGCAACTAATATATGCCCCAGGCAGATATACAATAATAAAGTGATGCACAGTGGTTTTGAGAAGTTGACTGCCCGCAGGGGGACCCTCTTATAGCTGGAGCAACTATTAGTTGCACCAAATCTCAAAGGGGATTTCAGCCAATTTACAAATTTGCCCCTGGGCTTGGGAATGTGATATCTTCTTATATATTGCTCTGATTGGGGTGATCCTTGGCTCATTAGAAAGCTGAGGACTTCTACTTTTCAATGGTATGAGATTCGATCATAATAGATGGTCACAGCTAGTACTGGTGTACCACTCTTCATCCATTGCTCAGAAAAGCTAGGTTTAGGTCCGAAATGGGTTCTAAGGGTCATGATGGGTTTCTAAAGGTTCGAGATGGTTCCTAAGGGATCTATGGTGATTCCTAAGGGTTTAGAATAGCTCATAAGGGTTCCATATATGCCATCAAAAGCTCAGAGATGCACCTCTCTCGAAATGTGTCTCGATTAAGCCTTGGAGGTCAAATTTGGGTGTCTACAGATGCCCCTATTTGGTATCCGATCACTAATGATCGAATGCCAAAGAAAGGAGACATCCAAAGAGGCCTAAAGCATTATTAACAGGTTTGCTACATTTAGAACAAACTTCAAACATCAGATGAGTAACATGGTTAGAAAATGAAAGCCCTGTATGTCGGGAAAAATGGTCGTTTCTCAAGGTAATCGGTTCCTAAGTGCTTAGCGACATTACTAGGCATAACCGAGGTGGAACAAGTTGCGAAAGCCCACTAGCTAGGAAAAGTGGACACTTCTCGAGATGATTTGAAGGAGTTTCATGTTCAAGATTCATTCTGAATACAATAGCTTCGTAAGTAAGGAGGGGGATCGACCCACATTCAAGGTAGGCACAAAGAAAGTACGTAAGGTTCCATAGTTTGTGTCTAATCATATGAGGCATTGACCACCTCATCTGACTGGTCACGAGTGCCCCTGCTCGATGTAGGGTTCAAGGCCTTTGGGCGAACCCATTGATCCCGAAGTTTACTTAGCACGACTACTCGAGCGGAGTGAACAGATGTCGTAACACTTTTTGGGAGTACATGCTACATTTTGATAATGTGCCCTAGATCCACATGACCTAGAGCATCAAACTTCAAATGACACTAAACAGATTTAGCCAAAATTGGGTGCCCACCGCAGGGGACACCTTATCCTGGTCTCTACCGATAATGATCTTACGAATCATATAACTATGCATAAACATGCACTCATTAGGGGCGATAAGCAACAAAGGAGATGAAAGTCTGGACCCAGATCCCGTCCGGGTATAATTTACAAGAATAAATGACCATCCTACGGATACCCAGACACATGACGTATACTTTACAGGGATACCATGCTAATACAGGTTTTAAGCCTGTGAAAATAAGGGAAATGAACCCTTCTGCATGCATGTTTGGGCATAGTTGATTGATATGTAGTTTCATTTGCAACAGGTTGGTCTTAACCAATGATTGGTCTTTTTTTGAGGAATCTGAAACTTAGACACTCACGTTCACATGAATCCAAAGACAAAGCGCTTAGCTCAAAGATTTAGCAGTGGAAACAACCTAATCGAAACATTGGCCGCTTGATCAGGATTGACACCGTTGCTCCTATTTTAAAGTAGGATCCAAAGATCCAAGGCGAACCTTAGACTCAGGACATTAATCTAGCACAGCTGCGTTGCTAATAAAATATTAACATTTTATCGCATTTGAAAACACGCATGTGCGTAGTTCTGTGTTATTCACTCAAAAATACTACTTTTCACCTCTTAACTTAGCCTTTGCTGGACCTTAAAGCAGACTAATAACCATTTGTTAAGTATGTTTTGTAGTTAGTAATAAATTATGCAGCTTAATACAAAATCCTAGCTTTTTACCTTAAGGAAGAGAGAGAATAAAAGTAAAGATGACAGTTGAGCCAAAGCCTAATGGAACACCTTGGTAATGCTCACCATGGTGACTCACTGTTGATGATCATTATTGACCTAAAGTCTAGCAGATGACTGAAGTCAGCTAAGAAGGAAGGATGCTACAATAGCAGCAAGTGTAGTGCAGCAGAGTGTCAAGAAACAGACCTCATAGAGTTGTGGAGCCTCCTCGCGAAGCTAAAGATGCAGTGGAAGAAGCTCTGATGCAAGTAGGCTCCGCAGTCAAGAGGAGAGCTGTAACAACATCGAGAAGATCTCGTAGTGTAAAACCTTCAAAATTTGTAGTCGCGAAGCTTAGAATTTGTAGTCGTGAAGCTCTCGCGGAGATCAAGCCTCAAAGTAGCCGTGCGAGGAACACAATGAGCCCATATGCATAGAGAACAAAAGTCATCTCGCAGAGTTCTCAAATCACCCTGGAAGAGAGAGATGCCCAGAATGCCCCTTGCATAGATCTCACATACTCTGGAGCCTTACAAGTTGCTACGCGAGCGCAAGAGCCCACCTGCGTAAGTACTTAACGAGAGAGAGCTCCTGAAGCTCTATTTCGTGAAACACCCTGGCTCTCTAGATCATCTCCGTGATAGCACTGTGATGCGAAGCAACTATGTGATTCACTAAAGGTTTACTGCTCGAATGAGCCCTTCCCATTAGCCAAAGGCAACTCCACGAAAGCAAAACAACTATGCGAGTAAACTAAAATAGTTGGCAGCCCCGTGAAGCGCAGGCTCTCCACTTCTTAGTTTTAACTCAGGGACCTTTTGGGAATTTCCCAAGGCTAGGGCACACTTCTCGAGGCATGGATTTTGAAGTGCACATCTCAAGACATTCAAGGGTTATAACAGTACCACGTCTGCTAAAAAAATTAGGGTTAATCTCTTTAGAGTAAAGGCCATTTTGACAGAGTATATAAGCTGTACTTAGAGTTTATTATTTTCATCTTTCCTTCCTCCTCTGTCGGTTGAGAGCTCTAGCAAGCTAGGGTTATGGTTTGATCACCTCTTTTTCCTATTTATCTTCTCTCTTACCTCAGCACTTGCTGGCTAATTCCCCTGTAAGCAACTAGGTTTAGTTTTGTTTTAGTCTTGTTATAGATTTTGTATACATTGGGATTGTGGATGAGCAGTTGTGTATAGGCTGCAGCCAGGAGACAGTTCATTATAAGTTTTGCCTTTTTTAATGGACTGCTGTTATAATGCTTAATCAAATTTATAAATCTTATGGTTTCTTTAGATGTCTATAGGATCCATGTATTTGGGACTAGCCCATTCAATTTCTAATAGATCTATTGTTTACCATCTGATTTCCCTTGGTTTGATAGACACATGGAAAGCAATGTTGGATCTATAGTGAGATCCAGGGAGCTCAGAGGCTTGTGGACCATGGTGGTTACAGCTGTTTTCATGTTCTTTCTCAGGCCTCTGTGGGATGGACAGACCAATGGGATGCCCTGTGACAATTCAAGTGGACATAGTATAGCCCTAAGGTTGTGTCCATTCACATGTTTGAGAAGGATTTGTCTCCTCTACACATGAGCTTCTAGAGCCTTGTGAGGGGGTTTGTACAGTAACTGGCTCCCCTGTGTTCTACCTAATCGATATCAGATGTTAGATCTGATCTTATGTAGTAATTGTAGCTTGAGGCTGAGTCATTATAGGTTATTTATAGCAATGACCAGCTGAGTTAAAAGCCTTATTCAACCTGTTGCATGGTCCTTTTTATGGGCACTAGTGAGCAGTTAGCCTTAGCCCAGCACTTAGGATCATATGGGTTGGAATACCTATGGATGTCCGCTAGGTCTGTGCGCAGATCTGGGGAACTTGTAGCACTGGCATTACATAGTGCTACAATAGTATTCATGGCTAGAGCTTATCCAGTGGCTGTGGAGATGATCGATCCACTCTTCTGGATTAGACTAGCAAATTTCTTATTTAACTAATGAGATTTAACAGACTCTATCGGATGCCATGTGACCATTGGAGTGGACAGAGTATAGCCCTAAGAGCGTCCCAAATGGCATGGGTTAAACTGGGAGCTTATACCTTGTTGAGGCTTTTAATAGCATCTCAGCAAGGAGCACTGCAGAGATAGACTAAATCTGAGTTACATTACTGCATCATTAAGTGTAGCTCAACCTGCTTACTTCTCATAATTTTTATATTTTATTTTGGCACACATTACCACTATCTTCTTCTTAACCCTTTCTTTTGGATAGGGTTACATTTTATTTCTATATTTTATGATTAATTTAGTGTAGTCGTGACACCTAACTCCCTTTCTTTAGGAATATCAGATCTGTAGTTAGATCTGGAGGCCTACTATTATAGCCCATTTTAGGGTCTAGATCAATTTCTCTGTGGGACAAACTTTTACTTATTAAAACATGCTACAATGGACCCTATATCTTGCAGGACTATGTTTATTTTAGACTTGTTGTGCTGACCCATCGCCAATTCCCCACTCTTGATTTATTTTCTCCATTGTTCTTAATAAAATAGCAGCAAGAGTCTCGAAAAGAGAACCAATAAGTTTTAGGCGCCGCTACCGAGGATATTGATCTTTTTAGTAGACTTCAGTTGTACTATAACTTAGACTAACCAATTCTTTGTAGTTGTGTTTAATCTAGAATTAAAGTTCTACTGATTCTTTATGGAATTTTACAGAAATGGACAACAGAAGAAGGGAAAAACTAGAGTTGCAAGTGGAATGTAGCTAGCTCTATTTGCACTTTCTTTCCCCTAAATCTCATGCCATTTATGTTGAATCCCCTATTATTTTGTTTAGTGTAAATCTGTGTAGTTATTACTTTTTTTTATTTGAAATTCTTTCTGTGTGCTTGTAAGCATTTTCATTACTGTTGGTGAGTGTATGCTCGGTAGAAGGTCCTTAAACCCTGACTTGGAACCCCTAAATCCAGAGGTGGAAAGGATCCTTAGACCTAGACACACAACGCAAAGCCTTGCTATTGAGATTGAATCAGCTACCATGGCTGAGAGGCAGAGGACATTGAAAGAATACAATGCACCTTGGGAGTACACCTCTCCCTTCTACATTCAGTTTCCCTCTATTGAGGGGAACTATGAAATTAAATCATCCACCATCCGTATGCTGCTTTCATTTCATGGGTTGAGTATAGAAGATCCCTACAAGCACATCGACCAGTTTTTAGCACTTTGCACTACCTTCAACATTGTTGGCTTGGGGCCTGAGGCCACTCAACTGAGCCTTTTTCCTTTCTCATTAAAGGACAAAGCTAGCACATGGATATCAAAGCTCCCTACCAACAGCATACAATCATGGAGTGACCTTCAAACTAAATTTCTGGCTAAATTTTTCCCCATGAACAAAACAATCCAGATGAGGACAAGTATTTTGTCATTCACTTAGTCCTCTACTGAGAGCTTTAATGAAGCTTGGAAAAGAGTCCAGGAGATATTAAAACAATGCCCCCACCACCAAATCCCAATGTGGCAGCTTGTTCAAGTGTTTTATCAAGGAATTAATGCCAAGAGCAGGGATATGGTGGATGCTTCCTGTGGTGGTAGCTACCTCCACAAGACAGCTGAGGAAGCTTGGGAGTTGTTTGACATAATAGGAGAAAATTCCATGCAGCAGAAGTCTCTGTCAAGCAATGACAGTAAGATTCTAATTAAAATGGTGAAAGAGGCCACCCCTAGAGGTGGAATATATGAAGTGAAGGTGCAAGGTGATCTGGAGAGGAAGGTGGACAACCTGTGCTTGAAGTTTGATAAATTGCTGAATGTGATGCAACCTCGGATGGTCGCACAGGTGGAGGAAGCATGTCTGTTATGCGAATCCCCCACACATTCTATTCATGATTGTCCATCTGCCAACCAGTTTTCGGATTTTATTTTAGAACATGCCAATGCTGCTCAAACATTTGGGCAGCAGCCTGCTGGGTATTCTTGGAGGAACTACCCAAATATGAGGTGGAGACAAGACTCATATCCTCAACCCAACAGCAGCAAATGGTTGCTCCCTACAGACCAAGGTAAAATTTCCTGTTACCTGCCCCACAATCTAACCAGTTGGCTCTGCCCCCACAACAGCCCAGGTCCTCTTCATTTGAAGAGTGGATGATGGCTTTAATGCAAAATTTGGGGAGCTTGGTGCAGACTGTCAGTTCTCATGGACAGAGCATCAAAAAGATTGAGGACCAACTTGGTTAGATCTGTAATGCTCTGAATAGGAGGGAAGAAGGAAAATTGCCTAGTCAGCCCCTGACAAACCCGAAAGGTCAATTTATGATTGGTGATGCATCCTCTATTCAGGAGAAGCTAGTGCCCAGTGAGCCAAATATTGATAATAATTGTATCATATGTATGAAAATTTTGTATTGAATTGTGTTCTTTAGAATTCTGTCCTTTGTGTTTTGTGTGTTATGTTGGCTTGATTTTTTTGCTTTGTCTATGTTTTATTTGTTTGTGAATGAAAACATGTGCCTTTGTATCATCTAAATCGGGTGTGTATTTGTTGATGAATGGCTAAGATACCCTGATCATGATTTGCATGAAATCGAGCTGAAAAATTACTTTTATAATTCTGCAATGTTGATGAACTGTTGATTAAAAATGGATATAAGCTTTTCATGAGTGAAATGAATCACCTGTCTGAGGCTTGGTGCTCATGCACAGTGGTTGGGTGCACAACAGCATGAGGAACAAATGAATGTGCTGCACTAAGATTAAAAGAGTGAAGACTGTGTAAGAAATACTATCTCACTGAGTTGGAAGGCTAGAATTTACTACGCGAGCCATCTTTTGGCTTCCTCGCGCGTTAGAGCAGCTAAGCACTGACTGTGAACATGTCTCGCAGAGTTGCTTTCTACTCCACAAGCTTAATTTGTGTGAAAAGGATGGTTTTGGGTGTTCTATGCGAGTACTGCGCGAGGCAATTTCCTGAAGCATATCAAGGTCTCGCGACTACGCCTAAGGCCTGCTCTGAAGGCACTGTGGAGGCGGCTTTGTTCATGTGGAACCTTTCGCGGACTTAAAAGCCATCTGTGCAACAATCCTATTCCACCAGAACCTTAAGCCAACTCTGTGAACTGCGAGATTTGCTCTATAAACTCAGCAAAACCCCTCATTTGCTTCATTTTCTCTCTCTGTCCTAGCCCTCTCCGCCCAAAAGTGAGCCCCTCTTTCTCTGTTTTTCTCTCCACAGCTTGAGCCACTCCATCTAAATCCTTTTGGTCTCACCATTTTGCTCCCCAGCTATTCTTGGTTACATTGAGCACGGTTTAGGGGGATTTAAGCCACTGTGCACATTTCTAGGTGGAACCCTAGCTCACATTGGATATGCTCTACCACTCTCCCTCTGTGCTTTGATTGGTTTAGTAAATTAGAGAGAGAGAGGACGAATTGTGATATTTTTGGTGCCTACGTAGAGTAAGCTATATTCTCTGAGATATGTGAGCCCTGCTTTGAGATTTGGAGCACTTATGGCCAAAAGTTCAAAATTTATTAATACATTGGCGGCTATGTTAGACCCTGCTCCTAGTGGCAGCCTTGTGGCCACTAGGAAATCCGTAAGGATTGCAGAGGCCTCCACATTAGAGACCTCTAAGGTGCCCTCTCCTGGTGTTGAACCCACAATCTCAAAAGAAAAGAAGAAATCTGCCCCAAAGAAGAGGGCCAGAGAGCACCCACCTACTGAGGGCCCTAAATTTTCAAAGAAAAAGCAGAAAAAGGGCAAGGTTGTGACCCCTGTGGCCCCTAAGGTTGAGGAGGAAGAAAATAATGAATACCTCAGGGTCCCTTCTGAGTTTGTTTTGGTAATTCCGTTGGAGGCTGAAACTATTTTTTATAAAGCCTACTTTGAGGAGCTACCATAGACCTCTGCCTTCATTGAGTATCTGACCAATGCATCTCTGCTGCCCCTGTTGAGGCCCCCTATGCAGCTGGTGTTCCCAAGATTAGTCAGATTGTTTTATCAGAATATGAGGTTGAAGACTGGTGATGATGGGAACCCAACACTGCTGGTACTGATTGATAATTTTGAAATGTTGTTTAACCAATCTGACATTGCAAGGGTACTAGGGATACAAGCTGGGTATGACCCTAAGTTTGGATTGGGACCTCCCCTGACTGCCACCAGTACAGAGATAGCCAGAGAACTAACTGGAGGTATCATCGGTTCAGGGGACTTAATCAGGAAGAGAGATCTGCACCCCAACCTCAGATTCATGGATGGGGTGCTGAGGAAAAATGTGTTTTGCTCGGGTCATGAGCAAGAGAGGAGGTACCCAATAGCTGATGCCCTTCTCTCATTTCACAGCAACCATTACTTGGATGCAGCCAAGTTAGTTTTTGAAGGGATTAAGGACTTGTGTGAGAAAGTGAAGGTTAATAAGAAACCGCATGCCCTTCCCTACTCCCGATTGATTACTTCACTGCTAAAAGATGGGAAATACTCCTTCAAAAGGGAGGAGGAGATAGTGGTCCTGAACCCCAAAAATAGTAGACAGAAATAATGAGGTATCAGTGGCACAATGATGAGAAAGAGGGAGAAGAGGAAAGAATTATTGAGAGAAGTAGCCCCCACCATTCAGGAAGTGGCTACTGTTGCTGCTGCTATTGCCACTGCTGAGGTAACAACCTCTGTTGGGCTAGCTAGGCCACCAACCTCATTACTAGCACCAACCCCCTCTCCCTCAACTTTATCTATACCCATTGCCCCTCCACCTCCACCCTTCATCCACACATCACAACCCCTCATAGGCACAGTACCCTTACCTGAGCCACTCCAGCCCGCATCCACCATGGCCACCTTACCCATTTCTACGCACTTACCTATTTTTTCAGCCCATACCAGCCCACCTATAAAAGTTGCCTACACTAAGAAAAGAAAACTCACAAAAGGCACATCCCCCATAACACCCCATCCAACCTACATTTCTCAAACCATTCCAATCCCTGATACCACCTTCATTCCAGACCCAATACCCACAAACTATGCACCACAACCCCATACCTTTGACACCCCCCAGCAGCCCAGTGAGACTTCCCAACCATTCCCTAGTGAGCCTTTAGACCAATCTATTCCCTTATCCCATGATAGTGAGCTATTTTTAGGAGAGGAATTTTTCACTATGATGTCTACTATCCTAGGAGACATCAAGATTGAGTATACACCTCTCCCCGACTCACCTCCCCCCCCCACACTTTACCCCACCACACTTTACACCACCACAGGCCACTACCTTCATTCATAGACCCACATCTCCCTTCCAGCCAGTTTCACCCATCCAGCCCACACCCAATACCATACCAGACCTACCCCAAATCCTACACCTCCTACTGTCCCTCCAATCACAAATGCTAGCTAATCCCCAAAACCAATCAACCCTCGAAGCCCACCTTCACTCTATTCACTCCACCCTACCAAACCCTACCTCCATCCCCACCATTTTACAATCCATCCACACAACTTTATCCACTCTAACCTAAACTTCCCAAAAATCACTTGTTTCCCCATCAATCTGTCATCCTTCACCTACTCCCACACCCATTGTCCCCTATCCTAGAAGCTTCTCCCATTCCCTCTAAAGATGCTTTCACCCAAACTGACCCCAAACCTCAGTCACATCCTAAACCTACCCTTGACATACATCCAACTATATCATCCTCCCCACCGTTGGCTACACCCACCCCCTCTACTCCCATGGCTGGGCCTTCCATTACTGATCTGAACTTATTTCCTGATTCTTCTATTCCCATGCCACCCTATCCCACCCTACTTTGAGCCATGCAAGCAAATGCCTACATAAAAATAGATGTAATTCAAGGCATGGCCGACTTGAAAGCAGTAGTGCGGCAACCCCTCATCGATAAAATTCAAGTCCTGATGCTTGCCCACAAGATTGAGAAAAAGGAAATCAAGGCTGGCTGGAGAGAGATTATGGTCCAATACAACCAGGAGAAGAAAAGGGTGGAGAGTCAAGAAGATGTTATCAAAGAACTAAAAGAGTGACTCCAGCTGACTGAGGAGAGAGCTTATGATTACGGGGTGACTATTGCAGCCATAGAGAAAAGGACAAATACACAAACTGACCAGGAGATGGCAGAAGCTCTTTTTAAAGAACTCAACCCTGATGTACCTCTTCAACAATCCGGTCTGGATGCCACGAGTCCTAGCCCCGTCAAACCTGGACTCAAAATCAAGGACCCTACTCCAAAGCAATCACCCAATTCTATGAGAAAAAGCACAACCAAGCCTAGGAAAACCACTTCAAAAAGACCACTGTCTAAGGTTGCTGCTTTAAATATAGCAAAGGGTAAAGAGATCCAGGAACCACCTACTGAACACAAGGACTCAGGTGATTGATATGTGCACATGTTTTGAGTTAGGAGTAGTGTGTTATAAATATATTTTCTAATATAATAAACTTTCTTTTTGTTACTTTTGTGAACCTATTACTTTGTTTCATCTTTGTTTGTCAGTCTGTTTGTTTGTTAATGTGATGTGTGTTCATTTCTTAATTTTCTCTGTTTTTGTGTAGTGTTTTATCTATCTCTGTTTGTTCACTACTACACACCCATTATCCTTTAAATTAGTGAGGACACTGCTCCTCATAGGTTTGGGGGTGTGGCAGGTTCTGCGAATGAAATAGTTAACCTAAGTGCAGCAGATTCAAGTGAGTAAGACAGAAATAGAACCATGTTCACCTAAGGATCATTAGAAAAATGAGAAATTTAAAATTTTGCAGACCTTTAGGCATTACAAGCTTTTAAATTTTAACTTGTCCATGATGTGAATACCAAGTAAACCTACTTGTATCAGTACTAAGGGAATCATTAAAGAGAGAAAAAGGTAAGGACATACTTTAAAGTTCAATGGAAGACCATAACCAATGAGAGTTGGGCCTACAAAATTATTTTTTCCTTCCTTTGAGAAGTGACTGAGGTAATTCTTCTACCTCTAAGGACTGGCTGAGGCAATGCCCTCACTAGAAGTTAGGCACCTCCAAGTTGAAACAACTGGCAGTGCTCATGAAACCTAGGAAAGGATCAAGGTATTCTCCTGGATAGTTTGAGCTTAAATAGACCAAATCCTAATCAACTGCCCTTATGCACACACTTGTTGAGCCTTAATTTCCAATTTTCTTCAAAATATACCTGAGTGCTTGCACCTAAACCTATGGACCTGACTCAAACCTACCCTCACTCTGAGAATTCAGAAGGTAAAGGAGGAGTTAAAGATGGACAAGATAGGGTCAACATTGGGTGAACGGAGAGGAGATACCTAAAAGTTGAGCAGTGTAGCAGTTGAGGAAAGAGGTGCCATGTCACAAATACAAAAATAAAATAAAAATAGAAAGAAAAATGCAAGAAAAGAAAGAAAAACAATAATGAAGAGGAGTGAGAGAGGAGTCAAGAGGAACAGTTCATTGGAAAAATCAAAATGAAGAGGAGAAGCAAGCCACTTTAAGTCTAAAAAATTTGAAAGAAAATGAAAGGGACTGAACTACAAATGGGTGAAGTCATGAATCACCTCCGTCACTTACTGATTTCTCAATTTTGAATCCCTCTTCAACCTTACATTCATTATAACCCACTTCATAAGCCACATCACAACCCAGCTAAAGACCTTGTGATCCAAAGTTGAATGAGCTATCATGCAGAGACAAGGAGTTATCCAATCTATAGTGAGGACTTATCAATGATGCCAGGACTTAGGTGCTTTGCCTATGCTCATGCTTACAGACCCATTTGGGGGCTGTAACTGCTCTTGAGCTTGAGAGAAAATGAAACCCTCAAGGTCCCTTGTGAGAGTATGCCCTAGTGAGCATTGGGTCTAATGTTGAATGTATTAGGCATGGCCTATAACATGATTTTTGAATTAATGATGAGCTCAGTGCTGATATACATGTGTTATCCCCCTTGTTGTGAGCTAATTGGAACTATTGTGCATTCATGTAGAGGTTCTGATGGTAAAATATCTGTGCTTTTCATGTCCAAATTCCTCACAATTTTTTTTATTTGAATCAAAGGTGAACTAATGCTTTGTTTCTTGACAGCTGAGTTGATAATGTTGCACCTTTGTTAACTAATTTCATTGAGAAGTTTGTGGGTGTCTTCACTGAAAACCCTCAAGAGACTTCACTCCTCCACTAGGGATCACCTAGGGGTTTAAAAAGCTTGGTACATATGCTAAATGTATCTGTGCTCCCTAGGAAAGTGGCATTTCAATTCTTTGAGTAGTTATTTTAATTTTTCCTTTGCTCAAGGACTAGAAAAGATTAGGTTTGGGGGTGTGTTATTCACTGAAAAGTACCACTTTTCACCTCTTAGCTTAGCCTTTTCTGGACCTTAAAACAGATTAATAACCATTTGTTAAGTATGTTTTATAGTTATTAATAAATTGTGCAGCTTAATACAAAATCCTGGCTTTTTGGGCTAAGGAAGAGAGAGAATACAAGCAAAGATGATAGCTGAGCCAAAGCCTAATGGAACACTTTGGTAATGCTCACCATGGTGACTCACTGTCGCTGATCATCATTGACCTAAAGTCTAGTAGATGACTGAAGTCAACTGAGAAGGAAGGATGCTGCAATAGCAACAAGTGTAGTGTAGCAGAGTGTCAAGAAACAAACCTCGCAGAGTTGAGGAGCCTCCTCGGGAAGCTAAAGATGCAGTGGAAGAAGCTCTCGCGCAGATAGGTTGCACAGTCAAGAGAAGAGCTATAAATACATCACGAAAATCTTGCAGTGTAAAACCTTCAGAATTCGTGGTCGCGAAGCTCTCATAGAGATCAAGCCCCAAAGAAGTTGTGCAAGGAACACAGCAAGCCCATATGCATAGAGAACAAAAAGTTACCTCACAGAGTTCTTGTGTGGCCCTGGAAGCGAGAGACTCCTAGAATTTCCCTCGCACAAATCTCGTGCACTCTGGGGCCTTACAAGTTACTACGCGAGCGCAGGAGCCCACCTGCGTGAGTGCTTAGTGAGAGGGAGTTCCTGAAGCTCTACTGCGTAAAACACCCTGGCTCTCCAGATCATCTCTGCGATAGCACTACTACATAAAGCAACTGCGTGAGTCACTAAAGGTTTACTGCACGAATGAGCCCTTCCCATCAGCCAAAGGTAACTCTGCAAAAGCAAAGCAATTCTGCGAGTAAACTAAAATAGCTGCTAGCCCCGCGAAGTGCGGGCTCTCCACTTCTCAGTTTTAACTCATGGACCTTTTGGGAATTTCCCAAGTCTAGGGTGCACTTCTCGAGGCATAGATTTTGAAGCGCACATCTCGAGCCATTCAAGGGTTGTAATAGTACCATGTCTGTTAGAAAAATTAGGGTTAATTTCTTTAGAGCCAAGGGTATTTTGACAGAGTATATAAGTTGTACTTAGAGTTTATTATTTTCATCTTTCCTTCATCCTTTGTCGACTGAGAGCTCTAGCAGGCTAGGGTTAGGGTTTGATCAACTCTTTTTCCTATTTCTCTTCTCTCTTAGCTCAACACTTGCTGGCTAATCCCCCTGTATGCAGCGAGGCTTAGTTTTATTTTAATCTTATAATAGATTTTGTATACATTGGGATTTTGGATGAGCAATTGTGTATAGGCTACAGCCAGGAGACAGTTCATTATAAGTTTTTTTTTTTAATGGACTACTGTTTTAAGGCATAATCAAATTTATAGATTTTATGGTTTCTTTAGATGTCTATAGGATCCATGTATTTGGGACTAGCCCATTCAGATTTAAGTAGATCTATTGTTTACCAACTGATTTCCCTTGGTTTGATAGACACATGAAAAGCAATGCTAGATTTGTAGGGCGATCCAGGGAGCTCAGAGGCCTGTGGACCATGGTGGTTGCAGCAGTTTTCATGTTCTTTCTCAGGCCTCTGTGGGATGGACAGACCAATGGGATACCGTGTGACCATTCAAGTGGACAGAGTATAGCCCTCAGGTTGTGTCTATTCACATGTTTGAGAAGGATTCGTCTTCTCTGCACATGAGCTTCTAGAGCCTTGTGAGGAGGTTTATATAGTAATTGGCTCCCCTCTGTTCTACCTAATCGATATCAGATGTTAGATCTGATCTCATGTAGTAATTACAACTTGAGGCTGATTCATTGCAGGCTGTTTGTAGTAATGACCAGCTAAGCTAAAAGCCTTATTCTACCTGTTGCATGGTCCTTTTTGCGGGCACCAGTGAGCAGTTAGTCTTAGCAAAGTACTTAGGATCTTATGGGTTTGAATACCTATGGATGTCAGTCAGGTTTGTGCACAGATCTGGGGAGCTTGTAGCACTGGCATTACATAGTACTGCAATAGTATTTATGGTTAGAGTTGGTCCAGTGGCTATGGAGATGATCGATCCACTCTTCTGGATTAGACTAGCGAATTTCCGGTTTAACTAATGGGATTTGACAGACTCTATCGGATACCCTGTGACCATTGGAGTGGACAGAGTATAGCCCTTAGAGCGCCCTAAATGGCATGGGTTAAACTAGGAGCTTATATCTTGTTGAGGCTTTTAATAGCGTCTCAGCAAGGAGCACTACAAAGACAGACTAAATCTGAGTTACATTATTGCATCATTAGCTCTAGCTGAACCTGCTTATTTCTCATAATTTTTATATTTTATTTTGGCACACACTACCATCATCTTCTTCTTAACCCTTTCTTTAGGATAGGGCTACATTTTATTTATCTTTTTTTAGGATTAATTTAGTGTAGTCGTGTCACCTAACTCCTTTCTTTAGGATTGTCAGATCTGGAGGCCTACTATTATAGCCCATTTTGGGTTCTAGATCAATTTCTCAGTGGGACAAACTCTTACTTATCAAAACTTGCTTCAATTGACTCTATATCTTATAGGACTGTGTTTATTTCAGACTTGCTGTGTTGACCCATCTCCAATTCCCCACTCTTGATTTATTCTCTCCACTGTTCTTAATAAAATAGCTGCAAGAGTCTTGAAAAGAGAACCAACACTGTGCGTTCAATCATATGAGGCATAGACCGCCTCATTTAACTGGTCACATGTGTCCCTGCTTGAAGTAGGGTTCGAGGCCTTTAGGCGAACCCATTGATCCTGAAGTTTATTTAGCACGACTACCCGAGCGGAGCGAATAGATGTCGCAACATTTTTTTGGAGTACGTGCTTTTTTTTTCAAAACACATATTTTTGTTATTTTATGTGGAACATTTTTGACTTTTTTATGTTTTAGCAATTTATGTGATTGTTTGGTTTTATTATTTTATGTGATTTTTATTATTTTTTGTATTTTTTGGTTTTTCAAAGCTATCATTTTATGGGATTTTTTTAGCTTTTCAAAACTATCATTTTATGTGATTTTTTGGTTTTTTTAAATTATTATTTTATGGGATTTTTTGGTTTTTCAAAACTATTATTTTATGGGATTTTTTGGTTTTTCAAAACTATTATTTTATGTGTTTTATTCTATCATTTTATGTGACTTATTTTTGGCTTTTTATGTGGGATCATTTTTTTAGACTTTTTTACGTCTTTCTGTGTAGGATCAGGATGCTTATTGATATTGATCCATTTTATTCTAGCACCGCTTCCCGAGCAAGCCGAATGAGGATCGACATATCGTTTGGGAGGGTGTGCATCTACCAGGGGCTATGTATGTGACCTGCCTCAAGCCCAAAACCCGACCCGTAAGTGACTGGCACAACTAATAGTTGCACCAAGCCAAATGGGAGCTCAAAGTAGCCTGGCACAACCATTAGTTGCGTTAGGCATGGCTGGGGTTTGAATTTAAAGCGCCCGAGTTCGGGCAGCAAGGGTATATTTTCGAAAAAAATTTCTCCCCCTCTCTTCAAACCGAAAACCGGCCTCCCCTAGGGTTCCTTTACAATGCCTCTATGTGTGCCTCATTGCTGGCATTCGCTTGCGCCGATCGATCGTCCGCACCGTGCTAGATCAAAGACCCCTCTTTCTTCAAAGGTAACCATTTAAAACCCATTTTCTTTTATTTTACTTACTTTTTCTTGTAAATATGATCATGATCTTGTATTCTTAGATGAATAATGGTTTATTTTTATTGTAAGCATGTTTAATGATGATGTGTTGATGATTTTTTATGAATGATGCCCTATTTTTGTTGTTTTATGGGTATTATTGATGCATAATATGTATTTATATATATATATATATATATATTGTAGACACCCAAATTCAGCCCAAGGCCTGATCAGTCTGTATTCCGAGAGAGATGTACCCCAGTGCTTCCGATGGCACCCCTAACCCTTTAGGAATCGCCCTAAACCCTAGGATCCCTTCCCAGACCCAACTTAAACCCTTCTGAGCATTTGATGGGAGGAGAGCTACAACATTTTATGCAGATCATTGCCGAGGATGAGCCACATACCATTGGAAGGAGGATTTCATCAGCTTTCTAGCAAGCCAAAGATCACCCAATTTGGAGTTGTGGTTCAAAAGATATGGCCGATTGAAGTTTTACATAAAATCATGACTTTTGCGCAGGCGTATTGTTAAGACCTGAAAAGTACCATTTTTCACTACTTAACTTAATATCTGTTAGACCCATAGTCATGTAATAAATGTGTGTTAAGCTCATTTTGTAGGTAATAAGTAGCAGCTGTAGATAAGGCCCTAACCATGCCAAGAAGCTTACTTTTGCCCCAGAAGTGCCTCAGGAGAA
Organism: Chloranthus sessilifolius; assembly: GCA_021018995.1. Classification (NCBI taxonomy): domain Eukaryota; kingdom Viridiplantae; phylum Streptophyta; class Magnoliopsida; order Chloranthales; family Chloranthaceae; genus Chloranthus; species Chloranthus sessilifolius. Next base: position 56,079,847 of record CM037593.1, on the reverse strand, counting down.
AGGAAGTTAGACCCAGACAGAGAACTGGTCGCAGCATAGGCACAACAAAGCAGCAACAACCTAAGAAGTGAGCCTCGTGCAGATTTCATAGGGTTCAATTGAATCAGAAAGAATACTTCGCGCAGTTGTCGTGGGTTTTTAAAGGCAGCACACCAACTGGTCGCGCTGTTCTCGCGCAGATTGATGACAGAAGGGAGTAAAAAGCATACTTCGCGCAGTTCTTGCGAGGCTCAGTTGGAAGCTCTCACGTAGTCTCGTGTAGCTCAAGAAAGGAGCCTTTAATCTTCGCGCGATTCACTGAGGAGAGAGAGCACCAGGCATTCCTGCACGCAGCTGTCGCGCAGTGGCCACGGGATACGAGCTTCAGGGAACTGCACGTGCGATCCAGAGGCCTATGCACCTTGCTTCTTCGCGAGGATCCTCGTGAGATTCACCGAGGAATGAACTGTGCGCGTGATTCCCGCGCCACTCAAATGGAAAGCGCAGTCTCGTGGCAACCAGAGCAATCCCGCGATGACCAAATTATCAATCCCGCGACTGCAAGAGCTTCAAGTCAAATCAATCTTGCGACGCCAATTCTATCATGCGACAAGACCTGGAAATCCTTGCTACCTAGCGAGGCTCGAGATCATATCTTCTCCCCACTTCTACAGGGGCAATCTAAGAACTTTTAGCAACTAGGGCACGCACTCCAATGCTCCAATCTCTGTGCACACGCCCCGAGGCTTCTAAGGAATAGAAATGAGCCATGATTGCATTGATAAAATTAGGGTTTTCCTAACCCTAATGCTCCACTGTTGTTATATAAGTAGGTTTAGGAGACTTCTGTACTTCTTGAATCAGCTGTAGAGTTGCAGTAGGCTAAGGTTAGGGTTTAGGCAGCTTCTTTTTCCCTTTTTTTCTCTCCATAGTCCAGCACTTGTTAGCTATGCCTTTGTATGTTTATTTGGAACAGTTTTAATGGTGTTTTATAATAAGATGTTATATCTATAATGGGATTGGTGTTTTTAGAGTTGTTCTGTACAAGGCTGCTGCCTTGTGATCCTCCATTGCTAAGTTGTATTGTAAGCAATGGAGGATTGTTTTTAAGGATTTATCTAGGTCCAAGTGACCTGTGTGTCCAGGTTAGGTGGATTGCAGGCCTATGCCCCACCATATGATCCACTAGATCTGAATCCCCATGGGAGCTTGAGCTGGTAGCCGTGTGAACATGGTGATGGCAGCAATTTTCTTGTTATGTCTTAGAGCTCTGTGAGGAGGATAGCCTCTGTGGATAGTCTGTGGCCATTCAAGTAGATAGGTTATAGCCTTAGGGTGAGGCCAATCCACAGATCTAAGACAGATTTTTCTTCTCTATACTTGTGCTTGTAGCCCTGTGAGAGATTGTCCAGAAACAGACTTTCCTGTATTTGTGTAGACCCACCATCAGATGGCAGATCTGATATGGCTGTAGAGATTGTAGGCTTGTGACTGGATCACTGCTTTCTTTCTAAAGTAGTGAACAGCTAGGCTTAAAAGCTAGTACTGAAACTCTTGTTGGGCCTGTGCGTCCAGGCTAGTGCACATTGCAGGCCTAGCCCCACACACAGAACTTTAGAGATTGAGGTTCCTATGGTTCCTTGAGCTAGTACCCTGGAAGAAGTAGTGCCTACAATGATAAACATGTTCTGACCCATCTCTGGACTGTGATTCCCCAATTGGATAGTCTGTGACTATTCAAGTGGACAGGTTATAGCCATAAGGGATTGGATCATGGCACAGGTGTGAGTTGGATCCTTTCTCCTCTTTGGTGATAATGTAACTATTGGATAGGACTTCTATAGTAGCAGATATGAGTCTGAGTTATAAAACCCATCAGATCTGTACCTAATAGCTTACTTCTCACCCTTTTTATATTTATTTTCTCACACTCCATCACTCTTTTTAACCATTTCTGTAGTTTAGGCATTAGGTTTCCTTTGGATGTAGACAATAGTGACCTTAAATCCCCTTCCATTTAGGATTGCCAGATCTGTAGTCAAATCTGGAGGGCCTACTAAAGATGGCTCCCTTGGAGCCTTAGATCAATTTTCCCTGTGGGACAAACTCTTACTTATTAAAACTTGCTACAACAGGCCCTGTATCAGTCTGCATGTATTTTAAACTTCTAGTTTTCAATCCACCTTTGATTTATTTTCACTAACCCCATTCTTATCATTGTTTTCAATAAAGTTAGCAGCAAGCATCTAAAATATCCTAACAAGTTTTTGGCGTCGTTGCCTGGGAATCTTGATCTATTAGTAGACCCTAGATTTTTATATTCTATTCTTTGGTAGCTGTGCTTATAAATAACTGATACTACTGATTTACATTTGGAATTTTTCTTTGCAGATCTGGATAGTAGCAGAGAGGAAAGTTGAACTGCACTTGGACTCTAGCTACCTCTGTTTGCATTTCTCTAACCCTCAAAAACCCAGTCTATATCTCCTTTGAAAATTCCATAGCAGTTGATTAGGATAGTTGTAATGTTGTCAAATGCAATGTGTCTGCAAGTAGTCTTCCCTGCTGTTGGTGTGTGTGCATGTTAGGAAGGAGATCCCTCAGTCCAACATTAGAGCCTCCTAACCCTGAGATAGAAAGGGGCAGAAGACCAAGAAGGCCCAGACACACCACAGTTGTGCTCCTTATCGAAACTGAGACATCAGTTATGGGTGAAGAGGAACCCAGAACATTGAAGGAATTGAATGCCCCTGATGATTATAATTCCCCATTTAGCATTCAATTCCCAAATGTTCAGGACAACTATGAGATTAAAACCTCAATCATCCAAATGCTCCCCTCTTTCCATGGGCTCACCAAGGAAGACCCCTATAAACACATTAACCAATTCTTGGCCCTATGCACAACATTCTCCATTGCTAGTTTGGGACCAGAGTTAAGACCTGAAAAGTACCACTTTTCACCCCTTAACTTAACCTTTGATTAGACCCTTAACCACCTAATAAGTTCTTGTTAAGTGTTTTGTGTAGGTAATAATCCGCAGTGAAATAAGGCCAAGAATCCTGTTAAGGAGCCTGCTTTAGCACCAGATATCCCATAGAAGAATGAACTCTGAATCCAGACCTGAAATGAGCCTCACGCAACTGACCCAAGCTTTAGAGGATTCAGGAGAAATATGCCTCGCGCAGTTCAACTGAGCTTCCCAAGGCTTTACAGCAACCTCTCGCGCAGATGAATGACTGAAGAGATTCAGAAACTCAAACTCGCGCAGCCCTCGCGAAGCTCAAGAGTAGAACACATCGCTCAGTGTCGCATAGTTCAAAGCAGTCCACTCTCAATCTCACAGAGTTGGCTCAGAACGGCTAAGGAGAAAGAGCTTCAGAAGATTCCTCGCGCAGCTATCGCGTAGTCGCTGTGGGATGCAGTTATCAAAAGAAGAACGCCTTGCGCAGTTCTTGCACCATTCAAGAAAGAAAATATCCTGGCGAAGGCAAAGCCAATCTCGTGAAGATCAAGTGAGACATAGAACCTCGCGCAGTTCAAAACTCAGAAGAGCCTCGCGAGGTAACTCGCGAAGTCCAAGTAAAGAGAAGTGCTCACGAAGTTCTCACGCTGCTGCCCAGCGAAGACCGATCGACCACGTGACTGCTTGAATTTCAACTTCGCGACACTTGAGACTGTGTTTTCTATTCAACCTCGCAAAGCCCAATCCAGCGAGAGCTCAACTCTCTACCGCGCGACTGCCTAAAGAGCAAACCAAGGCAACCTCGCGACGGTTGAAGCTTCAGTGTCAAATCATCCTAGCGAAGAGCAAAGAGCTACCACGCGACAAGTCTAGGAAACTACAGCTACCTAGAGAAGCTCTGACCCTAAACTTCCATCTCTTCAGCAGAGGACCTTCTAGGTATTTCCAGCGATTAGGGAATGCACTCCCATGCTCAAATATCTGTGCACGCGCCCCGAGGCATCCAAGGATCATTATCAGGCCACATGGCATCGTTAAAATTAGGGTTTCCTAACCCTAATGCGCTGCCACCCCACTGCTATATAAACCCATACCTGAGCTTAGGTTTAGGCATCTGGGAACCCATCTCAGATCATTTTTCTTTTCTCTTTCTTTTTAGCAGTAAGCAGTTTTCTTTTTCTTTCCTTCTCTCCATAGTCCAGCACTTGCTGGCTATGCCTTTGTATGTGTTTTTGAATTAGATCAATGGAAGTTTTACAATAGGATCTGTACTTTGTGGGATTGTTGTTTGTGTGTGAGATGCTCTGTGCAAGGCTGCTGCCTTGTGATCCTCCATCGCTTTGGCTGTGTTTGAAAGCAATGGAGGACTGATTCTAAGGGCCACTCAGATCCAAGTGACCTGTGTGTCTGGGCTATCATGGTCCTACAGCGTTAGTCCCACCACAGGACCCACTAGATCTGAAATCCCATGGGAGCTTTAGCTGGTAGCCTTGTGAGCATGGTGGTAGCAGCGATAATCTTATTTTGGTTTGGGCTCCATGAGGAGGATAACCACTGGGATAGTCTGTGACCATTTAAGTGGACAGATTATAGCCTTAGGGTGATTATGATCCACCGATGCAAGATGGATCCTTCTTTTTCACACCTGAGCTTGTAGAAGCCTAGTGAGAGATTATACAGAGGCAGACTCCCCCATAGTTGTATAGATCCACCATCAGATGTTGGATCTGATCTAGTTATAGAGATTGTAGGCTGGTGACTGGAACATTGTAGCCTTGCTCAAGCAATGGACAGCTAGATCGAAGGTTGTACTCAATCTCTTGCTGGTTCTATGTGTCTGGGCTATCATGGTCCTACAGCCTTAGCCCCACATATATAACTTTAGAGGTTGAGGTTCCCTATGGATTCTTGAGCTGGTGGCCTGGATGAAATAGTGCCTGCAATGATTTACTTGTTATGTTCTGACCCATCCCTGGATAGTGGCTCCCCTATGGGATAATTTGTGACCATTGAAGTGGACAGGTTATAGCCTTGAGGGTGGAATCATGGCAGAGTGATGGGTCGGATCCTTTCTCCTCAGAGGTGATAATGTAGCCTCTGGACATGATTTCTATAACATCAGATCTAAATTTGAGTTACAAAACTTCTCTGACCTTGGCTCAATAACATACTTCTCACCCTTTTTATACTCATTTTCCACACTCCATCCATCCTCTCAACACTTTCTGTAGTTTAGTTATTAGAATACTTAGAATAAGTGACCTTAAACTCCCCTCCCTCTAGGACTGCCAGATATGTAGACAGATCTGGAGGGACTACTAGAGATGGCTCCCTTGGAGCTTTAGATCACCTTTCCCTGTGGGGCAAACTCTTACTTATCAAAACTTACTTCAAAGGACCCTGTATCTTGTACGTCTAGGACTTCTGAGTTGTGCTGGATTCACCCCCTATTTTACTCTGTCTTTGATTTTTTAATAACTTTCACCACCAACTAATAATCAAAGCACATCGGAAGTAGTCAACAAGTTTTTGGCGCCGTTGCCGGGGACAGATGATCTATTAGTAGACCCTTAGTTTTTGTATTCTTATTATTCGTTGCACATGCAAATAATTGATACTACTGACATAATTTTGAACCTTTCTTGCAGATCTAGAGAGCAGCAGTGAAGGATAGTTGGACTGCTATTGGAGCTTAGCTACCTCTGTTTGCAAACTCTCTGACTTTTAAAGCTCTATCTATCTTTCTTAAACAATTTTTTTTTAGCAGTATCTAGGATAGTTTAAATGTATTCTTTGAATAGTTGTAAACTAGTTAGATAAATTTGTTAGTGTACAATTATTCTTTTGCAATGTGCTTGCAAGAAGCTTTCCTTTCTGTTGGTGTGCTTGTATGCTAAGGAGGAGATCCCTCAGCCCTGCTTTAGAGCCTCTTAACCCTAAGTTAGAAAGGGGAAGGAGACTTAGAAGAGACAGGCACACCACAGGAGAACCCCCAAGTGAATCTGTGACAGCAATTATGGGTGAAGAACAACCCAGAACCCTCAAGGAGTTGAATGCTCCGGATGACTATAACTCCCCTTTTAGCATTCAATTCCCTGATGTTCAGGGGAACTATGAGATAAAAACTTCAATCATCCAGATGCTGCCAGCTTTCCATGGGCTTAGCAAAGAAGACCCTTACAAGCATATTGACCAGTTCTTGGCCTTGTGCACCACTTTTAATATCACTGGTTTGGGACCTAAGGCTACCAGGTTCAGACTCTTTCCCTTCTCTCTGAAGGATAGGGCCAGTTCCTGGCTGACCACTCTTCCCAACAATAGCATTGCTTCATGGAAAGACCTGTAGACCAGATTCCTAACCATGTTCTTCCCTGAGACCAAAACTAGCCAGTTGAGGAAAGAGATTCTCGCGTTTGCTCAATCCCCAACTGAGGATTTTAACCAGTCCTGGGATAGGTTTAAAGAGATGCTCAAACAATGCCCCCACCACAAGATCCCTGAGTGGCAGCTTGTACAATGCTTCTACAATGGGATTGATGAGAAAAATAGAGATATGGTCGATGCCTCTTGTGGTGGATCCTACATGCACAAGATTGCTGAGGAGGCATGGGAATTGTTTGAGGTGATTAGTGAGAATGCTTTTCAAAAGCCATCCCTGGCAAGAACTAGTCAGGAATCTGAGTCAAAGGTGGGGCCTGCTGCTGGATCAAAAAGAAAAATTTATGAGGTGTCTGGGAACAATGACCTGCAGCTGCAGATGGCAAACCTGTCTATGAAGTTCGATAAATTATTGACTTTGATGCAACCCAGAAGGGCTGCTCATGTGGCGGAGGCATGTCTGATATGCCAGTCCCCACAACACACAGTGGAGGAATGTCCATCTGTAGGGTAATTTCCTGAATTAATGTTGGAACATGCTGCTCCTGCTCAATCTTATGGCCAGCAACAATCTGGGGGCTACAATAGGCAGCCATATGGATACCAGCACCAAAATGCTGGTTACTAATGGAGAGACCACCCAAATCTGAGGTGGAAGCAAGACAACTACATGCAGCCCCAGCAGATGTTGGCCTTACCACAAAGGCCACAGCAGCAGTTCAATCAAGGGAATGCCCCTAGGTCTACCTTCCAGCACCATCAGCAGCCCCATCAGCAGCAAAATTAGTTGGTCTTACCCCCTTCTCAACCTAGAAATACTTCTTTCGAGGATCAGGTCTTGACATCACTGCAAAACCTGAGTTCCTTGACTCAAACTGTGAACTCTCATGGCCAGAGGATCAAGAAGATGGAAGAAGAGATTGGACAACTAGCGAACACCTTAGCCAAAAGAGAAGAGGGAAGGTTGCCCAGTCAACCAGTGGTTAATCCCAAGGGCCAATTTTTGATTGGTGAAGGATCCTCAGACCCTGAAGGGGATCTTTCATTGAATTGATGATAAGAACTGTGCACCTTTGTATAATATGTACTTTACAATTTATAGGAATAGTTAGCAATCTTGTTGGAATTTGAGTTTAGTGCTTTAATGCCTACTTTTATACCAGCTCCCCCTGTGTGATAATTTCAAGTGATTAAATGATGATGTAGTATTTGAATGCTTTGCGTGATGTGTGACTTTAATGCCTTGAGAGTATGAGAACTTGTGAATGCTTTATAATGCTTATGGGTGTCCCTAGAAGAGAGTCTATGAGAGAATCCACCCATAAAGTCAGGATCAAAATGCTGACTAGTGGGTGAGTGAATTCTACCTCGGTTAAGCCATCGCGGGGTTCTGAATAATAGGTTTGGTCCCATCTCGCGCAGTTCATAAAGAACTACTTTTTTTTGCTGTCACGAGTTTCAGATATAACTGGGTGGGCTGCCTCACGCAGTTTAAAGGAACATCTAATCTCGCGACCCATTCATTCCCATCCAGCGAGCGGACATTTTCAAAGCGCGCCGAGCCTCACGATATTTAAATCCCACCCCGCGCTGCTTTTCCTTACTGCTTTCTCTTTCCTCTCCTACTAGCGAAACCCTAGCTCCCACTCCTCTCAACCTCTCTCCTTCTGCAACATGTCTACAGATCATTGTTCACTTTGAAATTCTGGATTTTTGTTCTTAAAGCTTCCATCAATAGTTGCCCCCTGTTAAGAGCTCTTGAGATCCACCGTGCGTCCAATTAAATAGAACCCTAACTTCTAGGGTTAGACTCAGCTCCTGATATTTTCTTTTAAAATTTCAACTGCACAGTCACCAAGGAGAGTTGTGATGGCTCCTAAAAGCGCACCTATGAAGAGAGCCAGGGACAAGGCCGCTGTGGAGCCTACCCCTAAGAAAGCCAAGTCCTCTACGGCTCAGCACAAAGGGAAGGAGGTGGTTCCTGAGATGGCTGCACCAACACCAGATTATTCTACACCCTCTGAGCTCCTCATTTCCATTCCCTTAGAGCTTGAAGCCATTTTCGATATCTCTTTCTTTGAATCTGAGCCGTTGTCAGCACCTGCCATCGAGTTCTTGCGCAAGGCTGGGTTGTTCCCCTTGATGTAAATGATTCCTGCACTAGCCTACCCTAGGTTAGTGCAACTCTTTTACCAGCACCTTAGGGTCAAACTAGACACATGGGGGCAGCCAGGCCTCCTTGCATTAGTTGACAATTTTCAGATGCTGCTTAGCCCAGAGTTAATCGCTGAAGTCATGGGCATCCTCAGCTTTTGATCCCAATCATGTTATGGTGCCCCTGTGAGTGCCCCCATTGACACAATTGCCCAAGCCATTACCAGAGGCTTGAAAGCCACAGTGGACTCCATCAGAAGAAGAGATCTGGAGCCCAAACTGCTGTTCATCGATCAAGTGCTGAGGAAGAATATTTATTGCTCCGGCCATCAGTAAGAAAGGAGGACACCAATTGTTGATGCTCTCTATTCCTTCTCTCTGGGCCATGGATTTAATGTTGCATGGTTGATCTTCGAGGCTATGAAGGATACAATGGTGAAGCTGGGGCTGGCTGCAAAAGAAAATCCACAATCTCCCCTATGGAAGACTCATCACCAGACTACTTCTGAGGGGAGGGTACAAGATACTAGTGGGGGAGTTATCTGCTGACCTCACTCCCACCACTTTGCTAAAAGATAATGGGGGATCAGCAGAAGTCTAATGGATCCCCAGAAGAAGAAGAAGAAGGCTGAAGCTCATAATGTCTCCGAGCAGGGAGAGGGAGCTGCTGTGGCAAAGGCCACCCCTGCCCCCAAAAAGAAGGCTAAAACCCTTTCCCCAAAGAAGGTGGCGCGAGCTTCTGTCACCTCTGCTTCTGCAGCAATTCCTCCATCCACCACTCTTGCCTCTCCACTACCTTCTACACCCATTCCATCTCTCCCTTTCCCTCTTTTATCTCCTTTTTCCATTCCACCTCCCACTATTATCCATACCCAGGAAGAAAGTGTTGAACCCTAGGACAACACTCCACCTTCACCCACCATACCTCAATCCACAACCCCAGTCTCTCCCATAGCATCTGACCCACACCCTGACAGCCCTCCCTTAATAACCTACCTTAAAAAGAAAACCTCTCACACTACCCTTGCCTCATCTTTACCCACTTCCTCCTCCCCTGTCCTTCCCACAGACACACCCCTTATTGACCAACCCTTAGTCCCACCTCTCCATGACCTGGACTTTAACCTAGCCACCACTTCAGGGTATGAAGCCTTCATGACCACCTTGCTTGATACCTTGCCCACCCAAGGCATCCCTCTCCCAGAGTCTCCTCTCCCTTCACCACATCATTCGCCAGACCCTTCCCCCTCCCCCCCTACCACTTTCCATCATGCCCCCACTTCCCCTTTCCAACCTATTCCTTCTTATCCTCCTACCCCACCTCAACCAACCTCAGATACCCTTAGTCATATCCTTTCCCTCATACATGACCTCCAAACCCAACTATCCAACACCACACAGACCCAAGCCTAAATGCAAACTGACATAACCACCATACAATCCATCCTTCACACATTGACAAACCCACTAATCCCAACACAACCTCCCACCACCCCATTGACCCAACCCCCTTCCACCTCTGACTCCCTAGTTCCAACAGACCCCACCCCCATTGACTTACCTCCATCCGTCCTCCTCCATGATACCATACCTGACCACTCCTTTCCCTCTCTCCCTATCCTTCCACCTCTAATACTACCTCCCCCTCAATTTACCAACACTTCTACCCAAACGGACCCCATTCCATTCCCATCCACCTTTCCCATTACACCCCTCCTATTTGCACCCCCAACCCTTCCATTCCAACCCTTCACCATCCCCTTCTTCCCTTACCCTGAACCATCCACATCCGCTGCCCTTCCTTCATTTTATTTTCCACCCATACCTTCCATTCCCCCTCTTCTTCCACCCCCTCCTCAATTCACTGACCATTCAACCCAGACCACCCCAACCATTTCTACAACCCCCACTTCTCTCCCCCAGGATCCATCACCATCTCCTCCTTCCACTCCATTTCTACCAATCTTGCCCAGACACTCCTACTACACCCCACCCTACTTCACCCTCCTCCATGCCATGAGGGACAATCCCTATATTAAGAGGGATGTTCTCAATGGCATGGCCCAACTCCGCCAAGCCATCAAATACCCCTTGCTGTAGAAACTTAGTGACTTGAAGCTTGCTCACAACGAGCAGCTGCGAGATATTTCCAAAGGGTGGGAGGCAATTTTGGAGACATCAAATGCGAACAAGGCTGCAGCAACATACTATAGAATGGCTACTGAGATGGAAAAGGCCAATGCAGAGAGGGTGAAAAACCACAACAGGCTAATAGAAAAAAAATTGAACAATGCTCAAGAGATCACCTGACTCAGTAAGGAGCTTGCAGATACCAATCTCCTGTGGGCTAACAAGAAAATTGAAATCTTGGAACAGAGAGTTGCTTTCCTACTGTCCCAACCTATACAGGCCACCCCCATCGCCACCGCTCCCCCTAAGGCCCCATCTTCTTCCAATGCCCCAACCCGAACCCCTACACAATCTGTTCCCCCAACTCCCACAGCCCCCACTCCGGTAGCTCCTCCTGTTCCTCCTCAAATGCCTACTGTAGTTCCTTCTGTAGTACCTACACCGCCTGTTGCTTCTGCTGCAATCCCTACTACAGCTCCTGCTCCTCCCTCAGTGCCCCCCCTATTCCCTCTCCTGCTCTCAAGAGAAAATGTACCCCTACCAAGAAAAAGCCCACTTCTAAGAGAGCCACTGCAGCCCAAAAAGGCAAAAGGCCGGCCCCTCCATCCCCACCTCCAAAGGTCACCAGAGCTTCTGCTCAGGATGATCCCCATGGGTGCCTACTTTCCAAAGAAGAACGCAGATAGGCTACTACTGCCCTTGGATTGGACCCTACTGAGCTCTTTCCTTCTGATTCTGACTCTGATGTTGCACCACCTATGGATCCCAGTGCCCAACCTACTATTGCTGCTCCTTCATCTGGCCCTACGGTACAATCCTATCCTCAGCGAAGGAAAGTTATTGCAAAGAGGACAACTCCCCCAAGTCGCTCTTTGAAAATTGCAAAAGAAACATCTGCCCAGTCTAAGGAGGCACCACCACAAAGCCAGCCTGTGAAAGGGAAGAGCCCTGCCATTCCTACAGTGAAATTACCATATCCATCTCCTGTGGCACCCCCTAAACCAGAAAAAGGGAAAAGCCCTCTCCTGTCTCCGGTGTCAGCCCAAGCCAAATCCCCCGTTGCCCCTCCTGAGCCAGCACAAGCCCAATCATCTCTTATTCCCCCTCTGCCTCCGCAAGGGCAAGCCTCCAAAGGTACGGGCCCCAAAGGAAAATCTCCCACCAAACCCCCTGAGCCAACCACTGTTAAATCTTCAGAGATCCCTCCTGAACCCAAGAAGAGAAAAATGAGGGTCCGGGCTCCTACCATACCCAAAACTCCCGAGCAAAGGAAGACAGAAAGGGAACGAAAGAAGAAAGAAGAAGAGGCTCTCCTGCAAGAGCATGCAAGGAAGATGGGATGGGATAAATTTTAAGATAGATTCTAACTAGATTGTACCTAGGAATTTCTCTATTTCTTTTACAACTGTTCTCTTGTATTTTGTTCATTTCTAATATTTCATAGACTTTTCCCCTGTCTTTACTATCATACTTTGCCTGTGTGTTCTGTTTCCTATTCTTTCCTTTTCTTTCCTTTTCTTTTAGCATCATTAGTTCTGCTGCACATTAACTTTGAACCAGTGAGGACACTGCTCCTCATAGGTTTGGGGGTATGGCAGGTAGACCCTGCCAATGGAATAGCTAACATAAGTGCAGCAGACTCATCTGAGCAATATGGAAATGGACCTCTGTTCACTTAAGAATCAAGAAATTAAGAAGTTTAAAATTTATGCAAACCTTGGACATTATAAACTTCTAATATTCCACATTTCCATGATAATATCACAAGGAAAACCTACTTGTATCTGCACTTAGTGAATCATTACAGAGAAAAAGGTGAGGACATACTTGAAAGTTCAAAGGATGACCATAACCAGTAAGAATTAGGCCTACAAAAATTTTTCTATTCTTTCGGGAGTAACTAAGGCATTTCTTTTAAGTTCTAAGGGCTGGCTGAGTCACTGTGCTCAGTAGAAGTTAGGTAACTCCAAGTTGAAACAACTGACAGTACTCATGAGACCTAGGAAGGGATCAAGGCCTTCTCTTGGATAGTTTGAGCCTAAAAAGACCAATCCTAAAGCAACTGCCCTTGTCCATACCCCCTTTGAGCTTTAAATCCTAAATTTCTTCAAAATACACCTGAGTACTTGAACCTGAACCTATGAACCTGATTCAACCTACCCTCACTCTGAGAATTCAGAAGGTAAAGGAGACAGAGTTGAAGATGGACTAACCATGGTCAACATTAGGTGAATGGAGAAGAAGGATCTCAAACAAATCTGGCAGTATGGTAACTGAGAACATGGTGGCATTTCTGAAAAGCAAAAACAAAATAAAAAGAAGAAAACTCCAGTAAAAAGAAACAAAAATAATAATGAAGAGGAATAAGAGAGAAGTCAAGAGGAACTTTCATTGGAAAATCAAAATCAAGAAGAGAAACTAATCACTTCAAATCAGAAAATCTCAAAGAAGATGAAGGGAGCTGAATCATTACAGGTGAAGTCATGAACCACCTCTGTGACCTACTGATTTCTCAAATTGGAACCCCTTTTCAACCTTCCATTCTTTTTAACCCTACTCCATAAGCCACATTATAGCCCAGTTAAAAGCCCTTGTGATCCAAAGTTGAGTGAGTTGACATGTGAAGATAAGGAATTATCCAATCTATGGTGAGGAACTGACAATGATGTCAGCACTTAAGAACTCTGCCTATGCTCATGCTTACAAATCCAGTTGGGGGATGTAACTGCTCTTGAGACTGTGAGAAATGGAACCCCTCAACAAACCTTTATGAGAGTATACCCTGCAAAGCTTTCTTTTGGGTCTGAACTTGAATGCATTATGTATGACCTTAACCTAATTTTCTGACATAAGGATAAGCTCAGTGCTGACACACACTTCACAGTTTTTTGTGATTATAAACTATATGGAAATGCGGTGTAATCATGAGAGTTTTTGCTGTTTAAGTTACTGTGCAACCAATGAATTAAATTTCTTTTATGTGTACTGATTCAAGAGTAGACTAAATCTGATTCCTTAACTGCTCATTGGATGACATTGCACTTTTGTTAACTATTTCGTTTGAGAAGTTTGTGGGTGTCTTCACTGAAAACCCTCAAGAGACTTCACTCCTCCACTAGGGATCACCTAAGGGTTTAAAAGGCTTGGTACATATGTTAAATGTATCCGTGCTCCCTACGAAAGTGACATTTAATTTTTAGAGTAGATTTAATGTAGCTTTGCTAAGGGACTAGCAAAGATTAGGTTTGGCGGTGTGTTAAGACCTGAAAAGTACCACTTTTCACCCCTTAACTTAACCTTTGATTAGACCCTTAGCCACCTAATAAGTTCTTGTTAAGTGTTTTGTGTAGGTAATAATCCGCAGTGAAATAAGGCTAAGAATCCTGTTAAGGAGCCTGCTTTGGCACCAGATATCCCATAGAAGAATGAACTCTGAATTCAGACCTGAAATGAGCCACACGCAGCTGACCCAAGCTTTAGAGGATTCAAGAGAAATATGCCTCGCGCAGTTCAACTGAGCTTCCCAAGGCTTTACAGCAACCTCTCGCACAGATGAGTGACTGAAGAGCTTTAGATACTCAAACTCACGCAGCCCTCGTGAAGCTTAAGAGTAGAACACATCGCTCAGTGTCGCGCAGTTCAAAGCAGACCACTCTTAATCTCGCGCAGTTCGCTCAGAACGGCTGAGGAGAAAGAGCTTCAGAAGATTCCATACGCAGTCGCAGCGGGATGCAGTTATTAGAAGAAGAACGACTTGCGCAGTTCTCACGCCATTCAAGAAAGAAAACATCCTGGCGAAGGCAAAGCCAATCTCGCGAAGATCAAGTGAGACATAGCACCTCGCATAGTTCAGAACTCAGAAGAGCCTCGCGAGGTAACTCATGAAGTCCAAGTAAAGAAAAGTGCTTGCGAAGTTCTCGCGCTACTGCCCAGTGAAGACCGATCGACCCCGCGATTGTTTGAATTTCAACCCCGCGACACTTGAGACTGTGTTTTCTATTCAACCTCGCAAAGCCCAATCCAACGAGAGCTCAACTCTCTACCGCGCGACTGCCTACAGAGCAAACCAAGGCAACCTCGTAACGGCTGAAGCTTCAGTGTCAAATCATCCTAGCGAAGAGCAAAGAGCTACCACGCGACAAGTCTGAGAAACTACAGCTACCTAGCAAAGCTCTGACCCTAAACTTCCATCTCTTCAGCAGAGGAGCTTCTAGGTATTTCCAGCTATTAAGGCATGCACTCCCATGCTCAAATCTCCGTGCACGCGCCTCGAGGCATCCAAGGATCATTATCAGGCCACGTGGCATAGTTAAAATTAGGGTTTCCTAACCCTAATGCGCCGCCACCCCACTGTTATATAAACCCATACCTGAGCTTAGGTTTAGGCATCTGGGAATCCATCTCATATCATTTTTCTTTTCTCTTTCTTTTTAGCAGTAAGTAGTTTTCTTTTTCTTTCCTTCTCTCCATAGTCCAGCACTTGTTGGCTATGCCTTTGTATGCGTTTTTGAATTAGATCAATGGAAGTTTTATAATAGGATCTATACTTTGTGGGATTGTTGTTTGTGTGTGAGATGCTCTGTGCAAGGCTGCTGCCTTGTGATCCGCCATCGCTTTGGCTGTGTTTGAAAGCAATGGAGGACTGATTCTAAGGGCCACTCAGATCCAAGTGACCTATGTGTCTGGGCTATCATGGTCCTACAGCCTTAGCCCCACCACAGGACCCACTATATCTGAAATCCCCAAGGGAGCTTGAGCTGGTAGCCTTGTGAGCATGGTGGTAGCAGCGATAATCTTGTTTTGTTTTAGGCTCCATGAGGAGGATAACCTCTAGGATAGTCTGTGACCATTTAAGTGGACAGATTATAGCCTTAGGGTGATTCTAATCCACCGATCCAAGATGGATCCTTCTTCTTTACACCTGAGCTTGTAGAAGCCTGGTGAGAGTTTGTACAGAGGCAGACTCCCCTAGAGTTGTATAGATCCGCCATCAGATGTTGGATCTGATCTAGTTATAGAGATTGTAGGCTGGTGACTAGACCATTGTAACCTCGCTCAAGCAATGGACAGCTAGATCGAAGGTTGTACTCAATCTCTTGCTGGTTCTATGTGTCTAGGCTATCATGGTCCTACAACCTTAGCCCCACATATAGAACTTTAGAGGTTGAGGTTCCCTATGGATTCTTGAGCTGGTAGCCTGGATGAAATAGTGCTTGCAATGATTTACTTGTTATGTTCTGACCCATCCATGGATAGTGGCTCCCCTATGGGATAATTTGTGACTATTCAAGTGGACAAGTTATAGCCTTAAGGGTAGAATCATGGCAGAGTGATGGGTCGGATCCTTTCTCCTCAGAGGTGATAATGTAGCCTCTGGACAGGATTTCTATAACATCAGATTTAAATCTGAGTTACAAAACTTTTCTGACCTTGGCTCAATAACATACTTCTCACCCTTTTTATACTCATTTTCCACACTCCATCCATCCTCTCAACACTTTCTGTAGTTTAGTTGTTAGAATACTTAGAATAAGTGACCTTAAACTCCCCTCCTTCTAGGACTGCCAGATCTGTAGACAGATCTGGAGGGACTACTAGAGATGGCTCCCTTGGAGCTTTAGATCACCTTTCCATGTGGGACAAACTCTTACTTATCAAAACTTGCTACAAAGGACCCTGTATCTTGTAGGTCTAGGACTTCTGAGTTGTGCTGGATTCACCCCCTATTTTACTCTGTCTTTGATTTTTTAATAACTTTCACCACCAACTAATAATCAAAGCACATCGGAAGTAGTCAATGACCAGAATCCACTAGATTAAGGCTATTTTCTTTCGCCTTAAAGGACAGGGCCAGCACCTGGTTAGCTACTCTCCCAAAAAATAGCATCACTTCTTAGAAAGACCTCCAGATAAGATTTTTGACCAAATTCTTCCCAGAGATAAAAACCAACCAGTTGAGGAAAGCAATACTTGCTTTTGCCCAATCCCCAACTAAGGATTTTAATCACGCATGAGACAGATTCAAGGAGATGCTCAAACAATGTCCCCACCACAAGATCCCTGACTGGCAGGTTGTCCAGAGCTTCTATAATGGGATTGATGAGAAAAGCAGAGACATGGTAGATGCCTCTTGTGGTTGAACTTACATGCATAACACAGCTGATGAGGCATGGGACTTGTTCGAGGTCCTCAGTGAAAATGCTTTCCAAAAGATGTCCTTGCCAAGAACTGTTCAAGAGCCTTCTCCTAAAATGGGACTAGCTGAAACTTCCAAAAGAAAGATGTATGAAGTAACTGGGAATAATGACCTGAAAATGCAGATGGCCAATCTTTCTGATAAGTTTAATAAACTATTAACTGTAGTGCAACCCAGATTAGCTGCACAGGTGATGGAGGCATGTCTGATATGCCAATCTCCACAACACATAGTGGAAAAATGCCCATCTGTAGGGCAATATCCTGAGTATGTGATGGAACAAGCTGCTGCTACCCAATCATTTGGCCAGCAACAATCTGTTGGCTACAACAAACAGCTATTTGGAATCCAACCCCAAAATGTTGGTTACCAGTGGGGGGACCACCCAAATTTGAGGTGAAGACAAGACAAGTACATGTAGCCGCAACAGATGTTGGCCTTACCTCAAAGGCCACAAGAGCAATTTAACCAGGGATGCGCCCCAAGGTTAAATTTCCAGCATCAGCAGCTGCCCCAGCAACAAAATCAATTGGTAGTTCCCCCACCTCAGCCCTAAAATACTTCTTTCGAGGATCAGGTTTTGACATCATTGCAAAGCCTTGGAATCTTGACTCAGACTGTGACTTCTCACAGTTAAAGCATAAAGAAAATGGAAGAGTAGATTGGCCATATATCCAATGCCTTGGCCAAAATAGAAGAGGGCAGGTTGCCAAGCCAGCCAGTGGCCAACCCTAAGGGCCAATATTTGATTGGAGAAGGTTTCTCAAGTTTTGAGGGAGCTAATGCCATCACAACCCTATGGTCTTACAGGTTGGTAGACAACCAGGTTGGAAAGGAACAAGGAGAGGTCATTTCTAAAGAATTTTTGAATGAAAGTGAAAAAGAATTTGTTAGAGCATAGAGCCAAGAGTTGCCTGCTACCCTGCAACAAGGGAAAAATAAAGAGGCTATAGTTGAGCCTCAGCAGGAAATAAAAGATGAAAAGAAAAAAAAAGAAGTTTAGTCATAGGCTTACAGCTGAGGAACCAGCAGTACCTCAGCTACCATTTCCTCAAGCTTTGAGTGCCCCTGCCCCTTTTGATAAACGGAATGCACAGATAGAGGAAATGATGGAGACCTTTAAGTAGGTAAAAATTAATTTGCCCCTGCTTGATGCAATTAGACAGGTCCCAGCTTATGCCAAATTTCTGAAAGACCTTTGTACCCAAAAAAGAAAAGCTAAAGGCCATTTGTCCAAAAAGGTCTTTGCAACTGATACAGTTAATTATGTATTAAACATAACAATGCTAGAGAAGTTGCAAGACTCAGGGATACCCACTATCCCTTGCATAATTGGAGACTGTTGAGAACTGGAAAATACCATTTTTCACCCCTTAATCTGGGCCTTGATAGACCCTTGAGAGAACTAAATAAGTGTTTTAAGTGTTTATTTTACAGCTAACAATAAAGACACACTTAACCATAAAAGCAGCCCAAAAGTGCCAAAAAGATGACAATTCATGTCAGTCAAAAGGAAGGAAGTGAAGAAACAACCTCATCAGCTGTGGAAAGGTCTAAATAGAAGAGGCAAAGACCTGTAAGAGAAGCAGGGAACAATTCGAACAGAGAAATGCACTACAGAGTTATTTTCACAAAGAACTTGCACTTTTCGTAAAGAACCTTGAACTTTGCGAAAAGAAGAAAACACTCCTCGAAAAGAAGATTGAATTTGCGAACAGAGCTTCAGAAGTCATTGAACTTTACGAAAAGGCCCCTAAACTCTGCGAAAAGGACTAAAACTGCAGGTGTAGCTTTCGAAGAGCATCTGAACTCCTCGAAAAGAAGATTGAACTTTGCGAACAGAGCTTCAGAAGTCATTGAACTTTGTGAAAAGGCCCCTGAACTCTGCAAAAAGGTATTCTAGAGATTCGCAGCTTTAACAAGGGCAATTCAAGATCACAGACGCCCCAATGCATTGAAAAGCCCAGGGACATTCCGAAAGATTCTAAGCACGAACCAAAGGCATATTCCATCCCATGTGAACACCCGAAGATGAAATTACTTGGCGGGAACTTCTAGAAACTCTAACAAACTTTCAAAATGCATAACAGAATTGATGCCACTGTTTCCTGATTGGCTGAACCAGATCAAGCGATTCGATTGGCGCAGTCTGGATCCCGGTGCTCGACTCCTATTGGTTGATCTGAGATCTCCAATTGATTGGTTGACACACATTTGAGTAGGAAAATTATAAATAGATGAACTATTTGCCCAATTTGGGTATCCAGATTTTGAGTTTCATTTCTAAATCCCCCATTTCCCAGCCAGACAGCTTGTCTGCAATCCCTGTAATAGCCTACTTTGTACCTGCAATTGAGAGCTGTGAGATATTTCTGTAATTCAAAAGAGAGTTGTATTCAAGACTACAAATCTGAGAGCTGTTTAAGTTGTGCTCTGTAATTGTAATGGTGGATTTTAAAAGGTTGCTGTAAACTATGCACTCTCCATTGAACTCATGTCAAGGGTTCCCTCTGATCTCCTCAGTACATTAGACTCCTTTAGATTCATTGTTTTGCATGCAATTTCCCTTGATTCATTAATCCTGTGAGAATTAGTGTTGGTAACCTAACCTCTCACGGCATTTGTAGTGATGCTTCTTGTTCTAAACTAAGGCTTTGGATTAAAAGGCATTGGATGGTTTGTGGCCATTAAAGTGGACAGACCATAGCCATAAGCTTAAACCTAATCCTTAAATTAGATTTATCTCTCTTACATCTGTGCTTGTAGCCAGATGAAGATTGGATCACCTCTGTTGAGTTGCAGTTATTCTCATTAAGTTTCAAGGACCAAATCAAAGTTAGATATTATTTCTCCAATTTTTGTATAAGTTTACCACAAACGTTTCCCCAACTCGGATCTGGATCACTTAGTTTAATTTTTACTTTTATCATTTAGTTAACGTGACAAATTCAACCTCCCATCTTATGTGCTTTGTAGATAGGATCAGAGGCCAGATCTGGTAGCTCAGGTATGGAGGTTTATCTTAAATTTTAAATCAATTCCTTGTGGACGATCTTTTACTCACTTACATTTAAAACTTGCTACAATTGGCCCTGATCTTGCAGGCTAATTCACTTTTATCTGTGCTGATATTTCTTTATTCTTTTTAATATTCTAGATTCATTATAACTTAGCAGCTGCAAACCTGTTTTCAAAACACAAATAAATCAAGCACACTTAGAATGAACAACAAGTTTTTGGCGCCGTTGCTGGGGAATAGATTTTAAAATTGGTAGACCTAAGTTTTTCAATTTTGTAGATTTGATTTCATTTTAATTTTTGCTTTAAACCTGCACTTTGCATTCCAAGTGCTTGATTAAATGTCTACTGCAGTTTTGTATAGAAAACCTGTTTTATCGGTAATTTTTTTATTTTTTTAGTTTTATTCTTTGCCTTCTAGTTATTTGAATAAATGTTGCTGCCACTTTTTTATCTTTTTGTCAAATTTGGGCAGGAGCCTAAGTTTTTCTTTTTATTTTTGTCAATATACTTGAATAAGGTACTGCTGCAGTTTTTGGATTTTGCGGATCTGGGCGACCGTCCAACAAGGAACATCTGGACTAAAGCTGGAGCAGATCTGAGTTTGCATCCTTCTCCTTTGCATTCATTTTCTATTTTTAAATTCTTGAAAACCAGATTCTCATTGTGTTTAATGTTTGTTTTGATTATAATTTCCATGTCTTTTAGGCATGCTTTGATTTTTTTTACAAAATAAAGAAAATGAAAACACAAATAGAAAATCTCTAAATTGTTTCTCATTATTTTCAGCGATAGTAAATGGGCTCTTGTTGAGCCGGGCTGATCAAAACAAGTAAAAAAAAAAAATAAATTATAAAACAATATAGATATCTTCCGGATGTAATGCTTTTCTCCATTTGCATCCACTTTTCCCATCTGGACTGTTGAGATCATTTTTTTTTTTTTAGGAATCATGTAGGATAATGAGTAGTGAATCATAAGTCGCTTTTGAATATTCAATGGACCCACTAATTTTATTTTCCTTCGAGATTTCTTCATCATAAAGGGGTCTCACTGTGTGTGAACCCTGCTTTTAATATGTGCTCTCATGCTTCATTATATTTTTCATACACATCATCAACAAAGGGTCAATCTTATGAATCTTGCTTTTCCTTTGTATTCACTGCTAATCATTTTTATAATCACTTAGATTCATAAGTATCTCAGGCTTTTGGGTTTGTTTCTTTGGGCTTAGGATATATCATTTGGCATTAGATTTTCTGTTTTAGGAATTTTAGTTTCAAATTCTGTTTTTAGATCGCTGATTTTTTTTCTTTCCTAGGTTAATGTGTCCTCGTTTTACTGATTTTCGTCATTTTTCTGTGAGTATAGTTAGTTTATAACTTTGTTTTCCTATTTTGCATTCACAAATTCTATTTTTGTATCAACACTTTTTCTTTTTCTTTTTTAACTTTGTATTTAGTCCCTTACCTTGTTTTTACTATTTCTCTGTTATTAGCATTAGTTTCCTTCCATTTGCATAGTAATCCTTCTATTTGTTAGATTTTATTTAGCAGTTCTAGCATTGTTTTGTTGATTTTTCTTGCATTTGTATATCATGTTTTCCATTTCCTTGCTCATATCTTCGCTTTTACATTTTATTTTCTCTGCATATAGTTTAGATTTTTTTACATTCTTAGTTTTTCTTTCTTCTTTTACCCTGCTGCCCCTAGTCTCTCATTGTCTAGAACATTGAGGACAATGTTCATCTTAGGTTTGGGGGTATGGCAGGTATGCCAATAAAATAAGTTAATGCTTGATGCAACTTATGATCAGCAGAATTTTTGAAAATGAAGTAATTTCACACCTGTTGTTTTGAAAAATGAGGAAGTTAGAACTTTTTAAAATTGATTTCTAGTGTACTTCTAATACTTTCATGAAGTGAAGGTCAGAAAATTTCTAAAAAAAATAAAAAATTGATGTTTTAGTAAACCTAAAATGAGAGAAAACAGTGATGATATACCTCAAGAATTTGATAGAAAACCACACCCAAAGTGAGATTTGGGCTCATTGAAATGTATTCTTTGGAGGTATGAATTGGCGGTTTTTTTCTGCTCTAGGAATTTTGTTTTGAACGAAGTTACACATCCAAGTTAAAATATCTTGACAGCAATCATGATATTAAAGACATGATGTAAGGCCTCCTTTTGGACAGTTTGAACTTCAAAAAGCCCAACCTTTTGAAACTGCCCTTGATACACACCAAATGAGCTTTATAAATCAAAGATTTCTTTGAAACCTCATCAACCTCATTTAGCCTAACCCTCACTCTGAGAATTCAGAAGGTAAAGGAAAGAAAGCTGAAGAAAGGTGAGTTGGGTAACAGTTTGGTAAAAGAAAAAGAAAAATAATTGAAGGCAATGATGTATCAACAGAAGAAATGTGGCATTCCAGTCAATGTTGATTTGAAAAAAAAAAAGAAAAAAGAAAAGGAGTAGGCATTTCATTGGAAGTTTGAAAAAGAAAGAGAAAAAGATGGCCACTTTGGCTCTGAAAATTCAAAGAAGAAGATGAAATTGTGCTGAATTGAAGGTGTGTCTATCACCTCCTTACCTTGACTGACTTCTCAATTTTGAACTCCATTCCACCCCTTTATTCTTGATAAATTTCACCCATAAGCCACATTAAAACCCAAGTTAAAGTCCTTACTGATCAATGATGGATTGAGCTGTCACATGGAGATAAGGATTTGTGTAATCTATGGTGAAAGAAGTAGTAAATTCGCGAAAAAGCAATGCCTATGCTCACCTTACATTCCTATTTGAGGACTGTAATGGCTCTTGAGCTGTGTGAAATAGTGCAACCCTCATATTTGCATGGTGAGTGAAAACCCTGGTGAGAGTTGAGTTTGAAATCAAATTATTTGGGGTAACATCAAAACTGAATTTTCAAATAGAAGGCAAGCTTTTCATTAATTTTTCTTGTAAAAACTTTTTGACACCAACCGAGTGAATGGTAAAGGAATTACAGAATTTTAGTTTTGTGATGTTTTCTTGAAAATCTTCTTACAACTGGTGATCTGGTGTGAATAATCTGATTGGATGAAAGTTTGCTTTAATGAATCGCATTGATCTTAATCGATTTATTGGTGAAGTTTGTGTGTAGCTTCACTGAAAACCGTCACGAGCCTTCACTCCTCCACTAGGGATCACCTAGGGGTTTAACAGGTTTGTTTGATATGCTGAGTGCAACTGTGCTCCCTACAAAATGGCTTTTCATCCTATTTTTAAATTTTGTCTTTGCTCGTGGGACTAGCAAAGCTTAGGTTTAAGGGGGTGTGTTGAGAACCTGAAAATACCATTTTTCACGCCTTAATCTGGCCCTTGATAGACCCTTGAGAGAACTAAATAAGCGTCTGTTTTACAGCTAACAATAAAGACACGCTTAACCATACAAGCAGCTCAAAAGTGCCAGAAAGATGACAATTCATGTCGGTCAAAGGAAGGAAGTGAAGAAACAACCTCATCACCGTGAAAAGGTCTAAATAGAAGAGGCAAAGACCTGTAAGAGAAGCAGGGAACAATTCGAACAGAGAAATGCACTACAGAGTTCTTTTCGCAAAGAACTTGCACTTTTCGTAAAGAACCTTGAACTTTGTGAAAAGAAGAAAACACTCCTCGAAAAGAAGATTGAACTTTGCGAACAGAGCTTCAGAAGTCATTGAACTTTGCGAAAAGGCCCCTAAACTCTGCGAAATGGACTAAAACTCCAGGTGTAGCTTTCGAAGAGCATCTGAACTCCTCGAAAAGAAGATTGAACTTTACGAACAGAGCTTCAGAAGTCATTGAACTTTGTGAAAAGGCCCCTGAACTCTGCGAAAAGGTATTCTGGAGATTCGCAGCTTTAACAAGGGCAATTCAATAATCTGCTGCACGTGCCCCAATGCATTGAAAAGCCCAGGGAAATTTTGGAAGATTCTGAGCATAAACCAAAGGCATATTCCACCCCATGTGAACACCCAAAGATGAAATTACTTGGCGAGAACTTCTAGAAACTCTAACAAACTTTCAAAATGCATAACAGAATTGATGCCTCTGTTTCCTGATTGGCTGAACCAGATCAAGCAGTTCTAATTGGCCAGAACAGATCTGGATCCTGGTGCTCGACTCCTATTGGTTGATACAGATCTCTCCAATTCTGATTGGTTGATACACATTTGAGCTGGCTTAGGGAAAATTATAAATAGATGAACTATTTGCCCAATTTGGGTATCCAGATTTTGAGTTTCATTTCTAAATCCCCCATTTCCCAGCCAGACAGCTTGTCTGCAATCCCTGTAATAGCCTACTTTTTACCTGCAATTGAGAGCTATGAGATATTTCTGTAATTCAAAAGAGAGTTGTATTCAAGACTACAAATCTGAGAGCTGTTTAAGTTGTGCTCTGTAATTGTAATGGTGGATTTTAAAAGGTTGCTGTAAACTATGCACTCTCCATTGGACTCATGTCAAGGGTTCCCTCTGATCTCCTCAGTACATTAGACTCCTTTAGATTCATTGTTTTGCATGCTATTTCCCTTGATTCAATAATCCTGTGAGAATTAGTGTTGGTAACCTAACCTCTCACGGCATTTGTAGTGATGCTTCTTGTTCTAAACTAAGGCTTTGGATTAAAGACTGTTGGATGGTTTGTGGCCATTAAAGTAGACAGACCATAGCCATAAGCTTAAACCTAATCCTTAAATTAGATTTATCTCTCTTACATCTGTGCTTGTAGCCAAATGAAGATTGGATCACCTCTGTTGAGCTGCAGTTATTCTCATTAGATTTCAAGGACCAAATCAAAGTTAGATATTATTTCTCCAAATTTTGTATAAGTTTACCACAAACGTTTCCCCAACTCGGATCTGGATCACTTAGTTTAATTTTTACTTTTATTATTTAGTTAACGTGACAAATTCAACCTCCCATCTTATGTGCTTTGTAGATAGGATAAGAGGCCAGATCTGGTAGCTCAGATCTGGAGGTTTATCTTAAATTTTAAATCAATTCCCTGTGGACGATCTTTTACTCACTTACATTTAAAACTTGCTACAATTGGCCCTGATCTTGCAGGCTAATTCACTTCTATCTGTGCTGATATTTCTTTATTCTTTTTAATATTCTAGATTCATTATAACTTAGCAGTTGCAAACCTGTTTTCAAAACACAAATAAATCAAGCACACTTAGAATGAACAACAGAGACCACAAAATTGGAAGGGCCCTTCTAGACCTTGGAGCCTGCGTAAACCTGTTGCCATACAGTGTATATCAGCAGCTAGGTTTGGGGGAGCTAAAACCCACCCCCATTGTGCTGTTAATGGATGATAGGTCTGAAAGGAGACTTACGAGAGTGGTTGAGGAGTCTTAGTAGGGGTGGACAAGTTCTTCTACCCTGCAGATTTCCTGGTTTTAGACATGGGCTGCAACAAGAGTACAACCCCTATACCTGTTATTTTGGGCAGGCCATTCTTGGCCACTGCCAATGCATGTATTCAATGCAGGTCAGGGATCATGGAGGTCACTTTCGGACATATGAAGGTTGAACTTAATGTATACAACAATGCAAAGTACCCTCAGCTGGACAATGAGGAAAGCTTTACAATAGATGTACTAGAGGAAGTTGTTGAAGAAGAATTGCCTACTCTGCTGGATTGGGGCAACATTGTCACAAGTTTAATTTAAGTTTGGGACATGGTAGTGGAAGGAAGCCCAACTGTTATGACAGAAGACATGACCACATTAAAGTCTTCTATGGGCTCAGTGCAGCATTCCATTTGGAAACCTACATTGCTGTCTCTTCCTCAAACCAACAAAGCACCAATCTTGCCATCCACCCAATAACCCCCTGATCTGGATCTCAAGAAGCTTCCAGAAACATTGAAATATGCCTTCCTTGAGAAAGGTAAAAAACTTCTTGTAATTATCTCCTCCTCTCTTACCAATGAGCAAGAGGAAGAATTACTAACAGTCTTGAGGAAGCACAAAAAGGCAATTGGCTGGACCATTGTGGATCTAGGAGGGATAGATGCATCATTCTGTATGCACAGGATCCATTTAAAGGAGGGCTCAGTACCCTCCAAGGAAATGCAAAGGAAATTGAATCCTCACATGCAGAAAGTGCTCCTCAAAGAAATCATTAAATTGCTAGATGCTGGGGTAATTTACCCCATTTCTGATTCTGAATGGGTGGCACCTATCCAAGTGGTACCCACCAAATTTGGCATAACAGTAGTTATTACTGAGTCTCGAGAGTTGAGACCAGCCAGGGAGACCACTGGCTGGAGGTTTTACATCGATTATCGAAAGCTTAACTCTAAGACCAGAAAAGACCACTTCCCTCTCCCCTTCATAAATCAAATTTTGGATAAGTTGGCTGGAAAAGCTTTTTATTATTTTCTTGATGGGTACTCAGGGTACAACCAGATCCCTGTGCACCCTCATGACATAGAGAAAACTATTTTTACTTTCCCTTTTGGCACCTTTGCTTACCAAAGGATGCCTTTTTAGTGTAATGCCCTATGCCATATTCTCTGATATGATTGACAAATTCTTGGAAATTTTTATGGATGATTTCTCTGTATATAGGGACAATTTTGGCCAATGTCTGCAACACCTCCACCTGGTCTTGCAAAGATGTGAGGAGACCAATCTGGTCTTAAGTTGAGAAAAGTGCCACTTCATGGTAACACAAGGTATTTTGTTGGGCCATGTAGTCTCTAAAGAAGGGATTGAGGTAGATAAGGCCAAAGTTGACCTCATTACAAATTTGCCCCCTCCAAGAACAGTCAAACAAATCAGATCTTTCCTTGGACGTGCAGGATTTTACAGGAGGTTCATTAAAGACTTCAACAAAATAGCTAAACCATTGTGCCACCTGCTCTGTCAGGATGTGCCCTTTGACTTTTCTGCTGAATATCTTGAGGCTTTTGAAACTTTGAAGATTTGCCTCACCTCTGCCCCTGTACTCCAAACACCTGACTATGCACTCCCCTTTGAGCTGATGTGTGATGCATTCGACTTGGCAAGAGGTGCTGTTTTGGGCCAAAGGAAAGATAAGCTGCCAGTGGTTATTGCCTATCTCAGCAAATCACTTGCTGAAGCTCAACTGAATTACACCACAACTGAGAAAGAGCTTCTGGCAGTGGTTTTTGCTGTTGATAAATTTAGACCTTACCTACTTGTGTCTAAAACTGTAATCTTCATAGACCACTCAGCATTGAAATACCTATTGTCCAAGAAAGATGCTAAGCCCAGGCTGATTAGATGGATACTCTTATTGCAGGAGTTTGACATTGAAATCAAGGACAAAAAAGGTGTGGAAAATGTGGTGGCTGACCACTTGTCCATAATTGTATTGGAAAAATGTGTTGATGACCTTGCAAATGATGTTTTCCCGAATGAGCAATTGTTTGTCATCCAATCCTTGGTTCCTTGGTATGCACACATTATAAATTATTTAGTTATAGGCAAGATTCTTGCCCATTGGACAAAATTGGACAAAGACCTATTTTTCTCACAGGTCAAATTCATTTTCTGGGAGGAACCTTGCTTATACAAGTATTGTGCAAACCAAATCATCCAAAAATGTGTTCCAGAAAGTGATGTCCCCAGTATTTTAGCCATGTGCCATAAAAATGACTGTGGGGGCCACTTTAGTGGAAGAAAAATAGCTAAAAAAATCTGGCAGTGTGGGTTCTATTGGCCTTCTTTATTCAGATATGCCAATACACACTATAGGACCTATGAAAGATGTCAGAAATTAGGAGGGTTGTCCAAAAGAAACTCAATGCCTTTGCAGCCCATCCTTGTTGTGGAACTATTTGATGTCCGGGGTATTGATTTTATGGGCCCCTTTCCTCCTTCTAATGGTTATCATTTCATTTTAGTGGCAGTGGATTATGTTTCAAAATGGGTAGAAGATATTGCCATAAAAACCAATGACACTCAGGTTGTCCTCAAGTTTGTAAAGCAGAATATCTTCTCAAGATTTGACACCCTTAGAGTCATTATCAGTGATGGGGGTAGCCATTTCTATAATAGAAATTTTGAGAGCTTGCTCAAAAAATATTTTGTCACCCATAGGATTGCTACTCCCTACCACCCACAAACCAGTGGGCAAGTTGAAATTTCAAATAGGGAGATCAAGCACATCCTTGAGAAGACAGTGAGGACTGACAGAAAGGACAGGGCTGACAAGCTAAATGATGCGTTATGGGCTTATAGAACTGCCTATAAGACTCCCATTGGGATGTCCCCATTCAGACTGGTTTATGGCAAAGCTTGCCAACTCCCAATAGAGTTAGAACACAGGGCCTATTAGGCCATAAAAAATTTAAATCTAAACCTAACTCCTGCTGGTCCTCACAGGTTGCTGCAGCTGTCAGAACTGGAAGAGCTGAGGATGGATGCATATGCCAATGCTCGGATCTACAAGGAAAGGTCCAAGGCTTTCTTTGACAAGGGTTTGTTAAGAAAGAGCTTCATGGCCGGTGATAAGGTTTGGTTGTTTAACTCCAAATATAAATTTTTTCCTGGCAAACTGAAATCCAGATGCGAAGGTCCCTATATTGTCATGAATGTTTCCCCATCTGGTGCTGTGGAAATCAAGGATCCCAAGTTTGGGAAAACCTTGAAGGTGAATGGTTAGAGGCTTAAGCCTTATTTAGAAAAACCTGTTGAACCTATGGACACCATTCACTTTCAAGGGGACCCTTCATTAAACTGATCCACAGGTGTGTCAATATTGTATGATATGTACTTTGGTTTTATTAGATTTGTATTATTTTCTTTTGTTGAAAATTTAGAGGAAATTTTAGTAGCCTCCCTTGAGTCTGCATCTGTCTGGTCTGGTTTTTCTTTATGCTTCATTTGATGACTACTGCTCTTGAATTGATGGTTTTTTTCTTGAATGCATGATGTTGGATGATAATTTTTGTTGTCTATGCTTGAATGTTTGATTTTAATGTGTCTGGGGGTACCCCTAGTGGTGAGTTATGCCTAGGATCCAGCCACAGCACAAATCAAAATGGCAGATTGAAGTGCACATGCTCACTGTTTAATACTTTGCTATCACGTAGTCTAAAAGGAGGCCTCGGAGCCTCTCGCGCAATTCAAATAGAATACTTCATTAGCTATCACGAAATTCAAAAGGCTGTTGCGAGATTTAAAGTGAACCTTAGTGCCTCTCGCGCAATCCAAAAGGAGGCCTGAGAGCTTCTCGCGCAATTCACATAGAATTCTTCACAAGCTGTCGCGCGCTCCAAGGTAAACTTGGGAGACTCTCGCACAATCCAAGTTGAAATTACACCTTCGCTAGGTTTCATTTCCAATCCTGTGACCAGATATTTCCAAAGCACGCCAAGCTTAGCGATAAGTATTTTAACCTCGCGCTTGTCTCCCTTTCCAGTACTCTCTCTTCCTTCTCCATCCAGCGAAACCCTAGCTTCCGGTGCTCTTCTCCCTCTCTCCTCCAGCGTCCATCCTACAACCCATCTTTCACACTAGGAATCTATAGATTTATTCCTAACGTCATCCCCATCAATTTCCCTCTGCTCAGAGTTCTCGTGGTGCAGTGTGCGTCAGATTGAACCAAACCCTACGATTTTAGGGTAAGCACTCAGATCTTAGTCCCCCGTTTTCATCTTTAAAAGTAGAATTTGTAATGGCCCCCAAGAGTGCACCAAAGAAAAGGGGCAAGGATAAGGCCCCTACTGAGTCCACTCCTAAGAAGGTCAAGACTTCTAAGGCACCAAAAAAAGGGAAGGAAGTAGTTGAGGAGTTGAGGAGCAAACCCTTGAGTTTTCTACACCCTCTGAGCTCATGGCCTCAATCCCATTGGAACCTGAAACAACTTTCGACCTGCCCTTCTTTGAGAAGGAGCCTCTCTCTGCCCCTACCATTCAATTTATGAGCAAGGCTGGCCTGACACCCTTGATGAGAGAAATTCCAGCACTAGCCTACCCTAGGCTAGTGTAACTTTTTTATCAGCACATCAGGGTCACCAAGGACAATGATGGACAAGCAGGTTTCCTTGTGTTGATTGATGATTTCAAGATGTTAGTTAGCCCCAAGCAGATTGTTGAGGTATTGGGCATCCCAGCCACATTTAACACTAGCTGTGGATATGGCCTCCCCTAAGTGCCTCAATTGATACAATTGCAAGGGCTCTCACTAAAGGATTAAAGGCCTCAGGGGATTTCATCAGAAGAAGAGAGTTGGAGCCTGGACTCCTTTTCATTGACCAAGTCCTGAGAAAGAACATCTACTGCTCAGGCAATCAGCGGGCGAGGAGAGCTCCTATTGTTGATGTTGTTTACTCGTTCTCTCTAGGCCATGGCTTCCATGCAGCCTGGTTAATTTTTAAAGCAATGAAGGATTTGGTGGAGAAATTAGGGCAGAACAAGAAGCCACACACACTCCCCTATGCCAGAGCCATCAGCAAGCTGCTTCTAAAGGGGGAATACAAGATAGCAAAAGGAGAGGAGACTACCACCCTTGCCCCTACAACTTTTGCCAAGAGGTCATGGGGAATCAGCAGAAGCCTGATAGAGACCCAGAAGAAGAAGAAAGTTGAGGCTCAGGCCCCTCTCAAGCAAACAAAAGAGGCAACTATTACAAAGCCCACCCCTGTTACTATGGAGGAGATTTCAGAGCCTGTCACCACCGCTGCTGTAGCAGCCCCCACATCCCCTCTACCTTTCACTCCAGGATCCCCTATCCTGACAACATCCCTTCCCATTCAACCATCAACATCTCTCCCTTCCTCCCCTACACCCCTTTTTCCTGTGATTGGTACCTGGGAGGACACCACTCCCCATGTCAGCTCCTCACCATCCCCTACCCTACCTCAATACACAGCCCCAATACCCGCATCATCTTCCCAAAAACCTGATAGCCCTCCACTGATCTCCTACAAGAAAAGGAAAACCACTGACACAACACCCACCATCTTCCTGACACCACCTACAATCCCTTTTATCCACACTGACACCCCTCACATTGACCAAGACACCACTCCTTCCATGCCTACTACATCCCCACTCACAGACATAGACCTCAACCTTAACACAACCACAAGATTTCAAGCCTTTATGGCTAGTTTCCTTGACACCATGCCAACCCACTGCACCCCCCTCTCTGACGCTCCCACTACCTCACCACTCACTAGAATCCCAATCTCCTCCTTCCACTTTCCATCATGCCCATTCCTCACTTTTTCAACCTGTGCCATCTTCTACACAATCTCAACCTCCCAACCTAGATACACTGACACTCATCCTATTTCTCATCCAAGACATCCAATCCCAACTATCCACCACAACACACACACAGGACCAGATGCAGACATTGACAACACACACACAGGACTAGATGCAGACTGAAATCACTTCCATCAAATCCACCCTTCAGACATTGACAAACCCACCTATCCTCAACAATCAACTCAAACCCCCCTGGTTCTTTCCCCTCCCAGCCCTGACCCCACAACCCAACCATTCTCTTTCACACCTTTCACCATTCCCTTTTTCCCTCTCCCATCACCCCCTACTCCTAGTGAGTCTACCTCATTTTCTTTCCCCCCCATGCCTTCAATTCCACCTCTTAGACTACCCCCTCCAACTTACATTGACAAATCCACCCAAACAGACCCAGAACCTGTTACCCTCTCCCAACAACTCGACTTACCCACTGATAACACCACTTCCCCCACCCAGGACTAATCACATTCGACTACTTCCACTTCTTCTCTTCCCATCGCACCCAAACACTCCTTTTACATCCCTCCTTACCTCACCATCCTCCATGTCATGAGAGACAATCCCTACCTTAGGAGGGATGTCCTGAGGGGCATGGCCCAACTTAGGCAATCCATAGAGACCCCCTGCTATAGTAGCTTAGTGAAATTGAAGAAGCCCACAGAAAGAAATTACTGGGTATTTCACTTGGGTGGACCAACATCTTGGAGCCCTATGAGAAGGCAAAAACCATGGCTGCTTATCATCAGATGAATTTGGAGCTTGAAAAGGCAAATACTAATGTGGAGAGGATGAAAGCCAGGATATTTGGAAAGAGACTCAACAATGCCCAGGAAATCTTCCGATTCTAAAAGGAAATCCATGAAACTGGCCTCCTTAAAGCAAAAATCTAGATAGCCTCTTTGGAAGCTGCATTGGGTGCTGCCAGAACTGTAGCTCAGCAGCCCACCCCACTCTCTGTACTCATGCTAGAACCTGAGCCTAAACCTTCTCAAACCCCAGCTGCCCAGTCTGAAGAGGCATAACCACTTGGCCAGCTAGATAAAGGGAAGTCCCCTGCTGCACCACCTACTGAGAAGCCTCAACCTACCCCAACTCCTGCTGCACATCCTACTGAGCAAACATATTCTAAACAGAGGAAAGTCACTACTAAGTTGACTGCTTCCATAGCAGCCTCTATTAAAATTGGCAAAGAGCCAGCTGCCCAGTCTGAGGAGGCACAACAACATGGACAGCCAGATAAAGGGAAGTCCCCAGTAGCCCCCATTGAGTAAGACATAGGAAAATCCCCTATGATCCCTCCTGAACTCAAAACCAGAAAATTGAGGGTGAGGGCACCAAAAGCTCCAACCATGAAGAAACCACCACAACCAAAGAAACCAAGGCAACAAAAGAAAAAGAGTCAAGCTGAGAGCAAAGCAAAGAAGAAAAAGATAAAAACTCCCACAGACAGAACCAAGTCCAAGCCCAGTTCTGAGGATAAAGCTGAAATGAGTAAGCATGCAAAATAAATGGGCTGGGACTGGTTCACAGATTCAAATTCTGATTACTCATCCTCTTAAACTAGATTGTACTTAGGCTTTTCTTTCTTTTCCACTTCTTTTCTTGATATTATAATTCCAATTGTACCCTTTTTCTCAGCTAATAGAATTTCTTTTTGTATATTACTTTGTGTATATTGTCTGTGTGTGTTTACTTTTTGTTCATGACTATTACCCTGCATTTTCTGACCTTTGAACCAATGACGACACTGCTCCTCATGGTTTGGGGGTGTGGCAAGGTAGATCTACCAACAGAATAGTTAACTTTAGTGCAGTAGTGGTGCTATAATTAGGATGAATAAAGTTCATTTTCACTTAACTTACTGCAATGAGGAAATTTGTGAGAATATTAAAATATTTTTACGGACATTTTGAAACTTAAAATTTTAAAATCTTAGCACCACCATGAAGCTAACATCAGAAATTTTTTTCAGTTAGTACTTAGTGAACCTAAGAGGAGAGAAACAGGTCAAAATACACCCCATGGGTTAATTTTAGGACCATACCTAGTGAGATTTAGGCCTATCATTTTCTTTTGAAGAGTATTTTTGGCATTATTTATGCTCTAAGGACTAATTGAGTCAAGACCTTTTCACTAGAAGTTAGGCACCTCCAAATCAAAACTGATTGACAGTACTCATGACACTAAGGAAATGATCCAAGTCTTTCATTTGGAGAGTTTGAGCCTGAAAATCCAACCTTTTAAAACTGCCCTTTCGCATACACTAGTTGAGCCTTCAAAATCCTACTTTTCTTTGACAAACACCAGAGTACTTGCACCTTAACCTCATCACCTGATTCAACCTCACCCTCACTCTAAGAATTCAGAAGGTAAAGGAGAATGAGTTAAAGATAGTGAGAGTGGTCCAACATTTGGTGGAAGGTGAAGAAAAGCAACTTATGAACAACAGTGTATCAATGGTATTTGTGTGGCAGTTGATCATAAAAATCATAAAAATATTGAAGAAAAATAAAAAGAGAAAAAGAAAGAGAAGTCTAGAGAAGAACATCATCTGAAAATTGAAAAGAAGAGGAGAAGCTGCCCACTTTGATTCTGGAATATATCAAGTAAGATGAAGTTTTGCTGAAATGAAGGTTGTGAAGTCATGAATCACTCCTTACCTTGCTATTTTCTTAATTTTGATTCCCATTTTATCCCTTGATTCTCTATATCCCTCACCCATAAGCCACTTACAACCCATTCAAAAAGACCTTATAGATCCAAAGTGAAATGAGTTGTCATGTGGAGATGAGGAGTTGTCCAATCTATGGTGAAAAGTCATGAGGATGTCATAAATTAGAAGCT
Source organism: Chloranthus sessilifolius (assembly GCA_021018995.1). Lineage (NCBI taxonomy): Eukaryota > Viridiplantae > Streptophyta > Magnoliopsida > Chloranthales > Chloranthaceae > Chloranthus > Chloranthus sessilifolius. Next base: position 56,045,904 of record CM037593.1, on the reverse strand, counting down.
CTGCCTATGCTCATGCTTGCGGGCCCATTTGGGGTCTGTAACTACTCTTGAGCTATTTGAATGTGAACACCCTCAGATTGTCAATGTTGAGAGATAGCCCTGGTGAGAATTGGGTCTGAATTTAAACCTCATTGAGGTTGTATCCAACCTAATTTTGGAATTTAAGGCAAGCTTGGTACTGATTCTTACACATTGAATTTCTAATGTAAAATGAATGGTGTTGATGCAAACACATGCTAATTTTGAGTTTTAAATGGCCTGCATCACTACTACAATTTCCTCTGAATTTCAAAGGAAAGTGGATTGATGCATTATTCATTGAAATTTGTGTTGCCATTGACTGCACCACTGTTAACTATTTTTCTTGAGAAGTTTGTGGGTAACTTCACTGAAAACCCTCAGGAGACTTCACTCCTCCACTAGGGATCACTTAGGGGTTTAAAAGGCTTGGTACATATGCTAAATGTACCCGTGATCCCTACGAAAGTGGCATTTAATTAGTTAAAACTTTGCTAAGGGACTAGCAAAGATTAGGTTTGGGGGTGTGTTAAGACCTGAAAAGTACCACTTTTCACCCCTTAACTTAATCTCTATTAGACTCGTAGTCATGTAATAAATGTGTGTTAAGCCCATTTTGTAGGTAATAAGTAGCAACTGCAGATAAGGCCCTAACCATGCCAAGAAATTTACTTGTGCCCCAGAAGTGTCTCAGGAGAAGGAAGTTAGACCCTGACAGAGAACTGGTTGCAGCATAGGCACAGTAAAGCAGTAACAAGCTAAGAAGTGAGCCTCATGCAGATGTCATAGGGTTCAATTGAATCAGAAAGAATATTTTGTGCAATTATCGCGGGTTTCTGAAGGCAGCACACCAACTGATCACACTGTTTTCGTGCAGATTGATGACAGAAGGGAGTAAAAAGCATACTTCACATAGTTCTCGTGAAGCTCAGTTGGAATCTCTCGCGCAGTCTCGCACACCTCAAGAAAGGAGCCTTTAATCTTCGCGCGATTCACTAAGGAGAGAGAGCTCCAGGCACTCCTGCGCACAGCTGTCGCGCAGTGGTCGCGGGATACAGACCTTCAGGGAACTACTTGCGTGATCAAGAGGCCTATGCACCTTGCTTCGTAAGGATCCCCACGAGATTCACCGATGAATGAACTATGCACGCGATTCCCGCGCCACTCAAATAGAAAGCACAGTCCCGCGACAACCAAAGCAATCCCACGATGACCAAATTATCAATCCTGCGACTGCAAGAGCTTCAAGTCAAATCAATCCTGCGACGCCAATTCTATCATGCAACAAGACCGGAAAATCCTTGCTACCTAGCAAGGCTCAAGATCTTAACTTCTCCCCACTTCTGCAGGAGTAATCTAGGAACTTTTAGCAACTAGGGCATGCACTCCAATGCTCCAATCTTTGTGCACACGCCCCGAGGCATCCAAGGAACAGAAATGAGCCATGATTGCATTGATAAAATTAGGGTTTTCCTAACCCTAATGCTCCCACAACTGACTGTTATATAAGCCTAAGCCTAGTTTAGGTTTAGGGGACTTCTGTACTCCTTGAAACAACTGTAGAGTTGCAGTAGGCTAAGGTTAGGGTTTAGGCAACTTCTTTTTCCCTTTTCTTCTCTCCATAGTCCAGCACTTGCTAGCTATGCCTTTGTATGTTTATTTAGAACAGTTTTAATGGTGTTTTATAATAGGATGCTATATCTATAATGGGATTGGTGTTTTGAGAGTTGTTCTGTACAAGGCTGCTGCCTTGTGATCCTCCATTGCTAAGTTATATTGTAAGCAATGCAGGGTTGTTTTAAAGGATTTATCTAGGTCCAAGTGACCTGTGTGTCCAGGTTAGGCACATTGCAGGCCTATGCCCCACCACAGGATCCACTAGATCTGAATCCCCATGGGAGCTTGAGCAGGTAGCCTTGTGAACATGGTGGTGGCAGCAATTTTCTTGTTCTGTCTCAGAGCTCTGTGAGGAGGATAGCCTCTGTGGATAGTCTGTGGCCATTAGAGTGGACAGGTTATAGCCCTAGGGTGAGGCCAATCCACAGATCTAAGACAGATTCTTCTTCTCTGCATTTGTGCTTGTAGCCCTATGAGAGATTGTGCAGAAACAAACTCCCCTGTATTTATATAGACCCACCATCAAATGGCAGATCTGATCTGGCTGTAGAGATTGTAGGCTTGTGACTGGATCACTGCTGTCTTTCTAAAGTAGTGAATAGCTAGGCCTAAAAGCTAGTACTCCAACTCTTGTTGGGCCTGTGTGTCCAAGCTTGTACACATTGTAGGCCTAGCCCCACACACAGAACTTTAGAGGTTGAGGTTCCTATGGATCCTTGAGCTGGTAGCCTGGAAGAAGTAGTGCCTACAATGATAAACTTGTTCTGACCCATCTTTGGACTGTGGTTCCCCTATTGGATAGTCTGTGGCCATTCAAGTGGACAGGTTATAGCCATAAGGGATTGGATCATGGCACAGGGGTGAGTTGGATCCTTTCTCCTCTTTGGTGATAATGAACCATTGGACAGGACTTCTATAGCAGCAGATCTGAGTCTGAGTTATAAAACCCATCAGATCTGTACCTAATAGCTTACTTCTCACCAATTTTATATTTATTTTCTCACACTCCATCACTCTTCTCAACCATTTATGTAGTTTAGGAATTAGGTTTACTTAGGATGTAGACAATAGTGACCTTCAATCCCCTTCCATTTAGGATTGCCAGATCTGTAGTCAGATCTGGAGGGCCTACTAAAGATGGCTCCCTTGGAGCCTTAGATCAATTTTCCCTATGGGACAAACTCTTATTAATACTTGCTACAGCAGGCCCTAAATCTTGTAGGTCTGTGTATTTTTAGGCTTGCGGCTCTGTAGTTTTCAATCCACCTTTGATTTATTTTCACTAACCCCATTCTTATCATTGTTTTCAATAAAGTTAGCAGCAAGCATCTAAAATATCCTAACACGTATGTATTAGATACGCCCAGCAAATCTGGCCCCATTTTGGTTAGGCGTATATATTATATACGCCTGGCATTTTTGGGCCAAATTTGGCTGGGCATAGATAATACATACGCCCAGCCTAGGTAGGGCCCACCGCGGACACCGACCTTCTCAGGTCACCTCCAGTTTTCATGGAAATCACTGTACATAAGCTGGGCGTATGTAATATATATGCCCAGCTTGGCTACAGTAACTGTCATCAAAGGCTCAAAATTCCTTCATCAGGTTTGACTTTTTGACCATCCCCTTGGTTGAGATGGGTGTCCTAAGGTTGGTTGCACCCCCTTTGAGCTTATATGCAACCCTTAAGTCACCTATGGTCTCACCCCATCATCTACCATTGAAACTGGTTCCCCAAACCCTAAAAAGCTAGAAAACCTTAGATGGAGGATTACCTAATTGCTAAACCAATTAGCTCTTAAGTAACCCTCTAACCCACCTCTTCTCTATAAATAGAGAGGCACCCCCTCTTCCCAAAGGGTTGAAAAATTAATGTTGAAAGTTGAGCATAAGAGAGAGAACCCTAGTGAGAGAAAGTTCCCTTTTATTTTTGCATTCTTCAACCAGAATTCCAGCATGCTTAGTTCATCCCTTTCAATCCATTTCAACCATTAGATCACCGCATTTTAACTCAAGTTTAGTCCCTAGCTTCATCCTACACTTCCCATCTACCGAATCCTAGCATTAAAATCCACTCCCCTACCGTTTAAGCCATTTAAAGCCATCAGAAGCACGCCGACGCAAAGGTCTTCCACGGTGCAAAAAGGGCCTGTGAGCTCCGGCTCACCCCTCTCTTCCTCTACCTTCTTGGTGTTCCCTCCGTCCAAGGATTCAAGCTGTTACGCCGCCGAAATTTCGGTTTGGCTCAATGCTTGATATGACCGTATTACCTTCGGGCAAGGGGAAGCTCCGCCCATTTGTTTTTTTATTTTAGCCATTGGTAGAGACCGCTATGTTCGTGTTGATCGGGTGCCTAAACCCTTCCCAATTGATAACCGAAGCCCCTACCCTAGAGTCTTTGGCAAAAACCAGTAAATCAGAATCATATTTATCACTTCGGTGCTCAAAATATTGATTTAAAGGTTTCTCGGGTCATCAAAAGCTCCGAGTGGCGACTCTACATTTATTCCATTACGAGTGCATCACCAAGACGGGTTCGAGAGAATCCATGGTCGCATAGATGGCGACTTTGTTGGGGACATCACCCAAGCGCTTCCCCTCTTGTTGGCCCTTTTTTTTTATCTTTACTAACCATTGCTATTTTTTCTTATTTTTTACTATTTTTTCTTCATTTTTTTTATTTTTACTAACATACTTACCCTTACGATTCGGTCCTTTAAGTGCCTTAGCCGATTGGCGGGGCTACTTGCGCCTTTAAATTTTAGTTTTTACGATTTTGTCATTTAAGCCGCCTTAGCCATTTGGCGGGCCTGCTCGCATCTACTTTCCACGTCATTTAAATTTCAGTCATTTACAAGCCTTAGCCGTTTGGCGGGCCAACGTGCCCTCTTTATTTCAGTCATCATATCTCACAGTTGAATGCCGGCCTGTTGAGGCGGCACGGGCTTGTCATCCCCGACCCGAACTTCGACTTAAATTCACTCCCCTTTAAATATCTACAATTAAAAGTGAACCAACAGTGTGGGGACATAATCAAATTTATTTTTGCATGTTTTGGATAGTTTTTGGAGGGTTTAGGCACAGATATAACTTACCCGGCTCCCAGTAAGGCGACAGCCCTAATGGTGATGATCCTGAAAAGAACCACCCCTTCCAGTACCTGAGAAGGAGCTTACGTCGGAGGTATATCGGTTGGGTTGCCAATTCCGATCAAGCCATAAAACCCACAATGGTGAGAGCATAGATAGCCCGAATTCAGCCGTGTATCCCTAGGAAGCGGAAAGGAGTGACCTGATAACATACACAGCAGTCTCTGGGAGCATCCCTCCCAAGAAATTGTTAAGACCTAAAAGTACCACTTTTCACCCCTTAACTTAACCTTTGATTAGACCCTTAGTCATCTAATAAGTTCTTGTTAAGTGTTATATGTAGGTCATAATCAGCAGTGAAACAAGGCTAGGAATCCTGCTAAGGAGCCTATTTTGGCACCAAAAGTCCCTCAGAAGGATGAACAATGAATCCAGACCTAGAATGAGCCTCGCGCAGTCCAACTGAGCTTCCCAAGGCTTCACAACAACTACTCGCACAGCTCTCGCGAAGCTCAAGAGTAGAACACATCGTGCAGTCTCACGCAGTTCAAAGTAGACCTCTCTCAACCTCGCATAGTTCACTCAGAACGGCTGAGGAGAGAGAGCTTCAAGAGACTCCTCGCGCAGCTGTCGCATAGTGGCCGCGAGATGCAATTATCAGAAGGGAACTCCTCGCGCAGTTCTCGCACCATTCAAGAGGAAAGCATCCTCGTGAAGACGGAGCCATCCTCAAGAAGATCAACCCAACGATCGCGCAGCTACCTCGCGACTGCTTGAACTCCAACCCCGCGACATCTGAGGCTTTGATTTCTACTCATCCTCGCGACTGCCTGAAGAGCAAACCAAGGCAACCTCGCGACGGTTGAAGCTTTAATATCAAATCATCCTCGCGAAGAGCAAGAGCTACCACGTGACAAGTCTGGGAAACAATGGCTACCTAGCGAAGCTCTGAACTTTAATTTCCATCTCTTCAGCAGAGGACCTTCTGAGAATTTCTAGCGATTAGGGCACACACTCCCACGCTCAAATCTCTGTGCGCGTGCCCCAAGGCATCCAAGGATAACTATTCAGCCACATGGCATCATTAAAATTAAGGTTTCCTAACCCTAATGCACCGCCACACCACTGCTTTATAAACCTATACTTAGCTTAGGTTTATACATCCTGAAATAGCTGGGAACACATCCCATTTCATGGAGACTTGATCTGAGATATTTTTTTTTTCTTTTTATAGCTATAAGTAGTTTTCTTTTTCTTTTTCCTTCTCTCCATAGTCCAGCACTTGCTGGCTATGTCTTTGTATGCTTTTTGAACTAGATCAATGGAAGTTTTGTAATAGAATTTGCACTCTGTAGGATTTGTGTTTGAATGTGAGATGCTCTATGCAAGGCTGCTGCCTTGTGATCCGCCATTGCTTTGGCTGTGATTCAAAGCAATGGAGGACTGATTCTAAGGGCCACTCAGATCCAAGTGACCTGTGTATCAGGGCTATCATGGTCCTATACAGCCTTAGCCCCACCACAGGACCACCCACTTGATCTGAAATCCCCATAGGAGCTTGAGCTGGTAGCCATGTGACCATGGTGGTGGCAGCGATATTCTTGTTTTGTCTTGGGTACCGTTAGGAGGATAGCCTCTAGGATAGTCTGTGACTATGGAAGTGGACAGGTTAGAGCCTTAGGGTGATTCTAATCCACCGATCCTAGATGGATCTTTCTTCTTTACACCTGAGCTTGTAGAAGCCTGGTGGGAGATTGTACAGAGGTAGACTCCCCTATATTTGTATAGATCCGCTATCAGATGTTAGATCTAATCTGGTTATAGAGATTGTAGGCTTGTGACTGGACCATTGTAGCCTCACTCAAGCAATGGACAGCTGGATCGAAGGTTGTACTCAATCTATCTCTTGTTGGTTCTATGTGTCTAGGCTATCATGGTCCTATACAGCCTTAGCAACACACATAGAGCTTTAGAGGTTGAGGTTCCCTATGGATTCTTGAGCTGGTAGCCTAGATGAAATAGTGCCTACAATGTATACTTGTTTTAACCCATCCCTGGATTGTGGTTCCCCTATGGGATAGTCTGTGACCATTTGAGTGGACAGGTTATAACTTTAAGGGATTGAATCATGGCAGAGAGATGGGATGGATCTTTTCTCCTCAGTGGTGATAATGTAGCCATTGGACAGGATTTCTATAACATCAGATCTGAATCTGAGTTACAAAGCTCCTCAGATCTAGTCTCAATAACATACTTCTCACCCTTTTATATTTATTCTCCACACTCCATCCATCCTCTCAACCCTTTCTGTAGTTTAGACATTAGGTTACCTTAGAATACCTAGAATAAGTGACCTTAAACTCCCCTCCTTTTTAGGACTGCCAGATCTCTAGTCAGATCTGGGGGGACTACTAGAGATGGCTCCCTTAGAGCTGTAGATCACCTTTCCCTGTGGGACAAACTCTTACTTATCAAAACTTTCCACAATGGACCCTGTAACTTGCAGGCCTAGGATTTCTTAGTTGTGCTGATTCCATCCCCTGTTTTACTCTTTCTTTGATTTTTAAATTACTTTTACCACCAAACAATAAAACAAGCACACACTCAGAAATCCCCCAACAAGTTTTTGGCGCCGCTGTCGGGGACAGATGATCTATTAGTAGACCCTTAGCTTTTGTATTCTTAGTATTCTTTGCAAATGTGAATAATTGATACTGCTGATATAATTTTGAACCTTTCTTGCCGATCTAGGCAAAGAAGAAGGAAGGACGTTGACGCAATTGGAGCTTAGCTACCTCTGTTTGCAAACTCTCTAACTTTTAAAACTCTGTCTATCTTTCTTGAAAATTCTCTAGCAGTACCTAGGATAGTTGTAAATGTATTCTTTGAATAGCTGTAAATTAGTTGGATAAATTTGTTAATTGTAAAGTTATTGATTTGCAGTGTGCTTACAAGAAGCTCTCCTTACTGTTGGTGTGTTTGTATGCTAAGGAGGAGATCTCTCAGCCCTACTTTAGAGCCTCTTAACCCTGAGTTAGAAAGGGGAAGGAGACTTAGATGAGACAGGCACACCACAGGAGAGCCCCCAAGTGAGCCTATGACAGCAAATATGGGTGAAGAACAACCCAGAACTCTCAAGGAGTTGAATGCTCCGGATGACTATAACTCCCCTTTTAGCATTCAATTCCCTGATTTTCAGGGGAATTATGAAATAAAAACTTCAATCATCCAGATGTTTCCCTCTTTCCATGGGCTTAGCAAGGAGGACCCTTACAAGCATATTGACCAGTTCTTGGCCTTGTGCACCACTTTTAATATCACTGGTTTAGGACCTGAGCCTACTAGGCTCAGACTCTTTCCCTTCTCTCTGAAGGATAGGGCCAGTACCTGGTTGACCACTCTTCCCAACAATAGCATTGCTTCATGGAAAGACCTGCAGACCAAGTTCCTGACCAAGTTCTTCCATGAGACCAAAACTAGCCAGTTGAGGAAAGAGATTCTTTCTTTTGCTCAATCCCCAACTGAGGATTTTAACCATGCCTGGGATAGGTTTAAAGAAATGCTCAAATAATGCCCCCACCACAAGATCCCAGAGTGGCAGCTTGTACAAAGCTTCTACAATGGGATTGATGAGAAAAATAGAGATATGGTCGATGCCTCTTGTGGTGGATTCTACATGCACAAGACTGCTGAGGAGGCATGGGAATTGTTTGAGGTGATTAGTGGAATGCTTTTCAAAAGCCATCCCTGGCAAGAACTAGTCAGGAATCTGAGTCAAAGGTGGGGCCTGCTGCTGGATCATGAGGAAAAGTTTATGAGGTGTCTGGGAATAATGACCTGCAGCTGCAGATGGCAAATCTCTTTATGAAGTTTGACAAATTACTGACTGTGATGCAACCCAGAAGGGCTGCTCATGTGGTGGAGGCATGTCTGATATGCCAGTCCCCACAACACACAGTGGAGGAATGTCCATCGCAGGCAATTTCGAATTGGTTTTGGAACATGTCAGCCGCTTAATCTTATGGCCAACAATAACTGGGGCTAACAGACAACCATATGGATACCAAAGACCAAAATGCTGGTTACCAATGGAGAGACCACCCAAATCGAGGTGGAGGCAAGACACAAAGCAGATGTTGGCCTTACCACAAAGGCCACAGCAGCAGTTCAATCAAGGGAATGCCCCTAGGTCTAACTTCTAGCACCAGCAGCAGCCCCATCAGCAACAAAATCAGTTGGTTGTACCCCACTCTCAGCTAAGAAATGTTTCCTTTGAGGACCAGGTCTTGACTTCATTACAAAACTTAGGATCCTTAGCTCAGACTATGGACTCTCATGGTCAGAGCCTCCAGAAAATGGAAGAACAGATAAGCCAAATTTCAAATGCCTTGGCTAGGAGAGATGAAGGGAGGTTGCCCTGCCAGCCTGTTGCTAACCCCAAGGGTAAATTTTTAATTGAAGAAGCTTCCTCAAATTTTGAGGGAACCAATGCTGTGACTACCCTAAGGTCTAGCAGGCTGATAGACAACCAGGTGAGTAACAGACCAGTAGAGGTCATTCCCACAGCTGATGCAAATGATCAGGATAGAGATGTTGTTAGAACACAAAGCTAAGAATTGCCTGCCACCCTGCAGCAAGAGAAAAATAAAGAGGCTGTAGTTGAGCCTCAGCAGGGAGAAAAACATGAAAAAAGAAAGAAACAGAAGTTTAGTCATGGGCTAGCAGCTGAGAAACCAGCAGAACCTCAGCTGCCATTTCCTCAAGCTTTGGATAGCCCTGTCCCTTTTGATAAAGGGAATGCCCAGATGGAGGAAATGATGGAGACCTTCAGGCAAGTGAAAATCAATTTGCCCCTGCTTGAGGCAATTAAACAGGTCCCAGCCTATGCAAAGTTCCTGAAAGACCTCTGCACCCAAAAGAGAAAAGCTAGAGGCCATGTGTCTAAAAAGGTCTTTGCAACTGATACAGTGAATTCTATATTTAACATATCAATGCCTGAGAAGTTGCAAGATCCAGGGATACCCACTATTCCCTGCGTAATTGGAGACCATACAATTGGAAAAGCCCTTTTTGACCTTGGAGCCAGTGTTAACCTGTTGCCATATAGTGTATATCTGCAGCTAGGTTTGGGGAGTCAAAGCTACCCCATTGTGCTAATGATGGTGATAGGTCTGAGAGGAGACCTCGGAATGGTTGAGGATGTCTTAGTGGGGTGGATAAGTTTTTCTACCCTCACGACTTCTTAGTTTTGGACATGAAGAATAGCCCAGATCCCATACTGCGTTATATTGGCGTGCCTTTCTTGTACGCCAATGCATGCATTCAATGCAGGTCTGGGGTAATGGAGGTAACTTTCGGACATATGAAAGTTGAGCTGAATGTGTATAATAGTGCAAAGTACCCTCAGATGGACAATGAGGAGAGCTTTGCAGTGGATGTACTAGAGGAAATTGTAGAAGAAGAGTTGCCCACTCTACTGGAGTGGGGCAACATTGTCAGGAATTTAGTTAAAATTTGGGACATGGTGGAGGAAGAGAGCCCAGATGTGATACCAAAAGACCTGACCACATTGAAGTCTTCTGTGGGCTCAGTGTAGCATTCCAGTTGGAAACCTACATTGCTGCCTCTTCCTCCAACCTCCAATGCACCAATTTTGCCATCCACCCTACAAGCCCCCGATCTGGAACTCAAGTAGCTTCCAGAAACATTGAAATATGCCTTCCTTGAGAAAGGTCATAAGCTTCCTGTGATTATCTCTTCCTCTCTTACCAATGAGCAGGAAGAGGAATTACTAACAGTTTTGAGGAAGCACAAGAAGGCAATTGGTTGGACCATTGCCGATCTGAGAGGAGTAGATGCATCAATCTACATGCACAGGATTCATCTTGAGGAGGGAGCACTACCCTCCAGGGAAATGCAAAGGAAGTTAAATCCTCAGATGCAGGAAGTGGTCCTTAAGGAGATCATCAAATTACTAGATGCAGGGGTGATTTACCCCATCTCTGATTCTAACTGGGTGGCACCTATCCAAGTGGTGCCTAAGAAATCTGGCATAACAGTGATCAAAACTAAAACTGGAGAGTTGAAACCGGCCAGGGAGACCACTAGCTGGAGAGTATGCATTGATTATAGGAAGCTCAACTCTAAGACCAGAAAGGACCACTTCCCTCTCCAATTCATTGATCAAATTTTAGACAAATTGGCTGGAAAAGATTTTTACTGTTTTCTTGATGGGTACTCAGGATACAGCTAGATCCCTGTGCATCCTCAAGACCAAGAGAAAACCACCTTCACCTATCCTTTTGGCACCATTGCTTACAGAAGGATGCCTTTTGGACTGTGTAATGCGCCAGTTACTTTTCAGAGGTGTATGTATGCCATATTCTCTGATATGATCGACAAATTTTTGGAGATTTTTATGGATGATTTTTCTGTCTATGGGGACAGTTTTGGCCAGTGTCTACAACACCTCAGCCTAGTTTTGCAAAGATGTGAGGAGACCAATCTGGTCTTAAGCTGGGAAAAGAGCCACTTCATGGTAACACAAGGCATTGTGTTGGGCCATGTAGTCTCTAAAGAAGGGCTTGAGGTAGACAAGGCCAAGGTTGACCTCATTGCTAATTTTCCCCTCCAAAAACAGTCAAACAAATCAGATCTTTCCTTGGGCATGCAGGATTTTACAGGAGGTTCATTAAGGACTTCAACAAAATTGCTAAGCCATTGTGCCACCTGCTTTGCCAGGATGTGCCCTTTGACTTTTCTGCTGAATGTCTTAAGGCTTTTGAAACATTGAAAATCTGCCTCACCTCTGCCCCTCTACTCCAAACACCAGACTATACCCTGCCTTTTGAGCTGATGTGTGATGCATCAGACTTGGCAATAGGTGTTGTTTTGGGCCAAAGAAAGGATAAGTTGCCTGTGGTCATTACTTATGTCAACAAATCACTTGCTGAAGCTCAGCTGAACTATACCACAACTGAGAAAGAGCTTCTGGCAGTGGTTTATGTTGTTGACAAATTTAGAGCCTATCTACTAGGATCTAAAACTGTAATCTTCACTAACTATTCAGCATTGAAGTACCTATTGTTCAAGAGAGATGCTAATCCTAGGCTGATTAGATGGATACTCCTACTGCAGGAGTTTGACATCGAAATCAAGGACAAAAAGGGTGTGGAGAATGTGGTGGCTGACCACTTGTCTAGAATTATCTTAGAGAAATGCCTTGATGGTCCTACAAATTATGCCTTCCCGGATCAGCAATTATTTGCCATCCAATCCTTGGTCCCTTGGTTTGCACACATTGTCAATTATCTAGTTATAGGAAAGATTCCTGCCCACTGGACCAAAATAGACAAAGACTTGTTTTTCTCAAAGGTCAAATATTTTTTCTGGGAGGAACCTTGCCTATACAAGTACTGTGCAGACCAAATCATTCGAAGATGTGTCACCGAGAGTGATGTCCCCAGTATTCTGGCCATGTGCCATGAAAATGCCTGTGGAGGCCACTTAAGTGGGAGAAAAATAGCTGACAAGGTCCTGCAGTGTGGGTTTTACTGGCCTTCTTTATTCAAAGATGCATATACTCAGTGTAAGGCATGTGTGAGATGTCAAAAATTCGGAGGGTTGTCCAGAAGAAATTCCATGCCTTTGCAGCCCATCCTTGTTGTAGAACTATTTGATGTATGCGGTATAGACTTCATGGGCCTCTTTCTTCCTTCTAATGGTTATCAGTTCATCTTAGTGGCAGTGGACTATGTTTCCAAATGGGTAGAAGCCATTGCCACTAGAACCAATGACAACCAGGTGGTCCTCAAATTCGTAAGGCAGCACATTTTCTCCAGATTTAGAACCCCTAGAGCTATTATCAATGATGGGGGTAGCCATTTCTGCAACAGAAATTTCGAGAGCTTGCTCAAGAAATATTCTGTGACCCATAGGATTGCTACTCCCTACCACCCACAGACAAGTGGGCAAGTTGAAATTTCCAATAGGGAGATCAAGCACATCCTTGAGAAAACAGTAAGGACTGACAGGAGAGATTGGGCCGATAAGCTGAATGATGCACTGTGGGCTTATAGGACTGCCTATAAGACTCCCATTGGAATGTCCCCATTCAGACTGGTCTATGGCAATGCTTGCCATCTCCTAGTAGAGTTAGAACACAAGGCCTATTGGGCCATTAAGAATTTAAATATGCCCCTAACTTCTGCTGGTCTTCACAGGTCATTGCAGCTGTCTAAATTGGATGAGCTGAGGATGGATGCTTACACCAATGCCAGGATCTACAAGGAACGGTCCAAAGCTTTCTTTGACAAGGGTTTGCTGAGAAAAAGCCTCATACCTGGTGGTAAGGTTTGGTTATTCAACTGCAAACTAAAATTCTTTCCTAGCAAATTAAAATCCAGATGGGAAGGTCCCTATATTGTCTTAAATGTTTCCCCATCTGGTGCTGTGGAAGTCTAGGATCCCAAATCTGGGCGAACCTTCAAAGTGAATGGTCAAACGCTGAAGCCTTGTATCGAAAAACCTACTGACCCTATGACCACTATTCATTTTCATGGGACCCCTACCTCTATCTGACCCATAGTTGTGTCCATGTTGTACTATACTACTTTTGTTTCTTCGATAATTTTTAGGAAATTGTAGTGTTTATGTGGAGTCTGAATATGTTGAGCTTGATAGAGTTTATGTGGGATTGGTATGATTTCTTCTTCTTCTGCTGCGAATTGCTGATTTTCAAATTGAATGCCTTTTGTTTGAATATTTTTGATGAGTATGCTGCACTACCTATATTGCCCCTGTTTGGTACTAAGCCCTCGAGCATTACAAATGAAGATTTGGGAACCTCTCACGCATTTCAATCCCCAACATCCATCATCGCGAGATTCAGTTATCTCGTGATCCCCTTACCCAGCTGCGCGAGTCAAATGCATTTGTCATTTCCCACGCTGATTGCTGGGACTTGACGTTTCCCAACTCACTCTCAATTAATTGCGGCGACTTAGATGATATTCCACCATTTCATCTTCCACCATCCTCGCCTTTAAATACACAGGGAGCCCCTTTCCTATTCATCGCATCCTTTCTCCTCTCACCTTAGCGATCCTTCCCTAATCCTAACCATGGCAGATGACAAGCCTAATGCGCTGCCTAACAAGTTTTACTTGATGTGGTTGGACCCGCCACCACCTAAAGAGCTAGATCCCCTACAACCCCTCTGGGATGAGTACGAGGCTGTTCAGCAGCTCCTGGCTAAGGAGGAGGAAAAGCTCCAGCCAGAGCAGAAAAAGCAAAAGATAGAACCATCCCCTGCCCCCTCCACTCCACCCCTCCCCCACCTTCTCAACCCCCTCACCCTTGATCCCTTTCTCCCTTCTTCCCCCTTTTTGTAATTTTCTTTTTTCATTTTAATGAAATTTTCTTTTCCTGTTATTCTGTACAGTTCTCTGTTTTTGGTTGTTTTCTTTCTTGATGTTTTCTTTTATTATGCCCTTAATAAATATGCTGCACCGACACCTTTGAACCAATGAGGACACTGCTCCTCATAGGTTTAAGGGTGTGGCAGGCAGACCCTTCCCATGGAATAATTAACCTAAGTGCAGCAGAGTCATCTGAGTAATATGGAAATGGATCTATGTTCACTTAAGAATCATGACAAATAAAAAATTTAAAATTTTTGCAAACTTTAGATATTATAAACTTTTAATATTTCACATTTCCATGATGATAGCAACAAGGAAACTCACTTGTATCAGCACTTAGTGAATCATTAGAGAGAGAAAAAGGTGAGGACATACTTAAAAGTTCAAAGGAAGACCATAACCAGTGAGAATTGGGCCTATAATTTATTTTTTTTCTCTCCATCCTTTGAGGAGTGACTAAGGCAATTTCTTCTAGTTCTAAGATCATTTGAGTCCTTTGGGCTCACTAGAAGTTAGGCAACTCCAAGTTGAAACAACTGATAGCACTCATGAAACTTAGGAAAGGATCAAGGCCTTCTCTTGGACAGTTTGAGCCTAATAAGACCAACCCTAAAGCAACTGCCCTTGTCCATACCCCCTTTGAGCTTTAAATCCTAAATTTCTTCAATATGCACCCAAGTACTTGTACCTGAACCTATGAACCTGATTCAGCCTACCCTCACTCTGAGAATTCAGAAGGTAAAGGGAAAGAGCTGAAGATGGAATAGCTATGGTCAACATTAAGTGAATGGAGAAGAAATACCTCAAATCTGGCAGTATGGTAACTGAGAACATGGTGGCATTTCAGAAAAGCAAAAACGAAAATAAAAAGAAAAAAATTCCATCAAAAAGAAACAAAAACAATAATGAAGAGGAGCAAGAGAGGAGTCAAAGAAGAACTTTCTTTTGGAAAATCGAAATCAAGAAGAGAAACTTATCACTTCAAATTTGAAAATCTCAAAGAAGAAGAAAGGAGCTGAATTCAAGAAGGTGAAGTCATGAACCACCTCCTTCACTTACTGATTTCTCAATTTTGAACCCCTTTTCAATCTTCCATTCTTTTAACCCCACTCCATAAGCCACATTCCAGCCTAGTTAAAAGCCCTTGTGATCCAAAGTTGAGTGAGCTGTCATGTGGAGATAAAGAGTTATCCAATCTATGG
Source organism: Chloranthus sessilifolius (assembly GCA_021018995.1). Taxonomy (NCBI): domain Eukaryota; kingdom Viridiplantae; phylum Streptophyta; class Magnoliopsida; order Chloranthales; family Chloranthaceae; genus Chloranthus; species Chloranthus sessilifolius. Next base: position 56,030,553 of record CM037593.1, on the reverse strand, counting down.
TGAGGATGTGTCAATGATGTCAGCACCTAAGAGCTATGCCTATGCTCATGCTTACAGACCCATTTGGGGGATGTAACTGCTCTTGAGCCTGAGAGAAAATGAACCCCTCAACAAGACCCTTATGAGAGTATGCCCTGGAAAGTTTTTGGGTCTGTACATGAATGCATTATGTATGACCTATAACCTAATTTTTAATCTGATGATGAGCTCAGTGCTGGCACACACTTGTGCAGTTTTCTGTGGTTGTACACTGATTGGAAATGTTGTGCATTCATGAGAAGTTTATGCTATTTAAATTACTGTCCAACCAATGGATTAAATTTCTTTTATGTTTACTAATTCAAGAGTAAACTAAGTCTGCTCCTTGGCTGCTCACTTGATGATATTGCATTTTTGTTAACTGTTTCATTGAGAAGTTTGTGGGTGTCTTCACTGAAAACTCTCAGGAGACTTCACTCCTCCACTAGGGATCACCTAGGGGTTTAAAAGGCTTGGTACATATGCTAAATGTATCCGTGCTCCCTACGAAAGTTGCATTTAATTTTTGTAGTAGATTTAATGTAGCTTTGCTAAGGGACTAGCAAAGATTAGGTTTGGGGTGTGTTAAGACCTGAAAAGTACCACTTTTGACCCCTTAACTTAACCTTTGATTAGACCCTTAGCCATCTAATAAGTTCTTGTTAAGTGTTTTATGTAGGTAATAATCAGTAGTGAAACAAGGCCAGGAATCCTGCTAAGGAGCCTGTTTTGACACCAGAAGTCCCTCAGAAGGATTGACTTTGAATCCAGACCTAGAATGAGCCTCGCGCAGTCCAACTGAGCTTCCCAAGACTTTACAACAACTACTCGCACAGCTCTCGCGAAGCTCAAGAGTAGAACACATCACGCAATCTCGCACAGTTTCAAGCAGACCTCTCTCAACCTCGCACAGTTCGCTTAGAATGGATGAGGAGAGAGAGCTTCAGGAGACTCCTCGCGCAGTGGCCGCGGGATACAATTATTAGAAGAGATCTCCTCACGTAGTTCTCGTGTCGTTCAAGAAGAAAGCATCCTCGCAAAGACGGAGCCATCCTCGGGAAGATCAACCCAGCGATCGTGCAGCTACCTCGCGACTGCTTGAACTACAACCCTGCGACATCTGAGGCTTTGATGTCTACTCAACCTCGCGACTGCCTGAAGAGCAAACCAAGGCAACCTCACGACGATTGAATCTTCCATATCAAATCATCCTCGCGAAGAGCAAGAGCTACCACGCGACAAGTCTGGGAAACAATGTCTACCTAGCGAAGCTCTGAACTTCAACTTCCATCTCTTCAGCAGAGGACCTTCTGAGAATTTCTAGTGATTAGGGCACGCAGTTTCATGCTCAAATCTCCGTGCGCACGCCCCAAGGCATCCAAGGATCACTATTCGGCCATGTGGCATCGTTAAAATTAGGGTTTCCTAACCCTAATGCACCGCCACACCACAGCTATATAAACCCATACTTAGCTTAGGTTTAAACATCCTGGAATAGCTGGGAACACATCTCATTTCTTGGAGACTTGATCTGAGATCATTTTTTTTTCTTTTTGTAGCTGTAAGTAGTTTTCTTTTTCTTTTTCCTTCTCTCCATAGTCCAAGACTTGCTAGCTATGTCGTTGTATGCTTTTTGAACTAGATCAATGGAAGTTTTGTAATAGGATTTGCACTCTGTAGGATTTGGGTTTGAATGTGAGATGCTCTGTGCAAGGCTGCTGCCTTGTGATCTGCCATTGCTTTGGCTGTGATTCAAAGCAATGGAGGACTGATTCTAAGGGCCACTCAGATCCAAGTGACCTGTGTATCAGGGCTATCATGGTCCTATACAGCCTTAGCCCCACCACAGGACCACCCACTTGATCTGAAATCCCCATAGGAGCTTGAGCTGGTAGCCATGTGACCATGGTGGTGGCAGCGATATTCTTGTTTTGTCTTGGGTACCGTTAGGAGGATAGTCAGTGACCATGGAAGTGGACAGGTTATAGCCTTAGGGTGATTCTAATCCACCGATCCTAGATGTATCTTTCTTCTTTACACCTGAGCTTGTAGAAGCCTGGTGGGAGATTGTACAGAGACAGACTCCCCTATATTTGTATAGATCCGCTATCAGATGTTAGATCTGATCTGGTTATAGAGATTGTAGGCTTGTGACTGGACCATTGTAGCCTCACTCAAGCAATGGACAGCTGGATTGAAGGTTGTACTCAATCTCTTGTTGGTTCTATGTGTCTGGGCTATCATGGTCCTATACAGCCTTAGCCCCACACATAGAGCTTTAGAAGTTGAGGTTCCCTATGGATTCTTGAGCTGGTAGCCTGGATGAAATAGTGCCTACAATGATTAACTTATTTTGATCCATCCCTGGATTGTGGTTCCCCTATGGGATAGTTTGTGTCCATTTGAGTGGACAGGTTATAACCTTAAGGGATTGAATCATGGCAGAGAGATGGGTTGGATCTTTTCTCCTCAGTGGAGATAACGTATCCATTGGACAGGATTTCTATAACATCAGATCTGAATCTGAGTTACAAAGCTCCTCTGATCTAGGCTCAATAACATACTTCTCACCCTTTTATATTTATTCTCCACACTCCATCCATCCTCTCAACCCTTTCTGTAGTTTTGACATTAGGTTACCTTAGAATACCTAGAATAAGTGACCTTAAACTCTCCTCCTTTTTAGGACTGCCAGATCTGTAGTCAGATCAGGAGGGACTACTAGTGATGGCTCCCTTGGAGCTCTAGATCACCTTTCCCTGTGGGACAAACTCTTACTTATCAAAACTTGCCACAATGGACCCTGTATCTTGCAGGTCTAGGATTTCTTAGTTGTGCTGATTCCATCCCCTATTTTACTCTTTGATTTTTAAATTACTTTTACCACCAACCAATAAAACAAGCACACACTCAGAAATCCCCCAATAGAAGTTAGTTCAAAAGAACTCATTGTGGGCTTGCTTTTCACTTTCAAAACAAGCTGGAAGAATAATTTTTGCCAGGCGTATATATTAAATACGCCCGACAACAAATCCCCAGAAATATTCAGGCGTATGTAATATATACGCCCAACCAAAATCCCCAGATTTAAGCCAGGTGTATATAATTCCTAAGCCCAATATAAACTGGGTTCAGGCCGCCCGATCTGAGGCCCAATCCACCACCGAAGTTCCCCGATTAGCGATATTAGTGCCCATAGTAGCGTCCCGCATTCTGTAACGCCCAATATGCCCCCGCCCAGTCAAAAGAAGGCGACTTCTCATTGATTTGCTCCAGGGGATCGGGTCATTTGCATGGATTCCCTCACCTTCAATATAACGAAAGGGTTCCCTTTCGCTTCTTCCAAAGTGTGTCGGACCCCGTCGTGGGACCTACTAAAGGTGCATATATCACCCGAGATGGGAATTTTTCTAGGGCACCAGATCATCATTGATTTAAATAGGGGAGTTAATTTCTATTTAAAAAATCCAAATATATATATATATATATTTATATAAATCAAAATTCCATATATACGTGTACTTTTGGTGTGACGGTCACTACGGCGACCTCGAACCCAACCCGTAGGAAGAGAACTAGGAAGGTATTCGGCCCTTACCCAAGACATTGATATAACACTCATCAACGGATCATGTCGAGCGCTGATACATCCCCACCATCATCCCCATCCCATTCCCATATAGGAGAAAACCTGATCTCCGACACCTTCACCCAAACCCGGTTCGATGTCACTGGTTCATTTGGGGCACCCGTGTTCGCATCCACCCCATCCCCCGCCCTTACATTTTCCCAACATACCCCCATCTCATCCCCTACTGAAACCCCTCATTTCCAAACCGACCCATACATCCCCATCTCCCATCCATACACCCTTACCGCACCCCCTACTCCCAAAGACCCCATCGAGAACCCCATCCTCCGCCTACCTCCCACGTCCCATCATCATCCATGCCCCCTGTATCCTATATCCCATCCACCTCATCTCACATGCCATCCACATCGTAAGGCCCATCCACATCCCAACATACCCCTCTGTTTACCTAGGTCATGCCCAACTTTTCCCAAGGTATGACCAGTAACTCACCATCTTCCATAAGCATACATCCATACCCTCCAAGCATAATCACCCATACCCCCATACCCGAGTCATGCCCAATTTCACCCGACCATGCCCAACAACCCATCATTCATTCCATCCAAGATCCCCCACCTCAATTCTAGGCCCAGGCCCAAGCCCACTCATCTCAGTCCCAAACCCACAAAATCCATGGGCCTAAGCCCAAATATCTTTAGAACCATGGGCCCAAGCCCACTCCCAAACCCAAGCTCAGGCCCAAGCCCAGCAAACCCATCAGACCCAAGCCCAAAACCCTCAAGACCCATGGGCCCAAGCTAAAACCCATCAGACTCAGGCCCAGGCCCAAGCCCATCAAACCCAGGGCCAGTTCCAAGCCCCCCAGGGCCCTTGGACCGAAACCTATCAAACCCAAGCCCAAGGTCCATCACCCCACACCCAATACCCACAGGGCCCATTGGCCCAAAATCATACCAACCCCCACACCCAGGCCCAAGGCGCATCAACCCAAGACTTCCAAAACCATCAAGCCCAAATCCATCAAACCCAAGGCCCGTCCACCCACACTCATCAAGGCACGTTCACGAACCCCTTATCCCTTCACCAGTACCCTTCATCCACCTATACCCCTTATGCCCCCATCCCTCCTCCAACGGAAAATTCGATCCACCCCATTCCTCAAAACCATGCCTACAGCATCCCGCCACATCAACCACACCTCCATCACCCCCATAATGTGCACCCAGCTCAGCACATCATTCATCCACAAACCACTCATCCATTCACTCCTTCCCATCCCCTACAAACCTTATGGCCCCACCAGGTAATCCAACCCATCACCCCCCATGTCCAAATAGTGGACCGCACCCCTCCCCAGTACAATGACCAACAGTACAAGGAGGATGAGATCTGCAACAGTGGAGGAGCTGCCAGCTTCAGCCCCCCCAGGCCCACCATCGTCACACCTAGGGTCGAACAAAATCAAGGGGAGGCAGTCCCAGCTACAGCCTCAAAAGAATTAGAGCAAAATGAAAGATAAGATAGACAAAATACAAAAGCAGCTGACGAAGATGGGAGGGGTAGAACTACATTCAACAGACTTTTCAGACTTATGTCTATTCTCGGATGTCCCCTACCATAAAAATTTAAGATGCCATCATTCGATAAATATAATGACACTGGCAACCCCATCGCCCACTTAAAATCTTACTGTGGGGATATGTGCTGGTACGGCAGAGATGAACGACTCCTCATCAAAGTGTTCCAAAAGAGTCTAACGGGCCCAACACTGAGATGGTTCATGTCCCTAGAACCATCCATGACAAAAATTTGGACAGATCTGACACACTTATTCCAAGAACAGTATGTCTATAGCATGGACATAGAACCAAGGAAGTCAGATCTGGCCCATTTGAAGCAAAGACATGATGAAACTTTCAGTGCCTACTTAGGAAGTGGAGAGCATTGGCTGCCCAGATGACCCACAAGATTCATGATGATGAGCAGATTGAATTGATAACCAAGGGAGCTCTCCCAGTCATCACAGATTTTTTAGTGTATCAGCAACAATCTAGTTTTGCTGATTTGGTCCGAAATGCCAACCGTTGCGAAGACGCCGCTAGAGAGGGCAGGTTGAGAAAGAGCGTGGCCAACTGGGCCACAAGGGTTCGAAAATCTGCCAAACCAAGAATTGAAAGAAGACCAGGGACAGAGGTACAGGACATCTTTTACCCCCTGGCCAATACCAATACCCCCCCGATACAGGTCAAGGCTACACAACCACCCCCATCCCATTTCGAGCATGCGCCAAGGCCAAACAACAGACCGAGAGCCCCATTTACCCAGGAACAGATGAGAGCATGATTCAAACGAGTGTTCACGCCGTTGGGGCAATCTTTAAGTGTCTTATTGCCGATGTTGCTATAAAAGGGTCTGGTCAATTTACTCCACCCTCACCCACCACCCAATCCAATTCTGAGAAACTATGACCCGAACCTGCATTGCAACTTCCACCAGGGACTGGATCATCCTATGGATCGGTGCTTCCCGCTAAAACATGCGGTCCAAGATTTAATAGAGGTAAGAAAAATTATTCCCTCGCTACCTCCAGAACATCCATCAAGCCCCTCTAGCACCGCATTCAGGAGGCCCCAGGCTTAACATCCACTGGGTAGAACAGGAAGAAGAAGAGTTTGACCCATCGAATTATATCAGTAATCAAGAGGAGTTCTCATTTCCCAAGTTGAATAAGGATGAACCATCTGTGGGGGTAATCGAGCCGTTGTATTTAGCCGATTACTTCCCCACCCCGGCATACGAAGAGGAGCCCTTAGATTTAGGGTAGTATTTTTTCACTTCCGCTCTCACCTATCAAATTCAAACGGGCACAACCTTGCCGCAATCATACATGTATCCGCCCCACTTCCAATTTACCCCATACACCCCTCCGTCACACCCAAATCACCCCACGCCATACATGACTCCACCATCCCCATACTACCCTACCCCATACACAGCCCCAAATCTCTCCACCCAATACACCACTCCGCCATTCCCAAATTATCCCATCCCGTACACACTCCCAAATCCCACCACCTAGGATACTACCTTGCCATCCCCAAATCATCTTGCCCAATACACAACTCCACCATCCCCAAATCACTCCGCTCCATGCACAACTCCATCATTCCCAATTTACCTCGTTTCATCCACGAACCCATCACCGCCCCACCATGCCACCCCATATACAAACCTTTCATATTTGTACCCCCCTGCTTCATCCGCTACCCCGTCATATCCCTATCACCCCGCTCCACCCGCACCTCCGACATCTCCCAGTCACTTCGTCCAATGCAAAATACCACTCATCCCCAGTTACCTCGTCTCACATCCCATCCCGCCAGCTCTTAATCACACCCCCCAACATCTGATCCCATTGCCCTCTGACCCCTCCATCCCGGTCATACTCCCACCATCTCCTCGCTATTTTGCACCCAATCCAACTCCACCCTCACCCAAACAAACAACCCCTCACCCACTCCCCTTATCTCCCGCTCCCAATCACCACTGGTCTTACCACGCCCAGGTAATGCTTCTATAAGCCCCCTTCACACCCGCAAATTCAACCTCGCTAATTCCTGTAACTACCATTCTGCCCCCTATTGGAATCAACCTGGTTGAACCCAAGAATCCTACATACCCGACCTAATCCTCCCAGAATCACCATGCACTCCCTTCCTCATCTCAAAACCTGCCTATGACCCTCATCAAGTGCTGTTAAGCTATGAATAGATGAACATGAATGCTGGTTGCAATCGAGAGGAGACTGTTGAATTTATTACCCGGTCTGGCATGATTTCTATACAGTCAGAAGCATCGGGGGCCGTCAGAGGAGAAGAGAAGAAGAAAGAGCAGGCCACAGGGAACCCCATTGAGAAAATGGCCAGAGAGCACGTGTTGGAGACGCAACTCAAGAGAACGCCCATACATATTACTGTGTGGGATTTGTTAATCATGTTCCCACTCTACTTTCAAGCCTGAATGGGAGCACTCAAAGTCGCACATGTTTTCACCCACGTAACCCCAGATGAGGTGGGAGAAATAATCGGGCAAGTGTAGGAGAAAATTTCAAAAAAAGATAATAGATTTTCCTTTTCCATAAAAAGCCTCACACTGTGTAGGAGAAAATTTTAAAAAAGATAATAGATTTTCCTTTTCCATAAAAAGCCTGACACTGTATAGGAGAAAATTTCAAAAAAGATAATAGATTTTCCTTTTCCATAAAAAGCCTTACGTTGTGAGACGTATGGAAGAAAATTTGAACACCAAAAAATAAATATATATTTATATATAGCAGATTTTATTTCTTTTCTTATAGTGTTACGTATGAAGGTCACGTCCCAAAAAGATAACAACATGACACACTTTCTATTGTTTGCCTTCTTTACAAGTATATAAAAAAAAAAAACAAACAAAAGAGAAGAAACAACCTAAAAAGAAGGAACGAGATCTCTGTTAAGGGGCATCAGCCCCCCCTCTGTGTATATGATCTATGGTATGTACAGGAATAGGTCAGGGGCAGGGACCACGCTTCAAAGCACTGATCTCTGCAAGAAGAGAGTCCTCACGGGCATTTCGATCTGACAACCACCTACCATGAAGACTCTTTTGCCACCTCCGCAAAGCGTCAGCTACACTGCGAGACTCAGCCAAAAGTCCAATCAATCGAAGAACCTCACTCTCGGCCATAGCAACTCTCATCTCCGTAATCTCAGCTCTGGCCCTTTCCTTCTCCAAAGCTTCAGTCAAAGCCAACCTCTCTATAGAAAGAGACTCAATCCTAGTCTAGAGTATCGTTTCCTTGTATGGCCAGGGTCCCGTCTCTATTGCATCTACCGAAACCGGGTTAGGGGCAGGTAAGCCCTCGGATGCTAGCCAAACCTTATAATCCAAAGAGAGAATGCCCCCCTGAACTAAGCTGCACATTTGCGCCGATTGGCGGGTCTCCCAGAGGGCTGCTATGCAGTCTAGGTCACTGAGAGAACCCCAAGAGAATATTAGAGAGCACAAGGGCAGACTCACAGTGCACGACACGTGTTGGGTATATCCGAATTGACGGAGCACCCGAGATGGGAAATAGTAGGTACTGTCAGTCAACCCCAAAAGCGTGATACCCTCACAATCTCGAGAGCGAACAATCGGAAAGGTGTCGTCCATCCAGGGAAGTTTCCAGATCAACTCCGCATCAGATAGCCATCGGCTCAGTTCCTCGATGCTCCCATGGGGTAGTCTCGAGCACCTGGTCAGAAAGTCCCGAGCCACATCCCCTCTTACAAAGCAAAATCTCTGCAGAGGCCCCATGATAGCCAAATGCTCTCCTAGCCAAATCTTAATAAGGAGTGGACTCCCACTAAGAATCCCAACCTGGCCCGAGGCCGAGGCATCCAGGCCTCGATACATCTCAGCCAGGACCTGGTGCACCAGTGAACGACCTCCCTCCAATTCGGTCAAGACATCGCATAACCCGAGGGAAAATGTCTCACCCCCAGTAAAGAAGAGAACTTCCCACAGAAAATAAAGGGAAAGGCCTTTACATTGAAAGGATCTCAGATAGGCAACTTTCGGAGACTCGAGTTGCCAAAAAGTTCTCTCAGGAATTTCACCGAGCACCTGGTGGGCCCCCCGGCGAAGCCCTTCTCATACCCACCCATTTTCAAATCGAGAACCGCGTGGACCGCCTTTGCATACCCCAATTTGGGCACCACTTTGGCAAGTCCCCAATGCATCCTCAAGCTAGTAATAGAGGCTAGCTCCTCCAAGGTTGGGGTGAGCTCCCTGGACCCGAATCTGAAGACATGGGCCCTATGGTCTCACGACGCCAAAGCCGCCTGCAAGAGGTTGGGCAATAGAGGAATAGCAAGGAGGGAGGAAAAGCTAGATAACCCAAGGTGATCCAGAACAGTGAGCTCGCCCTCGGCAAAGCTATCACACCATTTTTGTAAAAAACTGGGCCCCGAGTTCAAATAGGGAAGTATACTAGCCCCAACCCCCGTATAAGAACTTAGGCCGTTTTTAGGAAGTGGGTCCATGGATGTACAAAGATGTTCTTTATAAAAATCAGCCAACGTAGGGTGACGGACCCGCTTGAAAAAAAAAAGAAGAGAGAGAAAAGAAAAAAAAGAGGGGCAAAAAGGCCAAGCCCGGGTGAAAAGAGAGGTAAAGAGGGCCAGGTTCGGGTTATAAAGAACCCATTGAGCCCAGTTATATGAGACGTATATATTATATACACCAAGGCAAAATTATAAATATTCTGCCAGATTTATATATTATATATGCCAAGGCAAAATATTAAATATTCTGCCAGGCGTATATATTATATACGCCAAGGCAAAATTTTAAATATTTTGCCAGGCCTATATAATATATACGCCCAGTTAAAAATGCAGGGAAGTGTGGCTCCCCTCACATTGGTCCATTCTTTTCTTACTTCCCCGAGAGAGGGACTGTTAAGACATGAAAAGTACCACTTTTCACCCCTTAACTTAACCTTTGATTAGGCCCTTAGCCATCTAATAAGTTCTTGTTAAGTGTTTTATGTAGGTAATAATCAGGAGTGAAATAAGGCCAGGAATCCTGTTAAGGAGCCTGTTTTGGCACCAGAAGTCTCTCAGAAGGATGGACTCTGAATCCAGACTTGAAATGAGCCTCGCGCAGCTGACCAAAGCTTTAGAGGATTCAGGAGAAATATGCCTTGCGCAGTCCAACTGAGCTTCCCAAGACTTTACAGCAACTTCTCGCGCAGTTGAGTGACTGAAGAGCTTCAGAAGCACAAACTCAAGCAGCTCTCGCAAAGCTCAAGAGTAGAACACATCGCACAGTCTCGCGCAGTTCAAAGCAAACCTCTCTGAACCTCGCACGGTTCACTCAGAATGGCTGAGGAGAGAGAGCTTCAGAAGATGCTTCGCGCAGCTATCGTGCAGTAGCCGCGGGATGCAAATATCATAAGAGAACTCCTCGCGCAGTTCTCACGCTATTCAAGAAGAAAGAATCCTCGCAAAGAAAGAACCATCCTCATAAAAATCAATTAAGACATGGAACCTCGCGCAGTTCAGAACTCATTAAAACCTCACGAGGAAACTCACGAAGTCCATTGAAGAGAAGTGCTCGCTCAGTTCTCGCACTATTCAAATCCATCCTTGCGAAGATCAACCCAGTGAATGCATAGCTACCTCGCGACTGCTTGAACTCCAACTCCTCGACATCTGAGGCTTTGATGTTTACTCAACCTCGTGAACCCCAATCCAGTGAGAGCGCAATTCTCTACCGCGTGACTACCTGAAGAGCAAACCAAGGCAACCTCACGATGGTTGAAGCTTCAATGTCAAACCATCCTCGCGAAGAACAAGAGCTACCACGTGACAAGTCTGGGAAACAATAGCTACCTAGCGAAGCTCTGAACTTCAACTTCCATCACTTTAGCAGAGGATATTTTAGGAATTTCCAGCGATTAGGGCATGCACTCCCATGCTTAAATCTCCATGCACGTGCCCCGAGGCATCCAAGGATCACTATTAGGCCATGTGGCATCATTAAAATTAGCGTTTCCTAACCCTAATGCACCGCCACACCATTGCTATATAAACCCATGCTTAGCTTAGGTTTAAAAATCTTGGAAAAGCTTTTTGAACATATCTTGGAAAATATCTGGGAACAAATCTTGGAACACGTCTCATTTCTTGGAGATTTGATCTGAGATCATTTTTGTTTTCTTTTGTAGCTGTAAGTAGTTTTCTTTTTCCTTCCCTCCATAGTCCAGCACTTGCTGACTATGTCTTTGTATGCATTTTGAACTAGTTTAATGGAAGTTTTGTAATAGGATCTTTACTTTGTGGGATTTGTGGTTGAATGTGATCTGCTCTGTGCAAGGCTGCTGCCTTGTGAACCGCCATTGCTTTGGCTGTGATTCAAAGCAATGGAGGACTGATTCTAAGGGCCACTCAGATCCAAGTGACCTGTGTGTCTTGGCTATCATGGTCATATACAGCCTTAGCCCCACCACAGGACCCACTAGATCTGAAATCCCCATGGGAGCTTGAGCTGGTAGCCTTGTGACCATGGTGGTGGCAGCGATGTTCTTGTTTTGTCTTGGGCTCCGTGAGGAGGATAGCCTCTGGGATAGTCTGTGACCATTCAAGTGGACAGGTTATAGCCTTAGGGTGATTCTAATCCACCGATCCAAGATGAATCCTTCTTCTCTGCACCAGAGCTTGTATTAACCTGGTGGGTGATTGTATAGAGGCAGACTCCCCTATTTTTGTATAGATCCGCTATCAGATGTTAGATCTGATCTGGTTATAGAAATTATAGGCTTGTGACTGGACCATTGTAGGCTCACTCAAGCAATGGACAGCTAGATCGAAGGTTGTACTCAATCTCTTGTTGGATCTATGTGTCTGGGCTATCATGGTCCTATACAGCCTTAGCCCCACACATAGATCTTTAGAGGTTGAGGTTCCCTATGGATTCTTGAGCTAGTAGCCTGGATGAAATAGTGCCTACAATGATTAACTTGTTTTGACCCATCCCTGGATTGTGGTTCCCCTATGGGATAGTCTGTGACCATTTGAGTGGACAGGTTATAACCTTAAGGGAATGAATCATGGCAGAGAGATGGGTTGGATCCTTTCTCCTCAGTGGTGATAGCGTAGCCATTGGACAGGATTTCTATAACATCAGATCTAAATCTGAGTTACAGAAACTCCTCTGATCTAGGCTCAATAACATACTTCTCACCCTTTTATATTTATTTTCCACACTTCATCCATCCTCTCAACCCTTTTTGTAGTTTAGACATTAGGCTACCTTAGGATTTGTAAACTAAGTGACCTTAAACTCCCTTCCCTTAAGGACTGCCAGATCTATAGTCAGATCTGGTGGGACTACTAGAGATGGCTCCCTTGGAGCTGTAGATCATCTTTCCCTGTGGGACAAACTCTTACTTATCAAAACTTGCCACAATGGACCCTGTATCTTGCATGTCTAGGACTTCTCAGTTGTGCTGATTTCATCTCTGGTTTTATTTTGATTTTAAATTTCTTTTACCACAAACAAATAAAGAAAGCATAGCTTGGGTAGCAACAAGGACGGGTTTCGCTTAGCCTACTTGTTTATCCCGGGGCGGCCCACAGTCGGGCACGCTTGCACACCCATGGGAAACCCTCGGATGACGCGATATCGGTGGGTCATATTTGGAGACTCACTTGTGGGCTCAACCCCATCATTGGAGGGGCTCTGGCCCACTTCATGCCAAAGAAAAGGAAACCATAAAAGTAGAGAGATAACAAAACAGAGCATTCATATAAACCATAAAAATCATAAAACCATCCAAAAAAAATTGTTGTTTAAAAATTACATATTCCCCCCAATAAACTAAAGTCTAAACTGTTTCAATGTTTCAAATTTTTAGGAAATAAACTAGTCTTGGGCAGCCCCCTTTGACTTCTTTCGACGTCGGATCGCGCTTTAAAAAGTACGAGTCTCCCCCACCCGAGTCCACGCCTGAGAGATGCGGCCGAGCAGAGAGCGCGACTCCTTTTCACGAGCACGCTGCAGGAGCACACCAGAGGCTATCAGGTAGGGAAACAAGCAAGGCAAATAAAAAAATGACCAGGTTTGGTCAGTATTCACTCACCACCTCAGCCTCTCTAAGCCCGACGATGTTGCGATAATATTCGGCTTGGTCCATGGCTGACTCATAATTCTACACAACAAGAAAAAGAGGTGTCAGTCACACAGGTCATCAGCATAATTCAAAAAAAGAAAGAGAGCAAAGCAACAAGGGAGAGATTACCCCGGGGATCAGCTCAGGAGGCGGGATCCGAATAGCTTCAGTGGGTATGCGTGCCTTTTAAGCCACATCAGCACACATACGCGACAGGAAAGCATCATCCAAGTGCTTAAAGGTCCCCTGGACCTCGACTGGCCCGCCAAGGGTCAGAAGGTCCAGCACCTGTAGCCTCATCAGGAGCGGCTATCTCATCCCCCTCATCTGAGTCGCCACCCTGCCCAAACTATAAAGAGAAATAGTTTTTGTTCAAATAGCAGGACAATCAAGGCAATCACAGGAAGGTTGCTAAATAAAAAGAGGAAAGAACATTACTTAAGATCACGGACCGCCAAAAGCCAAAAAGTTAGCATCAGGAATGAATCGGGGCAGCAGGGAACGATAGGGCAGAGACTCATACCACATCTTATATCCCCCCCGGAAAAAGGTCATCAATGGGGACCCCATGATGGAGAAAGCGAGCGGTAAGCACTTCAGTAGAACCTTTAGGAGCCAACACATTAGCTGGAGGAGCTTGGGGCACAACGGAAAGACGACAGTACCGATGAACCACCCTCTCTCCTAGGTAATAGGCCCTAGCCCAGGAGCCATAGAAGAAAATGATGCGTCGATCTAACAAAAAATGAGAAGGACCCATTGCAGCCAGGTTCCAGAAGGGAAATCCGACGTAGGGGTCAAGGATGACCTGCTCAGAAACAAAAAGGAGGAGGGATATATACATTTGGTCAAAACCCACAACAAAAAAGAGCTATCAAATTTACAAAGAGAGAAATTGTTATACCTGCTTAGGGATCAACAGATCAAACTGAGAGCGCAGCCTTAACTCCAGGTGCTTCATGCCTACGTCCCGACGGTGGTTCGCGTGCCAATTGCTCATAAGGGGGAACGTAGGAACTTCGGATAGAAGCCGAGGACGACTAGGTTGGAAATGCAGATACCCCCAAACTTGAGAAAGCAAGCAGATAAAAACAAATATGCCATAAAAGGGAAAAGTTTAACAAACTGAGACCAAAGGATAAAATACCTCAAGTGCGGGCCAAAAGCCCACAACGGAGCTGGACTCCCCAAGTGTGGCTCGCACCAGGCTAGACATGAGCACTACATAGCCAGCACCGCCCCAATCAAACCGATGCATGTTGTCCCAGTTCACCATAAGACTAGGAAGAGTCAATGAGACCCGCCCTCCGCTGGTATTTGAAAGAAGAGTCTTACCCAAGAGGAACAACAGAGAAATACGGGCCAGCATCAGTGCACGCTCTAGCTTAAGATAAATGGCTACATCGGGCTAGCTCAGATCGATTAACTCATGAGGCTCAAATAGACTAACCAGCCAGGATAACTTGACTTCAGAATCACGAACATTACCTAAGGTTGGGTAGGCCCCTATCAGTCGAGTCACCCCCTCCCTATCAGGTGTGCGGGTAGGTGTCACTGACACCCCTCCGATGCGAACCTCAGTAATCATGGACCAGTCCATAGGTGTAAGGGACATCTCAGCCATGGCCATATGAAATGTCCTGGTGTCAGGGCAAAGGCGCTCTATCAGGGCCTTCACATAAGTCCTGTCGGCCCTCATAGCAAGGCACGAAATGAAATCCCCAAACCCGGCTTGAGCAAGCAGGTCCTTCACCACTGGGGGAAGATAGAGCATGAGGCGCTGGAGATCGAACCAGCCAACCCGGAACATGATATGAGGTAAAGGCTCCATACAAAAGGAATCTATCAAATAGGAGCGAAATGGTATAGCAAAAGCTTCAAAGAAAAAGAAAGGGACTCATCTGTTTACCTGGACAGCAATCTCGAAGTTGGAGATATGGGTGTGCTGAAAATGGAGGAGGCCGGTACGGGCGGCTTCACCTTGCATTTCATACCAGGGTTGAGAGGAGCGCTGAGAAACGATAAACTGCTCCCCATGAGGACCTTAGGCCATCTCTAGCCCCTCCTGTTGATCTTGCCCTTCGTCGCCAGACATCTTGAAAATGTGAAACACATCGGTATAAGGAAAGGTTGCTAAAGAAAAAAAGAAAAAAAAAACAAACAAAAAAAACAAAAAAAAACAAAAAAAACAAAAAAAAAACAAAAAACAAAAAAGAGAAAAAAAGAAAAGAGAAAAAAGGGGAAGAAATGCACTAATCCATCATGAAAGAAACATAAGAAAAAAGAAAAAAAATGAATGATGAATGATGAATGATGATGATATAATAAAAAAAAAATGAATGAAAAAAAGAGGAGCATAGGCGTAAGGAAACACATATACTTGAAAAAAAAAGCATTAATCTTTCACCACAAAAAGGAAGAACATCAAGCATTTCAAACAAAAAAAAGCATTATCAAAATCTAAAGGAAAGATGAAAGAGGGTTGGTGATTACCTTCAATAGGAGAGGAAATAGATCTAAAGATCGGCAGAGAATGAACGCTTTTAATCGGCACAACCGACCCCCGGTGGTAGAACTCAAGCAAAATCAAACACAAAAACCCTAGGGGGTTGTCCTAGACTTGAGAAGGAAGGAGGGAAGAAAATTGAATTTGAAAGGAGGGCCCCTTTTATGCTCGGGCTCGGGCAATTTTCATAACTGTCAGATTTTGGTAAGGCGTATATAATATATACGCTCGGCCATTTTTGCTGCAGATTTGCTGGGCGTATATATTATATACGCCCAACCAAATTTTGGCTTTGATGACCCGACAGGCCTGTTGTATGTCCCAGATCTAGGCCCGACCCCTCTTAGAAGCCCACATAACACCAGGCGATGGTGCAAGTATCCCCAAATGGCCCTTCGAGCTCCCTTCGATTGGCTTAAAGGGACCGTGCTATAATAAACGGATCTAGATCTGTAAGCGCCCGCCGAATGCTCCCATAAAATCATAAATAAAAGAAAAAAAGATCTTGCATAAAACCAAAAAAAAAGAAAGAGAGAGAGAGAGGGAAATTCACATGAAATAACAATCGTAAAAAAAAAAAAAAAAAGAGAGAAGAGAGAAAAAGGAAAAATGCTGAAACATAATACTAGTTCTCAAAAGAGCATCGCAACGCCTGTTTACCCCACTCCGAGAGCCGTGCTAAATCAATTCGGAATGATCGGGTTTACCCAAAAATTCTCAAACCCTGTTTTACACAGGGACACCTCATGCCTGATCCGGCAGGCAAAATGCTGGTCATGTTTATCCCCGGCCAATAGGAACCCGCTTCCAAACACACTTTCCTAAACAAGGTATCTGGGTCTAATTTTTTTAAAGACCAAGACCCCGCATCCCAAGGAGTCAGGACCTGATCCGGCAGGCAGATAACTTTACCCATCCTCGGTCACTATACCCCGCATCCCCAAGAGTCAGGGCCTGATCCGGCAGGCAAATAAACTCACCCATCACCGGTCGCTCCAGGGAACATACACCTAGCCGAAAATCTTCCCCAGCTGGAGGCGAGACCTAATCCGACAGGCAAACCAAAGATCTATCACCGGAATGCGCATGTCCTTAAGGTATATCAACATGGCAAGTTGATCTGCCAAAGGATACATGAAAAAATAAAAATAGTTTGAGCATGCTCAAAGTCTCGAACTGACATGTGCAAAAAAAAGAGAAGAAAAAAAAGGGGGAGAAGGAGAAGGTTTGGGATAACAACCTTTTGTTATGTAGTTAAAATCCTGAGTTGGTTGACCTCACCTTCCAAGCTTTGGCTCTGATCATCCACCTCCAGATCTATGTTGACCAAAAGTTCACATGACTTCAGACCATTCGGAAAGTTTATTGTCTATTAAAACTGACCCATCAAAAATAAAATTACAACCAACCAAACTATGTACAAACATACAGACCGAAGGGCTCATTCCCTTTTATTTCCTTTTACACAGGCTTAAAACTTGTATAGGCACGGTGCCCCTATTGAATTACACACTTGTGTCTGGGTATCCGCAAGATAGTCATTTGTCCTCGTAAATTATACCTTAGGGTCGAGGCTTCCGTTCGCGCCTATTTGCTGCTTATCGCCCCTGATGGGTGTCTGTCTGTGCATAGTTAGTAAGATGTGATTTCATTGGGGATGGAGGCTAGAATTGACCATCTCTTTCGATGGATGTTTGGGTCCTAGCCCGATCTTTTTTAGCTTTGTCTCGAGTTAAGGCACTCTGGTTCGTGTGAATCAGGAGCACCTCACCACTGGAACGTGCACATCCCCAAGGTGTACCTATCCGCAGCAGAGCGCACACACTCTTAAAACGTATCCACTGGCATTTGACCCACTTAAAGAGTTGTGCAAGAATAAAACTGCTAGAGGCCCTTGAGCTTTCCTTAGAAGCCTCAAAATAAAAGAAAATCCAAAAATAACACACAAAAATTCACTCTGAAAATGGGCACGCATTCCCAAGAAGTGTTGTAACATCAATATTCACTCCACTCGAGTAAATCATGCTAAAGCAACGTCGAGGTTGATGGGTTCACCCAGAGACTCTGAGCCTTACCTAGATAAGGGCACCCGTGGCCAATCCAATGGAGCTGTCAATACCCCATAGGATTGGACACATTGTTTAGGCCTTCGCTTTGTGTACTTCACGTCGATTCCAAGCATAGATCGATCACCCCATTTCATGGAGTTGTCTGGTTTAGATTAATACTCCACATCACAAATCTATAATTTCCCTCAGGAAGTGGACGATATCCTGGCTAGCGGGCTTACACTTTTTATGATCATTGCAGTTATGCCTAGTAATGTCGCAATTCGCTTGGTGACTGTTAGCATTGAGGTACGGATGATATCCCGAAATGAGAGGGCTTATCTACACTCACCATCACCATGAATGTTTGAGAATTGAGTTGAACCAAGCAGACCCATCAAACATGCCTTGGACCTCTTCGGATGTCTCTTATCTTTTGCATCCGATCATTAGTGATCGAATACCAAAGAGGGGCATCTATAGACACCCAAATTCGGCCCAAGGCCTGATCAGTCTGTACTCCGAGAGAGATGTACCCCTGTGCTTCTGATGGCCACCTCTAATCCTTTAGGAATCGCCCTAAACCCTAGGATCCCTTCTCAGACCCAACTTAAACCCTTCTGAGCATTTGATGGGAGGATATCTACAACATTTTACAAAGATCACTACCGAGGATGAGCCACATACCATTGGAAGGAGGACTTCTCCAGCTTTCCAACAAGCCAAAGATCACCCAATTTGGAGTTGTGGTTCGAAGGATATGGCTGATTGAAGTTTTACATAAAATCATGACTTTTGCTCAGGCGTATGTATTAGATACGCCCAGCAAATCTGGCCCCATTTTGGTCAGGCGTATATATTATATACGCCTGGCATTTTTGGGACAAATTTGGCCTGACATACATAATACATACGCCCAGCATAGGTAGGGCCCACCGCAGACACCCACCTTCTTAGGTCTCCTCTAGTTTTCATGGAAATCACTGTACATAAACTGGGCGTATGTAATATATACGCCCAGCTTAGCTACAGTAACTGTCATTAAAGGCTCGAAATTCCTTCATTAGGTTTGACCTTTTGACCATCCCCTTGGTTGAGATGGGTGTCCTAAGGTTGGTTGCACCCCCTTTGAGCTTATATGCAACCCTTAAGTCACCTATGGTCTCACCCCATCATTTGCCATTGAAATCGGTTCCCCAAACCCCTAAGACCCTAAAAACTTAGAAAACCTTAGATGGAGGAATACCTAATTGCTAAGCCAATTAGCTCTTAAGTAACCCTCTAACCCACCTCTTCTCTATAAATAGAGAGGCACCCCCTCTTCTCAAAGGGTTGAAAAATTAAGGTTGAAAGTTGAGCTTAAGAGAGAGAACCCTAGTGAAAGAAAGTTCTCTTTTATTTTTGCATTCTTCAACCAGAATTCCAGCATGCTTAATTCATCCCTTTCAATCCATTTCAACCATTAGATCACCCCATTTTTACTCAAGTTTAGTCCCTAGCTTCATCCTGCACTTCCCATCTACCAAATCCTAGCATTAGAATCCACTCCCCTACCGTTTAAGCCATTTAAAGCCATCAGAAGCACGCTGAAGCGAAGGTCTTCCACAATGCAACAAGGGCCCGTGAGCTCCGACTCACCCCTCTCTTCCTCTACCTTCTTGTTGTTTCCTCCATCCAAGGATTCAAGACGTTACGCCGCCGAAATTTCGGTTTGGCTCAAAGCTTGATAGGACCGTATTGCCTTCGGGCAAGGGGAAGCTCCGCCCATTTGTTTTTTTATTTCAGCCATAGATAGAGACCACTACCCTTGAATCTTTGGCAAAAACCGAAGCCCCTACCCTTGAATCTTTGGCAAAAACCAGTAAATGAAAATCATATTTAGCACTTCGGTGCCCAAAATATTGATTTAAAGGGTTCCCGGGTCACCAAAAGCTCTGGGTGGCGACTCTACATTTATTCCATCGCGAGTGCATCGCCGCGACGGGTTCGAGAGAATCCATGGTCGCACATATATATGTGTATATTTTGTGTTGTTTTTATTTGTGCATATAGAAGGGGTTTTGTTTTTGTTGTTTTGTTTTTGTTTTCATTTTGAATATAAAGAAAGGTTTTTTGGTCTTTATTTATTAAAAATTGATTAGGAAAATGGGATTTTTGGTTTCTTTTTTTGAAAATTAATTAAGGAGAATGATTTTTGGTTTTTATATATTTTTTGAAAATTAACTAAGGAAAAGGAGTTTATTTTTGGTTTTTTGTTGTTTTTGTTCTGTCTTTTTTTTTTATTTGGAAAACTAAGGAATTGATTTATTATCATTATTTTTTTTGTGTTGGTTTTTTATTTTATGGACATAAAAGAAGGGATTTTTTTTTTTTTTTTAGTTTTTTGTTTTTATAAACATAAAAGAAGGATTTTTTTGGTTTTTAATTTTAGAAGCATAAAAGCAGGGATTTTTTTGTTTTAGTTTTTGTTTTTATAAAAATAAAAGAAGGATTTTTTTGGTTTTTGATTTTAGAAGCATAAAAGGAGGGATTTTTTTTTTGTTTTAGTTTTTGTTTTTATAACCATAAAAGAAGGATTTTTTTGGTTTTTTTTTTTTTTATGGACATAAAAGGAGAGATTTATTAGTTGTTTCTTTTTATAAACATAAAAGAAAGATCTTTTTGGTTTTTGATTTTAGGAGCATAAAGAAAGGATTTTTTTTATTGATTTTTTATTTTTAACTTGCTTTATTTTTAAAGAAAGAAAGGGGAAAATTTGTTTTATTCTTATTTATTTTTGCAGATAAAAATGAAGGGAATTTTTCTTTTCATTCTATTCAAAGGGATTTTTTTTTTGTATATATATTTTTTATTTTTGAAAATAAAAGAAAGGGATGAGCATACTTACCTTCCCTTAGCTTATAGAAAAAAATGGTCCTTTATCATTGATCTGCTTTGACATGACTGCTCGCTTTTGCCTCAGAATATCTAGCGATGAAGAGTACATGCCTGAGGAGGCACATGAGGAGGGGACCGATGTGGTTTATGGTGCGCGTGGAGAGCAATTCTTTGTGGTAGAACGCAAGACAGGTCCTTGGCTTGAGATGCAGGGCGAGGCTGCCCGAGTCGGCCTTCTCCACTAGCAATATATCCACATCTCCAACTTTGGCATAGCGGGCAAGGTAAGAGATGAGTACAGTTGTTTTTTTTTTGTGCAGCTTTACTTTATTTCCCTGACCTTATGCATTTTTCTCCATTAACGCAGGACTTGCCCCATATCATGTTTCGAGGGGGCTGGTTGAACTTCCATGACTTCTACCGCTACATCCCCCCATGGTGAAGTACTTGCTTGAGCAGGCGGGTTTCGAGGAGTTCTTGTCCTACCCCCCCATGAGGACCGACGTCGCATACCTGAGAGCATTGATAGAGAGGTTTCGCCTAGATACCATGTCTTTTCACATGGCCTATGCTGAGATGACCCTGACGCCCATAGATTGGGGGCGATGATTACCGGTATCAGGGTAGGGGCATATCGATAGCCAACCTCGTAATGCCTAGCAGAGATGATATTGTTAGATTGATAAAGGATTATCCCCCTCGTGGACAATTGCACGGTATCGAGGTCAAGATGACCTGGCTATCTGAGCTCTATGGGACGAATGATTTGGTAGATCTGGGACAACCATATGTGGAGCTTTATATTGAGCTCGAGTGGGCAATCGTCTTGGCCCGTATCATGCTTTTGCTCTTGTTGGGCAAAACCATCTTTACAAACACAAGTGGCGGACGAGTCAGCTTAGCACTGCTAAGCATCATGGATAACTGGCTTGACATCCACAGGTATGACTAGGGCGAGGCCGGATATGCGACATTGATGTATGGCATAGCCCGAGTATCTACCGGGGAGGCCAAGTTTGTTATTGATTTCTGGTCGGCTCTAGAGGTAATCTCTAACTCTTTCACTTTTATCAGTTTACTTGGATGGTCTTTGATGCTACTGACTTATCTTTGGTGCACTGCTCTCCTCAGGCATAGGGGTACCTTCACTTTCAACCCAGACGCCCACTTCTTCACTTTGAGGTGTACACCTACCCTCTCCTTAGCAATTGGAACAAATTCTGGCATTGCGATGTGGGCATGAAGCATTTAGAGATGGGCCTGAGGTCCTAATTGGATTTGATGATCCTCGAGCAGGTAGGGCCCTTTTCTCCTCTATTTATTTCAGTTCAGAAATTCTCCTTTGTTATTATGCTGCAATCTTGACTAATTGGCCACCTCTTGACTTAAACAGATCATTTATGACCCGTACCTCAGCTCTTAATTCTGGGACCGGGCTGCCGTACATCCATCGTGCCTTTTTTACAACCGTCGCATCATCTTCTTTTATGGATCATGGGTCAGGGCCTATTATCTGGGGGAGCGAGTAGTTCATCAGTACCAAGGCTATCCCACCATACCCATGGATCCTCCTGTAGATGTTTTGGACCCTGTGGGTAGTATCGAGGAGCTCATTACGGCCTTCCTCCATAATGGGATCCCCATTAATGCCCTTCTCGTGCCCGGGGACTATTGGCTATGGTATGAGTCTTTGCCGTATCGGTTCATCCTACTGCGCTTTCGACGGCCCACGCACCCAGGTAATTCTCCTTTCTCTAGATTAGTCCCCCTTTTAGTTTCAATTCAGCTTTGGTTACTATCGAGGGAATCTCTATTTTGTTCATAGTTTGTCCAAGGGGATGACTCCTATGATGGTGGAGCGGCGGCGGGTACTACGGGTGTCTCAGAGGCGGCTTCCTCAGGAGAGGGTTCTTCAGGTGCTGGTCCATCGGGTACTTCTCATGTGGGTGCCCTCGGTGGTGCTCCTACCGTGGTCCATGGGACCTTCAGACACCTTGATGGCAGCTTTCTCTAAGGCCTATGTGGTGACGTAGATAAGCAGGCGTGCATCTCAGCTGAAGCGGTTCGGGGCCCTCCTCCTGAGGTGGTTTTGGGGGTAAGACTCTTTTTATCATTCCCTCTTATTTTCAGCTCCTTTGATAAATGCATTCGTTTGTTACAAATCCCTATAACTGACACATTTCTCTCTTTGAATGTCTAACTTTGACTCGGCCATGAACCACGCCGAATATTATCGTAACATCGTAGAGCTCTAGGACATGGAGGTGGTGAATATCTTACTGCTTAGTCTTTCTCACCATTTTTCCATCCTTGTCTAAAATTCGTTCCTGATTGGTGACCTTGGATATGATTTGCAGTGTGCACATGAAAAAGAATCGCGCTCTCTACTCAGCCGGCTTTCACAAGTGTGGTCCTGAGTAGGAGATCTACGAACCTTCCAAAGCTCCTCGAGTCGGCGAAAGAGATCGAAGGGCGCTGACAATGACTAGGCCTAGTTCCTACATTTTGAACAATTTAAACATTTTGGGATAGTTTTTATTGGGATTTGAAAAGTTTGTAATGGATAATTGTGGCACTCTTTGAATAATTTCTGCTTGGACATGTTTAGTGCTTTTTCTTTGATCACATGCTATTTTTCCCTTGCATTATTTGATTGCTTGCAGGATGGTTTTGATGATTGCTCATAAAAATGGCCCTTGAGGTCGCATGCCTTGTTGCGGGTTTCTCTTTGCACAAACATCAAATGATTTCAATGTTAGGTGCCCTTTAATTTTTATGTTTGTGAATGTTTTTTAAGGTATAAAATAGGTTAACAGGCTAACTGGCTAAGGGGGCTAGTAAATACCCAAAAAATCCCCTCAAAAGCTCAAAAAAAGCATAAAAGGGGGCTAGATTGGCCTGGCGCAACTATTACATGCGCCAGGCTAATCCTGGGGTGAATTTACACTTAGTTGCACCAGGTATAGCTTGGGAAGAATTTCCACTGGCGCAACTATTAGTTGCAACAATTTTAGACTGGGGGGCAATGGGCCCTTATATGCCCAAGACAGTCCATTTTCTCTTTCTTTTCTCCTTGACTTTTTCAACTGATTTTTCCTCTCCTTGCTTTCCCAAAGGTGGGTCCGTTGACATACATTGAATTTTATACTCTTGAAAGATCTTTGTACGTCTATAGACCCGCTTTCCTACCCTCCCTTACATGGAGGGCCCGAAACCAATTTACCACTTTCTTTGGGCTTGGGGCCCAATTTTCTAAAAAGTTGGCTTGGGAGCTTGAATGAGAACGAGCTCGTTGATCTAGAGCGGCTTAGGCTGTCCCGTCTTCCCTCCCTGCTCGAGGTTCCTCTACGGTGGGATCTACTTCATTCGACAACCTCATTTTGGGATTCAAATGCCCATATGTTCCATTTTGGGAAGCGAGAGCTAACTCCCACTCTTGAAGAGTTGTCCAATTTGTCCGGCTTGAAGCTCCACAGAGGCCTCGCAAGAGTCACACCGAAGTCAGGTTATTCTAAATTCGTTCACCTTACCCTAGGTTTTGAAGAAATTTGAGTATGAGAAAAGCCTCATTGGGAGGCCCACAAGGTGATCGATCAAATTCCTCAAAGAACTTTTCGCTGATGAAAGTCTTCGAAAATTGCCGGTGAGGAATATCTTCAATGTGAAAGCCTTTGCTCTCAGTCTCATCTCGGAAGTCTTTTTCTTCACTAGGGAGAGAGCTTCTGTGACGTTTTAACCAAGTTGGTAGAGGGTCAATCAGTGACGCATTTGGTCCTTGCCAAACTATACCGATGCCTTGATGCATTCGCTCTGGGCAAGGTGGGGAGCCTCAGGGGATGTCCTTTGCTGCTCCAAGTTTGGTTAGGTGGGCATCTTGCTATCTTGGGACCCCATGCCATGCTTTTACATCGCTCAAGGTATGGCAGTTCACTGCTTTCTGGGCAAGTGTCACTGGATTCTGCAAGGAGATTTGTCAGCTTTGAAGCTTTGACTGACCAATGCAGAGCTGGTATGGAGACTTCCTTGGTTGGATCGGACCTTCCCAGTAGTTTGTTCCCGAGACCATGAGGGCATCACCCTCCTAGGATTGACTAGCAGCACCTTCTACTTCCCATTCCGAGTGTTGCATCAGTTCGGCTCCTCTCAGTAGGTGCCTTGTGAGGTAAAACTCCCTCTATGTGATTTTATCTTTTCTAGGTGGTCCTCTAAGGACGTGGATCAGATTGATGCTCTTTGGGAGACGCGTCAGTTGACGCTGATGTGTGATATGGAGCAGGGAGATTTAGTTCAATCTTTCCCTCAGTACGAGGCTTGGCTATTGGCTGAGCAGTCTACTGCTGATCACCTAGATCTGGTAGAGAGTGTTGATATGGGAGGCCCCTAGCCGAAGAAAGAGACGGCGCTTCGAGCTCGCATTGAGTTGTTGATCGATGAGAAGAGGGGGAACTTTTGGCACAAGAGAAAGTTAGGGCAGAGGTAGCAGAGACCCGAGCTGGCATAGCGAGGGGGAGGTCCTTTGTCTGGAAGGATCCTTGAATGTTGCTCATGGGGCTATTGATGCTTCTCAAAAGAGGTACAAGAGCCTCCATGGTCATTGGTTGACCGAGCGGAATGTTCGCGGGGATGGTTTTCCTGCTGAGATTAGTGCTTTGAAGCATGAGCTAGGCCGTTGATTCCCTCCTGCACATATATCTTTTTGCACAGATTAGATACATAGAAAAGGGGCGTAAGAAACCCCTTTTACAGATACACATTTTTTGGTATACATATTTTCTTTATGTTTTTATTTTTTCTGTTTTTGTAAAAAAGGAAAGAAAGAAAGCTAGACATCAAACCGACTATTTTTTAGGATGTGGTGTAAGCGGTACAGTTGTAAATGGAAATGGAAAATCTATTATATTTACAGAGACTTCTCTCTTCTTTTTTTTTGTTCTTTTCTATTAATGGGTGGTCCCATTTTGGAATGTACACAGCCTGAATATGGAAATGGAAAAGAGAAATTATAATCTTTGATAAAAGGGGCCTTCCGCCCTGTCCTTTATTCTCTTTTTATTTGGTTTGATGCCTCAATCATAGGGTGAGATCTTGGGTCCCCTTTTGAGTATGGTTGAACCCCTTTTGAGTGGTCGGATTTAGGTGAGTTTCGACAGCTTCACCATGACTGGAATGTCAATCCCCTTGGGTTGACTCAAACCTTTCTCTTTACCTTGGGTCATATGTTTGACAAAGCAGTTTCACAAAGACAATTCTAGTCGGGGCCCGATTTGAACTAACATGAGCGGCCCAGTCAGAAAATGAGTAACAAGGAGAGTAACCAAAAAGGTTCCTCAAACCTCAATCTCATCAATCTATTCAATCCTTTTTCTTTTCAATTTTTCTTTTAATCCCTTTTTTACTCATAGCAGCTAAAGTGGGTTCATCGTGCCCATTTTTGCCCTCTTTTCACCCGTGGCGCCCTTTCGGGTTTTCACGACGTCCATGGGTTTAACTCTCTTTCCCCAAGCGCCCTTTCGGGTTTTCACCTGGTTCGTACAAACTCGTTGTTTTTTAACCGTAGTACCCTTTTGGGTTTTCACTACGCCCATCTTGCTTTGAGCTTGTATTTTTATTTATTTATTTTTATTTTTTTTCTTACATTTTTTCAAAAGCTACGACATAGACGTCAATTCCGTCATAGCCGGCCAGATGCGGTTCTAGTGTCGTCTCACAACTCAGCTAGTGTTGACATAACAGATACTATGACTGCTTGTGAACCTAAAAATAGGGCTTTCTTCAGGGTGCAACTTGGCCATGGGTTAGGTTAGGAATTAAAGGTATACTGGGCGAAGAAGGTTTCCTTGATACGGTTTCACTTTTTCACAATCATACTTTCTTCCTTGGGGGATTTTACTGTACATGCCCCATGGTTCTTCTATTTTTTTCTTTTTCCTTTTTTTTATCTTCGACAATCTCTTTTTGAGGTTTTGCTTTTCTGATTTTGTTATTTTTGATAGTAATTCTACTTCCTCTCTTTTTTGTATATGCACATACTTTTTCCTTTTTTAGGGAAGGGGTTTATTGAAAGAAAGGCCTAGGGTCAAATGGGGTAGCAAGGGATATCATCATTTTTAGGGATGCTTTTTACTACTGTGCTATGAATGATGGCCTCCTTTAGGTGGTTCTTAAGCAGTCACGTATCTGTTTCGTCAATAATTGTCATATCGTGATAGACTAAGAGTAGAACCGTTGGACGTATCCAGCATTGATGGGCTCAGGAAGATGATCTCCGTCCATAGTGGTGAGGTGAGGCGAATGGCGTATCCCGGCATCACTTCTCAGACGACATAAGGTCCCTCCCAGTTCGGCTAGAATTTCCCTCACGGATTGGCGTGGAGGGATGGGAAGATCTTCCTCAGCACAGTGTCTCCCACCTTCAGATCTCGACCGTGGACATGCTTATTGTAAGCTGGTGCGATTTACCCCTGGTAAACTTTGGTATGACACAAGGCTAGGAGTCTTTTCTTGTCTAATAAGTTCAATTGTTCAAAGCGGGATCTCTCTCTCTCTTTGCTTCAGGTAAGCTCAATTCCATGAGGGTTTAGAGCGAGGGTACTTCAACATCTATCGGTAGGACAGCCTCGGTTCCATACACAAGGGAGAATGGTGTTGCCCTTATAACGGTACAGATCGATGTTCTATAGGCCCATAAAGTAAATGGCAGCATTTTGCTCCAATCTCGATAAGTGATGACCATTTTCTTTAGGACGTGGATAGTTGTCTTGTTCGCAACTTCCATGGCTCTATTAGTTTGAGGCTAATAAGGAGACGAGTGATGGTGCTTGATCTTGTATTACTCGCAGAAGGCTCGGATACGCTTATTTGCAAAGTTGGTGCCATTGTCCGTGATGATATCTTTGGATACTCCAAATCGGTTCTTGAGAAACTTCTCGATGTGGCTAGCCGTGATGTTGGCATATGATGCCGCTTCTACCCACTTAGTAAAGTATTCAATGGTGGCAAGGATTAATCGATGTCTATTTGATGCTTTCAGATTAATCATTCCAACGACGTCAAGGGCCCAGGTAGCAAATGGCTAAGGAGTGGTCATGAAGTGAAGATCGATGGCCAGAGCATGTATCAGATTGGAGTGTTCCTGACATTTGTAGCATTTCTGAACATGTTTGCAGCAATCTGATTCCATAGTTGTCGAAAAGTATCCCAACAACAGAATTTTCTTGGCGAGCATGTGAGAGCTAACGTGGGCACCACATACTCCCTCATGGATCTCCTTCATAATATTAATCGCTTCGCTCTCAGTAAGGCACCTAAGCAAATTGTTATTGTACGACCATTATTAAATAGTGAAAAATACCATTTTTCACCTCCGAACCTGACCTTTGATGGACCCTTGAGCTAACTAATAAGCTGTTTTAAGTGTGCTTTGTAGATAAGCAATAAACTGCAGTCTTAGTGCAGACATCCATCTAAAAATGCCAAAGAAGAGATATACTGCTCAACATGTCCTCAGACAGCCCAAAGGCCTGCCAATCAAACAATCAACAGAGCCTTAGAAGTTCATGAGAATGTCATGGGCTGTTATGCACTGAAAAGTACCACTTTTCATCTCTTAACCTAGCCTTTGATGGGCCTTGAAGCCCACTAATAATCATTTGTTAAGTATGTTTTGGAGTTAGTAATAAAATGTGCAGCTTAATACAAACTCCTTGCCTTTTGGCCCAAAAGAGAGAGAATACAAGCAAAGATGGCAGCTGAGCCAAAGCAAAATGGAACACCATGGTAGTGCTCACCATGGTTACTCACTGTTGCTGGTCATCATTGACCTAAAGTCTAGCAGATGACTAAAGTCAGCTGAAAAGGAAGGATGGTGCAACAGTAGCAAGTGCTGTGTAGCAGAGTGTCAAGAAATAGACCTCACAGAGTTGAGAAGCCTCCTCGCAAAGCTAAAGATGCAGTGGAAGAAGCTCTAATGCAAATACGCCATGCAGTCAAGAGGAGAGCTGTAAAGACATCGCAAAGATCTCACGGTGTAAAACCTTCAGAATTCTTGGTCGCGAAGCTCTCGCAGAGATTAAGCGTCAAAACAGCCATGCGAGGAACACAACGAGCCCATATGCATAGGGAACAATAAGTCACCTCTCAGAGTTCTCGCGTGGCCCTGGAAGAGAGAGACACCTAGAATTCCCCTTCGCACAGATCTCGCGCTCTCTGGAGCCTTACAAGTTACTGGCGAGCGCAAGAGCCCACCTACGCGAGTACTTAGTGAGAGAGAGAGCTCCTGAAGCTCTACTGTAAGAAACACCCTGGCTCTCTAGATCATCTCCGCAACAGCACTGTGACATAAAACAATTGCACGATTCACTAATGGCTTACTGCACGAATGAGCCCTTTCCATAAGCCAAAGGCATCTCTGCGAAGGCAAAGTAACTATGCAAGTAAACTAAAATAGCTGCCAGCCTCGCGAAGTGCGGGCTCACCACTTCTCAGTTTTAACTTAAGGACCTTTTGGGAATTTCCCAAGGCTAAGGCACACTTCCTAAGGCACGGATTTTGAAGTGCACAGCTTGAGGCATTCAAGGGTTATAACAATGCCATGTCTGCTGGAAAAATTAGGGTTAATCTCTTTAGAGCCAAGGCCGTTTTGATATAATATATAAGCTGTACTTAGAGCTTATTATTTTTCATCTTTCCTTCGTCCTTTGTCGGCTGAGAGCTCTAGCAGGCTAGGGTTAGGGTTTGATCACCTCTTTTTCCTATTTCTCTTCTCGCTTAGCTCAGCACTTGCTGGCTAATCCCCCTGTAAGCAGCTAGGTTTAGTTTTGTTTCAGTTTTGTAATAGATTTTTGTATACATTGGGATTATGGATGAGCAGTTGTATATAGGCTGCAGCCAAGAGATAGTTCATTGTAAGTTTTGCTATTATCAATGAACTGTTGTTTTAAGGCTTAATCAAATCTATAGATCTTATGGTTTGTTTAGATGTCTATAAGATCCATGTACTTGGGACTACTCCATTTAGTTTCTAGTAGGTCTATTATTTACCATCTGATTTCTCATTGTTTGATAGATACATGAAAAGCAACGTTGGATCGGTAGTGAGATCCAAGGAGGTCGAAGGCCTCTGGACCATGGTGGTTGCAGCAGTTTTCATGTTCTTTCTTAGGCCTCTGTGGGATGGACAGACCAATGGGATACCCTATGACCATTCAAGTGGATAGAGTATAGCCCTAAGGTTGAGTCCATCCACATGTTTGAGAAGGATTCTTCTCCCCTGCACATGAGCTTCTAGAGCCTTGTCAGGAGGTTTGTACAGTAACTGGCTCCCCTTTGTTCTACCTAATCGATATCAGATGTTAGATCATATCTCTTATAGTAATTGCAGCTTGAGGCTGAGTCATTGCAGGCTGTTTGTAGCAATGACCAGCTGAGCTAAAGGCCTTATTCAACCTATTGCATGGTCCTTTTTACGGGCACTAGTGAACAGTAAGCCTTAACAAAGCACTTAGGATCTTATGGGTTGGAATACCTAAGGATGTTAGCCAGGTCTATGCGCAGATCTGGGGAGGTTATAGCACTGACATTACATAGTGTTGTAATAGTATTCATGTCTAGAGCTGGTCTAGTGGCTATGGAATTGATCAGTCCACTCTTCTGAATTAGACTAGCAAATTTCTGGTTAAACTAATGGGATTTGATAGACTAGAGCGCCCCAAATGGAATGGGTTAAACTGGGAGCTTATACCTTGTTGAGACTTTTAATAGCGCCTTAGCAAGGAGCCCTGTAGAGACAGACTAAATCCGAGTTACATTACTGCATCATTGACTCTAGCTTAACCTGCGTACTTCTCATAATTTTTGTATTTTATTTTAGCACACACTACCACCATCCTCTTCTAAACTCTTTCTTTAGGATAGGGCTACATTTCATTTCTCTACTTTTAGGAGTAATTTAGTATAATCGTGACACCCAACTCCCTTTCTTTAGGATTGTCAGATCTGTAGCCAGATCTGGAGGCCTACTATTATAACCCATTTTGGGTTCTAGATCAATTTCTCTGTGGGATAAACTCTTACTTATCAAAACTTGCTACAATAGACCCTGTATCTTGCAGGACTGTGTTTATTTCAAACTTGCTGTGCTGACCCTTCTCCAATTCCCCACTATTAATTATTCTTTATACAATTCTTAATAAAATAACAGCAAGAGTTTTGAAAGAACCCCAACAAGTTTTTGGAGCCATTGCCGGGGATCGAACTCGAGTCACCCGTGTGAGGACCTACCAATGATACCATAACTTAGGTGCTTTGCCTATGCTCATGCTTACCGACCCATTTAGGGGTTGTAACTGCTCTTGAGCTTGAGAGAAAATGAAATCCTCAAGGTCCCTTGTGAGAGTATGCCTTGGTGAGCATTGGGTCTGAAGTTGAATGTATTAGGCATGGCTTATAACCTGATTTTTGAATTAATGATGAGCTCAGTGCTGATATACATGTGTGGTCCCCCTTGCTGTGAGCTAATTGGAAATGTTGTGCACTCAGGTAGAGTGTTTGATGATTAAATGTATGTTCTTTTCATGTCCAAATTTTTCCCATTTTTATTGAAGCAAAGGTGAATTGATGCTCTATTTTTTGGCAGCTGACCTGAGAATGTTGCACCTTTGTTAACTATTTCATTGAGAAATTTGTGGGTATCTTTACCGAAAACCCTCAGGAGACTTCACTCCTCCAGTAGGGATCACCTAGGAGTTTAAAAGGCTTGGTACATTAGCTAAATGTACTCGTGCTCCCTATGAAAGTGGCATTTAAATTCTTAGAGTAGTTGTTTTAATCTTTCCTTTGCTCAGGGACTAGCAAAGATTAGGTTTGGGGGTGTGTTATGAACTGAAAAGTACCACTTTTCACCTCTTAACCTAGACTTTGATGGACCTTGAAGCCCACTAATAATCATTTGTTAAGTATGTTTTATAGTTAGTAATAAAATGTGCAGCTTAATACAAACTCCTTGCCTTTTGGCCCAAAAGAGAGAGAGAATACAAGCAACGATGATAGCTGAGCCAA
This sequence comes from Chloranthus sessilifolius, assembly GCA_021018995.1. Classification (NCBI taxonomy): domain Eukaryota; kingdom Viridiplantae; phylum Streptophyta; class Magnoliopsida; order Chloranthales; family Chloranthaceae; genus Chloranthus; species Chloranthus sessilifolius. The sequence goes on along the minus strand of CM037593.1, from coordinate 55,998,754 downwards.
AGCCTAATGGAACATCTTGGTAGTGCTCACCATGGTGATTCACTATTGTTGATCATCATTGACCTAAAGTCTAGGAGATGACTAAAGTCAGCTGAGAAGGAAGGATGCTGCAACAGCAGCAAGTGTTGTGCAGCATAGTGTCAAGAAACAAACCTCACAAAGTTGAGAAGCCTCCTCGTGAAGCTAAAGATGCAGTGGAAGAAGCTCTCTCACCGATATGTCGTACAGTCAAGAGGAGAGCTGTAAAGACATCGGGAAGATATCATGGTATAAAACCTTCAGAATTCATGGTCGCGAAGCTCTCGCGGAGATTAAGCCTCAAAGCAGCCATGCAAGGAACACAATGAGCCCATACGCATAGAGAACAAAAAGTCACCTTGTGGAGTTCTAGCGTGGCCCTGGAAGAGAGAGACGCCCAGAATTCCTCTTCGCATAGATCTCACGCACTCTGGAGCCTTACAAGTTACTACGCGAGCGCAGGAGCCCACTTGCGCGAGTACATAGCGAAAGAGAGCTCCTGAAGCTCTACTGTGTGAAACACCTTGGCTCTCCAGATCATCTCAATGACAGCAGTGCGACATGAAGCAACTGTGCGATTCACGAATGGCTTATTGCATGAATGATCCCTTCCCATCAGCCAAAGGCATCTCCGCGAAGGCAAAGCAACTGCGCGAGTAAACTAAAATACCTGCCTGCCCTACGAAGCGCGGGCTCACCACTTCTTAGTTTTAACTCAGGGACCTTTTAGGAATTTTCTAAGGCTAGAGCACACTTCCCGAGGCATAGATTTTCAAGCACACATCTTGAGGCATTCAAGGGTTGTAATAGTGCCACGTCTACTAGAAAAATTAGGGTTAATCTCTTCAGAACCAAGGCTATTTTGACATAATATATAAGCTATACTTAGAGCTTATTATTTTTCATCTTTCCTTCATCCTCTGTCGGCTGAGAGCTGTAGCAGGCTAGGGTTAGGATTTGATCACCTCCTTTTCTTATTTCTCTTCTCTCTTAGCTCAGCACTTGTTTTCTAATCCCCCTGTAAGCAGCTAGGTTTAGTTTTGTTTCCGTTTTATAATAGATTTTTGTATACATTGGGATTGTGGATGAGCAGTTGTGTATAGGCTGCAGCCAAGAGACAGTTCATTATAAGTTTTGCTGTTATCAATGAACTGTTGTTTTAATACTTAATCAAATCTATAGATCTTATGGTTTATTTAGATGTTTATAGGATCCCTATATTTGGGACAAGTCCATTTAGTTTCTAGTTGGTCTATTGTTTACCATCTGATTTCCCTTGGCTTGATAGACACATGGAAAGCAATGATAGATCTGTAGTGAGATCAAGGGAGCTGGAAGGCCTGTGGACCATGGTGGTTCCAGTACTTTTCATGTTCTTTCTCAGGCCTCTATGCGGTGCACAGACCAATGGGATACCCTGTGACCATTCGAGTGGACAGAGTATAGCCCTAAGTTTGTGTCCATCCACATGTTTGAGAAGGATTCTTCTCCCCTACACATGAGCTTCTAGAGCCTTGTAAGGAGGTTTGTACAGTAATTGGCTCCCCTCTGTTCCACCTAATCGATATCAGATGTTCGATATAATCTCTTGTAGTAATTACAACTTGAGGCTGAGTCATTGCAGGCTATTTGTAGCAATGACCAGTTGAGCTGAAGGCCTTATTCAACCTGTTGCATGGTCCTTTTTGCGGGCATTAGTAAGCAGTATGCCTTAGCAAAGCACTTGGGATCTTATGGGTTGGAATACCTATGGATGTTAGCCAGGTCTGTGCGCAGATCTGAGGAGCTTGTAGCACTAGCATTACATAGTGCTGCAATAGTATTCATGGCTAGAGCTGATCTAGTGGTTGTGGAAATGATCAGTCCACTCTTCTGGATTAGACTAGCGAATTTCTTGTTTAACTAATGGGATTTGACAGACTTTATTGGATACCCTGTGACCATTATAGTGGAAAGAGTATAGCCCTAAGAGCACCCCAAATGGCATGGGTTAAACTGGGAGCTTATACCTTGGTGAGGCTTTTAATAGCGTCTCAGCAAGGAGCATAGCAGAGACAGAGTAAATCTGAGTTATAGTACTGCATCATTGACTCTAGCTTAACCTGCTTACTTCTCATAATTTTTGTATTTTATTTTGGCACACACTACCACCATCTTCATCTAAACTCTTTGTTTAGGATAGGGCTACATTTCATTTCTCTGCTTTTAGCGTTAATTTAGTGTAGTCGTGACACCCAAATCCCTTTCTTTAGGATTGTCAGATCTGGAGGCCTACTTTTATAGCCCATTTTGGGTTTTAAATCAATTCCCCTTTGGGACAAACTCTTCCTTATCAAAACTTGCTACAATAGACCTTGTATCTTGCAGGATTGTATTTATTTCAGACTTGTTGTGCTGACCCATCTCCAATTCCCCACTTTTGATTTATTCTCTCCATCGTTCTTAATAAAGTAACAGCAAGAGTCTCGAAAGAATCTCAACATGGTCCCAAATGGGTATGCTAGGGACCAAGTGCAGTTGCAACAAATGAAGATTGAACCCACCAAGAGGCTACTGGGTGCTGCCAAATGAAAGACAACACAACAAAGATGTGTGCCAGCTGTGGAAGCTCAAAGTAGAACATCTCGAGAGGTCACTACAAGCTGTCGAGAGGTTGGGTTGCTCAAATACCAAGCTATCGAGAGGTTCCTGGTACCTGTCGAGTAGTTGAGATTGAAGGAAGCAACCTGTCGAGAGGTTCTAAAGATGGTTTATAACCTGTCGAGAGGTATTGAGGTGAAAGAGTGAAGAATTCAAGAGGTTCACTGAACCTATCAAGTTGTATAGTGCATCCTGTCGAGAGGATACTTGTAGATACAAGGGAGATCGTGAGGTTTGTTGGGGATTTTTTAGTGTGCCGATTTATTGTGTAATGATAAAAATAAAATAAAAATCAAAGTAAAATAAAAGGATGGATTCAGCACAACTAAAATATTTCTAGACCTGCAAGATATAGGGTCCATTGTAGCAAGTTCTGATAAGTAAGAGTTTGTCCCACATGGAGTAGTGATCTAAACCTAGAAGGTGTATAGTAGACCTCCAGATCTGACTATAGATCTGGTAATTCTAAGGAGAAAGAGAGCTTTTCGGGCATCACTAGATCTAATTAATCTACAAAACAAAAATGTAAAACTAAATCTAAAAGATGGAGGAAGATGGATGGTAAAATAAAGATCAAATGGTGAGAAATAGGCAGCCAGGACTTGGTTCTTATTGTAAATCAATTGAATCAAAGGCATTGTATAGATCTGATTTGCTACTAGTCCTTCATCTAGCTACAAGCTCCTTAGGTTTGACCCTGACAGATGCATGGTATAAGAATCCAATCTCAACCAGAGAATTGAAGCAACCCTAAGGCTATGATCTGTCCACATTAATGGTCATAGACCATCCCAGAGATTGTCCCAACATCTCAAAGCAATCCTAAGGCTATGATCTGTCCACTTTAATGGTCAGAGACCATCCCAGAGATTGTCTCGAGCCAATGGTATCGATTAGAAGAAGTTAATCATTACAGATGTTGTGAATGTCAGGCTACAAGCTCCCCATTTCTGGCTGGCCCACAGGAGTATCCAAACTAGGGAAATCAAATACAAAGAAATGAAATATAGATAAGAATCATCGTTAAAACCCACAATTACTGTGCTCGAATCTGTAATCTGTGCAACATCAATCTATTCCCAAAGCTTTGAAGCCTTCAACATAAAATTACAAAACTGATCTGGATTGCTTATTTAGATCTAATCCAACATGTTGGATTAGGGAGAGAAGGGGGGAGAGAAAAAGAAAAAAAGAAAACCTAAAACTAAACCTAAATGAGCTAAGGAGAACCAAAGTTATTCTATGAATTCCTTGTTGAGAAATTACAACGGCAAGGAGTTCTATTTATACATTTGCAGTGATCCGTGTGCTTTCAAATGCAACTAATCATAGGAGAGGATTTAGAGCTAGGTTCGTGGCCTATTTTCAGCCCTTAGATGCCCTGAGATGTGTGGGACATTAGGATGTGTGCCCTTGAAGCAGTAGAATCCCCAAAATATCCCTGAAGTGTGAAATAGATGGCTGGAACCCATGCCTCGTGCAGTTGGAGCTTCAGAACTTCAATCTCGAGAGGTTCAGGCATCTGTTTGATAGGTTCAGGCATCATTTTGATAGGTTGATGGCTTCAGCTGCTTCTGTCCTACAAGAACTCGACAGGTTCAAGGAACCATTCGACAAGTTATCGACAGGTTCGGAACCTCATGTAAAATTCATTTCAGCATGAGAACAATTCGTGGGGATCACTTTAGCATGAATTTACAATTCGCGGAGTTGGCTTTCAGCATTTAAACACCTCATGGAGTTCCTTTAGCAGCCTACACGCCTCGTGAGGTTCAAAATGCAGCAGCAAACAGCTCTTTAAGTTGCTAAAAATGATAAACCCCAAGGGTGTTCTACTGTGCCGCTGTCCAATGTATTGTTGAGCCTTTTAGATTGCTACTATAGCTGAAGATGGAGTTCTCATGTGTGCACATAGCTGCTCAAGAGTGTTCATTGCAACACATTGAGAATGCATTGCAGCCATGTAGCTACTGACAATGACCCTCGAAACACCTCCAATGTGCAAAGTCTGAAGCCATTCCATTCATTTCTCGTTCTCAGCTACGGATTGATTCCAAAACTCTCCTTATTGGCGCTTTTTAACTAAAAACTGCACTAAGGACACAATTATCTCCTTCTTGCAAAACAACACTAAAAAAAAGTATTAAATACTCTAAGTCCTATCAAAAGCCAGGTTTAAAGGTGTAGAAAGTGGCAAAAATCAGTGCTTAGCAAGGTTCTAGATAACTCTCGAGAGGTTCCCCTGAACCTATCGAGCAGTGCAAGCCATCCTGCCGACAACTTACTTGAAGTTGCGTTCATTTGCGCGAGGTTGAGCCAACCTGTCGAGAAGCAGACCATCCTATCGAAAGCTCAACTGGAGCTTTACAAAGTGGTCGATAGGATTTTGTATAACTTGTCGAGAGGATTGAAGGAGCCTGGACAGAAGATGAGAATTCCTATCAACCTGTCAAGAATTATTGCCAACCTGTCTAGAACTCACAGATCCTAGCAGAAGCCACTCTCAACCTATCGAAATACACATCAAGTAGACTCAGAACCTATCGAGAGGTTCCCTGAACCTCTCGATACTCAAATTTGGAACTTCTCAGTTCCTTTCACAGCTGCTGCCAACTCTAGTGCTTTGTGCACACATTCCAAAGCACGTCAGCAACCCTTGGGGGTATTTTTGGAACACAACTGGGCACGAATGGGAACTCTAACTTCATCACATGTACTTGCCAGTTTTGAACCAATTGGGGAAGAGCATCTAAAAGAGAAATTAGCCACATCAGCAGCTGAGAATAACTGAATGATTCTCTTGAGCTCTGATTGGCTGAAACAGATCTGAGGGAAGAGTATAAATAGAAGGAAAATTGCACTAAAAAGACCTCCAGAAATTGAGAGAACCAGAGCCAATTCAAAATTCCATTTCCCTCTAAAAATTCCCTCTCTTCCTTCTTCACCCATTCTCTCCTTAGCAAATCATGGTTGGCTAAACCTCTTCAGTAGCTAGGGTGAGGTTGAGAGCTATAAATTGAGAGTTTCAAAGGCTTTGTAAATGGATTGTATGTTGCACAGATTGCAGATATGAGCAAATAGGATTGTAAGTTGTATTATTACAGTGTAATTGTGGTTTCTAAAGTTGATTATGATCTAAATTTTACTTTTTAGTAGTTGATTTCCCTAGATTAGATATCCCTGTGGATGCTTGAGCTTGTAGCCTGACACCCACAACATCTGTAATAGCTTACCTATTTCAATCAAGATCCTTGAATTAGAATAATCTCTGGGATGATCTGTGACCATTCAAGTGGACAGGTCATAGCCTTAGGATTGCTCCAATTCTTTGGTTGAGATTAGATTCTTATACCTTGCATCTAAGCTTGTAGCCAGATGAAGCATTATAGCAAATTTGTCCTATGCATTGCCTTTGATCCAATTGATTTTCAGTAAAGACCAAAACCCCTAGCTACTGCTCTCCACCTTTTGATTTTAATATTTTTCTTCATTCCCTTGATTCTGAGTTCAATCAGTTCTGGATCATTTTACATTTGATTTTTGTAGTTCTTAGTAAAGCAACAAATCTTAGTAACCTCTCCTCTTTCTTGTTTTGATTTAGTCTAAATTTGGATAGAGTGCCAGATCTGCCATAGATATGGGGATTTACCTCATTTCAAAGCACATTTCCCTGTGGACCTACCCTGACTTATCTATTAAAGCTTACGCAACAACCCTGGTTTTTACAAGACTACTTGCTTACCTTGATCCCATATCTCTATGCTTTGTCCTCTTATTTTGATGCTTTAACCCTTTAATAGTTGTATGGTAAGCAAGTCAACAATCGCTTGTAAAGGCATTCCTCGCAAATGACGTAGCCTGCTGCTAAACGTTGAATGGTTCGCCAATCTGTCCTAGACGTACCCTCAGGGAAAGTTAGTGTCTCAAGGAAATTTTTGATATCTGAGAACCAAGGTGCCTCATCATCAGGCTTTGTAGGTTCCTTAATCTGGAGGCAGAAGGCCGACTCATTCCTTTGCTCGATCATGATTGGCTTCATCTCAACACCATACGAGATTTCTATCATTGATGCCAACATTGCTAGTGCATCGGTAAAGCGATTCCTTATCTCGGGGACATATGAGAATGTCCCATCTTTGAAGCAAGCTATCAGATCCTTGAGGTGCTCATGGTAAGGGATCAGTTTCTCATCTTTTGTCTTCAAATCTCCATTCATCAGGCAAATGATCAGCAATGAATCTCCGAATACTCGGAGGCGTGTTACGTTTAGATCAAGAGCTACTTGTAAACTAGTGGCACAAGCTTCGTACTCGGCCATGTTGTTAGTGCAAGGGAAGTTGAGCTTGATAGAGACTGGTACGTTGGATCCTCTCGGTGAAATCAGGATGGAGTCAACTCCCTGATCTTCGACATTAGCTACCCCGTCAAAGTGCATTACCCATGATTCCACTGCTTCCTCAGTAACGTCTTCTGTCATGAACAGGATGTCCTTATCAGGAAATTCAATTCTCAAAGGTTCATAATTTGGCAAAGGATTGTCGGCATGATGATCGGCGAGTGCCTCTATGTGACGTAGGTGATGTAAAACTCAGATAACAGGAGCTGCCAACTTGCAGTCTGCCCAGTAAGAGCAAGTTTCTCGAACAGGGATTTCAACGGGTCCATTCGGGCCAGGAGTAGAACAACTTGGGATAGCAAGTAATGACTGAGCCTCTGAGTAGCCCATACAACAGGCAGGCATGCTTTCTCCAGATGAGAATAGCATGTCGCATAATCAGTAAACTTCTTGCTTAGATAGTAGATGGCCTGCTCTCTTCTTTGGGTCTCGCCATGCTGCCCCCGGACACATCCCATCGAGACTTCCATCATGGAGAGATACATCACGAGTGGTCTCCCCGACTCAGGTGGTACTAACACAAGTGGGTTGACGAGGTATCTTTTGATTTTATCGAATGCTGCCTAACAATCGTCGTTCCATTCAACGGGTGAGTTCTTTCGATGTAGCTTGAAGATCGACATGTAGATTAGAGTTAGTTGTGCAATGAACCAACTAATATATTATATTCTGCCCAAGAACCCTCTAACTTCTTTCTCAGTGGATGGCAACAAAATTTTTGTGATAGCCTTAACTTTGGCTGGGTCGACCTTGATCCCTCTCCTGTTGACGATGAATGCTAATAGTTTTTTGGACATAGCACTAAATGCACACTTGTATGGATTCAGACATAATCGGTACTTTCTCAGCCTCTCAAACAGCTTCTGGAGGTTTGCCAAGTGATCGCTTTGCTTCGGTGACTTCTCCATCATGTCGTCAACATATACCTCAGTTTCTCTATACATCATGTCGTGAAATAATGCAGTCATAGCTCTCTGGTACATTGCGTCGACATTCTTCAGCCCAAATGGCATGACTCAGTAGCAAAAGGTTTGCCACAGAGTGATAAAGGCTGTCTTCTCTCGATCTGCCTCTGCCATCCTAATTTGATTGTATCCAGAGAATTCATCCATAAAAGAAAGCATCACGTGCTTAGCAGTGTTATCGACCAAGATGTCGATGTGCGGCAATGGAAAATCATCCTTAGGGCTTGCCCTGTTCAAATTGTGAAAATCGATACACATGCGGACCTTTCCATCCTTCTTCGACATAAGCACAATATTGGCTAGCCACTACGGGTACTTAGATACCATGAGGAATCCCGCGTCATACTGCTTGATGACCTCATCTTTGACTTTCAGCATCCACTCGGGTCAGAGACATCTCAGCTTCTGCTTAATGGGCTTCATATCAGGATAGATGCAAAAGGGGTTAGCACCACAGTCTAAAATAAGCGCAGTCCTATAAGATCTAGGGCAGCAAGTTTTGAGTAAGTAAGAGTTTGTCCCATAGGGATGATTGATCTTTAACCCCGAAGGGTTATTTTAGTAGGCCCTCCTGATCTGGCTATAGATCTGGCATTCCTAAAAAGGGAGTTTAAGTGTCCCAACTAATCTACTAAAAAAATAAAGTAAAGTCCTAAACTATAGAAAGGGTTTAAAGAAGGGTGATGATGGCTGTGTGGCAAATAAACATAAATTTGTGAGAAGTAAGCAGCTATGAGTAAATTAGCTATGCAACTTAGATCTAGGGCTGATTCTACAGGAATCCTTCTAAAGGCTACCAGCACATCAGCGTGGTAAAAGAATCCAAGGTAACCCTACAATCTAGACTCCTCTTAAGGCTATAACCTGTCCACTTAAATGGTCACTGACTATCCAATAGAGGAGGTTCAATCACTTAAAGGAATTGATCCTAAGGCTATAATTTGTCCACTTAAATGGTCACAGGCTATCCAAGGGATTTCCTCCTAGAAATGGGTTAAATCAGAACAGGAATACTATTCTAGACACTATGTTTGCAAGGCTACAAGCACATGCATCCATAGGAGCAATAAGTCCTTAAAATTAGATGAATATCACTTCAAATCAATGACCAAAAGGGGCTCTAGACTCAGCTGATCATTGCTACAAAAGGCCTACAATGATCTAGCTCACAAGTCTGCAATCTTTGCAACCAAATAAGATCTACAATCTGTTGCAAATAGAGGGCAATTTGCCTTTGCACAATCTCTCACAAGGCTAACTAGCTCACGTGCAGAGAAGAAGAATCCATCTCAGATCTGTGACTCAAATCCCTCTTAAAGCTATAATCTATCCACTTAAATGGTTACAGACTATCCAATGCAGAAACAGAGGCCTGAGATAAAATAATAAGCCTGCAGCTGCCACCATTGTTCCAGGGCAAAACAGCTCAAACAATAATGTGGGTCTCAGACCTATAGGCATCTATGTCTAAATCCAATAGGTTTCTATACAAGGAAAACATAGAGACTATAGATCTAATTAAAGTAATAAATTTGACAAAATTGTAAAAGAATCTTACAATCCTTGTCCTCGAAGGTAACAGCCTATGCAACACCCAAAATCAGCTCCCAATGTTCTAAAAAATACCCATTGCAAAACTAAATTAATCTCAGCTGATTACAAGAGAGTTAGCTAGCAAGTGCTGGACTAAGAAAGAAGAAAAGAAAAATGGAAGAAATGATCTAACCCTAACCCTAATCTGCTTTAGCTCATAGCCGACTGAGGTTTAAGGAAAGATAGAAAAACTAAACTAAGTCACAGATTAAATACGCAATCACTAATGCCTTGGCCAATAGGGGAGAAAACCCTAATTTTATTATAGACGTGGCATATTTATACCCCTTGGATGCCTCAGGAAGTGTGGGATTAGATTAGGGCCTCGAGATGAGTGCCCTAGTAATGTGGAAATCCCCAATACGTCCCTGACCTTGGAATGAGAAGTGAGAACCCGAGCTTCGCAAAGTTGAATTGTTCATTTGGCCTCTCGCGTGGATCTTCATGGAGTTGATGTTGCAGTTAACAGGGCATCACGAAGATAAATTTGCAGTGATTGGTCTCAACTTGCATAGTGGAGCTTAAGGTGATTCCCATCGCGAGGGTCTCATGTAGGTGGTCACCAGGATGGGTTTGGCTTGTCGCGTGACTGTCTTTAACTTTGGAGTGCATGAGAGCTACGCACATGAAGTTTTGAAGCTCTTCCTCTATGCAGCCACACGATGCATTGAGATGGAGTAATAAGGAACAGTGTGATACCTTGATAGCAGCTATGGATGAGCTGTGCGAGGTTCTGCACGAAAGCTTCATGCACAGATGCTTGATGGTTTATGCCCCGTGACATCCGTGCAATAACTTTCCTGAAACCCTCTCTATTATCCTCTTCATGAGATGTTGCGCAAGAAGTATTTGCACTGCGGGCTCCACATCTCGCGAGGTTGACTCTGGGCTATTTGAGTCGTGCGATAGTGCTTTTTGCTTAGCTTATGAACTGCGCGAGGCCTAATCTTTGGCTTTCCACTGCATTGCTTGTTCTGCTGCAACACCTTCTTCTGTTCAACTCTTTATTCCTCTCCTCTGTTAGACTTCTGGGACCCACACATGCATCAAAAATAGCCACTATTGTGTCAACCACCATGGTGTTCCTTCAGTTCTTGGCTTGGCCTCATAGTCTGGCTTCAAATCATCACTTAATGGCCCCAATAAGCATGACAATTGTATTAAGCTGCAACATTTATTTCTAACTACAAAACACACTAAAAAGGCAATTATTAAATGGCTTTAAGGAATAGTAAAGGCTAGGTTAAGAGGTGAAAAATGATATTTTTCAATACTTAACAACCCTCTTCGTGGTCTGGATCCACTTCTGGTTCTACCCTTGCAGCTATGACGTCTAGTCAAGGCATGTGCTATAGTTCAAGCTTAGGAGGAAGAAAAGTAATGGTAAATCACATTTTTACTATGCAGAATCATAGAACTAAGAATTCAGTTTGAAAACAATTCAGAACTCATGTTCATATTCAAAGCAAATACACGTATAGGTATCTAACTGAATCAGGATTCGTAACAGAATTCAAAAACATCTAATGTCATGATGCAGATTATGCATGAAGCAGAAGCATATCAGATCACGAAATCAAAACTAAATGTAAAATGTCAAGTAAATAGAGCATATCAAGAATAGATGTATCGGATAACAGAGCATACAGAACACATTAGTGTAAAGTTTCCCATAGCGGGAATAGTGCAGTCCGTAGGGGGCACAAAGTTAAAGAACCCCGGGACTCCACCCCTCTCTTGGAGACTCCACTACCCTTCACAACTAACTGGCATCAGAATATCATATACAAATGCCATGTCAAAGCATCCCGTAGCGGGAATAGAGTAGTCTGTAGCGGACACAAGGTTAAAGAACCCCGGGGACTCCACCCCTCTCTTGGAGATTCCACTCCTCTTTGCACATGATCTCCAAGTCAGACAGATCATAATCAGACAGGTCATATATCACAGTTCATGATTCAAAATAGATTTTAGGAATTTCATATATAACGAGTCAATGCATCAATATGCCAAGTGCAAATGCTATGTTCATGTACATAAATTTGTTCGTAATAATTCAATGGTTTTCCAGTAAACATATGCAATACAGTACAAAATCAAAAGTTCATTGAATAGACATATCATATCCGTAATCATGATTTGTGGAAAAATATAATAATGCATTTGAGATTTATCCCTACCTTAAAGTCGAAGTCTTCAAATTGGAGTCGTGCGGAAATAATCTAGCAAATCAAGGTGGAGATCCCATCTACGATCTCCCGCATTTATCCTAGATCCCAACTACGATATCCCACATTATGTGTTAGTGATCAACCATTATAGAAAACAGGGTCTTTCTAGCTTAAACAAACAAAAATATAGGCCTTCAGGAATAGGGGACCTCGCTGCAACAAGCTTCTAGGGTCGCTGCAGTGAGCTCTTTAGAAGCCCAGTAGTACACAGAGCTCCCTCAATTAGCCTTTCCAATGCTTCATTTGCCAAGATAGTTCGGTACAGCGAGCTACTCAGAAATCAGATCTCACTCAGCGAGCCTTTCAATGCGGAATTTGCCAAGAAAGCTCACTGCAACGAGCTGCTCAGGAGAAACCTTGCTGCACCGAGCTTGTATTCTTGCTACAGTGAGTTCCTCAGAAGAATGCTCACTGCAGCAAGCTTCCATTCTCACTGTAGCAAGTTCCTCAAAACTCACAACACTTTGGGTCAATCTCCTCGGTCCGAAACTCGAATCTTTTGTGTATTTTCCATCCTAACGCATTGAATTTAACCTATGTTCTTGCTATAATTCCAATTTGTGTATTGCTACTTTACTTCTTTGGCATGCAACGATTTCCATGTGGAGATTTAGAGGATTGTCAACTGGAACGTCGGTGTTCAAGCTTTTAGTTCTTTCGATTATGAAATCTTTGCATGCGAGTAGATCACACATGCTCTAAGCCTAAATTTTCGAAATGGAGACTAGAAAGATGAGATAAAGACATTTACCTCATAGATTTTGCTCATGCAAAGATCGACTATCGTCAGTGACAAGAATTATCGGTGTTCAGACTTCCTATCCTTGGATGGTTCGATCCTTGAACTCGACAGATCGAAGAAGCGTTGCGATGTTGGAAATAGTGGAGATTTCTCAACCAGGAAGTAAGGAGAATTCGAACGATTGGGGGTTCTTCAAATAGAAACAACAAAGAATGGTTAGATTTGTCAAATTTTGTGGTGATCTAAGCAAATAGGGTTTGATTCCGAAGGGGAAAAATAGTTCGAGAGAGATTCAATGGTTGAAATCCCTTAAAGATGTGATCAAAATTGGAGGGAGAATGGGTTTCTCAATCACAACTTCTTAAACATCCAAGGAAGCTCTTTAATCATGCATGCATGGCTTATGCATGGGAGGAGTTTTAAATAAATAGGGGTCTTGATTTAGTGTATAGCTAGTACACTAAACTCGGTGTATAGGCCTTAGTTTTAAGATAAAACAAAAGTGGGGTTTAGTGCTCACTGCATACTTTGATCCCATGACCTCTTGGTTACAAACCAAGCTCTTTACCAGCGATGCTCTCCAAGAGCTCGTGCAGTAACTACACAACTGAAAGTTTAATCCTTATTACTGTAGCACCCATTTTGGTTTTAATGGCATGATCTATTTTAATTTCAACGGCGAAGGTTGCACCCGATCTAGAGCACGTGTACCTACTCGGCGTAACTTACCTGGCGTATTTAGTTCAAAATTTGTAGGGTCTTACATTCTTCGTCGAGCATTTCCTGATTGGTAAGACCAATCAAATTTGCCAGGCAATTCAGGATTTCTGAAATTGCTCGGACAACTATTTCGTGAGAGTTGGGGATGCATGGAAGATTTATTGAGAAAATGTCCCCACCATGACGTGCCAAATTGGTTTATCGTGCAGAGTTTCTATTAGGGGTTGACTAAGACTAACCAATCTATAGTTGATGCGAGTGGGGGGACCTACATGAATCAAAATGATCAACAGTCTTGGAATTTGTTTGAGAAACTAGCCGATAATTCAAAGCAGAAGCAGGCCCTGCTTAGGACTCACCCTGCTATGATTCACCACAGCCCTCTCACTAGGGGTCACCTTTATGATTCCATCAATGACAAGTTAAAGAAGGAGAATGACATCAGTGCCAAGATGAAAATCCTGGAGTGAAAACTCACATCATTAATGACTTATCAACCTAGTACTCAGGAAAGACCAATAGTAGCCTATGCGATTTGGCAGAGCCTAACCCATGCCATAGCCGAGTGCCCAGCTGCGCCATTATATCCTGATGCGGTGGAAAAGGAACAAGTTTGTGCATTCCAAAGGGGAGATTGCAAGAACGCATATAACTTGTCGTGGAGAAACTACCCAGGATTTAATTATGATTCCACAAGTGGGGTGTAACTACCACCATCTGTTGCCCAACCATGTTATCCCCCTACCCAAACTTTCCACCAAAGACCACTAGTGTCAGTTGTGTATCCACAGTTTGGACGACAGAGCAACAGACCTGATGCTACAGTTTTCCAGATCCTTCAAGATTTCCAACAACAGTTGCATTAGCATTTGAGAGACTTATCTCAGCTTGCTTAGTTATCTCAAGTACTACACTCACATACCTAGTCCATCACAAAGTTAGAGGGCCAGATTGGTCAACTAGCTTCTTAGATGGTGAAGAGAGAAAGTGGCCACTTACCTGCGGAGTCAGTTAGCAACCTGAGAGGACAAGTATTCATAGGGGAGGCATCCGCCTCCATTAATCCAAATTAAGTTCCTCTAGGACCCGTCGAGCTACCGACTCATCCATAGGAAAACTTTATAAATTTTGTAAATTATTTCTTTTCTGGAAATTATGTTTATGATAGTATATTATGATTCAAATCATGGTAGACACGATCAATCGTAATTTATTATCGAGTGTAAATTATTGTGTTTTAAGTAACCGTACGGACTTACGAGAGCTTGTAATTTATGCTTCTTTGTATATTATTGCAAATGATCAAATCGTAGTGATTATGAATTGAATCGTGTAAGAGTTCGTTCAATCAGAGAACTATTATCTAGAATCATTACTTACAATTTTAAGGAATAGGCGAGTTTGGTGACCATTCTTATCGGTTACCCTGGAAATCGATCCCATTTAAATCATAGAAGAAGTGTACACACATTGCATTCAATACTGCCACTTGCCACCTACCCAAGCTTAAATGCCAAGACCTCGAATTTTATTTTGAAGTGACGATTTAGAGCCCTAGCCTTTTCCCTATATAACCATGTCCCTTCACAGACCTTTCCCATACCAAATCCATCTCTTCTACCTTTCACTTTCAAACCCTAACCCATGGCAGAAGAACTAGACCATGACGATTTCAGTAGAAGACTTGACCAAATTCTTGAGATACAAAGGGCCAAACTTCTGGCTACAATAAAGAAATTAGAAAAGTTGAAATGCTAGCGACCCATACCAAAAGCTGAATCATCTACCGAAACCCCCTTCACCATAAACCTAACCCAAAAGTGACACCTTTTTCCTGCGTCCCTCTAAACACCCCATTTTCACCCTTTCGGAGTATACGAACACGTTTGGTCAATCTTAGACATTGCCCACAATTCTTGAAAGGGGATCGACCCACTCCGGAAGCCCTAAAACCCTAAACACGGGGACCATATACTATTTATATAGTATATGGTTGAGACCTTGACTAAAACCTCAACTCACAGGCTCCGACCCGACCCAAGCCCAGAAGATCCCGAATTACGCACCCTATTTCATGCGCATAATCCGGTTGCACACAAGGATAACTACATGTAATCAATCTAATGTGGACTGGAACTATGCTTCAGTGGACCGTCATAAAGACTCGATTACGCACTTCACCCAGGGCATACAATTCGATTGCACGCTTCACCACAAGTGCGCAACTGGTCCCCAATTTGACCTGGTCTCTGAAACCCAAGACTGTCCTAACTCCTCAATTATGTCCACTGATCCATGTGCATAATTGGATTACGCCCTCACCACAAGGTGCACAATTATTTCCAACCAGACTAGAACTAGGGCACTCGATTGAGCCAGTCAACCGGTCACGCCTGAGTCGACAATCGACCTCCAGTGAATTGTGCATCGTGAACCATGTACGCAATTCAATTATGTGTGAGACTAATTGCCTGCAATTGGTTCATTGCGCACATGGCCACATGCACACAATTGTCTGTATACCTAGAAAAATCCCCTACCCCACGGCCAAACTAACTAATTTTACTATTTTTTCTTCTCTTTCTCAAGCTTCTCCCTTTGAGAAAATTCGAGATTCTCTCTGTGGTTTCCAAAGGAAGGCGTTGAGCTGCTTTGTAGACTTCTATAATTGAAGACTCTCCTCTAGGAGTCCCAGGTAGTCATGCTAGTGGCACTGGCCCATTAGCCTTGACTCTCAAAGGAGTATCAAAGGAGGAAGCACTTAGCCTTAGATCCATAGGAAACCCCTGCATGAAATTCATAGCCTAGAGTTGATTAGGTCCTTAGCCCCTTCTAGTTTTTTCTAGTCATAGCCTCCCGATTTGCCCAATGTGAAATGGGCTTTGCGGGCTCGTTGTGATTATGCACTCTCTAAAAAAAATGGAGTCCCCACCCGGAGCTTTTGGTGTCCCGGGATACCCAAAATCAATATTATAAGTACCGAAGTGCGAAATATGACTCTAATCACTGGTCTACGCCAAAGCCTCTAGGTAAGGACTTCAGTTACCAATCAGGAAGGTGTTTGGCACCCGATTAGCCTACTCGTAAATGGTCTCTATTATGGCCAAGTTTAAAAAAAAATAAAATAAACAACACTTCCTCTTGCCCAAAGGTACTCCGATCCTATTTAAGCTCCCTGTAATCACCAAAATTTCGGCAGTGTAACGGCTAAAATTCTAGGATAGAGGAAAAGCAAAAACAAAAAAAAGAAGGTAGAAGAATAGAGGGGAGAGCCGGAGCTCTCGAGCCCTTGTAACACTGCCACTAGATATTCTCTTTGATGCTTACTCCGGTGAGCTTCCGAAGACAAATGGGTTGTAGATGGGTTTTAGCTTGCTATGGCTGGGAAGTTGGCGGGTATGAGGGTTGAATTTAGATTTCCTAACTGGTTAAGGCTTGGAAATGGTATTGTGGGAAGTTTGAAGGTAGGGGATGAACTTGGGTTTCGAGACCTAGAAGGATTAAGCTTTTAGAAAATTTTCTCTTCTCTGTCTTTTTTTTATAAAATTTTCTCTACTCTTTGTTGGTCACCTTTTTTCTTTCTCTAGAAATTTCTCTGTGGAAATTTTCTCTCTCCAAAAGTTATGAGTGGGGGCCCTTTATTTATAGATTTGGGGGTGATTAGTTAATGGTTAACTCACTAATTGGTTTAGAAATTAGGTAATAGACTATCTAAGGTTTTTGAGTAATTCAAGGGCTTGGAGAGGGTGAAAATGGGTTTTAATGGCGGATGATGGGGATAGCCATGATTTGAATCCTAGCATCATGATATTGAATTTTGAATCCTGATTTACAATTGATCTTGAATCCTGATTGACGATTGTATCCTCAGTCTTGATTTATGATTGCATTCTAAATACAATTTTGCTTTCTGAACCCTATTTATGATTGCATTCTGAATACAATTTTGCATTCTGAACCCTGTTTATGATCGTATTTATGATCGTACTAAATTCCTACATTTTTATGCCTTCTTCATTTCGCCATAATGTTTGATGTACAACTCCAAATCAAGCGAGTTTTAGCTCGTTGGAAAGCTGGGAACTCTACTTTCCAATGTTATAGGCCTCAACTCCTGTAGATATCTATGCAAACTTTGGCACTCCTCTTTTCATCCACTATTTTGAATGGGTTTAAATTAGATTCTATGGGTCCGGTTGGGCTTTCTAAGGGTTTGTGTTGATTCCTAAGGTCGGGAACGGTTCTAAGGGTTTGGGCAGGGTATGGGAGGTGCTTTCAGAAGCTTGAGAGTATTCCTTTCTTGAAGTCATTCCTTTGGCCAAATTTGGGTGTCTACAGATGCCCCTCTTTGGTATCCAATCAATAATAATCGTATGCTAAAGAAAGTGATAACCGAAGAAAGAGATATCCGATCACTACACGAGGTAGGGTTCAAGGTCTTTGGGCATACCCATTGATCCCGAAGTTAATTTAGCATGACTATCCGAACAGAGCGAATATTAATGTCACAACACTTTTTGGGAGTGTGTGCCACTTTTGATGATGATCATACAAATAGATCAACTATATAAAAACATGGACCCATTAGGGGCAATAAAAGCAAGGTGATGGAAGTCCCAACCTAGGTCCCACCAGGGTACAATTTATAGGATCAAACAATCATCCTATGGATACCCAGACGCATCGCGTACACTTTACAAGGACATCGTGTAGGTTTTTAAGCCTGCAACTAAGAATAAACACGGGAAAAGATCCCTTCTGCATCCATGTTTCAACATAGTTGTTCGTTAGGTAATCTCATTTAACGATAAAATCAAACTGATTGAAACATTGACTGTTTGATCGAGATTGATATTGTTGCTCCTACTTTGAAGTAGGATCTAAAGATCTAAGGCGAACCTTAGATTTAGGACAATAATTTAGTACAGTTGAATTGCCAGAAAAATATTGACATTTTACAGCATTGAAGCCTACATGTGTGTAAAAAGTAGAATGAAAACACAGATACCCTTTTTTTTTCAAATGATTACTTTTTTCATTTTTTCATTTTTTTTTAATAGACCGGACATGAGTGTCGAGATACTTCCTCTGATCCGTTCATGGTCGTTGCTGACATGGAATGCTTTGCCAACCCGAGAGGTTGCTTGATTTTAGGCTTTGGGCCTTTTGATGTTCCTGCATATTCTCAAGAAAATGTCAGTCCCTTTATTGTTTATACAGATAACAAATATGCATCCTAATTAACAGAAGAAGCAAACTTTTAGTTATATTTTTTGATTGATTTTATATTTTTTTTCTTCGAAACTTATATTTTTGGATTTTTTTTTTCTTTTCTTTAAGATGGAAGTATGATGCTGTGAATATGTACATGGACATAAAAAGGAGTACTTCTTTTTTTGTAATTTTTTTAGGGATTTTTCTTGATGATGATTTTTTTTTTTTGCTCTTTTCTTTCTTTTTTTTTGTGCCTTAATAGTGAGACAAAGTAATGGGTTCCCTTTTGAGCATACTCAAACCTGTTCATGCAATTGGACCTGAGTGACGCTCAAAATTTTTCTTCGAGGTTAGAACGTCCATCCCTTTGGGCCGAATTAACCCTTTTATCCTTACCTCGGGTCATATGTTTGACAGTGTAGTTTTTAAAGAAATTCTTGGTCAGGACCCGATTTGAGCCAACATAAATGACCCAAATGGCGATCAAATAGCTCGGAAAGGTAACCAAAGGAGTAACTGATTTTTTCCTTTCTTTCTTTTTCTTTCTTCACTTTTTTCTTTTCAACCTTTTTACTCACAATGCCCAGGATGGGTTTTCGCCATGCCCATTGTCGCCCTCATTTTTACCCATACACCCTTTTGGGTTTTCACTATGTCCATGGGTATGTATTTTTACCCCAGGTGCTTTTAAGGTTTTCACTTAGTCCACAGAAGCTTGCACTTTTTATCCGTGGCACCCTTTCAGGTTTTCACCATGTCATTTTTGCTGAGTCTGTATATTTTTATTTTATTTTATTTTTTATTTTTCAAAGACTACGACATAGACGTCAATTCCGTCATAGCCGACTGGATGGAGTTTTTTGTTGTCTCTCAGCTTGGCTCGTGCTGACTCAACGAATATTGTGATTGCTTGTAGACCTGAAGAGGACTTTCTCTCAAGATGAATCATGCTCACGGATTGAAAGGGATAGGTTAGGAATTTTAAAGGTATTCCCAGGTTAAAAGATTTCCTCGATTAGGATCCAGTTGTCGTAATACACTTCTTCCTTGAAGGATTTTTACTGTACATGCCCCATGTATTTTTTTCTTTTCCAGACATCTTCTTTTGGAGATTTTGCTTTTTTGATTTTTTTTTTGGGTTTTGATGATAACTCCTTCGCTTTTTGCTTCAAGAGTTTTTCTCTTTTTCGGTATGTACACACACATTTTTTCCTTTTTCTTTTTTCTGGGAGAGGTTAATAAAGGAAAGGCCATTGGCTCAAATTGCGTAGCGAAGGGTATAAGCATTCAGGGATACTTTTTGGCAACTTGACTTTGAAATGATGACCTCTTTTAAGGAGTCCTTGAGCAGTCACGTATCCATTTTCATTAATACTTACCTTTTGTTGATCATTGGTTTATGCCACTTTCCACCTCCTAACCTAGCCCTTACGAGACCTGAGAGTTGTCTAATAATTGATTTTAGAGTGTGTTTTTGTAGTAAAAAATAATCTGCAGAGTAGTGCAGAAACCCATGTAATAAGTGCCAAGAAGAGAGGAATCAGAGCCAATCATTGGAGCTATTGGAATAATGGAGATTTAACCATAGTGGTCCCCCACCAATGGGCTGTTCAGCATGCCTTGGACCCGTAGATGTTCTACACTAAGAGAAAAGTGGGGCCCAAGCCTGATGGAGTGCAGTAGCAAACTAGACAAAATAGTTGAGAAGTAGAAATCCTCAGCTCCAGCTATCTCAAGTAGTTCAGCACCTTCAAGTTCTTTCCCTCGAGCAAGCAGGAGCTTCAGAAGTCTCCATTCGAGTAGCTATGGACCACATCAATGTTGCACATTCCATCCACTTGAGCAGTTGTTGACCAGATCAGAAGCTTCACATACCATCAACTCAAGCACACTGGAGCAGTGTTAAGCCCTGAAAAGTATCACTGGACCCTTAACCATTTAATAAAAGAATTTTAAGCCTGTTCTATAGGTAATAATAGCAGCTGCAATAAGGCCTTAATCCTGCTAAGGAGCCCACTTTTGCCCCAGAAGTCTCCCAGAAGAATGGAAGATAGAGAGCCTGACTGCACGAAGGTAGAGCACAACAGTAGCAAAGAAAGAAATGAGCCTCGCATAGCTGTCGCAAGGTTCACATGACTCAGAAAGCCTGCCTCGCACAATCCTCTCGAGTTTCCCATGACATCATACCAATTGTCTGCACTGTTCTCACGCAATTTAGTGATAGAAGAGCTCCTTCAGCATAGTTCACGCAGCTCTCGCGAAGTTCAAATATAAATGATCGCGCAGTCTTGCGCAGCTTAAGAAAGCAGCTCTCAAACCTCACGCAGTTCACTCAGATCAGCTGAGGAGAGAGAGCTCCAAGTATCTCTGCGCGCAACTGCCGCGTAGTGGCCACGGGATGCAAAACTTCAGAAAAACCTCTCGCGCAATTTAGAGACCAATGCACATCACGTCCTTGTGAAGATCCATTGAGAAACAAACTGCTCGTGCGATTCCCGCACCATTTAGAAGGAAAGTGCAATCTCGCGAAGACCAGAGCAATCCAGCGAGGATTCAATGCTCTATCGTGTGACTGCTTCAGTTGCAACTAAGACAACCCCACGACGGCTAGAATTTCAAGCTAATCTAATCTCACGAAGACCGTGCTACCACGTGATAGTCTTGGAAGCCAATGCTACCTGGTGAGGCTCTAGACTCTAACTCTCCCTCATTTCTACAGAGGACATTCTGGGAACTTCCAGCAATTAGGGCACGCACTCCAACACTCCAATTTCCATGCATGCGCCCTGAGCCATCCAAGGGACAATATTAGGCCATGTGGCATTGTTAAAATTAGGGTTTCCTAACCCTAATGCGTCGTCAAACTAACCGCTATATAAACATAAGCCTGGTTTAGGTTTAGGGCACCTCATAGAATAGAACTTAGTTTTGCTTCTTTGGGAATCGACTGTAGATCTCCAGTAAGTTTAGGTTAGGTTTAGGTAGTTTCTTTTTATTTTTTTCTTCTCTCCATAGTCCAGCATTTGCTGGATATGCCTTTGTATGACTATTTGGAATAGATTAATGGAGTTTTATGACAGGGTGTTATACATTTATGGGATTTCTGTTCGTGAGTTGTTCTGTACAAGGCTGCTACCTTGAGATTCTCCATTGGTAGGATGTATTGCAAGCAAAGGAGGACTGATTTTATGGTTTACTCAAATCCAAGTGACCTGTGTGTCTGGGCTAACATGCTCCCATATAGGCCTAGCCCCACCACAGGACCCACTAGATCTGAAGTCCCCATGGGAGCTATGAACTTTTGTAGCCTTGTGAACATGGTGGTAGCAGCAATGTTTCTTGTTCTATCTTGAGCTTTGTGAGGAGGATAGCCTCTGGGATAGTTTGTGACCATTTAAGTGGACAGGTTATAGCCTTAGGGTGAAGCCAACCCACAGACTTAAGACGGATTGTTCTTCTCTACACTTGTGCTTGTAGCCCTGTGAGAGATTGTGCTGAGACAAACTCCCCTGTTTGTGTATAGACCCACCATCAGATGGCAGATTTGGTTTGGTTATAGAGATTGTAGGCTTGCGACTGGATCACTGCAGTCTCTCTAAAGCAGTGGATAGCTGGATCTAAGGCTGCACTCAAACTGTTGTTGGTTCTATGTGTCTGGGCTAACATTCTCCCATACAGGCCTAGCCCCACACATAGCACTTTAGAGGTTGAGGTCCCCTATGGATTCTTGTGCTTGTAGCCTGGATGAAGTAGTGCCTACAATGATAAACTTGTTCTGACCCATCTCTGGACCGTGGTTCCCCAATTGGATAGTCTGTGACCATTTAAGTGGATAGGTTATAGCCATAAAGGGATTGGATGATGGCACAGAGATGAGTTGGATTCATTCCCCTCAGTGGTGATAATGTAGCCATTGGATAGGACTTCTATAGCAGCAGATCTGAATTTGAGTCATGAAACCCATCAGATCTGAACCTAATAGCATACTTCTCCCCCTTTTATATTTATTTTCTCACTCTATCTTCTTTCTTAACCCTTTCTATAGTTTAGACATTAGGATACCTTAGAATTTAGATTTTAGTGACCCTAAATCCCCTTCTATTTAGGATTGTCAGATCTGTAGTTAGATCTAGAGGGCCTACTAAAGATGGCTCCCTTGGAGCTTAAGATCAACTTCCCTGTGGGATAAACTGTTACTTGTAATAACTTGCTACAACAGGCCCTGTATGTTGCGGGATTGTGTGTTTTTAGGCTTGCTGCTCCATAATTCTCACTCTATCTTTCATCCATTTTTTTATTCATCCCATTCTTATCGCTGTCTTCAATAAAGTCAGTAGCAAGCACATAAAAAATAGCCCAACATGTTTTTGGTGCCGTTTCCGGGGATATTGATCTTTTAGTAGACTCTAGATTTTTGATTCTTTATTCTTTGGTAGCTGTACTTGTGAATAATTGATACTGCTGATTTATATTTGAAAATTTTCATGTAGATTTGGACCGTAGTAGAGAAGGGGAGTAGAATTGCACTAGGGGTCTAGCTACCTCTCTTTGCACTTCTCTAACCCTCAAAACTCAGTCTATTTCTCATTTGAGGATTCCATAGCAGTTGATTAGGATAGTTGCAATTTTTATTAAGTACAATGTGCCTACAAATAGTCTTCCCTACTATTGGTGTGTGTGCATGTTAGGAAGGAGGTCCCTCAGTCCTACATTAGAGCCTGCTAACCCTGAGATAGAAAGGAGTAGAAGACCGAGAAGGCATAGACACACCATAGTTGAGCCCCCTATTGAAATTGAGATAGCAGTTATGGGTGAAGAGCAACCTAGAACATTGAAGGAATTGAATGCTCCGGATGATTACAATTCTCCATTCAGCATTCAATTCCCAGATGTTCAGGGTAATTATGAGATCAAAACTTCCATCATCCAAATGCTCCCCTCTTTCCATGGGCTTAGCAAGGAAGACCCTTACAAGCACATTGACCAGTTCTTGGCCCTGTGCACGACATTCTCTATTATTGGTTTGAGACTAGAAGCCACTAGATTAAGGCTCTTTCCTTTCTCCCTAAAGGACAGGGCCATGACCTGGTTATCTACTCTCCTAAACAATAGCATCACTTCTTGGAAAGACCTCCAGACGAGATTTTTGTCTAAATTTTTCCCATAGACCAAGACTAGCTAGTTGAGGAAAGGCATACTTTCTTTTGCCCAGTCCCCAACTGAAGATTTTAACCAATGCTGGGATAGATTTAAAAAGATGCTCAAACAATGTCCCCACCACAAGATCCCTAACTGGCAGCTTGTCCAGAGCTTCTACAATGGGATTGATGAGAAGAGCAGAGACATGGTAGATGCCTCTTGTGGTGGAACGTACATGCATAAAACAGCTGACGAGGCATTGGGACTTGTTCGAGGTCATAAGTGAAAATGCTTCCCAGAAGATGTCCTCTTCTAGAACTGTTCAAGAACCTTCTCCTAAGCTGGGACTTGCTGAGACTTCTAAAGGAAAAATGTATGAAGTTAGGGGAAATGATGATCTGAGAATGCAGATGGCCAATCTTACTAAAAGATTTGATAAACTTTTGACTATGGTGCAGCCCAGAATGGCTGCACAAGTGATCGAGGCATGTCTGATATGCCAATCTCTACAGCACACAGTAGAAGAATGTCCATCTGTGGGGCAATACCCTGAGTTTGTAATGGAACAGGCTATTGCTGCCCAATCTTTTGGACAACAACAATCTGGTGGCTACAATAAACAACCATATGGATACCAGCACCAAAATGCTGGTTACCAATGGAGAGACCACCCAAATTTGAGGTGGAGGCAAGAAAATTATATGCAGCCACAATAGATGTTAGCTTTACCTCAAAGGCCACAGCAGCAGTTTAACCAGGGTTATGCCCAAAGGTCGAATTTCCAACAACAGCAGCCCCAACAACAAAATCAATTGGTAGTTCCACCACCCCAGCCCCGGAGTGCTTCCTTCGAGGATCAAGTGTTAGCCCAATTGCAAAGCCTTGGACCCTTAAATCAGACTGTGACTTCTCACAGTCAAAGCATTAAGAAAATAGAAGAGCAGCTTGGCTAAATAGCCAATGCTCTGGCTAAAAGAGAGGAGGGTAGGTTGCCAAGCTAACCAGTTGCCAACCCTAAGGGCCAGTATTCCATCGGAGAAGGCTCCTCCAATTTTGGGGGGGCCAATGCCATAACTGCCCTAAGGTCTGGTAGGATGGTAGATAACTAGGTGGGAAAGAAACAAGGAGAGGTCTATCTTAAGGAAATGTCTTGTGAAAGTGATAAGGATTTTGTTAGGGCACAGAGTAAAGAACTGCCTGCTGCCCTTCAACAAGGGAGAACTAAAGAGGTTGTAGTTGAGCCTCAGCAGGAGATAAAAATAGATAAAAGAAAAAAACAAAAGTTCAGCCATAGGTTTGCAGCTGAGGAACCAGCAGTACCTCATCTGCCATTTCCTCAAGCTTTGAGTGGCCCTGCCCCTTTTGATAGGGGTCAAGCACAGATCGAGGAAATGATGGAGACCTTTAAGCAGGTCAAAATAAATTTACCCCTTCTTGATGCAATCCGACAGGTCCCAGCTTATGCAAAGTTTCTGAAAGACCTTTGTACTCAGAAAAGAAAGGCTAGAGGCCATTTGTCCAAGAAGGTCTTTGTGACTGATACAGTGAATTCTATATTAACCATGACAATGCCTGAGAAGTTTCAAGTCCCAGGGACACCCACTATTCCCTGTATTATTGGAGACGACACGATTGGGAGGGCCCTTTTGGACCTTAGAGCTAGTGTTAACCTGCTACCACACAGTGTGTATCAGCAGCTAGGTTTGGTGGAGCTCATGCCCACTCCCATTGTTCTATTGATGGCTGATAGATCCGAGAGGAAACCCATGGGAGTGGTCAAGGATGTGCTAGTGGGGGTAGACAAGTTCTTCTATCCTGTAGACTTCCTTGTCTTGGACATGGGCTACAACAAGAGTACATCTCCGATGCCTGTTATTCTGGGCAGACCATTCTTGGCCACTGCCAATGCATGCATTCAATGCAGGTCTGGAATCATGGAGGTCACTTTCGAACATATCAAAGTTGAGCTTAATGTGTACAATAGTGCAAATCACCCTCAGCTGGACAATGAGGAATGCTTTGCAGTGGATGTACTAAAAGAAATTATTGAAGAAGAACTGCCCACTCTGCTGGAGTGGAGCAACATTTTCACTGATTTAACTGATGTTTGGAACTTGGTGGAGGAAGGAAGCCTAGCTTTAATGTCAGAAGACATGCCCCTAGTGAGGTCTTCTGTGGGTTTAGTGCAACATTCCAATTGGAAAGCTACATTGTTGCACCTTCCTCCAACCAGCAATACACCAATCCTGCCATCCATACAACAAGCCCCTGATCTGGAGCTCAAGAAGCTGCCAGAGACATTAAAATACGCTTTCCTCGAGAAAGAAGAGAAACTTCCTGTAATTATCTCCTCTTCTCTAACCTGTGAGCAAGAGGAGGAATTGCTAACAGTTCTGAGGAAGCACAAGAAAGTAATTGGCTGGACCATTGCTGATCTAGGAGGGATTGATGCATCAATCTGTATGCATAGGATTCGTCTAGAGGAGGGCTCAACACCCTTCAGGGAAATGCAGAGGAAACTTAATCCTCACATGCAAGAGGTAGTTTTGAAAGAAATCATTAAGTTGTTGGATGCTGGGGTAATTTACCCCACTCTGATTCTGAATGGGTGGCACCAATCCAGGTGGTACCCAAGAAGTCTGGCATCACAATGATCACAACTGACTCTGGAATGTTGAGACCAGCCAGGGAGACCACTGGCTGGAGAGTTTGCATCGATTATCGAAAACTCAACTCCTAAGACCAGAAAAGACCACTTCCCTCTCCCTTTTATTGATCAAATTTTGGATAAGTTGGCTGGGAAAGCATTTTACTATTTTCTTGATGGGTACTTAGGGTACAACTAGATCCCTGTGCACCCTTTGGATCAAGAGAAAACTACATTTACTTGTCCTTTTGGCACCTTTGCTTAAAGAAGGATGCCTTTTTGACTGTGTAATGCCCCTGCCACTTTCAGAGGTGTATGTATGCCATTTTTTCTGATATCATTGACAAATTCTTAGAAATTTTCATGGATGACTTTTCGGACTATGGGGATAGCTTTGACCAATGTCTACAACACCTCCATCAAGTCCTACAAAGATGTGAAGAGACCAATTTGGTCTTAAGTTGGGAGAAGAGCCACTTCATGGTAACACAAGAAATTATGTTAAGCCATGCAGTCTCTAAAGATGGAATTGAGGTAGACAAGGCCAAAGTTGACCTCATTAAAAATCTGCCCCCTCCAAGAACAGTCAAGCAAATCAGATCCTTTCTTGGCCATGCTGGATTCTACAGGAGGTTTATTCAATACTTCAGCAAAATTGTTAAACCATTGTGCCACCTGCTCTACCAGGATGTGCCCTTTGGCTTCTCTGCTGAATGTCTGAAGGCTTTTAAAACTTTGAAAATTTACCTCACCTCTGCCCCTGTACTCCAAACACCTGACTATGCCCTGCCCTTTGAGTTAATGTGTGATGCATCTAACTTGGCAATAGTTGCTGTCTTGGGCCAGAGAAAGGATAAGCTGCCTGTGGTCATTGCATATCTCAGCAAATCACTTGCTGAAGCTCAATTGAACTACACAACCACTGAGAAAGAGCTTTTGGCAGTGGTTTTTGTTGTGGACAAGTTTAGACCTTACCTACTTGGGTCTAAAACTGTCATCTTCACTGACCACTCAACATTAAAGTACCTATTTTCCAAGAAGAATGCAAAGCCTAGATTGATTAGATGGATACTCCTGTTGCAGGAGTTTGACATCGAAATCAAAGACAAGAAATGTGTAGAAAATGTGGTGGCTGACCACATGTCCAGAATTATGTTGGAGAAAGGTGTTGATGACCTCACTACAAATGATGTATTCTCGGATAAGCAATTGTTTGCCATCCAATCTTTAGTTCCTTGGTATGCACATATTATTCGAAAATGTGTTCCCGAAAGTGATATCCCTAATATTCTGGCCATGTGCCATTAAAATGCCTGTGGAGGTCACTTTAGTGGGAGAAAAACAACTGACAAAGTGTTGCAGTGTGGTTTCTATTGGCCTTCTCTTTTCAGGATGCCCATACACACTGCAATGCCTTTACAACCCATCCTTGTTGTAGAACTGTTTGATGTGTGGGGTATTAATTTTATGGGCCCCTTTCCTCCTTCAAATGGTCTTCATTTTATTTTAGTGGCAGTGGACTATGTTTCCAAATGGGTAGAAGCCATTGCCACAAGAACTAATGATAATCAGGTTGTCCTCAAGTTCATAAAGCAGAATATCTTCTCCAGATTTGGTACCCCTAGAGCCATTATCAGTGATGGGGGAAGCCATTTCTGTAACAGAAATTTCGAGATCTTGCTCAAGAAATATTCTGTCACCCGTAGGATTGCTACTCCCTACCACCCACAAACCAGTGGGCAAGTTGAAATTTCAAATAGGGAGATCAAGCATATCCTTGAGAAGACTGTGAGGACTGATAGGAAGGGTTGAGCTGACAATCTTAATGATGCACTGTGGGTTTATAGGACTGCCTATAAGACCCCCATCGGTATGTCCCCTTTCAGACTGATTTATGGCAAGGCATGTCATCTCCCAGTGGAGTTAGAACACAAGGCCTATTGGGCCATCAAACATTTAAATTTAGATCTAACTTCTGCTGGTCATCACAGGTTGCTGCAGCTGTCGGAATTGGAAGAACTAAGGATGAATGCATATGCCAATGTAAGGATCTATATGGAAAGGTTCAAAGCTTTCTTTGACAAAGGGCTGTTGAGAAAGAGTTTCAATACTGGTGATAAGGTTTGGTTGTTTAACTCCAAACTTAAATTTTTTTCAGGCAAATTGAAATCTAGATGGGAAGGTCCTTACATTGTCATGCATGTTTCCCCATATGGTGGTATGGAAATGAAGGATCCTAAATCTGGGAGACTAATGAAGGATCCTAAATCTGGGAGACTCTTGAAGGTGAATGGTCAAAGGCTTAAGCCTTGTTTCGAAAAACCTGCCGACCTTTTGGACACCATTCACTATAAAGGGGATCCTTCTTCAAACAGATTCCACAGGTGTGTCATTACTGGTAGCATATGTACTTAGTTTTTGGTTGATTTATCTTGCTCTCTTTAGTTTCTATTCTCTAGGATTTGCTAGTGACCTTATAAAAATTTTTGCCCTATTTATTTTTGAGCATTTAATGCTCCGCTTGCTTACTATTGTTTTTGAATTGATAGCTTCTGTTGATGCCTAATGTGGGAGGTAGTTTTCGTTGTCCTTGAGTGTGTGATTAAGTTTACATATGACTAAAGACAGTCATAGGAGAGGGTCATGCACAGGATTCAACCATAGCAAGCATGCAAAAGGGCAGAATAGAGAGCACATGCTCTCTGTTTTATACCTTACTGTCACTGGGTCCAAAATGGAAGCCTAGGAGACTATCGCGAGATTCATATGCTCTCGCGAGGTTAAAAGAGGAAGCCTAGAAACCTATCGCGAGGTTAAAGGAGGAAGTCTGGGAGAAGTTCGTGTAGTTCATCTAGACACATTCTATTCGCTGTCGCAAGATTCATGTGTAGCAGAGAGCCTCTCGCGCAATTCATATAGAGCCATGCATTACCTGTCGCGAGATTATCAGGCTATCGCGAGGTTCACAAGATAAGCTGGGAGAATCTCGCGCAATTCAACAGAAATATTCCATTTACTGTCACGAGATTCTAAGTCTGTCGTGAGATTCAAAATGAACCTCGGAGCTTTTCGTGCAATCTAAATAGAGCCTTAGGAATCGCTCACGTAATTCACATGAATTAATCTCACTCTGTCGCGCACTCCAAGGACGACTTTAGGGATTGTCGCACAATCCAAATGTAATCAACACCCTCGCTAGGTTAATTTCCAACCCCGCGACCAGATGTTCCAAAGTGTGCCATGCTTTGTGATAAGTATTTCAACCCCGCGCTTTGTCCCTTTTTCATTATCTGCTTCCTTCTTCCCTCTGCGAAACCCTAGCTTGCTCTCCCTCTCCCTCTCCCAAAGATCACTCCTACAACTCATCATTCACTTCACAAATCTACAGAGTTATTCCTATCATCACCCCCATCCATTGCCCTCTGCTCTGAGATCTTGAGGTGCCCTGTGTGTCAAATCAAACCAAACCCTAGATCTCAGTCTCCATTGCTCATATTAGAGGATAGAGTAAGAAATGGCTCCCAAAATTATACAAAAGAGAAAGGGGAAGGACAAGGACCCCGCAGAGACAACCCCTAAAAAGGCCAAGACTTCAAAGTCCCCCAAAAAAGGAAAGGAAGTGGTTGAGGAGGCGGCGGTACCAACCACTAAGTTCTCTACCCCTTCTAAGCTCATGGAGTCAATCCCATTAGAGCCTGAAATAGCCTTTGATATACCCTTTTTTGAGAAAGAACCTCTCTCTGCCCCTGCAGTATAATTCATAAGCAAAGTGGGCCTGATGCCATTGATGAGAGAAATTCCAGCACTAGCCTACCCAAGGCTAGTGCAACTGTTTTACTAGCACATCAAGGTCAAGAAGGGCAATGATGGACAAGAGTACTTGCTGGTGATGATTAATGATTTTGATTTGTTAGTGAGCCCTAAGATGATTGCTGAAGTATTGGGCATCCCAGCAGATTTCAATCCTAGTTGTGGATATGGCCCCCCTCTGTGTGCATCAATTGACATAATTGCAAGGACCCTAACAAGAGGATTAAAAGCCATCGGGGACTCAATCAGAAGGAGGGAACTATAACCTGAACTGTTGTTCATTGGCCAAGTCCTGCAGAAGAACATCTATTGCTCAGGACATCAACAGGAGAGGAGAACCCCCATTGCGGATGCTGTCTACTCCTATCACATGGGCCATGGCTTCCATATAGCCTGGCTAATTTTTGAGGCTATGAAAGACACAATGGCAAAATTAGGGTCAAACAAGAAGCTTCACACCCTACCCTATGCACGAATCATCACCTTGCTGCTGATCAAGGGGGGCTATAAGATAGGAAGGACCGAGCAAACCACCACCCTTACCCCTACTACCTTTGCCAAGAGGCAATGGGGAATCAACAGGAGCTTGATGGGGGGCCAGAAAAAGAAGACAGCTAAGGCTCAAGTCCTGCCCAAGCAAACAGAAGCAGCAGCCGGATCAGGGTCTACCCCTGCTACAAAGGAGGTGCCTCCAGAGATTATCACTTCCATCCCTACAGCAGTAGCCACACCCCTCCACCTTTTATTCCTACATCCTCTACCCCTCTTGCATCCATCTCTCACCCCCCTCTGATTCCATTCTCCATGCCCACTCCCCCTTCACTTGTGCTTGGTCCATGGGAGGACTCCCCATCCCCTACCTTACCTCAGTACACTGCCACAATTCCAACTAAGCCTGCCAGTCCCCCACTCATCTCCTATAAGAAATGAAAACCTACTCAGACCATCCCAATCATCACCCAGACACCACCCTCAATACCTTCCACCCCCATTGACCCACCCCACCTTGAAGAAACCACCACCCCAACCATATCTACTATATCTCCTCTCCTAGACATTGACTTAACCCATAACACATGCATAGGCTTCCAAGCCTTCATCTCTACATTCCTTGAAACCATGCCTACCTACTACACCCCTCTGCCAGACTCCCCCACTACCTCACAAAGACCACTCAATGAACCCCACTCTTCCCTCCCTCCACTTTCCATCATGCTCCTTCCTCCCTTTCCAACCAAGTACCTCTTCTTCCCAAACCCCACCTCCTAGCTTTGACACACTAACCCTCATCCTACCCACGATCGAAGACATCCAAGCCCAGTTATCCACCAATAACCACAATAGGGACCAGACGGATGCAGTGAACTCACCTTCATCCAATCCACCCTACACACCTTATCCACTCCACCCATCCCTACCCCATCCACTTCAACCCCCTAGTCCCTGCTCACGACAAGACCACCCAAACAGACTTCCTCTAATCATTACCCTCCCACCATCACCATTACCTCTTCCCCACCCATTTCCTTTACCCCCTTTCACCATTCCAATTTTCCATCCCCCATCACCCCCAACTCCTGTTGAGCCTATACCCTTCACCTTCCCCCCTATACCTTCCATCCCTCCTCTTATCCTACCCCCTCCCACCTTCTCTGCCAAATCTACCCAAATGCAACCTGTAACCCGACCCCATTCCCCCACCACTTGACTTCCCTACTATCATTCCCCCTTCCCCCCAAGGACCCAGCACACTTCACTCCTTCCACCTCCTATCTGCCAATTGCACTAAAACATCATTTCTACAGCCCTCCTTACCTCACCATCCTACATCACATGCAGGATAATGCTTACCTGAGGAAGGATGTCTTGAGGGGCATGGCCAAGCTACGTCAATCAATTGAGACCCCCTGCTGGAGAAGATTGCTGAGATGACGCAAGCCCACAGAGAGCAAATACTGGGCATCTCCTTGGGGTGGAAAAATATTGTGGAGGAATATGAGAAGATGAAAGCTACATCTATTTATTATCAGATAAATTGGGAGTATGAGAAATCCAATGCTGCTGCAGTGACTGCCCAGGCATGAATGCTTGAAAAATGACTTAACAATGCCCAGAAAATCCAAAAAATTCAAAAGGAGATCCATGAGACTGACGCCCTCAAATTTCAAATCAAGATAGCCTCATTGGAATCCGCCATGGCTGCTGCTTGTAATGAACCTTACCATCTGACACCCATCTCTGTTCACGTGCCTCAGCCTGCGCCTACTACTACTCCAGCTCCACCTGCCCAGTCTGAGGAGGCACCACCTCAGCCCTAGAAGGACAAAGGCAAAGCTCCTGCTTCACCTCCTAAGGAGCAGCCTCCATCTACTGAGCAACCTACCCCTACCACGGCCTCTACTGAACCACCATAGAAACAAACTTATCCTCAAAGAAGGAAAGTCATCGCCAAGAGGTCTGCTCCCAAAGCGGTCCCCTTCAAAATTGGCAAAGAGCCTGCTTCCCAGTCTGAAGAGGCATAGTCCCAGGCCAAACCTGAGTCCACTGGAAAAGGAAAGTCACCAGTGGTCCCCATTGAGGAACCCAAGGCTAAAGGAAAAGAAAAATCCCCAGTGGTCCCCCCTGCCGACACTGATGCCACAAGCAAAGGCAAAGGAAAATTCCCTGCCACCACCCCTGCTAAGCGTAAAGGCAAAGCCCCTCAAGAACCCAAGGAACCACAAGCTCCCAAAGCACCAAAATCCCCAGTGGTCCCCCCTGACGACACTGATGCCACAAGCAAAGGCAAAGGAAAATTCCCAGCCACCACCCCTGCTAAGCATAAAGGCAAAGCCCCTCAAGAACCCAAGGAACCAAAAGCTCCCAAAGCACCAAAAATGAGGGTGAGGGCACCTAAAGCTCCAACTGCGATGAAAACACCAGCCGGGAAGAAAAAGGCAATGGAGGAGAAGAAGAAAGAGGACAGAACTGCCCTTAAGGCAAAGGCTAAACAGATGGGCTGGGTTTTCCATACAGATTCTGATTCAGATTAGATCCTAGCTTCTGGATTTTATCTTAGGTTTTTTTTTCTTCTTGTCATTCCACTTGTAACTATTTTTATTACACTTTAATAGAAATTCTAGTTTTATCTATTGCCCCCCTAACTTGAAAATCCTTCACTACTGTTAACTGTTTTATTGAGAAGTTTGTGGGTATCTTCACTGAAAACCCTCAGGAGACTTCACCCCTCCACTAGGGATGACCTAGGGGTTTAAAAGGCTTGGTACATATGCTAAATGTATCCGTGCTCCCTACAAAAGCGGCATTTAATTTATGTAGATTTTTAGTGTAGCTTTGCTAAGGGACAAGCAAAGATTAGGTTTGGGGGTTTGTTAAGACCTGAAAAGTACCACTTTTCACCCCTTAACTTAATCTTTGTTGGACCCTTAACCGTTTAATAAAAGTATTCTAAGCCTATTCTACAGGAAATAAATAGCAGCTGCAATAAGGCCTTAATCTTGCTAAGGAGCTCACTTTTTCCCCAAAAGTCTCCCAGAGGAATGGAAGACAGAGAGCCTGACTGCATGAAGGCAGATCTCCAGTAAGTTTAGGTTAGGTTTAGGTAGTATCTTTTTATTTTAATTTTCTCTCCATAGTCTAGCATTTGCTGGCTATGCCTTTGTATGACTATTTGGAATAGATTAATAGAGTTTTATGATAGGGTGTTTTACATTTATGGGATTTTTGTTTGTGAGTTGTTCTGTACAAGGTTGCTACCTTGAGATCCTCCATTGCTAGGATGTATTGCAAGCAAAGGAGGAATGATTTTATGGTTTACTCAGATCCAAGTGACCTGTGTGTCTGGGCTAACATGCTCCCATACAGGCCTAGCCCCACCACTGGACCCACTAGATCTGAAGTCCCCATGGGAGCAATGAGCTTTTGTAGCCTTGTGAACATGGTGGTGGCAACAATGTTTCTTGTTCTATCTTGAGCTTTGTGAGGAGGATAGCCTCTGGGATAGTCTGTGACCATTTAAGTGGATAGGTTATAGCATTAGGGTGAAGCCAACCCACAGACTCAAGACGGATTTTTTTTCTCTGAACTTGGGCTTGTAGCCCTGTGAGAGATTGTGCTGAGACAAACTCCCCTGTATGTGTACAGACCCACCATCAGATGGAAGATCTGGTTTGGTTATAGAGATTGTACGCTTACGACTGGATCACTCCAGTCTCTCTAAAGCATTGGACAGCTGGATCTAAGGCTGCACTCAAACTCTTGCTGGTTCTATGTGTCTGGGTTAACATGCTCCCATACAGGCCTAGCCCCACACATAGCGCTTTAGAGGTTGAGGTCCCCTATGGATTCTTATGCTTGTAGCCTGGATGAAGTAGTGCCTACAATGATAAACTTGTTCTGACCCATCTCTGGACCGTGGTTCCCCAATTGGATAGTCTGTGACCATTTAAGTGGACAGGTTATAGCCATAAAGGGATTGGATGATGGCACAGAGATGAGTTGGATTCTTTCCTCTCAGTGGTGATAATGTAGCCATTGGACGGGACTTCTATAGCAGCAGATCTGAATTTGAGTCATGAAACCCATCAGATCTGAATCTAATAGCATACTTCTCACCCTTTTATATTTATTTTCTCACTCCATCTTCTTTCTTAACCCGTTCTATAGTTTAGACATTAGGATACCTTAGAATTTAGATTTTAGTGACCCTAAATCCCCTTCTATTTAGGATTGCCATATCTGTAGTCAGATCTGGAGGGCCTACTAAAGATGGCTCCCTTAGAGCTTAAGATCAACTTCCCTGTGGGACAAACTCTTACTTATAAAAACTTACTACCACAGGCCCTGTATCTTGCAGGATTGTGTGTTTTTAGGCTTGCTGCTCCATAATTCTCACTCTATCTTTCATCCATTTTTTTATTCATCCCATTCTTATCACTGTCTTCAATAAAGTCAGTAGCAAGCACATAAAAAATAGCCCAACAAGCAGCTCTCAACCTTTAGCAACATCCTTTCGAGCATACTTGAGCAGCTGCTGAGGACACTCGAGCAATTCAAAACTCTATTACAACAACCACTCAATTACATCAAAAGCCTGCAGCAACATGTTGAGTGCCTTCAGAGCATCTGTCCTATAGTTCATAGTGTTTCCAGTAACCTATCGAGGGCCTTCAGAGTACCTATCGAGATCCTGTCGAGCTGCCTTCAGAAGCACTCTAGCCACTCGAGCAGATCTAACTTCAGACCTTCAGCCACTTAAGATTTGTTCAAGTATATTCTGAAGCCTCTATCCACTCGAGACTCGAGTCCCAACATATTTTGACACACTTCAGGGGCATTTTCGGAATTGCTACACACATGGGACACTTGTCCAAGTGTGTAATGCAACCTAGGGCAATACTTGGCTGACATATGGCCACAATAGCAGCTCCTAAATGTGTTGATTCTCTCTCTGTTTGTGATTGGCCAAAGCATAAACTGCTTTATGGATTATATAAAACTCATGTAAGGCACACTTGTAAAAGCAGCCAGGCAGCCAGCCGTGAGGCCTGAGCTCATTTCATTTCTAGGGTTTAGGTTACTTTTGGATTTAGGGTTTCTTTCTTTCTTTTTGTTTCTTCTTCTTTCATTAGCCATCTATAGCCTGGCTAAGTTCTTGCAACACTTTGGTTAGTTTTTACTGTCCATTATCTTGTAATAACATTGAAGTGCTTGGAGTCATGCAGAGACTGCAAGCTTGAGAGTTGTCATTGTAAGTTTCTTTGTAATAATGAATAGCTTATTTTTATGTTTCATTAAATCTATAATCTCATTTGATTTTTATTAGTTTTCTATGGATTTGATTAACCTATGGATGCATGAGCTTATAGCCTTACAAACATAGTGGATGCAGTGATTTTACTGTTTCATCTTTTATTCCCATGACTGGATTATATCCCTGGGATAGCCTATGACCATTTGAGTGGACAGGCTATAGTCCTAAGATTAGTTCATATCTTAGGGTGAGTTGGATTTTTCTACCTTGCATTTGTGTTTGTAGCCAAATGAGGGACTGTTGTAGATCCAAATTTTGGCCTATTTTACATTGGTTTGTGCAGCAAAAATATGTCCCTAACTGCTTGCTTTTCCATTTTCTGTTTATTTTCTATCAACCCACTTTAATTTTTAGGGCATAGGTTATTTTTTGTTTTTGTTTTTCTTCTTTCCTTAGCTATCTGCAGTTTGGCTAAGTCTTTGTAGCTGTTAGGGTTAGTGTTCTTTGTAATAGCATTGTGAAGACTAGGAGTCTTGCAGAGACTGCAAACTTGAGGGCAAATCATTGTAAGTTCCTTTTGGGCAATGAAAAGTTGATTTTAATGTTCCATTCAATCACTAATTTCTTGTGATCTTCATTAAGATATTTATGGATTTTAGGCACCTATGAATGCATGAGCTTGTATCCTTGTAGACATAGTGTCTACAGTGATTTTCTTATTCTAGCTCTAACCCTATGACTGGATGATATCCCTGGGATAGCCTGTGACCATTTGAGTTGGATTATTCTACCTTGCATTTATGCTTGTAACCAAATGAGAGACTAATACAGATTCAAATCTTACTCTCCTTTGCAATGCTTTTGGCAGTGATAACTAATCCCTAGTAACCTACTTCTCCATTTTCTTTTTATTTTACCAACCCATCTTCACTATTCTTTAACCCCTTTCTTTTATTTCTATTTTTAGTTAGTTTTATTTCTGTTTTTAGTTAGTTGTGACAACCCCAAAAACACCTTCTCTTTACCTTACGTTTAGAGTTGCTAGATTTGTAGCAGATTTAGAGATTTACTATTTTTAGATCCACAACTCCTTGTGGGACAACCCGTACATGTCTAAATCTCTTTGCAACAACCCTGTATTTTACAGGTGGTGCTTGTGTTCTATTCCATCTTTTTATTCCCTTTTGTTTTATTTTTGCCTTTATTTTCGTCATATTTTTATTATCTTTATAATAATGAACACATACTTTATTAGCAGCACAATATATTTTTGGCGCCGCTGCCGAGGAGTTTTTCATCTAAGTAGTAAATCTGAGTTTTTCTTTACGTTATGGTTTTTTATGTTAGGATGTAGATCTATTTTTTTAATAGTAGATCTATTTTTTTTATGTTATGTTTTTTCTTGTCTTTGTTGTGTTTGAGTAAACTACTGCTGTAGTCTTTTGATTTATGTAGATTTGGAGCAGTAGAATAGAGGGGAGACAATAGCTTGCAATTGGACCAAACTCTGCTTTAGTTTGCATCTCTTTCTCCCTTGCTATAGTTTCATTTCCGTTTTCTTCAATTTCAGCAGTAGTGTTTAGTATTTTCTTATTCTATTTGCTGTAAGTTCTCTCTTTCTTTTCTACGTTTCTTGTATGCTTGGAAGAAGGTCCCTTAATCCTGAGATTGAACCTTTGAATGTTAAAATTGATAGGGTCCGTAGACCTAGGCCAGCAGCACACACCCCTGCTAAAAATTTGGAGGTATTTGAGATAGGTGAGCAGCCTAGACCCCTTAGGGACTATTATGTACCAGGGGCATATTCATCCCCTTTCTACATTCAATTCCCTATAGCTGAGGGTAATTAGGAAATCAAGCGTCAAACCATCCAAATGTAATCATCTTTTCATAGGCCGAGTAAAGAAGATCCTTACAATCACATAGATGAGTTTCTGTCTTTATGCACAACCTTTAAGATTGCTGGTCTGGGAGATGAAGCCACTAAGCTGAGATTGTTTCCTTTTTCCTTGAAGGATAAAGCCAGAAATTAGCTAAACATGCTCCTAGCAAATAGCATTACATCTTGGAATGCTTTACAATGCTAGTTCTTGGCTAAAATTTTCCCAATGAGCAAAACAAGTCAATTGAGGAAGAGCATTATTTCTTTTGCTCAATCCCCAACTGAAGACTTTCATGAATCCTGAGAAAGATTTAAAGAATTGCTAAGACAATGCCCACACCACCAAATATCCAAATGGCAGCTTGTTCAAAGCTTTTACCAAGGGTTAGATTCTAAAAGTAGATACATGGTGGATGCATCTTGTGGTGGCACATATCTCAACAAAACTGATGAGGAAGTATGGGATTTATTTGAAGTCATAAGTGAAAATTCTATGCAACAAGAGGCTCTGTCAAGAAATGACATTGAGCCATTGGCAAGAGTTGAAAAGGATGCCACTTCAAAAGGGAAATTATATGAACTTAATATATACAAAAACCTTGAGAGGAAAGTGGACAGTTTGTCACTAAAATTTGAAAAATTACTGAGTGTGTTGCAACCCCAAACAGCCGCACAGGTTGGAGAGACATGTCTGATATGCCAATCCCCCCCATACTCCCTTCTAAACTATCCCTCTGCTGGTCAATACCCTGAGTTAGTAATGGAGCATTCCAATGCCGCCCAATCTTATGGGCAGCAACCTCTTGAGTTTTCTTGGAGGAACCACCCTAACTTGAGGTGGAGACAAGACAATTTTCATGATCCCCAACAGCAGCAAGCATTGCCCTATAGACTAAACCAGCAATCCCATCAGGAGTATTTCCCAAGACATCAGTTCTCACAACCAAGTCTATTAACTCTACCACCACCACAAATCAGAGCCCCTCCTTTGAGAAGCAGGTTTTGTCTTCATTGTAAATTCTCAGCTCCTTATCACAGACAATGAACTCCCACAACCAGAGCATCAAGAAAATAGAGGACCACCTTGGTCAACTTTCAAATACTCTGACAAAAAGGGAAGAGGGCAGGCTCCCAAGCCAAATATTGACCAATCCCACGAGGAAATCCATGATAGGTGAAGCTTCTTCAACCCATGAGGAAGCTATGGCCATCATTACCTTCAGGTGTGGTAGAGTGGTAGACCATCAAGAGATCTTTGAACCAAAAAGAAGTGCATAAGGAGTGGACCAAGTGAATAAAGGGGGCTGCTGTTGAGGCCCACAAAAAAAAAATACAGATAAAAATAGATATAATTAGGAATGTTTTAGGAGTTTTTTCTATTTTTGTTTTATTTCTTATTTAGTTGTCATTTTGTCCAGTCTTCTCTTTTGTATAATATTCTGTTATAAAATTTTTTGTTTATGCGATTATAATTCTTTGTTAGTGTAATTTTCTTTTTCTTTCCTGCATTATTTTTGTTTTCTTCCTTTCACAACCCTGTTGCCTCTACATACACATTTTGTTGAAACATTAAGGACAATGTTTATATTAGGTTTGGC
Organism: Chloranthus sessilifolius; assembly: GCA_021018995.1. NCBI lineage: Eukaryota > Viridiplantae > Streptophyta > Magnoliopsida > Chloranthales > Chloranthaceae > Chloranthus > Chloranthus sessilifolius. The sequence continues at coordinate 55,959,407 of CM037593.1, read as the reverse complement.
GGTATGGAAGGGTGGCGCAATAGAATAGTTAATTGTAGTGCAGAATGATTATAAAAATGGAATGAAATAAACTTAATTCCAACCTAACCATGTGAGAAAGAGGAAATTAAAAAAACTGTTTAGCAGACATTTGAAAACTGATATCTTTGAAAAATCTAACAAAAAAGAGAACCAAAAAAGCTTTTTCACAATCGGTGCTAAGTGAACCAAAAAAGAGAGAAAAAGGTGAGGATATATCCCGTGAGTTTAATTAAAGACCATACCCAGTGAGATTTGAGCCTATCAATTTCTTTTGAAGAATGTCTTGGTAAAAATATTTCTACTCTAAGGAATGATTGAATCAACATCTTTTCAGTAGAAGTTATGCACCCCAAATTTAAATAATTTAGCAGAACTCATGACACTAAGGATATGAAGTAGGGCCTTCATTTGGACAGTTTGAGCCTGAAAATACCTACCCATTGAACTGCCCTTTGCATACACTGTTTGAGCCTTAGAATCCATTTTTCTTTGACAAACACAAGAGTAATTGAACCTATACCTCATTGACCTGGTTCAGCCTTACCATGACTCTGAAGATTTCAGATGGTAAAGGAGAAGATGTTGAAGAAAGTTGAGTTGGGTTCAACATTTAGTGAAGGAAGAAGAGAAGAAATCTATACAAAGCAGTTTGTCAGTTGTGTAGTTGTGGCATTTCACTCATGAATCTAAATATACAAAAAAAATTAAAACCCCAAATTTAAAAATAGAGAGAAGTCAAGAGAAGTCCTTCATCTAAAAAATTAAAAAGATGAGAAGAAGTTGGCCTCTTCAGATCTGAAAAAGATGAAAGACGATGAAGCTGTGATGTAATGAAGAAGGTGAAGTCATGATTCACCTCCTTCTCTTAGTTGATTTCTCATTTTTGAATCCCTTCTACCCCTTTATTCTTTTTAAACCTCAACCATAGGCCACATTACAACCCAACAAAAAGATCTTATTGATCCAACGTGAAGTAAGCTGCTATGTGGAGATAAGGGGATGTGTAATCTATGTTGGAAAGGGCATGAGGATGTCAAGAATTAGTAGCCATGCCTATGCTCTTCCTTGCAGGCCTATTTAAGGGCTATAATTGCTCTTGAGCTATAGTAAAAGTGATAAACTTTGGAGTTTCATTTTTGAGTGACAGCGCTGGTGAGAATTGGGTCTAAAATTAAATTCATTGGGGCAATATCTAAACCTGATTCTTGAATTAATGGTGAGCTTAACACTAATTCCCACACACTACACTCTTGAGGTAAGTTGATTGGCTGTGACAGAAATTCATTATGATTTACCTAACTGCATTACTATTTTAATTCCCGCTAAGGGTTAACCTCACTTTTTATAGGTTGTTTTTTTTAAGGAAGCTGGTGCCGTATTTACGGCCATTTGATGCTTTCGAAGTTAAGGCCATTGAAACCCAGTTCCTCATATGAGGTGCCACACATTTATGTAGTCTTGTGAAGGAAGCTGATTGAGATGGATTTTAAGGGTCAACCTCCATTATATTTACCATTGGTTCGTCTGGGACCTGGTCCTCAAACGATAACATGTGCTGGGAGTGGGCTATTGTTATTCACTAAAAAGTACCACTTTTCACCTCTTAACCTAGCCTTTACTATACCTTGAAGCTAACTAATAACTTTTTGTTTAGCTTATTTTATAGTTAGTAATAATTTATACAGCTTACTACAAAGTCTATGCTTTTGGTGCCAAAAAGAGAGAGCATTCAAGCCCAGGATGACTGCTGAACTAAAGACTGATGGAACACCATAGTGGTACACATCATGGTAATTATTTTGCATGTCATGATGGACCAAGGAAGTCTAGCAGATGAAAGAAGTGGGATGTGAGTGGAGAAGGTTGCAACAGCAGCATATGCATTGTAGCAGAGGAGGAGAGTTGTTATTTTGCACAGTCAGGAGTGCTGCCTCGCGTGTCTAAATCCGCAACAAAGCTTTCTCACGTTGCTGATACATGCAGCACAAGTGAAGTCACGGACAAGTCGCGCAGCTTAGTGAAGGATTAATCTCAGAGAACTGCTTCACTGAGTAGTCGCGCACTTCTTATGCTCTTAACACTTAAAGTCTTTGTAAAGTTCTCTCGCACTACAACCTCCAGAAATCTAACTCGCGAACCCCTCGCGAGGATCAAGCCCCACATAGCCATGCGCACAGTCTCGTGATATCAATTTGCATTAAAGAATTAAAGAAAGCTCGTGCAACTCTCGCATAGTTCAAGAGGAGAGAGAGCTCCAGAAATCCCCTCGCGTAACTCTCACATGCATAAAAGCCTAAAGCCTTTTGTGCAAGTTATGCTACCCAATTCACATGGAGCTGAGCGGGATTGAAAGTCTTCCATGCGAGACCCTCACGACAGGAGGTACCTGAAGCTCTACTACGCAAGCAGAGCCAAAGCAATGCAAACTCTTCCTCTCGAGTGCATTTCAGGCCAAATCAACTGCGCGACATGCTAAAGTCTTCTTCGTGAGCAAGGACCTTTCCAAGCCGAATTCTACCTCGCGAGCACTCTGCAAACCACATGAATGAATTAATACACTAAGGTCAGCCCCACGAAGCTCGAGCTCTCCACTTCTCACTCTCTGCTCAGGGACCTTTTAGGGATTTCCCCAGGTCCAGGGCACACATCTCGAGGCCCTAATCTTGAGGCATGGATCCCAAGGCATCAAAGGGTTGTAACCAAGCCACGTTTGCTAGAAAACTACAATTTAATCTTCTTTCGACCAAGGCATTAGTGATTGAGTATATAAGCTATATTTTTAACTTAGAAAATTATCTCTCCTTCAACCTGAGTCAGTTGTGAGCTCGAGCTGATTAGGGTTGGGGTTTGATCACCACTTTTTCTATTTTTTCTTCTTCCTTAGTCTAGCACTTGCTGGCTAATTTCCTTGTAATCAATTAGGCTTAGTTTTATCAGTTTTGTAATGGGTCTTGTAGCCTATGGGATCTTGTGAGAGCTATTTTGCACAAGGCTACTGCCTTGAGAAATCTCATTACAAGTATTGTCTTGATCCATGAAATTTGTATTTTAGATGCTTATTCAATCTATTATTTTCCTATTCGTCCATAGTTTTGTTCAATCTATGCCATACATTTAGAACTTGAGCGAATTTGAAATGCCCATGGAATCTTAAGCTTGTAGCCTTGGGACCATGGTGGCAGCAGCAATTTTCATGTTCCATCTCAGTCCCCTGTGGTGTGGATAACCTCTGTGGATAGCCTGTGACCATTCAAGTGGATAGACTATAGCCCTAGGGTGATTCCAAGCCACAGATCTGAGAGGGATTCTTCTCCTCTGTACTTGAGCTTGTAGCCTTGTGAGAGGTTGTTGCAAGAACAAGCTCCCCTCTATTTTACTTGACCAACATCAAATAGTAGATCTGATTTCTCTATGGAGATTACAGACTTGTGAGCTTATTCATTGCAACCCTTTTGTAGCAATGACCAGCTGCTTTAAATACCCAAATAGCCTTTGAACAGCTATGGGTTCCACTAGTTTTTCAAGAGCTATTTGCTCCCATGGATGCCTAGGCTTGTAGCATGTCATACATGGTGTCTGCAATGATTTTCATGATCTAATTTGAGCCATTGGGTGGAGGACATCTATTAGATAATTTGTGGCCATTTAATTGGGCAAGTTATAGCCTTAAGATCAGTCTATTTCCATTGGATCAAATTAGTTTTTTGATTTAATTCATGTGGTTTGATCCTCTCCATTGGATAGCATGTGACCATTGAAGTGAACAAGTTATAGCCTTAAGAGACCAGGTCAGACCATAAGAGTTGAGTTAGATATATCATCCTTGTAGATGTGCTTGTAGCCATCTGAGGGACTACTGCAGAAGCATCCCTAAGTCTGAGTTATAAAACTGAAAGAACCATAGCTTAATTGCCTACTTCCTATCATTTTTATCTTTATTTTAGCACACACCATCACCACCTTCTTCATAACCCTTTCTTTAGGATAGAACTGCACTTTATTTCTCTTCTTGTAGTGATAATTTAGTGTAGCTGTGACACCTAACTCCCTTTCTCTAGAATTGTTAGATTTGTAGCCAGATCTGGAGTTTTACTAGCATAACCCATTTTGGGTTCTAGATCAATTTCTCTGTGGGATAAACTCTTACTTACTCAAAACTTGCTACAATAGCCTTGTATCTTGCAGGCTGTGTATTTCAAATTTACTATTTTAACCAATATTTATTTCTTTACTTTTTTATTTATATTTCTTCACCATTGTTTTCTCACCAATAATAAGACAGCACCTGAGACCACCAACAGTTATGGCAGGTGGTTGTATTAGCGGGGGTACTTCCTCCTTGAAGAGAGATAAGGAGGCGAGGTCTATTTCGATCTCAAGGGGAATGATTTTGGGGTTGGTTTCATGGATAGCCACCGATTTATGCGGGATCAACTGCGTTTCCCCATTTTGGTCAATTTTGATGACCCCTGCGCTCACAAATGTGATTTGGATGTGAGGTTGTGATCGGGGTTCATCTTCTAGGTGCATCCTCCTAGATTTTTCCACAACAATGGTTCAAGCCTTCTCCTTGGCCTCCTGGACTTCTTCTTCGGTAGGCTTATAGCCTAAGACAAATTTGACTCATTGTCTGCCCTTGGCTCTGATTGGGTCTCTTCTGCCTTGTAGGCGAGGACCTAACCCATTTCCTTTTTGATAGCCCCACTTTTGGAGCATTATCACTACTGCGATCATTCCTCCAATTTTTTTAATGACCTTTCTGGAGGATTCTAGTGCCACCGCTGCTAACACATTATATTGAAAACTATGAAGCTCTATGTCCTCAGTTATGTGTTGTACATCAAGCATCTTAAGATTTTTGATGTTGTGGGCCATTTTCTCTCTTTCTTCTTGCCCTTCTCCCATGATAGATATAACTTTCTGCTCTTATATAAATTTAAGCTGTCAATGTAGGGTGGAGGGTACCATCCAGATTTCATGCGGCCATGGGCACCCTAGCAGTAGGTTGAAAGAGGACTTAATGTCCATGACTTGGAACAGGATTGAGAAGGTCATCAACCCAATGGTGAGCTTAAGATATACTTCTCCTATCACTTCCCTCCTTGTGTTATCAAAACCAAGGGCCCCTGTTCTGGTTGGTCGGAACATTGACGGGTCAGCGCCAATGTTGGTCACAGTCCGCAATGGGCATAAATTTAATGTGAAATCATTTTCCATTAATACAAGCAGTGTGACGACCCTGGATTTCCATGCTCGAAAGGACAAAATGTGGAAACTCCAAGCCATTAGATTGTTAGACACAATCTGAATTACAGAATCATCTTTGGTATCGGGATGCACTGTGACGACCTGGTTTTCTCACACGGATTTATTGGAAAATCGAATCATCTGAATCAATGTTCACAGTAACTACATTGATACCAACTGTGACAACCCGATTTTCCCCTCAAATATTTGGGAAGGTTGGACTGTCATGCACTTAATGAACTCATATATGTGCGGAAGCCAGGTAGATAAAACATAAGGCAAAATGTGCAAAAGATTACCATCATTCCCAACATGAGCAAAACTATACAACCCATCGGTGATAGCCGACCGTCACCTAAACAGTGGTAAAAACTATACTAAATATACATGAGCTAGTCTAGAGAATGTACCCATTACAAAATACAGAATAGATCCACACTATGTGGAGCCTAGAAAAAGTCGTCGGGTGGCAGATCTTCGTGTGCCTCCGGGGTGTAGTCAGGATCCTCCTCGAGTTTCGAATCCCACCCTATGTCCTCACCTATCCCTATGACATATAGTCAGGGATGAGCAACAATCCAAGTTCAGTAGGGAGAAAATCAATGCCAAATCACATTTATCATTCTAATTCATAGGATTGATGAATAGCTTTAATCCTCTCATATTAATTATAGAAAAATAAGATACTAAGTTAGAAAGCATGAGTCTAAAACATGTCATGTAACAATGCGGAGCATATGTGAAACAAATACAAGTCAGAGCAAGGAAACATATCAAGTCAGAACAATCATATTGGAGAACAAGTGCATCAGAGAACAATCATATCAGACTACAGGTATGTCAGATGATGAATCGTGTCATCAGAACTTCACACATTAGGTCAAAGCATCCAGTAGCGGGAACAGAGCATTCCAAAGTGGAAACAAGGTTTGAAAACCCTGGGGACTCCACCCCTCTCTGTGAGTCTCCACTCCTTTTCGCAACTAATGTGAGATCAGAACATCAAACAGAAGAATCATGCCAGAGCATCTCGTAGCGGGAACCAACCATTCCGTAGCGGAAATAAAGTTTGTAAAACCTCGGGGACTTGATCAGTCATAGAATATACCATTTTATCACCCATAATTTAATGATGCTTAACCCTAGTTTGCTACTAACAAGTTAATGATGTGCATATATTAAATAAAATTAATAAAAGAGAGCCAAAGTGTTAATCTTCGTCAAAATGAACTCATAAAGCAGTAAAAAAAATGATTTAATGTAAAACACGATTTTTCACCTACTGAAAGGCAAGAAATTGTACTTTACGATTGAACAAAGTCAAAGAAAGAAAAAGAAGAAAAATCATAATTTACGATTCTTTGAAAGACATTCAAAAGCTAAAGTACGATACAATAGAAAGCGATCGATTGTAATAAGAATCGTTCCATTGGAACCTGTGTTGAGAAGAGAAAATCATAATTTATGATTTTACAAATGAAGCTTCTCATTGCTGCTGATCACGTGAAGATTTACACCGACTTGTGCCAAATTTAGAAGAACTCTTGACTTAGAAGTCTGGTGAATCACGGATCCGAAAAAATTGATGAAGATAAACTCCTAAAGGACTTTGTTGCTGAAATAAAGGAAATAAGTTTCGAATGCATCAACTAGTCGAAGCAAGGAAAATAAAATTAGCAATTATAGTTATATTAGGATACTGTTGTTGCTAGTAGTTACTTTAATTAGAATTAGAACATTGTAAACCGACTCCTTGTGATGTATAAATAAGAGAGCCTGGTATAGGAATAAGATCATCGAAGAATTTCTCATCATCAATTGACAACTGAGGTTGGATTTTCTTCCGATCAAATTTAGTTTAGTTTAGATTAGATATCCAAGGTTCTTCGATCACAATTGACGACTGAGATTGAGAGTTGGAAGAATAGTGTAGATGTCTGTAGTTTCTCAGAAGCAATTGACGACTGCATCTGAGGGGTGAAAGATATATTTTACTTTGCTTTCTAGTTTAGATTTATTTTTATTACAATTTACTACTTTGTAAGCATCTCTAAGTTTTGATTTGAATTGACGACTCAAGTTGAGATTTGCAGATTAGTGTATTGGTTTTACTTTTCCTGCTTCAATTTTCTCGAATTTGATTGACGCCCAAGTTTTAGGAGATTATTGATTAGATTAAATCTGTATTGATAGAATTCTATTTTTGATTGACGACCAATGCTAGGAGGTTTCATATATAGTGTAACGGTACTTTAATATTGTAAATATCCGAGAACTGAAGGATTGTGATTGACGACCATAATCTGAAAGGAGGAGGATTTAGGATTTATTTTTCGTAACTTAGTTTAAGAAACCAATCTTTTATTCATATTTCTCAAGTAGTTTAGGATCTTAAAGATACATATAAGTTTCAAAAAAAGCAAAATACCCAGAGATAAATCACTTCTTCGTGGGAACGATCCTATACTAGCACTGCAATTTCCATTGTGCACTTGCAATAGGTTAAGACTTAATTAGATACATAAAAAGTAGCAAGTCAGGGCTCCACCCCTCTCTTGGAGCCTCCACTCCTCTTTGGACATGAATTCAGAGTCAGACAGTTCATAGATCCGGTTGAAGTTCCGGAATTTGGAATCTAATGGTTCAAAGTGTAGCAACATGCTAAGATACAAAATGTAACAATCATGCGTGAAAGAAATTCAAGTCATTAGACATTCAAAGAGTTTCAAATATGTAGATGTAGTACAGTTTTGGATCATAAATCCAATTTATAATAACATCAATAACCATGATTCCAGGGAAAATATAATCGTTCAATGAAGTTTTCCCTACCTTAGCTTCAAGGTTTTGCGGATCAATTTCGTAAATCGAATGAAGGCCCTATCGACAGTTTTCCCACATTCCACCTAGATAATAATGGTTCATAAATCATCTATTAATGATGGAGAATTTGCATAAATCAATTCTTCACAGCCTTTCAAGAGGAAAAGTTGAGACAATCCAAAGACAGGGGAATTCACTGGAGCGAGTTTCAAGGTCGCTCGACCGAATTTACATGGCACACCAAGACTCACTCAAGCAAGTTTTACCAGACCCGTTTTAGCCTAAATTTTCTCAGTGCACTCACTCAAGCCAGTGCTTCAGAAGGAATCTCGCTTGAGCGAGTTACACAAAACTCTCTCTTTGCTTAAGCTTGAGGGTTCTCGCTCGAGCGAGTCAGTCTGATTCAGCATCTCTTGGGCTTCTTCTTCTTAATCTAAAATTTCAATTTTTCCTACATGCAATCCCATCCTACCATCTAATCTAATCTCCATTAAGGCTACAAGGCTAAATCATGAATCTCACCTTCGAATCTTACGCATGCAACGTCGACAACAACTAGGATTGAAGAAAATCAACGTCTATGCCTCTCATGAGTCCGATCCGCAAAACCCTGGCATGTGATTTGAAACACATCAATCAATCTAATCTTCCAAAAATTGAAATGCACGTGATCACATTACGATACTCACCTTCTCTTGATCATGCATATGGGGTTACGATTGTCGAAATCGAAGACAATGGTGCGAAAGCTTTGCGCACATCCGATGGTTCGTTTCTTCGCTTTCTCCGATCTTCACTGGGACGAAATCGATAATCAACTATAGTGGAACTACAATGATTTTCTTACAGGGGAAGAAGTTTGGGAATGATCGGATGGTTGAGGTTCCCAAAATTTCTTCAATCGGCTCCTCCCTTTCTTAGTTCTTTCTCTAAATTAGTAATTCATGCATGTTTACCCGTTTGCATGAGATGGTTGGTTTTATATTAGTGAGGACCGGCTCGTTATGAAGCTGATTCACATAATCAGGTGGATAAGCCTTTTAACAAAAAATCAAAAAAGGGCCTTTGGGCCTTGGTCCTCTCACTCATCAACTAAGTTCCTAACCGAAAGTTCTCCCCTATAGCCTTTGTAAATATTTACACCAATAAACACATAAGTCTTCGTATCCGTGCACACATTCCTTAATCAGTTTACTAATTGTGTTCAAACTAAGGCACACACACTATTTATGGTATCTAACATGAGTATTCGATTAGTGTGTTTGGGTCTGGAAATTTCAGGCTATTACATCCTCCCCTCCTTCGAATAATTTTCCTCAAAAATTTACTAGTCGATATCGGGGTCGGAAAACCACATCCTTACACATCGAAACTGCATGACCACTGTGAGTGATAGTACTAAAAAAATGAGCGATGTTGAGAAGACGTAAGGAGGACTCGATTCTTTTGACCGATGATCTGCATCATTTTGTTAAAATGCATTATCAAGCTCCATAAAAATTATTCTAGACAATAGAAATTTTAAAGCTTAGCTACTAGAAGGTACTAATGACGATTTACCAATTCTGTAGAACTAAGGGTAGTTCATTATCCCTCACAGGTTATTAAAGTTAGATGCGTCATTCACATGTCAAGTTAACTATTGTTAACATTTTCCGTTGTCATAACATAAAAGCTTACGGTAAATATCACAAGTTCAGTTATCCATTGAAATCAAACATTATGCGACCATGCATTTACAACCATTTACATTATTAATAACCATTGAGCCTAACAATAACATCACTATATCAAAACAGTAATTTCAGCAAGACTAACCTGTCGAGGTATCCGTCGTTACGATAGTTAATCCATTAATCAAAAGCTTAACTGCATGTCAAATTAAACTATCCATTTACACATGAACAGTCACAAAATATACCAATTTATCACCCTTATTTTAGTAATGCTAGGACTTAGTTTGTTACTAATAAGTTAATGATGTACAAATATTAAAGATAAGTAGTAAAGGAGTGCCAAAATATTAATCTTCGTCAAAATGAACTAAAAATAGCTGTGAAAGATGAGTAAGCGTAAAAGACGATTCATTATATACTGAAAGCTAGGAAATCGTCAAAAGATGATTGAGTGTTGTGACTAACGAATAGAATAAGAAATCGTAATTTACGATTCTTCAGAAGACATTCAAGAAGCTGGAGCGATATAGAAGCAAAAAGTGATGAATCATAATCCATAGCTTTCCCACTATTGCTACTGCTGCTGATCACATGAGAATGAACACCGCCATGAACATAATTAGAAGAACTCTTGAATTAGAAGTTTAACTAATCACAGATCTGGAAGATTGATGAGGAAGATTCTTAAGAAGACTCTGCTATTGAATAAAAAGGAACAATCCTGAAGCGCATCAACCATAGAAAGCAAGGAAGAATAGAATTAGAATTTGAGTTATAATAGGAATATCTTATTGTTTTTATTAGAATTAGAAAATGTAAACCGACTCCTTATGATCTATAAATAAGAGAGTCTGGTGTAGGAATAAACCATCGAAGAATTTCACAACATCAATTGACAACTAAGGTCTGTATTTTCTCCCAATCAAAAATAGTTTAGGATTTACAAAGTAACATCGTCCACAGTTCTCTAAGGTCTTCCCTGACAACTAAGGCTGAGGAAGCTGAAAGAACAACCCTTTGGACAGTTCTACTTTTGCTTTCTAGTTTAGATTTGTTTTACTCTCTAGTTTAGATTTTATTTTCTTTTATTTCCTGTTTTGTAAACATCTTCATATTTTAATTTGACTTGACGACTCAGATTGAAGTTTGCAGATTCGTATAACGGTTTTTACTTTTCCATCTTCAGTTTTCTAAAATTTGATTGACACCCAAGTTTTAGGAGATTATTGATTAGATTAAATCTGTATTGATAGGATTCTAGTTTTGATTGACGACCAACACTAGGATACTTGTGATATAGTATAACGGTACTGTTTAATTTCATAAATATCTGATAGCAGAAGATTGTGATTGATGCCCATAATCTGAAGTTTGAATATTAGGATTTATTTTATGCAATTTAGATTAATAAACAAATTCTTTTATTCATATTTCTCTAGTAGTTTAGGATCTTAAAAGATACGTATAAGTTTTCAGAAAAATTAAATTAATATAATATAACCTGTCTCTTTGGAAACGATCCATTGCTAGCAATATAATTTCCATTGTGCACTTGTAATAGGTTAAGACTTAATTAGATGACATAAACAAATCGCTAACAAGTTTTTGGCGCCGTTGCCAGGGATAGCGTTATAATATATTAATTTAAGAATACAAGTATTTATCTTACTCTTTTTATATTTCTTTATATTTTTAATTTTTTTTTTATCACTTCTTAAGCTTTTTCAGGTTTACTCGGAGCTGCGAATTAGAGGATTCAATATTTCAGTTGGCCATAGAAACTAGAGGCTCAGATTTGTCTCTCTCCCTACCTTCTAAAAAAAATATATAATATTTTATATACATTAAATACATAGTTCATTTAAGATGCAAGGCCGTGATGTAACATCTTGGCCGAATCACAACATGACCTATCCCCCAATAGAATTCCCAACTACTCCTTGGTATCCAACCATGTTGGAAACTGAGCAGGATTTGCCTCTCAGTGGCGTAGTATTGAGAATCCTTATAATTTTCTGTGGGATAATCCTTATGGCTTCCAAAGGGAAATTGACAAGAATTATCTTATACATACCCACAACATTGTCTAAATTTCCAACAGCCATATAGCCCATACCAACCCTTTTCACAACAACCATATAATCAGAATAGAAATGATGGTGCTTACTATAATCCAAATCCTTCAGGACTTGCAACATCATGCACACTATTGCTCTAGGGAATTAACCCAGTTGTCCCTGATCTCTTAAAACATACACTCTTGCACTCATTCCATTGTGAATCTAGAAACCCAAATTGGGTTTCTAGATTCCAAGGAGGGGCCGGACTATTGACAATAGAGAGTGTAACCAGGTGAGCTCACAGGCACTGACTCCCACAGTTCAAGCTGTTCAGACTTTAAGAAGTTGTCAGACTATTGATAATAGAGTAGAGATGCCTACCCCAGTAGTTATCCCTACGACCGTAGAAAAAAAGAATGAAGCCAAAGAAGAGACTCTCCCATAAGAAAACCCAAAAACATTAGAAAACAAAAAACAAACAAAAGAAGAAAATAAAAAGGACAGTACACCTAAGTCTATGACCGAGGTACCTTATGTGCCAAAGTTACCATTTTCAAATGCTTTTGGTGCTCCATCCCCTTTAGATTAAAATCCAAAAAAATTAGAGGAAATTACTGATCTTCAAAGAAGTGAAGATCAATTTGCCCCTCATAGAGGACATAAAGTAAGTTTCAGCCTATGCAAAATTCCTAAAAGAGATGTGTACTCAGAAACAAAAGCAGCGAAATAATGCCTCACAAATTTTTTTTTTACAAAGCAAGTAAGCTCAATCTTGCAAGCTAGAACTCTGCCTAAGCTTAAGGATCCTAGGGTGCCCATGCATCATAGGAAATCATGTAATAAATAAAACACTTTTGAAATTGGGAGCAAGCGTAAATTTGTACTATACTCTGTTTATGACAACTAGAACTAAGCGATATGAGGCCTACGTCGGTAACCCTTCAGTTAGCTGATAGATCAGAAAGAAGGCATGTAGGAATTATTGAAGTTGTTATGGTTGGGGTTGACAAATTTGTTTTCCCTGTAGATATTTCCTGGTGTTAGATATGGAACCAAGTTTAAACTCTCCAATGCAGATTCCCGTCATACTCGGTAGACCATTCTTGGCCACTGACAATGCTTGTATAAATTATAAAATAGGAGTAATGAAAGTTTCTTTTGGAGATATGCGAATCCAGTTAAATGTCTTCACCGTAGCCAATCAAATGGCTTTAATGGATGATGAGGAATGATTCACTGTAGATGAAATTAAAGAATTAGTAGAGCAAGCATTACCTCTGGTTTTATCAAAGGTTGTGCTTCAAACTGCATTATTGTACACAGACTTAGAAGAACCAGATCACCAACTAAAGGAGGCGATTAATCCGACGGATACCTCTTTCTGTGAACACCAATCCAAAACTTTGGAACCATGGATAGAACCTCTACCCGTTATTTTTAATGAACCATTACAACCATCTATCCAAAAAGCACCATCCTTAAATTTGATACTACTCCCTGATACACTTAAATACGTTTTTCTTGGGCCTGATGAAACTCTCACAGTAATTATTTCATCCGCTCTTAATAAGGAACATGAGAGTTGGTTATTGGCCACACTCGTAAAGTATATGTGTGCAATAGGATGGACTGTCGCTGACCTTAAAGGACTTGACCCCTCGATATGTATGCATCGTATACATTTGGAGGACAATGCCAAAATTTCATGGGAAAGCCAATGATGGTTAAATCCAAATATGAGGGAAGTCGTTCAAAAGGAAATCATAAAATTATTAGACGTAGGTATTATTCACCCGATTTTCGATAGTGAGTGGGTGAGTCCCATCCAAGAAGTCCTAAAGAAATTGGGATTACTGTTAAAGAAAATATAACCGGTGAGTTGGTGCCATTACGCGAAACCATGTGGTGACGTGTATGTATTGACTACTGAAAGCTTAATTCAATGACTCACAAGGATCATTTTCCACTACCCTTCATTGATCAAATTTTGGAAAAACTTACAGGTCAGGAATATTTTTGCTTCCTAGACGGATATTTAGGGTATAACCAAGTTTCAGTATATCGAGAAGAATAAGAAAAGACTACCTTCATGTGTCCTTTTGGAACGTTTGCATATCGTCTCATGACCTTTGGATTATACAATGCTCTTGCAACATTCCAAAGATGTATGATGGCAATCTTTTCTGATATGATAGACAAGTTTCTTAAAGTATTCATGGATGACTTTTCGGTGTTTGGCCAAACTTTCAATTCTTGTCTTGATCATCTTACCCTTGTCTGAGAAAGATGCGAAGAAACTAACTTAGTGCTAAGTTGGGAAAAGAGTCATTTTATGGTTTAAGAAGGTATAGTCTTAGGACACATTGTCTCCAAAAGAGGAATATAGGTTGACAGGGCTAAAATTGACATAATAGCTAATCTACCATCACCAACTTTGGTACGGCAGATTCGATCTTTCCTTGGCCATGCTGGCTTCTATCGCCACTTTATTAAAGATTTTTCAAAAATCTCGAGACTGCTGTGTCACCTTTTAGCAAATGATGTACCCTTTAATTTTGACGATGCCTGTCTTGACGCATTCAACAAACTTAAGGCACTTCTTTCAACCATGCCAATCATTCAACCTCCTGACAATTCTCTTCCTTTCGAAGTAATGTGCGCTGCTTTTGATTACGCAATAGGTGTTGTCTTAGGACAACAGAGAGACAAGGTTCCTCATGTAATTTATTATCCAAGTCATACCTTGATTGAAACTCAGGTTAATTATACCACCACTGAGAATGAGCTTCTCGTTGTATTCTTTGCTCTGGATAGATTTTGACCATACCTATTGGGATCTAAGATCATGATCTTCTCCGATCATTCTGTACTGAAATACTTACTATCTAAAAATGATGTCAAACCAAGATTAATCTGATGAAACCTTCTTTTACAGGAATTTAACTTCGAGATTAAGGACAAGAAAGGAGTTGAGAACATGGTGGCTGATCACCTATCCAGGATAGAGATACCTGAGACTATCAATAAAGAATCTCTGCACGACACCTCCTCAGATGAGCAACTTTTTTCCATCCAAGCAACAGTTCCATGGTATGCCAATATTGTGAATTATTTGGCAACAGGTAAGATTCCCCCAATTTGGTCTAATCAAGATAAGTATATTTTCTTTGCTAATATAATATAGTATATTTGGGAGGATCCAAACCTATTTAAAATATGCTCAGACCAAATAATTAGGAAATGCGTACTTGATAGTGACACTCACAGTATTCTATAATTCTGTCACACATATGCTTATGGGGGCAACTTCGGGGGTAAGAAGACAGCTTTTAAGGTACTGCAATCAGGATTTTATTGGCCATCACTATTTAAGGATGCCCAAAACTTTTGTCAGGCCTGCGACCGTTGTCAAAAGTCAAGAGCCATGTCCAGAAGGAACATGATGCCCCTTCAATCAATTTTGGTCGCAGAACCTTTTGATGTTTGGGGCATTAACTTTATGGGCCCCTTTCTACCTTCGTCTGGATTTATGTACATACTTGTGGTTGTTGACTACGTATCAAAATTGCTTGAAGCAACAACTACACATACAAATGACCATAAGGTGGTGATTTCTTTCATCAGAGAAAATATATTTGTATGGTTTGGAACACCACGAGCTATTATAAGTGATGGAGGTAGCCATTTTTGCAACAGGTATTTTGAGAGCTTGCTTAAGAAATATGGTATAAACCATAAAATTACAACTCCCTTTCACCAACAAACTAGCGGGCAACTTGAGGTTTCCAATTGCGAAATAAAGAAGATACTGAAAATAACAGTTTGGCCTGACAGAAAAGACTGGTACTTAAGACTGAATGATGCTTTATAGGCATACAGGACATCTTATAAAACAGCCATTGGCATGTCTCCATATAGGTTGGTATATGGAAGAGCTTGTCATCTACCTGTGGAATTAGAACATAGAGCACTATGGGCTATTAAAGCATTGAATTTTGAGTTGGATGCATTTTGAGAACAACAAAAACTTGAACTGAATGAGCTTGAGGAAATTTGTAATGATGCTTACCAAAATGTTTAAATTTATAAGGCCAAAACCAAGGCATTTCATAATAAACAAATTTTGATAAAGTGGTTTGAGCTGGGCCAACAAGTGTGGTGATATAATTCAAGGTTAAAACTATTCCCAGGAAAACTACAAAGTCGTTGGGACAGACCCTAAAATGTTGTGGAGGCATTTCATCATGGGGTTGTAACCATTCAAGATCCCAAAGACAATCGTACTTTTAAGGTTAATGGGCAGAGACTCAAATTGATGATATCTTTTGAAGAAAAGGGGACGGTGACCAGAATGGCATTGAAAGGCCCAAAGTATAACTCACAAACTCAGGGGCACTATTGAGCTACCGACTCATTCATAGAAAATTTATGTACATTATATGTATAATAGTAGGGTATGTCTACATATTTTGTGTTATAGAATCATAGTGATTACGATTTCTTGTAGCCTATGTATTCTCTTACAAGAAAATCATAGTGATTATGATTACTAAGAGAATGTTCCGTCCAGGTAATGTAAGTGCTATCAAAAGGGCACAACTTCCAATACCAAAGGCGTCACCTCGATTAACTCTATGCAGACACGTCCCTTAGCAGTTATTAGGGTTACCAACTGATTCGCTTCATTCAATGCAAAGCATAACGTCTATTTAAGACACCTCTTCGAATTCTCGGTTTGGATCAGTTATAAATAAATAAGTACTGCTTTGTCTATTTCCCCATTCCCAAACCAATCCCTTCACCATGGTAAAACAACAAAACAGGTCAGAGATTACTGAGGCATTTATGCCTCATCCAATGATATGAAGATGAAGTTACTGCGCTGTTAGAAGAAAGGAGGCGACTAATCAGTGAAATTGTGGCCCTCTTCTCCTCTCTTATTCTGGAACCAACGGCCAAAACTTCCCCTTCCTCCCCCGACCACCAATAGTCTTCTCCATCTTCACCTCCTCCACCTTCTTAATGTTTTTATTTTCTATTGGACCCACCTACTCAAGGGAGGGCGATCCTTTTTGGGCAGCATAATTTTTTACTGATCTTTATCGAAGACTTCATCTCGGACGTTGCTGCCAGTGTCATGTATAATTAGTGTGTCTAGATTTTTCATAGGATTATACTTTTATGTAATTAGTTTTTTATATAGTAGTTCTTTAGTTTTTATTTTCCTTTTTCTCTTCATCATAAATATTGAATTAATATATGAAATTTTTGTTTTGACTAATTAACTAACCTTCAATTTTTTTACTAACAATGTGGTTGTTACTAACTTTTCTTTTATTTTTGTTACTGATAACTTTGAGAAGTAAACAGATGTGTTTCCCTTCAAGTTTGGGGATACATTCCTTACAAAAAATTTTCACATCTGGTAATGATCAGTTATATCAAAAAAATTTAGAAAGTAATTTTAAGTGTCCCCTGTTTTTGTGCCAATGAAAGCATTATCCGATTTAAGTTCGGGGAGATACATAATTTCCATGTATAATAGTAGTTTTATTTGTATATCAGTAATTAGTTTAGTAGTTTATTATTGTAAAAAAAAAATTTGAATTTTAGTTGTTCAGTACATAGTAATTATGATAGAAAAATTACAAATCTTGGAAAACTTACGATTCATTATAGTAGAAGTTTAATAATTAGAATATAGAACAGTGACAATTCATGGTAGCTCGTGGAAACACTGTATTAGAATGGAAGTTTGAAATAATAGACTGATCTAAACTGTAAAATTTAGACTATAGTTTCAAAATTATAAACCAGTGGGCTTTTGAGCCATATTTCCTCTTTTATTTAGAGAGAAACTGTTTCTATTCATCACAAAATTTCTTTGAACTTCTATGCTGTACTGAAATCTCATTTTGCTGAATTTAGAATCAAATTATTCTATGAATATGGTAAACTGATTTTTTTATCTAGAACTATCTATTAGAAATATCAAAGCAATAAGACATCTATTCTAATAAATCGTAAAGATGATTTAAGGCCATCTTTTATTTTAATCAGAGCTAAAAAGCCAAAATCTCAGAAAATATTTTATCCTTTGAACCCATATTAGAAGCCTAAACTGAACTTCTTTGTACTAAAATCTGATAAACTTTTAACCATATGTACTGCCCAAAGCTTTCAACCTTTAACCCTTACAATTTGTGAGAGTTTAGAATGTAAAAAGAGAAAAGAAGGAGTGAAAGGAATAAAGCAATAATAGATAAAGGAAATGAAGAAAAGAGGTACAGATGAAGAAATAAAAAGAATATGGGAAGGAAAGAAAAATCGTAAAGAATAATATTTTTTTTTTTAAATTACGATTTAGCAAAAAGCCTTTGAAAAAAGAAGAAAAAATTGTAAAATACGATTTTATAACTGAAGAACTGGGATATATAAAGTAAATGGGAAGAAGTTATCAAAATCTTGGATACTTACTGAAGTACAATAAAGAAGTCAGCAGTAAAAGGAAAAAGAAGAGTTGAATTCTCAGAAAACTTTGAATCCTTCTACCTTTTGTTGATACCTTCGGAAACCAACCCAAAGCCCCAGTACAAGCCGAAGAAAAGATCTTTTTGATTTACGATTTGCAAAAACATAAGCCTCGTAGAGAATGGATAACGTATATTATGGATTATACAGGGAATCAAAAGAATAGAATAAGATTATCTTTTCCATAAAATTCATTATTCTTTGACTGAAGTTTCTGAAAAATATACTGAGAGAACCCAAAACGTTTCAATATCTTTTTGAAAGTATATCAATGGTGAGTTTTTGAATGAAAATATTTTTTAAATCTGTAGTTTAGAAAAATTTATGAAGAATAAACTATTCACTAATACATATATACTCTGTGCTTATTATGAATTGAAATTGTTGGAGTTCTAATCGACGATAACTATTGTAATGGAAAGTAAGGATAAACGATTGGTAATTTTAGAAAATCGTAATAAACTATGTATTGACTATTTGACCACTTAGGTAACTTAGTTAATTTAGTTAGTGTGCAAAATTAGTTTAGAATTTTAATTTTTAATTTTGAAAAAAAAATTATTTGAAAAAATAAAAAAATATTAAAAGTTTGTAGGTAACTTCACTGGAAACCTTCAGGAGACGACAACTCCTCCACTAGGGATCACCTAAGGATTTAAAGGCTTGTTACATCCGCTAAATGCAATCGTGCTCCCTACGAAAGTGGCATTTAATTTAAGTTCTTAGTTTATATTTCCTTATTTGCTAGGGACTAGCAAAACATAAGTTTGCGGGTGTGATCAGTCACATAATGTACCAATTTATCACCCTTATTAATGCTAGGACTTAGTTTATTACTAATAAGTTAATGAAGTGCAGATATTAAAAATAAGCAAGAAAAGAGAGCCAAAATGTTAATCTTCGTCAAAATAAACTTAAAAGAGCAGTAAAAGGCGATTAAGCATAAAAAGATGATTCGCTATATACTGAAAGCTAGAAAATCGAGAAAAGACGATTGAGCGTTGTGACTAAAGAATAGAATAAGAAATCATAATTTATAATTCTTCTGAAGATGTTCAAGAAGCTGAAGCAATATAGAAGAAAAAAGCGATGAATCATAATCCAGAGGATCGTCCAGAGAGAAAGCTATGAGAGATAGAAAATCGTGATTTACGATTTTTCAGAAAGAAAAGAAAAGAGATAATCATGATTTACGATTATGATTATAGAAGCTTTCCCACTATTGCTACTGCTACTGATCACGTGAGAATGAACACCTCCATGAACATAATTATAAGAACTGTTGAATTAGAAGTTTGAGTAATCACGAATCTGAGAGATTAATGAGGAAGAATCTTAAAAAGTCTTGGCTACTAAATAAAATGGAACAATCTTGAAGTGCGTCAACCATAGAAAGTAAGGAAGAATAGAATTTGAATTAGAGTTATAATAGGAATATTTTATTTCTTTTATTAGAATTAAAGCTTGTACACCGACTCCTTATGATCTATAAATAAGAGATCCCGGTGTAGGAATAAACCATCGAAGAATTTCACAGGATCAATGGACAATTGAGGTCTGTATTTTCTCCTGATCAAAAATAGTTTAGGATTTACAAAGTAACAGCGTCCACAATTCTCTAAGGTCTTGCCTGACAACCAAGGCTGAGGAAGCTGAAAGATCAACCCTTTTGATGGTTACACTTTTGCTTTCTAGGTTAGATTTTTTTTGCTTTCTAGTTTAGATTTTATTTTCTTTTATTTCTTGCTTTGTAAACATCTTCAGATTTTAAATTGAATTGCTGACTCAGATTGAAGTTTGCAGATTAGTGTACGATTTTTACTTTTCCATCTTTAGTTTTCTAGAATTTGTTTGACGCCATGTTTTAGGACATTGTTGATTACATTATATCTGTATTGGTAGGATTCTAGTTTTGATTGACGACTAACACTAGAATATTTGAGATATAGTGTAACGGTACTATTTGATTTCATCAATATATGATAGCAGAAGATTTTGATTGACGCCCATAATCTGAAGTTTGAAGATTAGGATTTATTTTATGCAATTTAGATTAATAAACAAATTGTTTTATTCATATTTTTCCAGTAGTTTAGGATCTTAAAAGATAAGTATAAGTTTTCTAATATAATGTAACCTGTCTGTGTGGGAACGATCCTTCGCTAATACTATAATTAACATTGTGCACTTGTAATAGGTTAAGACTTAATTAGATGACATAAACAAGCCGCTAACAATACATCAGCATGATAACAAAAGCTTAACCAATTCCTCAAAATGTAAAAAAATTTCACAATTTTACAGATACGAATTTATCATTGTTCAAGGCATCTCAGCGCTATAACCCAAAAGAGAATAATTTGTTTACCAATTATCGGTTCCATCATAGATCTATATGCCCACTTGGCTGATCTGCTGGCAGCTCCTTACAATGTCCTGCTCCAGAACAACATGCACCGGTTGTATACCCCATTGTATACTCCCTGGCAATAGCTATGTATGGGGTGGAGCTGGTCTGGTATGCCTGTTGCTTCAGATTAATTAGCAGGGCCTCCTGGAAGTCCAATGGTCGGTGCACAATGCTCATCTGCCTATGAATTCTGTCAGTGTGAGAACATCTCCTTGTCGGGCAGGTGGTGGTTGAATTGGGACCTGTTGAGGTGGGGGCATTTGGGGTGCAGCCATGGGAGCGGGCTATTCTGGTTCTTGCCTAACACCCTCCGCCAACTGCCGAAGGCATTGGTTTTGTACACTAATTTTCAACTTCTTATAGCTCAATCACCATGCGCTGATGGTATATCTCTGAAGGTTATCCATCCGCTTCTCTTCATTTACCAGCACTTCGTATGGGTCATCATTGTCGTCAACTTCATGCCCTTCTAATAGTCGGGAGTTAAGGTGGGCGTGCGGTATAGAATTTAATGGTTTGGTTGTGGTGCTCAACATTGGCTCATGGGTGTAAATGATGTCATCCCAAACGACACGTTGTGCATTGAACCATCGGTTTTCATGTGCGGAAAATAAGGCTTGAAGGAGGGCGTCTCGTCGCTCTTGTTCGTGTTGGAGGGGGTATAAGTTCTTCCTAAAAGTATCATCCAACGACCACATCTCGGCGGGTAGCTGAGCTCTCCTCACAAATTTTCCAGTTTTGTGTTCGCCCTTGGTCCTTTGAGTGATAATACGATGGAATGGCACGTCTTTGTGGTGCGGTGGCGATAGCCCTTGGTTTTCATAAAAAAATGTGCAATAGCCCATGGCCTCGGCAATGTCGTGGAGGTCAAGGTGGAAGTTTTGACCATCGATTTCCATGGTTATTTTCCCGGTGTCATTGTCCTTTCCAATTCGTAAGTTTTGGTAGAATAATTTGACGAGACGGGGGTAGTAGTTCGCATGGAATGGTTGGAGTAGCGTTTCCAATTTCACTTTTGTAATGTAAATAATCAACCATAAGGTTCTGTCGTCATCACGAAATAGGTCTTGATCGAATGACCATTCCGGTTCTAATGCTTTCACATTCCACCATGGGATGGTTTGCTCCCTTATGGGTGGAGGGTCATTCTTCGAGCACTTCGAAGATTGGACTTTTGAGGTCGGGGATTTAGATGCTGCTTTCTTCTTGCAAGCCATCGAAAGAGAACTAAAATTTGAAATGGGACAAATTTAGGGTTTACCTTGGCTTGGGGAATTTATTTGTGGAACCACGTGGTCGTAAGAGAAGCATGCACCCAAAATCTTGAAGATCGCAAGGAAGAAACTTAGAATACTCACGTATTTTTGAAGGGAATAGTACCCTGTTCTCTTGGATGAGGAGAAATAGGGTTTTGAGTGGAGCTTTTATCACGAAAATAGCGAGAATGACTTTCGACCCCTTTTTGTAAAATGTCAGTCGCTCTTGCGAGAAGTAACTGTCGCTCGAGCGAGTTCTCCTTTACCAAGGGCCGCTCAAAAATCTTGCTCGAGCGACACCTAATTTTGCTCGAGCGATATTGAGGTTCTGGTGTTGTCACTCAAGCTAGTTTCCAATATCACTTGAGCAAGTTATTCAGACAGCCAGTAGATTATTTTTGTTGGTTTTGGCTGTACTCCTTCCATTATACACAGAATTTTCACAAGATATTGATCCTCACCTATCATCACCTGAATTTAAAAATTTTTGAACTTCCCATTGCCAATTTATAGCGACATCATAGAGAAAAATCTAAGACCATCATCCACATAACATATTGAAAGACAACGTATTACAACAAGATCACTGAGGTCTGATCTAACAATATGTCCTTTGCGACAGTAATACATTGTGAGTTCATACATCCAAGGACCATTTCCTATTCTTAGCACAGATGTACTCTTACAACAATTAGCTTCACTAAAAAAGATGTGGGTATTGGTCACAGATTTGTGCTTCACATTCCCAAGTGGCTTCGGTGGTAGAGTAGTTTCGCCACTATACAAGCACGAGTGGAATCTGCTTGGTCCTTAATATCTGCTCCTTGTAATATAAAATTTGTATCGGTTCTTCGGTCATGGTTAGGTTCCTCTTGGATCTCAATCGGTTGGTAGTCCAGTACGTACATCGGGTCCTTCACATCCTTCCGCAACATTGACACGTGGAACACTTTGGGCATACTTGGCAGTTGCGGAGAAAAGGTGATCCAATATGCCACTTTTCCAACCCGGACTAATATCTCAAAAGGCCCAACGTAATGCAGACTTAGCTTCCCACAGTTTCCAAATTGCATAACACCCTTAGTCGGTGAAATTTTTATGAAGACGTCGTCCCCATTCTAAAAAGAATGTGTGGCGTTAGTATTACACATAGATAACTGGAAAAATAAGATACCACCATTAATCGAGTTTACCTGAAACTCAACATTTGTTCTCTTGAGGTCGGCATAGCTCTTCTACCGGCTCTGAGCGCCTTTCAATCTTTTACGAATGATTCAGATGGCATCATTCGTGCTTTAGATTAGTTCTACGTCTAAAAATACTCACTCTCCAACCTCTTCCCAGTTGAGTGGGGATTTACATCGACAATCGTAAAGTGCCTCAAAAGGAGAAATCTCGATGCTCGTTTGGTAACTGTTATTGTAAGTAAATTCGATCAAGAGTGTAGACACCCAAATTTGGCACAAGGCCCAATCAAAACATACTTCGAGAAAGGTGCACCCTCAGAGCTTACGATAGAATCTCCCATACCCTTAGGAGCCTTCCCATACACTTAGCAATTGAATCATATACCATTGGAAAGTAGAGGCTCCAAGCTTTCTAACGAGCCAAGAATCACCTCAATCAAAATTATACAACAGGAGTTATGGCAGTTTGCGCCAGGGGCAGAAATGAGGACTTTTTGCCTTGCGTGTGTAATATACACTCTAGGCCATCTTCTGTAGGAATTTTTCTTAGTGTGTATAATATACATGCTAAGCCAAATTAGCCTTCTTCCTCCGGAGTGTTGGCCCCATGGCGGGCTCTGAACTTCTCAAAAGTGCTATACATAAGCTTAGCATTTGTAATATACACCCTAGGCTTAGCTACTATATTTTTTGAATTTTATCCGAAAATCACTTTTGAGGTTTGACTTATTGACCATCCCAATGTTTAGGGTGGGTTTCTTTATGATTGTTGCACCCCCATTAACCCTATTTGTAACCCTCTAGCCTTTTGAAACCCCACCATATCATCTACCATTGAACCCCAATTCACACCTTTTCATAGCCTTGACAAACCCAAAATCTTTAAATTTAGGATTACCTAATTGGTAATCTCATTAGCTCTAAAGTACCCTTCTAGTCCTCCCCTTTTCTATAAATAGAGAGGCAACCCTCCTTTGCTACTGGCTTGAAAATTTTTCCAAAGATAGAAAAGATTAAGAGATTTCCTTCTCCCCTTTGGTGCACCAACCCCATATAAATTCCAGATTTGAAAACCATCCCTTGGACCCATCTTTCATGATAAATCCCTTAGACTAGGTGAGAACTACCCCCTAGCCTCCTTCTTCTACCTCTTAGCTACCAAACCTTAGAGTTAAATGACTGATTTCTCAACCTAATAGTTATCGGAAGTTCCCCTCATGCAGTTACGCGAAGGTCTACGACTGTGGTACAAGGGCCCGAGAGCTCCGACTCTCCCCTCTATTCCTCTACCTTTCTTGCTTTTCCTCTATCGTAGAATTTGAGCCGTTACGCTATCGAAATTCTTGTGATTGCGCAGGGCTTAAATAGGATCCGGGTGCCTTCGGATAAGAGGAAGTGTTGTTTTTATTTTTTTCATTTTTCCTTTTATTCAGGCCATAAGTAGAGACCTCTTTTGAGCGGGTTGATCGGGTGCCTAACACCTTCCCGATCGCTAACCGAAGAGCCTTTGGCGTGGATCGATAAATCAGAGTCATATTTTGCACTTTGGTGCTTTCAATATTGATTTGGGCTTCGCAGGACACCAAAAGCTCTGGGTGGCAACTCAATATTTTTCATATGAGCGCATCGTCGCGACGGATCGATAAGATCCACGATTGCACAAATGGCGACTCTGCTGGGGAGTGCCTGTAGAACTTCTCCTTGAAGTTTTGGCCTTTACTGTTGCATGTGTTTTTATTTTCACTAACTTTTTGTTAATTTTTGTTTATTTACCCCTATGATTCTGCACTCTATTTACTCACCCTATGATTCCATAAAGTTTTACTTACCCTTACTTTTCAGTCATTTACATGCCTTAGCCGATTGGCGGGCCTACTTGTGCATTTTATCGTCTTAGCCGATTAGCGGGCCTACTTGTACTTTTACTTTTGTGTTATCATATTCTACCAGTGAACATTGCCCGTAGAGGCGACACGGGTTCATCACAACCTGTTTGTGAACCTAAGAAAACTCTCATTTTAAAATTGAATTTAAAATTGAACCTTAAAAGTGAACTAAGGGACTTAATTCAGTTTTACGTTGGGTAGATTTTAAACGGTGGGAATCTAAGCAGCGATACAAACGTCTCGGTTCTTAGTACGACGACAACCCCTTGTGGTGATGATCAGAAAAAGTACCACCTCATCCAGTATCTGAGAAAAAACTTGCACTGGAGGTATATCGGGTGGGTGACCGGTCTGGTTACAAAGCATAAAACCCTTAGGGAGTGCATTAGTTGTCCCGAATCGATCTTTTATTCCTAGGTTCAGTGAGGAGGGACCCATTACAACAAAGAAAATCAGTCCCCAGAAGCTCCGCTTCCAAAAAACTAAAAGAAAAGACCAATCCCGAGCCTATTGTTGTTGTCAAGAAAATTTTATATACTTTGTTTTTGCCTAACATGTATAATTTACATGCTAAGCCAAAAAGCCCCAGAATTGCTCTAGCGTGTATAATATAAACGCTATGCCAAAAATCATCAGATTTAGCCTAGCATGTATAATATACATGCTAAGCTAAAATCTCTAGATTTTTGGTCTAGCGTATATAATACATACGCTAAGCCCATTCCGGTTGAGCAGCCCAAATATAAGGCCTTTTTCCACTTCCCCCGAGTCCCCCACTTAGTGGTTTAGTGCCTTTGATAAATCCCACACTTTTCGGCACGCAATAAGCCCTCGCTGGTCAAAAGAGGTCACCCTCTTATTGACTTTTATCGAGGGATCAAGTAGTCGCGTGGACTTCTGTGCCTTCACATAGAATAAGGGTTTTCCTTTGTTTCTTCTGAAGTGCATCGGGATCCTGCCGTGAGAAATATTGGGGGTGTGAATGCCACCCAAAATGGGAATTCCAAGGCCCCGAAAATCACACCAAGAAGGTTCAAAATCTTTTATCCAAAAAAAAAAAAATCAATAAAATAAGAAAGAAAAAATCCCAACAAAGAGAGCTAGTGGTGACGGCACAATGGCATCACCTTACCCTCCTTCATCCCTTAGGGGGAGGAGAAAACTTTATAGGCCCCACCCGAGGCATCCGTACCTAACCCATCGCCAAGCCATGTAATGGGTGGTTATCCGACTTATGCCGATCCTGATTCATCTCTGCCACGTTCCCCAACACATTCCCATTTGGAGGAAATTTTTACCTCCATTCCACTCACCCAACCACCATTTACCATCACCGGACCCTTCTGTGCACCCATATTTTCATCCACCCCTATTCAAAATTTACCCATTTCCCCATCCACATCTACTTAAAATCAGTCCACATCCACCCCGCATACATCACATTTCTTACTCCATTCCCTCTCAAATCCAAATAACCCTAATTTTCCCCCTTCCACATCCAATCAAACCACTCAAAATTCATCCCGCTTTCCCCCCATATCCACTCCGAATTCACCTTCCACATCCATCCTACAATTTCCCTCCACCGCAATTTAAAGCATCCCCAATCCTTCTACATCTAACGTGCCCAATTTCCCCACATTTTCCCAAAATTCAATACCTCATTCCCCATCATTTTCCCAAACCATATCCAATTTTCAATTTTTCCAACACGCACCCAATCTTCCCCAATATACCTTGTTCATGCCCAATTTTTCCCAACCATCCCGTTCATCAGTAGGGACATCCACTTCAAACCCCACACCCGATCTAATAGCCATGATGGAAGATATGGTAAAGGCCTACACAATTTGAAAGGCCTCTCAAAGCCTCCCTCATCCATCCACACATATCTAAACCCATCCCACACACTCCAAAGTCTCTATACTTCATTCCCCCAAAACCCTAATCAACCCCCCATTGTCCATACCATCCAAGGCTCCCATCAACCATGGGACCATTTGAGCGGGCCTCAAGGCCCAACACCCTATACCCAAGCCCAACAAGGCCCAATGGGCCAAACCCGTCAAGGCCGAATATCCCAAGCCCACAAAAGCCTAATGGCCCAAGCCCATCAAAGCTCAATACCCCAAGCCCACCAAAGTCTATTGGCCCAAGCCCATCAAGGCCCCATTCCCCAAGCCCATCAAAGCCCAATGGCCCAAGCCCTTCAAGGCCCAATAACCAAAAACCATTAAGGCCCAATAACCCAAGCCCCCAAAGCACAATGGCACAAGCCCATCAAGGCCCAATACCCCAAGCCCATCAAGGATTAATGGCCCAAGCCCATCAAGGCCCAATAACCCTAGCCCACCAAGGCTCAGTACCCCAAACCCATTAAAACCTAATGGCCCAAGTCCATCAAGGCCCAATACTCTAGGCCCATCAAGGCCTAAAACCCTCGGCCCATCAATGCCCAATACCCCATGCCCATCAAGGCCCAATACCCCAAGCCCAAGCCCATCAAGGCCCAATTCCCTATGCCCAAGCCCATCAAGGCCTAAACCCGAGAGACCCATTCGCAAACCCTCTATCATTCCCCTATACCCAACAAGGCCCCTTTCCCTCTCAAATAATGCACCCATCTCATCCAATCCCTAAACAAGGCATGGGCCTCACTCATCCACATCCCTTACACCCATTCCAGTATGGGAATCCATCCCAGACCATCAACCACTCCTAATTCACCCATTCTCCTACCTCTCAAACCCATCCCCAAGGATTCCTCCAAATGTAGTGGCCTCATCAGGCACTAGCCTAAAATCCACAACTCATTCATCCCATCCCTCCACAAGTCACCCATCAAAGCTTCCCCCATATACAGTGGTCACATCAAGCACCCACCCACCCTACTCTAAACTAATAGGATAACCTCACCCTCCATCCATCATATGTAGACCCACGGTATGAGGAGGATGAGATTAGGAATAGCGGAGCCTATGCGGGGGCATCACCAGCTTTAACCCCCCACCACCCATGTTCACCAACCCACTAGTGGCCCAAAGTAGATGGAGGCCACATATTGAAAGGTCGACCTCACCATCCAAGGAGTCAGAGATGTTGAAAAAACAAATGGACAAGATCCAAAAATAGTTGATGAACAGGTTGATGAAGAACAGGTTGATGAAGATGAGTGAAGCTGAAATCCATGCCACAGACTTTTCTGACTTGTGCTTATTTACCGAAGTCCCTTTACCCCTAAAATTCAAAGTGCCAATCTTTGACAAATACAATGGCATGGGAAATCCCATTGCACATCTCAAGTCCTATTGTGGGGACATGTGCCAGTACAAAGGGGATGAGCATTTGCTCATAAAAGTCTTTTAGAAGAATCTCACTGGCCTGACTTTAAGGAGATTCACTTCCTTAGAACCTTCTATGATCAAAACTTGGAAGGATCTAACCCACCTGTTCCAAGAACAGTATGTCTACAACATAGACATTGAACCTCACAAGTCTAATCTAGCTTGCTTGAGACAAAAACCCGATGAGACATTCATCGACTATCTAGGGAGATGGAGAGCCTTGGCAGCCCAAGTAAGACACCGAATACCCAACGATGAACAAATTGAGATGATCTCTAAAAGTACTTTGCCAATCATCTTGGATTTCCTGGTGTATCAACAACAGTTTAGCTTTGCTGACACGGTGAGAAATGCCAATCGTTGTGAGGATGCCATAAAAGAAGGGCAGTTATACAAAATCATGAATAGCTGGGTCTGAAGGTTCACTGAACAGAGGAACGAGAGAAGAACCAGGATGGATGTACAAACGATCACAAATATACAACCCAATACCATCACAACCCCATTTTAGTTTAAGGTAGCACAATAAACCCCCAACATGAAGTGAACCGATGCAGAGTACTGGAAATGGACAAGGGGCACAGATGACCCCAGAACAGAGAAAGACCCATTTCGATCGAGTCTTTACACCTTTAGGACAGTCTCTGAATATCTTATTTCCCTTATTGATCAAAAAAGGTTTGGTTACTGCACTCCAGCCGCGACCTCTGTCGAATCTGTTCCCAAGAAATTATGATCCCAATACCCACTGTAACTTCCACCAAGGACCAGGTCACTCGATTGATTGCTGCTTTCCCCTGAAACATGTAATACAAGACCTAATAGAGGCCGACAAAATCATTCCTCTGACACTTCCCCAAGCGAACCAACATGCCAATATACATCAGGTACCATTGCCACCACATCTACAAGGTGGAATGTGCCTAGGCCTACTGTCAACATGATAGAGGAGGATGGTGAAGTGTTTGGAAGATGGTGAGGTGTTTGAGACATCTGAGTATATCAGTGTCAGAGAGAATTTCATAGCACCAAAGCAGAGGGATCGAGAAGATAAATGCATTGGAGTGATTGAGCCGTTGAATTTGGTCGATTACTTTCCCAATCACACACTCCAAGCAAAACCCTTAGATTTGAGGATGTATTTTCCACCACCAGCTCATGTCAACTTTATCGAACCCAACTTATATTTGGGTCAACCATATGTGGCATCAACCCCCACCAATTACCCAATGGCCGAGTTTGCCCCATATCCCCCTCCGGTACTGATTAATTACTAGTGGCCTACCCCCACCACACCACCCCCAACACAGATACCCACAATCCCCACAAATCTCATTTGGCCCTCCATCGCCACTTCTCCATCTCTAACAGAGGTTAACCAAGTGTTTACCACCCATCCCAATCTGCCAGTCCAAGCATGCCAAAGGCCTGTAACCACCCCATTCCAAATTTTGGATCTAACCTATAATTTCCATCAGGTCCCACTCAGTTAGGATCAGATGGATGTCAATATCGGTAGCAGCAGAGAAGGGGCGGTGGATTTTGTCACTCAATCAGGGAGAATCTCTAAGCAACCGAAAGTACCGGTACCAGCCCGGCCGAGAGAGAAGAAAGAACCTATGGTGGTAACCCTTTCGAAAGAATGAGCTGAGAGTATAGACACAATTGAAAAGAATGCCATCCCACATCACAGTCTAGTACCTGCTAATGTCATCACCACTCCATTTTTATGCTCTGATGGGAGCATTAGAAGACACACATGTGTTTATTGAAGTAACCCCAAACGAGGTAGGATAGATAATTGGGCAGGTGTTGGCTCCCAATGCCATTTCTTTTTCAGATGTTGATTTCTCAGATGAGGGAAATAATCATTCCAAACCCCTCCATATCATGATAGAAGTTGGGAACTTGGTGATTCCACTTGTACTAATAGACAATGGATTAGCCTTGAATGTATGCTCTCTAAGAACTGCAACCAAGATAAGGGTGGATCCCTCCGTCGTCAGGACAACATGGATAAACGTCAGAGGATTTGATAACACAAGAGAAATAATTAGAGAAGTCAATCTTAAGCTCATCATTAGGCCAATGACCTTTTCCATACCTTTCCAAGTTATGGACATTAAATCTACGTTAAATCTACTATTAAGACCTTGGTTACATGAGGTCGGGGTAATACCTTCAACCCTGCACCTAAAGCATAGATTTATTTCGGAGCAAAAAATTATCACCATTCCAGGTGAGGGGCAGGAAGAAAGAGAAAAAGTCACTCATAGCATTGAGAACCTCAAGGTGTTGCATGTGCCGCACAGACCGAAGACACGGACCTCCACAACTTTGAATATGATGTATCAACAGTGGTGGCTGAGCCCCTCAAGAGGATCACCATGAAGACTGGAGGTGGAATGGTCACAGCTGTGTCCATGCTCCAGAAATGGGTTTATTAAACAGGTAAGGGGTTGGGACCTTGTATGCAAGGACGAAAAGATCCCGTTAAAGCCAAAGGTGGAAAACAGGTCCGATTCGGCTTAGGCAACAAGCCTACTAAAGAGGAAATCTGAGAGGCCAAGGAGAAGGCCTGAACAAAAACTGCTGCCAAAGCCCGAGGAATAGACTTAGAGGAAGAGCCCCACCCTAGACCTCACATCCGGAGTATCTTCGTGAGTGCAGGGGTTGTGAAGATTGAATAGAACGGGGCAACACAGCTGACCCCACACAAACCAGTAACGACTATTCACCCAACCAATCCCCAAATCTTTCCCCTCACCATAGAAATAGACCTGGCCTTCCTGTCCACTTTGTAGGGGAGTTTCCCTTGCCTATACAATGCCCCCTATGGTAAACCATCACAAACCCATGCTGACCTTTTAGAACAGAATCTTGGACGAACCCATGATAAATATGATGGAGGCTGACCCCCGAAAGCCATTTCAACCAGGTAGAGGTGCGACACCGCATGTAAGGAATTAGGCATCAATGCCCCTAACTCTGGAAGCTTCGAGTGGCCTAAAATGTGGCACCCACTTCCTAAAAAGAATAACCTAAAAAAAGTAAGGTAAGCCCACTGCAGGCAATACCATGTGTATATAAAGACCCACTTTGCCAAGGGCCCATCTCTGAAGAAAATAAAAATCCTAAAAAAATAGGAGAAATATAAAATCCAAAAAAATTATCTTTCAAAATTCTTGAGAAATAAAAGAAAATGATGACATGAATGAAATGCCCATCCCACATGAAATCGACCCTTTCCTGTAGAAAAATGAGAAGAGGTAGAAGTCACGAGTCTGGATGAGGAAATCCCTACTAAGGAACTCCCCAATAAGCTCCTTGATCGGTTTGTTGATTTTGAGCATGACCCTATGCCGATTATTTAATAAACAGAGGATGTCAATCTAGGGACCAAGGAGGTTCCTAGAATCACAAAGCTCGAAACGTCGCTGTCTCTCGAGGAGAGAAGCAACATGATTGATTTCCTTCGATCACACCAAGACATTTTCACATGGCCATACGAGGACATGCTTGGTTTGGATACCAATTTGGTTGAGCATGAGTTGCCACTTTATCTAGATGTTAGGCCAGTCAAGCAGAAGTTAAGACCTCTCTGGCCAGAATGGGTGTTGAAAGTAAAGGATGAGGTCATCAAGCAGTACGATGCGAGGTTTCTCATGGTCTCCAAGTACTCATAGTAGCTAGCCAATATCGTCCCCGTACCAAAGAAAGATGGAAAGGTTTGCATGTGCATTGATTTCAAAAACATGAACAAGGCAAGCCGGAAGGATGACTTCCCGTTCCCACGCATCGACATCTTGGTCAATAACACTACTAGGCATGAGATGCTCTCATTCATGGATGGATTCTTTGGATACAATCAGATAAAGATGGCCAAAGAAGATCGAGAGAAAATAGTATTCATCACTCCATGGGTAACTTTCTGCTATCGAGTCATGCCTTTCAGATTGAAAAATGCTGGAGCAACCTACCAAAGATTGATGATAGCACTGTTCCACGACATGATGTATCGAGAAATTGAGGTGTACATCCATGACCTTATTGCCAAGTCATCAGAGAGAAGTGACCATCTGATAAACCACCAAAAACTATTGCGTCTGAACCCTCAAAAGTGCGCATTCAACGTGATGTCAGGAAAACTACTAGGCTTCATCGTCAGTAGAAGAGGCATCGAGGTTGACCCGATCAAGGTAAAAGCCATTGTCGAAATGCCACTGTCATCTACCAAGAAAGAGGTCAGAGGTTTCCTAGGCAGGATATAGTACATTAGCCGATTCATTGTATAGCTCACTCCCATCTGCACACCGATCTTAGGGCAAGCAACATTTGATAAGATCAACATTTGATAAGATTTGTCTATTGAATGGAATGATGATGGTCAAGCAACATTTGATAAGATCAAGGGCTACCTTCTCAACCCGCTAGTTTTGGTACCACCCGAACCAGGGAGAACACTCTTAATGTACCTCTCCACAATGAAAGTTTCGATGGGGTGTATCTTAGGGCCACATGATGAGACAGGAAAGAGAGAGCAAGTCATTTATTACCTGAGTAAGAAATTTGCCGACTACGAGACACGCTATTCTCATATGGAGAAAGCATGCCTAACTCTCATGTGGGCTACACAGAGGCTCCGTCATTACTAGCTATCCCAAGCCATCCTTCTGCTGGCACAATGGATCCATTGAAGTACTTGTTTGAGCAACCATCTCTCACAAGTCGAACTGCACGCTGACAACTTCTCCTATCTAAATTTTACATCACGTACGTCACTCAGAAGTCGATCAAGGGGCAAGCACTTGCTGATCATATTGCCAAGAATCCTTTACTTGACTACGAGCCTTTGAGAACTAAATTCCCAAAAGAGGACATCATGTTTATGACAGGGGATGACACAGAGGAGAGAGAGGAGTCCTGGGTAATGCACTTTGACAGGGCAGCCAATGCCAAAGGCCAAGGAATCGGTACTATCCTGATTTCGCCAAAAGGATATCACATATCAGTCTCCATCAAGCTCAATTTCCCATGCACTAACAAGATGGCCAAGAATGAAGCCTGCATAGTAGGCCTGCAGGCCGCCTTAGACCTGAACATAACTCATCTCAGAGTATTTGGCGATTCACAGTTGATCATATGCCAGGCTAACGATGATTAAAAGATGAAGGATGAGAAGTTAATCCCCTACCATGAGCACCTCAAAAATTTGATCGTGTGTTTTGATGATATTATATTCTCCTATGTCCCGCAAGTAAGAAATCGCTTTGCCAATGCATTAGCAACGTTGGTGTCAATGGTTGAAATCTCATATGGCATCGAAATGAAGCCAGTCATGATTGAATAGAGGAATGAGCCTAGGTTTTACCTCATGGTTGAGGAACCTACAGAGTTAAATGGTGAGCCTCCATGGTTCTCAGGTATCAGGAACTTCCTAGAAAATTAAGCTTTTCCTAAGGGGACATCCAAGATAGATAGGCAGACCATTCAGCGTTGAGCAGCGAATTACATCATCTACGACAAGTGCCTTTAGAAGCAGTCAGAAAATAATATCCTACTCTGATGCCTAATCGAAAGTGAGGCTGCCAACATCATGAAAGAGATCCATGAAGGAGCATGCGGGGCCCAGGTCAATGAACACATGCTCGCCAAGATAATCCTACGGTAAGGGTATTTCTGGACTACAATGGAAGCTGACTATTGCAAGCACGTGCAGAAGTGCTATAAATGCAAAGAACACTCTAGTCTAATACATGCTCTAGGCATAGATCTACACAAGATGACCACTCCCTTGCCATTTGCCACATGGGGCCTCGACATCGTCAAAAAAGTCAATTCAAAAGCATCAAATGGGCATTAGTTCATCCTCGTCGCCATCGAATACTTCACCAAATCGATAGAAGCGGCATCATATACAAACATCAGGACCAGTAATGTCGAGAAGTTCATCAAGAATAATATCGTTTGTCGCTTCGACATGCCCAAGGACATCATCACGAATAACAGTACAAACTTCATGAACAAGCGCATCAAAGCCTTCTACGAGCAATATAAAAGTAAGCGTCATCGCTCATCACCATATTGATAGCAAACCAATGGGGTCGTCGAAGCTGGAAATAAAATAGTCGTCTGAATCCTTGAGAAGATGGTCATCACCTATCAAGATTGGAGAGAAATGTTGCCATTTGCACTATGGGCTTAACGAACATCGATCCGTATCGCTATAGGGGCCACACCGTTCTCCCTTGCGTATGGAACCGAGGCCATCCTGCCAGTTGAGGTTGAAGTACCCTCACTCTGCATCCTCATTGAATCCAATCTACCAGAAGTCGAGAGAGAGAAGTCCCACTTTGAGCAACTGAACCTACTAGATGAGAAAAGGCTCCTAGCCTTGTGTCACGCCCAGGCCTATCATAGAAGGATCGCACATGCTTATAATAAGAGTGTTTACATCAGAGATTTGAAGGTGGGTGGGGTAGTACTCAAGAAAATATTTCCTTCTCTCCACGTCGATCCAAGAGGGAAATTCAAGCCCAATTGGGAATGACCTTACGTCATCCGAGAGGTACTCTCAAGATACGTAATCCACCTCGCTACCACAGATGGAGATCACTTTCCTGAGTACATCAATGCTGGATATGTACACTGATTGTACTCCTAGTCTCCGCGGTAAGGTAAGTATTGATAAGATAGATACGTAACTGCTTAAGGACCCCATAAAAGAGGCCATCATTTCAAACCCAAGTAGTCAAAAAAGTGTCCCTGAACACTTATATCATTGCTACACTCATTGAGCCATTGGCCTTTCTTTTGTTAAAACCCTCCGCAAAAAAGAAAATGGAAAAACTATATATACCAAACAAAAAATGGAGAAAAAGAGTTACCATCAAATCTTTAAAAAAAAATCAAAAAAGCAAAATTCCAAAAGGAAGATGTCTGAAAAAAGCAAAAAGAATAAAAAAATAGAAAAGAAAAAGTGGGGCATGTATAGTCAAAATTCCCCAGGGAAGAAGTGTATTATAGCAATTGAAACCCTATCGAGGAAATGTTCTCAACCCAAGAATACCTTCAAAATTCCTAACCTATCCCTTGGCCACCATACATCCCTCAGGAAAGCCCTCTGTAAGGTCTACAAGCAGTCGCATTATTCATTGAGTCAGCATGAGCCAAGCTGTGAGACAATAAAGGAACTCCATCCAGCCGGCTATGAAGGAGATGACACCCATGTCATGGCCTTTGAGAAAATAAAGAAGAAAAGAAAATGAAGATACAAGCTCAAAGTAAAAGGGACGTGGTGAAAACCCGATTTGGCTATGCCCGTCGTTGCCCTGCTTTCATTTTTACCCCAGGTGCCTTTTTAGGTTTCACTTGGTCCGCACAAGCTTATTTTTACCCTAGGTGTCCTGCTTTCATATTTACCCCAGCTTGTGCTATGTGTAAAAAAGTTGAAAAAGAAAAGGAGAAAATCTTTGGTTACTCCCTTGGTTACATTCCTGATTCATCTGGTCCTGACCAGGAATATCTTCATAAACCGCACCTTCAAATGTATGATCCACGGTAAGGATAAAAGATGGTTTCAATCTGAAGGGATGGACTCTCCGAAATTGAAGATTCCTAACCCCCACTCAGGTCCTACCAAGTAATTGGGTTTGGCTAGGCTCAAAATTGGACCTGTCACCTCATCCTAAGGTTGAGACATCAAACAAAATGCGAGAGGAGAAGACCACACTTATAAAAAATAATAAATTTCCCTTTCCCATTTTCATGTCGGCACTGTGCACACCACATCTCGAAAAAGATGATCGGTGAGACACCCGATTTCTCCCTTTACAAAGCAATAAAAGATAATACTTATATAAGATAATAGATTTCCCTTTTCCATTTACATATCCGTACTATGCTTACACCACATCTCAAAAAGCTAATTGGTGTGATGCCTTGCTTCCCCTTTATAAATTTGAAAAGGTAATAAAAGCATTAAGAATATATATATACCAAAAAATATGTAACAGGGGTTCTTATGCCCCTTCCTATGGTGTTTTGATCTACGCAAAAGGATATGGGCAGGTCTAGGTCAACGACCCAACTCAGGCTTCAAGTCGCGAATCTCTACACGTAAAGCATCCTCTCAAACATTCCAATCTATCATCCAGCAGCCATGAAGGCCCTTATATCACTTCCGAGAGGCATCAGTAGCACCAAGAGCGTCATTTAGGGCTCCTTCCAGATGAAGAACCTCACACTCTGCAACAACAACTCTTGCATCTGCAACATCTGCTCTAACCTGTTGTTTCTCAAAACACTCGTGCAGGACCTGTTTCTCTTCTATCAGCAGCTCGATCCAAGCTCGAAGCGTCGACACCTTCCTCGGCCAAGGACCCTCTACACCACTGCTCTCCACTTGATCTAACCAACAGATTGGAAGCCTCTCAGATAGCAGCCAAGCCTCATACTCTGATGAAGTCAAAAGGGAACCCCCTGGCATGAAGCCACACATATGCGTCGAATAATGTGTCTCCCAAAGAGCAGCTATCCTATCCAAGTCCCTAGAGGATCCCCTAGAAAAAATTAGTCCACACAAGGGAGGTCTCTTCGAGCAAGGCACCCGCTGGATATAACAAAACTGGCGCAGCACCCGAGAGGGAAAATAATAGATACTGTCAGTCAAGCTAAGAAGGGTGATACCCTCATGGTCTCAGTATTGGACTACCAGGTAGGTCCTGTCAATCCAAGGAAGCCTCCATACTAGCTCAACCTCATACAACCAAAGTTTCAACTCGCATATATTCTCCTATGACAACTTATTGCATCAGCCCAAAAAGCAACGTGTCGGTTCCCCACGAACCACATAAAAGTGGGGCACATGCCCCAAAATGGTAAGATGGTCAGCAAGCCAAACTTGGAACAAAGCAAGGCATCCCGGGAGACACTCCACTTTACCCAAAGTAAAGCCATCAAGACAACAGTAAAGCTCCGCTAGTACCAGATGCACCATAGAGTGGCCCCCTTCGAGCTTCGCCAGTATGTCGGAAAGAGCAAGAGAGAAGCACTCCCCCCAGTGTAACAAAGGATCTCTGAGAGAAGGCAAATAGTGAAAGCTTTCACATTATGAATATTCCTGACTGATAATTTTTGTAAACTTTCGTCACCAAAAAGTTCTCTCAAGAATTTCATCAAACAGCTAGTGGGCCCACCAAGGCTTTTCTCATAATCATCTTTCCTTAAGCCTAAAGTCGTGTGGACGGCTTTGGCATAACCTGGTTTTGGCACTACCCTAGCAAGGCCACGATGCAACTTCAAACCTTACAGATTGGAGAGCTCTTCAAGAGTTGGAGTCAACTCACGAGGCCTGAAGCAGAAGACATGAGTTTCCACTTCCCAATGCATAGCCGCCGCGTGAATAAGGTCCCAAAATAGAGGAACTTCAAGGAAAGACGGGAGACGGGCCAGCCCATGTCGATCCAAACGTGCAAGCTCACTCTCGTTCAAGCTGTCAAGCCATTTCTTCAAAAGGCCGGGCCTCACGCCCAAAGAGGGAAGTGTAAAAATCTTGGATCCCCAGAGAACGGCGAGGTCGAAAAGTGGTTCCATGGTCATACAAAGATGTTTAAAGAGAATCATAATTAAATGTTGGACAATGGACCCACCCTCTGGAAAGAGGAAGGAAAAATGGGAGCAAGAATCTAAGACCCGGCTAAAAAAAAAAAAAAAAGGACCTTTCTTGGGCCCCCACCATTGTCCAGGAGATTGCCTAGATTGTATAATATACACGCTCAGCTAAAATGGCCCAAAATTTACCTAGCATGTATAATATACACGCTAGGCTAGAATAACCCAGAATTTGCCTAGCTTGTATATTATACACGCTAGGTAAAAAAATGCCCAGAATTGCCTACCGTGTATATTATACATGCTAGGCCAGAAAACCAAACTGAAAAGAGAGAAATAGAGAGATTTTTGCTACCGGTCCTCTGACCAGCCCACATGCACCTATTCTTGTCTCATTCAAGCACCCCAGTTCACAAGCTAGGATACTAAAGTTCACCATCTAACCTATCTACGTGGTTTTCTTTCAGGTACGTTCCGCATAACAAACATGCAGAGGTTTGGCTATTCTAACCAAATACACGACTAAAGGACCATTGTCCCGTTTGCCAAATTCAGGGCCTATCCTGTAGATGATTGAGCATAGCACATCCCGAAGAGTGATAGGACAAATAAAAGGGGACAAGTGAGAGGAATCATTCTATAGATCATTCGAATATGTCCAAGCATTCATAAAGTATTACATTTTATTCACAAAATAAAAAAGATAGAGAGAATGTCCAAAGGTCTCAGGTGTTCAATAAAAAGAGAGAAAAAGGAGTTGCTCCTAATCAGTGCCCTTGGTTCTCTTTCACCAGCGGGAGGCACTCTGATATGTCCGGACGTCCCCCACCTGCGACCATGCCTCGGATAGCCTGCTGAGCAGTGAATCCGATTCCTTTTCACCAGCACACTACAAGCATCATACCGAGAAGTCAGTTAGGGTTTAAAGTTTAGAAAGTAGGGCAACAAAGCAATAGGTAGAACCAATCAATTTCATACTTACCACTTCCACATCCCGAAGGCCAGCAATATGATGGTAATATTCTGCCTGGTAGATAGCGAATTCATAATCCTACAAGGGGAAGAGAGAACGAGAGGTCAGCTGTATGGGAAGTAATACAAGAGCAAGCATGTCCCTAAAATAATCTGTGGAAAAGAAAACTCACTCCTGGGACTAACTCAGGAGGAGGAGCCCTAATCGCGTCAGTAGATAGACGAGCCCGCTCCGTCACATCAGCACACAGGCCTAAGAGGAACACATCATCAAAATGCCTAAAGGTCCCTTGAGTCTCTACAGTCGAGGTCCCTGAGGCCCTACACTGGAAGGGTCTAAAGGCCCAACACCTGACACCTCTGTAGGACCAGCTTCTGCACCTTTCTCATCTGAATCCTCCTCTCCTTTGAACTAAAGAAAGTGGCAGAAATCTAGTTAGTATGGAAAAATCAAGACAGTCAGGAACTCACATACAGGAGAAAGAAAGAGGAGGAATACCTAAGATCGCGAGCCTCCGAATGCCAAAAAGTTAGCACCTGACACAAAGAGTGAGAGGATGAATCGATAGGGAAGAGAGTGTTAATCTCTGAATTATGCCACTTTCTACCTCCTAACCTGGCCTTTGATAGACCTTTGAGTTGTGTAATAACTGATTTTTAAGTACGTTTATGTAGTTAGTGTAATAGTCCATTTAATGAGAGCCAAGAAGAGAGAATTGGAAGTCAAGCCTTAAAGCTGAGAGAATTACAGAGAGTTCACCATGGTGATCCACACTATGTTGGCGGTTTAGCATGCCTTGAGGCCCTAGAAGTCCTGCAGCGAGAGAGCAATGGAGCCCTAGCTTAGTGGAGTGCTGGTGTAGCAGACTATGTAGAACAACTGAGAAGCAACCAGCTGCAGCCCTTCAACATCTTGAGTAGTTATGCACACATTACACCTCCAGCAAAGCAAGCTCGAGCAGCTGTCGAGCAGGTCTATGTCTTGACAATCAACCACTCGAGAAGCTTTAGAGAAATACCAGCTACAACACTTCAATCACATGCATCTCGAGCACATTAGATCTTCAGTAAAGAGTCTCTCGAGTAGACCAACAGCTTCAATAAACTCAACTCGAGCAGCTGTCGAGTGGTTCCTGGCCTTCAAGAGTAACCTGTCTACACTTAGAGTGGAGCAGTATAAACCTGTCGAGTAGCGGAAACAATCCACTCGAGCAGTTTTGAGGAACCTGTCGAGTTGTTCCTGCTAAAGCCTTAATCCTATCGAGTTGTATACCTGAAGCCATTGACCCTCACGAGCTGCCTTCTGAAGAAATTAAACCTGTCGGGCAGCTTACTCTATCCACTCAAGAACTCCACTGATAAGCTACAAATAACACCCCAACCACTTGAGCACCTCTCGAGATTCACTTTCTGAAGCTCCAACCACTCATGGCTTGGGTTCCAGCTTCTATATTTGAACTTTAGGGATATTTGTGGAACTTCCACAACACCTAGGGCACAGTTCCCAATGTGTTGTGCTTGCCCTAACTATCAGGGGTAACACTTGGCTGAAATTAAGCCACATTAGCAGGATCCTAACTAACTTGATTGTCCTCTTCTCTGATTGGCCAAGGCAAAAAGCTACTTTATGGATTGCATATATAGATGTAAGGCATGCAGAAAAAGAAATATGGAGCAAGGAGAATATTCTTGCCTGAGGTCAGTTTTTAGGGTTAGGTCTTCTTTTTCTTTTCTTCTTTTCTTAGCTCAGCATGTTGAGCTAAATCTTTGTAATAGTTGGGGCTGAGATAAGCTGTAAAGGGGCTGTGTATTAGTATTGCAAAGGGTTTGGAGTCTAGCGGAGACTGCAGCCTTGAGGGAAAATCATTGTAAGTTCTTTTTATGCAATGAAAAGCTACTTTTACTGTACCATTCAATCTGTAATTTTCTTGTGTTCTTCATTTAGATCCTTAGAGATTGTATGCACCTATGGATGCATGAGCTTGTAGCCTTGTGAACATAGTGGTTGTAGTGATTATCGTGTTTTGGCTTTTAACCCCCATGACTAGAATACATCCATGGGATATCTTGTGACAATTCAAGTGGACAAGATATAGCCCTAGGACTAGTCCATATCTTAGGGTTGAGTTTGATTGTTCTACCTTGCATTTGAGATTCTAGCCAAATGAAGGACAACTGTAGATTTAACTCTTGCTCTGCCTTCCCATACCTTTTTCAGTGACAATCAGTCCCTAGCTATTTACTTCCCATATTTTCTATTTGTTTCACCACACCAGCTCCATCCTTCTCGAAACCCCCTCTCTTTTATAGTTGTTTTTACTCATATTTTATTTCTCTTTTTAGTATAGTTTTGTGACACCCAAAAACTCCCTCTCTTTACCTTACTTTCCTAGTTTAGGTTTAGAACTGCCAGATCTGTAGCAGATCTAGAGATCTACTATATTCTTGTTTTTAGATAAAAAATCCCTATGAGATAAACTCTCACTTATCAAAACTTGCTACAACAATCCTAGATCTTGCAGGATTGTGTGTTTTATGTGTTGTGTTTTCACTCCCCTCTTTATTCTCATTTTTCCCTTCTCCATTGCTACCACATCTTTATCAATTTTAATAATAAAACACAATACAACACAATAAAAAGAACCAACAAGTTTTTTACGCCGTTGTCGGGGATCTTTGATCTAAGTAGTAGATCTAAGTTTTTCTTTATTTTTAGTCAGATTTGTTTACTATATTTTATCTGTTTGAATAAATTACTATTGTATTTTTGGGACTTGAGAAAATTTGGAGAAGTAGCAAATGGGGAGCACATAGCTGTAGCTGGAGCACAATCTGCCTTAATTTGCATATTTTTCACCCCCTTTATCTTAGTTTCATTTTTGTATTCTTTAAATTACAGCAGTAGTATTTTATTTTGCTTTGTATTTGTTGTATATTTTCTGCTATGTGTTGCTGTAAGTACTTTTTACTTGCTGTGTGTTGTATACTGGGTAGAATGTCTCTCCATCCTGAGTTAGAGCCTTTGGATCTTGAAATAGAGAGAGTCCTTAGACGTAGGCAACCAGCACATACCCCTATTGAATCTACAGAAACTTTAGTGATGGGGGAGCAACCTAGACCTCTGAGGGACTACTATGCATCAGGGGCATATTCATCCCCCTTTTACATTTAATTCCCCACAACTAAGCGTAACTATAAGATTAAACATCAGACCATCCAAATGTTGTCATCCTTTCATGGGTTAAGTAAAGAGGACCCTTACAAGTACATTAATGAGTTTCTTTCCTTGTGCACTACATTTAAAATTACTGGCTTGGGAGATGAAGCCACCAAAATGAGGCTTTTTCCTTTTTCATTAAAAGGATAAAGCTAGAAATTGTCTTAACATGCTCCCACCTTATAGCATAACATCTTGGAATGCCCTACAGTGTCAATTTTTAACTAAAATTTTCCCCATGAGCAGAACCAGTTAGTTGAGTAAGAGTATCATTTCCTTTGCTCGGTTCCCAACTGAAGATTTCCATGAGACCTGGGAAAGATTGAAGGAATTGCTGAGGCAGTGCCCACACCACCAAATCCCTAAGTCGTAGCTGGTTCAAAGCTTTTACCAGGGGATTGATTATAAAAGTAGAGATATGGTGGATGCTTCCTGTGGTGGCACTTATCTCAGTAAGTCTAATGAAGAAGCTTGGGACCTGTTTGATATTATCAATGAAAACTCTATGCAACAAGAGACTCTATCAAGAAATGACATTGTGTTTGCACCAAGAGCTGTAAGCGAACCAACTACTAATGGGAAATTGTATGAAGTCAATGTGTACAATGACCTAGCAAAGAAAATGGATTGTTTGTGTCAAAATTTTGATAAAATACTGAGTGTGTTGCAGCCTTAAACTGTTGCACAGGTTGAAGAGGCATGTCTGATATGCTAATCACCCACACACTCACTGTTAGACTGTCCATCAGCTGGGCAATATCCTGAGTTGGTTATGGAGTATGCTAATACTACCCAATCATATGG
Source organism: Chloranthus sessilifolius (assembly GCA_021018995.1). Taxonomy (NCBI): domain Eukaryota; kingdom Viridiplantae; phylum Streptophyta; class Magnoliopsida; order Chloranthales; family Chloranthaceae; genus Chloranthus; species Chloranthus sessilifolius. The sequence goes on along the minus strand of CM037593.1, from coordinate 55,916,361 downwards.
ACAGCAGCATGCTGGGTATCCATGGAGGAACCACCCTAATTTTAGGTAGAGATAGGATAACTTTCAGCAACCCTAGCAGCAGCAGACAATGCCCTATAGACCATCCCAGCAGTACAATCAAGGTTATATACAAATATAACAATTTCATCAGCTATGGTACAACCATTTTATATGGCTCTGCCACCACAACAAACCAAAGCACCTCCATTGAGGAGCAGTTTTTATCCTCACTACAAAATCTCATCTTCCTTTCACAGACTGTGAACTCCCATAGTCAAAGAATTAAAAAAATTGAAGACTAGTTGGGTCAAATTTCAAACACTCTAACTAAGAGAGAAGAGGGTAGACTGCCAAGGTAGACAATGACCAACCCCAAGGGGCAGTTTATGATTGGTGAAGGTTCCTCAACTCATGAGGAAGCTAAGGCCATCACCACCTTGAGGAGTGGTAAAGTGGTGGATAATCAAGTAGGTTGTGAGGCAAAGAAGAGTACAGAGAGGGAAAACTCAGTCCCTATTGGTGAGAAATAGGAGGAAAATAATGGGGCTAGTGTTGAGTTCCAACAGTTGAAAACAATGAAAAATATCAAAAATAGTGATGTGGATGCTAGGCTAGCAGTTGAGGTACCAGCAGTACCTCAGCTACCATTTCCTCATGCTTTCAAAGGACTTTCTTCTTTTGATAAGGGGAATGCCAAAATAGAGGAGATGATGAATACATTAAAGAACATGAAAATCAATCTGCCTTTGCTTGTTGCCATCGGGCAGGTCCCAGCCTATGCCAAGTTCCTTAAGGACTTGTGCACTCGAAAGAGAAAAGCTAGGATCCACTTATCTAAAAAGGTGTTTATAGTTGAAAAAGTAAAATTTGTTTTGTCTATAGCTACACCAGCTACACTTTAAAACCCAAGGGTACCTACAATCCCCTGCATCATAGGTGACCACACCATAGAAAGAGCTCTCTTGGATTTAGGAGCTAGTGTGAACCTGCTACCATACTCAGTGTATGAATAACTAGGTTTGGGGGAACTAAAGCCCACACCTGTGGTCCTCCAATTGGTTGGCAGGCCTAATAGAAAACCAATGAGCATTGTGGAAGATGTGCTGGTGGATGTAGAAGTGGTTCAACAAATAAAATTAAAAGTCAAACAAATTCTCTGTCTTTCTTTAGCCAACCCACTTTGGTATAAGATAGTTGAGACAGATGCCTCCTGACTAGGCTATGGAGGAATTTTGAAACAACTTAACCCTTCCAAACAGAAGGAAGAATTAATCAAATACACTTCTGGTGTTTGGAAAGATGCCCAAACTAATTATTCAACTATCACAAAAGAAGATTTAGCCATTGTCAAATGTATTCAAAAATTTCAGGATGATTTGCTTAATCAGTCTTTCTTACTTAGAATAGACTGTAGTGCAACAAAATCCGTCTTACAAAAAGATATAAAAAATCTTGCATCAAAACAAATCTTTGCTAGATGGCAAGCTGAATTATCCTCTTTTGATTTTCAAATTAAATATATACAAGGAGAGACAAATTCTCTTCCTGATTTTCTAACTAGAGAATTTTTGCAGGGTATTTCTTAAATGGCAGCATCCTCCTCATGAGGAAAAGGCAAAGAAAGGGGCAATATCCCCTTATCTCCAACTCAAGAAACCACAGATGATCATGCTCTTTTGACAATGATCCAAAGCAACAGATATCGAACAAAAGGAGGTTTTCAAGTTAAAGACTCTGTACAAAAAGACATTTCTCTCAATAAAGAGAAAACTTCTTTCAATAAAGAGAAATCTTCTCTCAATAATGAGAAGAATGAAATCAAAGATATTTCTTATATTCAAAAGGGTATATTTTCCTCCATTCTGGTAATTGAACCAGAAGACCAACAATGGATATCTGATCCCTAGGAAATAAAAAGACAATATCTTGACAACCAAGGATTTCCTATATTAGATGGCAAAACTCGTTTAATAGCAGAAGCAATTTTGACTGCTACTGGATCTGTTACCTTTACCCATCATATGGAAAACCAACGGGCAGATAACCCAATTACTTATAGTAAAGCTATTATTCATAAAATTCTCAAACTATTCATTTGGGGTTTTGACCTAAATAAATCCCGAAAACTCAGTTCAGGCCACTCGTTTAATTATTGGGATTATATCCAGTCCTTCACCAATGCCTTTTATTATATGAATCTCAAACAGAAACGTTCTTGGTTTCTAAAGATTTTTCCAGATATCCTTCAAACTGGTATTCCCAATTGGTTCTATAATTGGTGGAGTCATTTCGGTCCAACCACCAAAATTTTGCTCAAATCATTAATTCCTTTATATAATAAGTATGAAGGAGTTAAATTCAAAGGAAAAAATCCTCATTACTCTAAAGTTGATTTCTTTTTCTTCACAGAATGTAGTATTCCATGGATTTGGATGTGGAATATTCAAATTACCAATCTTAACCATATTCCTACACTCTAAAGAACCTACTGGATCCGATGGTGGGATAATATTCCTGACTATGACAAAAAACAGCTTGAAATTTCATCCATCATCTCTCAGTATGCCAAAATAGTAAAAACTGAGGCTTCTTTATCTTCTTTAGAATCCAATCCTTTTGAAATATTCAAAGCCATGATTCAAAAATAACATCCCGATTTATCTGAAACACAGATTAATCATCGTTGTCTTGCTTCCATGAAAGCCCATTTTCTTTAAACCTTTAATTCGGTTTCCCATTCAGATGAAGATTCCCTCACTTCATCTGAAAACAATAATTCTTTCCATGTTCTAGCAGGAGAATCACAACCAGATAGTCCTGATCCATCACTTGGTGAATTTTGGGACTCAATTATTAACCAGGTAAAAAACAAGAAGTAATGGCGTCAATCACTAAAGGCGTCGAAGGAGAAGACCTTTCAATAGCCAATACAGCTGTCCACCAGCCTATCAACTGTCCACCACTCCAAGCAATCGCCAATACAGCCAATAAAACAGTCACTTCATCAAAAGGACAAATCAGCCAAAACAGTTATTTATTCCAAATTACAATCATCAAGAATCATAATGGATCCCACCATTCAGATTATTGTCGGCCAACACAGCCTGCAATAGTCCTAGCCCAATTGCTTTGCCAGTTGTCAATGACGTAAGCCATGAAGTCATCCTCCAAAATAATTAAGCTCTGACGCATGCCATGACGTCAGAACACAATTATCAAGGGACGAAGCGACTGCAACCACTCCACATAGCACACGTGTCCCACTCAGCAGCGAATTTCAACCAGTTACAAGTCCGCAATTATCTATAAAAGGGTTAGCCTTGGGGTTGTCCAGGACACCAAGCAATTTCCATAATTCCTTTCTCTTCTCTCTTGTTCTTACTTTTAGTTTGTATCAGTGTGTATCAGAGAAGCTCTCCATATCGGTAAGCCTTCTCTTAGCTTTGTTTATATTAGTTTAATGCATGCATAGTAGTTGCATAGTGTGGGAATAGTTGTAAGATTCCTTATGTTTTGAGTTTTTATTTGTAAGTTTGTTTTATTAGAATTAATATATGACATAAGGCTTTCTTCCCGTATGTTTCTTCTTCTTCCGTAACTACGCTTTCCCCTTACTCTGTGTTTGGTATCAGAGACATGCTCAGCTAAGCCCGTGGTAATTACATATGGCGGGTTGCTAGTGTTGGAATCTTGAGAGGTAGTAAATCATGATTAAGGTGGCCAATCATGGGTATATGAACCACTGTTTATCGTCTTCTTCAGCGGTTTTTATGGATGACTTATAATGGTCTGTTTATATTTACTACTATGTTGTGGTAGCGTGGGAAATCGCGTTGGGATGACTTGATGGCATTGTAGCAGTGAGTGCGTTGTTGCCGGTTGATTCCCCGTAAAAGTTATCATGGATGGACGCAGTTTTGCAACAGCAATCTAGTAGTAAATCTAAATGAACTTCTATAAGAAGTCTATGAAAATTTATGGAGAAGAAGGGTAAATAGTAATTTACTATGCTGATGAATAGTATTCTGAATCACTATTCACTATAGTAAAACTATTCCAACATTACTATTTCCATATGTAATTACAGTCTTATTGGTTTTACCAAAAGCTCTTTTACCCTTACATTTTTACTGTTTTAAATTTAAAAGAATAATAATAATAATAAATAAATAAATAAATTCTTTTGTCTCTTTTTAATTTTTCATCCAAAAAATTAATCAAAAATAAATAATTAGATAAATGGTCTCAAATTGATGACCAACAAAACCAATTAAATCGATGGACAATTCCTTCCATCAATCCCAAAACAATCTATCAATATGGATGGAAAGATTGGTCCACCGACATGTCAGTCAAAACTACTGAGCAAACTCTCAGTATAAATGAAGTCAAAATGAAGGTTTCCAATTACTTTCAAATGAAGATTTATTGCATGACCTTCATCGTTTCAAATTTCTTCATTTAGGATGCATTTAAGTTGCATTCAAACCCTTGACCTTATTAGGTCTTGAAGAAAGTAGTCTGCTCAGCACTCTTAGAGATGCTAGATGCCTTAACTGGCATTCATCTCTTATGGATGCTGTTGAGACCAGCCTATGCTTTGGACCAGTCTACTACATTATTTTTCTAAACTTAACTTTATCATTATCTGATAAAAATATTCTTCATGCTTGTACCCTTAACATACAAATTGAAGGATACAACTTTATGCCTGGATCAGAGACCATTGCTCTGATCTATCACCTTCATTATAAGGTGATGACTTCCTTGGATCCAAAAATTAACTACCACACTGAACCAGGAAAGACGGTCTTAATTGAGACCAACAGCACAACAACCAATGTTGCAACACCTAAATTAATTGAATGGAAAAATATTGTTTTTCCTGATGCTTGGCGTATACCTCAAGCTGTTTCTCCAAAACCAATTTTAAACCAAGAAATTGAACAAATTGGTTAAAAAACCCAAGGAGATGTAATCTTAAAATTTGACAAATCCACATCCGCAGAACTTCTTAGAGGAGTTCTTATTCTGAATCGAGGTCTCGAGGTCCTTATAGAGTTTTTATACCCTCGACTGCTCTGTCATCTTATTCAGAAGCTAATTCATCTGTTCCTTCGGAATACAGTCAACCTAATCTTGAAGGAATCCTAGTCTCTGAACAACAGATTCCTCATGGGATATATACCCAATAGCAGAGGAAATCCCCTACTGCTAGCGAGATGAATTTATCAATCCATTAATAAAGTTTTTATGGATTTTACAAAACCAGAAAACTTTGTTATTAATCGACAAGAAATTAATGCTGAATTTCAGCAAGACAAATGCACAATTCCGAGAATGGTATTTTAAAAAAATTTCTACATCAAAATTGCAAGAATTCAAAGAACAATTTTACAAATATATTGAAACCTTTTATCAAATTATTTCATTTGTTACTTGGTTTAAAGCAACAAAATATCTTGAAATGAATCAGGAAGAAAGGAGAATATTTCTCCTTGAAGATTTTCAAAAAGAATGGCAAAAACTAGATGGTGAATCGTTCAATCTGTTCAGCCTTCTATTGTTGCCCTCAATCACCTTCAACCTAATTCAACAGCACATTTGGAAGCCACTGCTTTCAACAAACCTGTTGACAAATCAAATAATTCTTTAATACAATATACTAATCCCCAACAAGAATTTCTTCACCAACTAAAATCTCAATTAAAATCATTATCTTATAAGAAATAAATAAAACAGAAAAATTCCCAAATCAATGTTTTAAATCAAACAACAAAAAATCCTAAATCCAAATCTTATCCTCTAAGTTTTTATAAATAGAAAACTCAAAAAATGTTTGAGTCTTCTTCTCCAAAGAAATCCAAATCCAAATCAAAATCACAAGAACACATTAAGTGTTATAAATGCTCAAGTTTTGGTCATTATGCCAACACGTGTAAGATCAAGAAAAAATCAGATCAACTTTATGACAAAGATCCAAAACTCATTCAGACAAAATCTAAATTTACTCCATCTTTTGATTATTCACTAATAAATTGTCAAAATTCTGGAATCAATGTTCCTACAAATATTCAACCACCTCTATTGGAATTAGTAGACAAAACTACTAATCCAACAAGAGACTCTCAAACTCAATACTCAAATAATGAGTCTATTCCGACACCCGGTTACAATCAGTGACCTTAAACATGAAATTAATTCATTAAAAATTGAGATGAATAAGCAAAAGAAATCTCCTGCTACTCAACCACCAATTCAACAACAAAATCAAACCAATGTCATGAGCCAAGTAACAACCCAAAAATGGTATATTCAAGTCACTTTGGTAATCAATCAAGAATTCACTATCAAAGATGTTGTTGCCCTAATTGATAGTGGAGTTGATTTAAATTATATACAGGAAGGATTGTTCCTACCCAATATTTTGATAAAACCACTCAAACCATTAATAATGCTAGTGGTTAGAAAATGCAAATTAAATACAAATTAAATTATGTCTCAATTTGTAATAATGGAGTATGTATTCCAGCCAATTTTATACTTATCAAAGATTTAACTCAAATAGTTATTCTTGGTACTCCTTTTATCACCTCAATTTTCCCCTTAACCAAGGTAGATGAAAATGGTATTTATGCCCAATATAATGGACATAATCTCCTATTTCAATTTGTAACTCCACCACAAACAAAAGTTATCAATTCTGTGGAATCTATTTTATTTTTCAAAGAAAAGCAACTTAACTTCTTACAATAAGAAGTCAAGGTTTTATCTTTAGAAAAACAATTGGAATCCCCTTCAATACAAACCAATATTTCTCAACTTTTGAAATCTTACCACAATGATATCTATAGTGATATACCAAATGCTTTTTGGGATCGCAAGAAACATATTGTTTCTCTTCCCTATAATCCTGATTTCAATGAACGACATATTCCAACTAAAGAACGACCAAGTAAAATGAAACTTGCTTATTTGGAATTATGCAAAACTGAAATTGCCAGTTTATTGCACAAACAACTTATTCGTCCCAGTCACTCCCCATGGAGTTGTACAGCTTTTTATGTGAATAAAAATGTTGAACAAGAACGAGGAACTCCTCGTCTAGTTATCAACTACAAACCATTGAATGATTACCTCCAATGGATTCATTATCCTATTCCTAACAAAAAGGATAAGCTGGATCGCTTACATTCAGCCACTATTTTCTCCAAATTTGATCTCAAATCAGGGTATTGGCAAATCATTTTCGAAGCCATTATCCTGTAGAAATACACCTGAAGCTTTGACAGGTTCCTGCACTTGATTGTAGCCACTCGAGATCTGCTCAAGGGAGTTTTACCGAAAGCTTCATCCTGTCAAATCTCAGTTTCCTGAGGCTATAGAACCCTCGTAAGATTTTTTTTCACATTCCGTCAACCAAAGAACTCAAACCCTTTCACTATTTAAGATTTCTTCTTTTCACTTCCTTGCACAGCACCTGCTACTCCACTTGTCCCACATTGCTGGCACTTTGCTCAGCTAGTCAAGCCCCACAATTCGCACCAAAGATCTTTCGATTTGGACCACGGTGGTCTGCCCTAGCAAACCCTAGTTTGGGTAAGCTTTCACTTATTTCTCAATCCATTTATTCACTGTGTATTTTTTATTAGATTGAGATAGTTCTGGTAAGAGTTAGTGGATTTGGAGTTTTAGGGATACCTAGGGTTTGAGAAAAATTAGATAGAAAGTAGGGTTTCTAAATGGTTGATAATCCTGAATTTGAGGAAACCCTACATTGCCCAGTCCTGCCCAAACCTAGCCTTTTTCACCAATCAGAAAGTTCCAGAGGATATCCTCATTCTCAGCCATTGAAGCTCCTATGGAAAACCCTAAGAGAAAAGCTATTTTGGGTGACTCAGCAGCTCCAAAGAAAAAAGCAAGAGCTGCCACCCAAGAGCCTAAACCTGTCAAATCAAAGAAACAGAAAAAGGGTAAAGAAGCAGTTCCTGAAAATGACCCCTTCACTACCCCAAATGACTTTGTAGAAACTCTTAGCCTAGTACCTGAAACCGTTTTTGATAGGCCCTTTTTCACCAAGGAAGAGTGGGCCAAGGATGCCATTGAGTTTCTGACAAAAGCCACCATGGATTCACTGATGAGGCATTTGGAAGAAATAGTATATCCAAGGTTGGTAAGGTTGTGGTATCAGAATATGAGGACAACAGAGTCTGGGCGAGGGCCAAATCAGTAGGTCGTTGTGCTTGTATTGATTGATTTCTCTGAGACAGTGGTGGATGCCGCTGATATATCACAGGTGCTAAGGATCCCTGCAACATATGATCCATCTTATAGCCTGGGACCCCCAATCAGTGCCTCACTGAAGGAGATAACCCAACAGTTAACTCAAGGGATGAAAGTCTCTAGTGATTCACTGATGAGGAGTGAATACAGCTCAAATCTACTATTCATAGACAGTATTTTGAGGAAGAATGTATTTGTGGCTGGACACCAGCAAGAGAGGAGAGTCCTCATTGTAGATGCACTTTATTCTTTCTCCAAGGGGTATTTCATCAATGCTGCCAAATTGGTTTTTGAGGGGATGAAAGATATACATGGCAAGGTGAAAAAGAGGTAGAAAATACAAGGTTTACCCTACAGCAGGCTGATCACAGCCTTGTTCCAGAAAGGAGGGTATGTGTGAAAGGTAGGAGAACCCACTGTTGAGTTGCCACCAGTTGAATTTGGAAGTAGGCAGTGGAAAATTAGCATTTCACTGATGAAGAACAAGAAGAAACTGGAATCTAAAGCAGCCACTTCTACTATCTCTTCTATAGCCCCTTCTACAGTAACTTTAGTGGCTCCTGTGCAAGCTTTAGAAGCCACATCAGTGCCTCCTCCATCATCCTCCCTTCCTCCCATTCCAGCATCAGTACCACCCTCTACAATTGCTTCCACTCCTGCACTTCCCATATATACGTCACCACCTTCCATCCTACATACCATTCCATCCTCACCATCGTCTTTACTTGACCACCCAACTCCACCAACCTTACCTTCTGTTGGTTGAACCTATGTGTGTTTATTAAAATGATAAAACAATGCTAGAAATAAAGAAGAAAACTGAAAGAGGTTACACACAACATGTAAGATGCAGGGCTGTTGTAGCAAGTTTTAAAAAGTAAGAGTTTATCCCATAGAGAGTTGTGAGAACGTAGTAAATCTCTAGATCTACTACAGATTTGGCAGATCTAATCCTATTCTAGCTTAGACTAAGAAAAACAGGAAAAAGAGATGGAGTTTTTAAGTTGTCACTAAACTAAAAACAGTAATGGAATAGATCTAATTAAGAACAAAATTAACAGACAAATCAGAGATAAAAGAAGGCGGTTTGAAGAAAATAGTAGGTGTTTTGGTGAAAGAAAACTAAGATATGGAGAAGTAAACAACCAGGGAATAATTTTTCACTGTAAAATTGATTTGTAAAGCAGAGCAAAAGCTAGAACTGCAGCAATCCTTCATTTGGATAAAAGTACAAATGCAAGGTATAAGGATCCAACTCAGGCTTGAGATATGGACTAGTCTTAGGGCTATACTCTGTCCACTCGAATGGTCATAGAGTATCCCATGGATACAATCCAGTCCTGGAGGAAGAGGTTAAACAGTAAAATCAATGCAAATGCTATGTCTGTAAAGCTACAAGTTCATGCTGACATAGGTACATAAAATCTATAGGAATAAAATGAAAACCACTAGATCTCACAGATTAAATGAGCAATAAACTCAACTTTTCATTGATCTAAAGAACTTATAACGAATTAACCCTCAGATCTGCAGTCTCTGCAATTTTCAGGCTTTCACAATGCTTTAACAATTCAAATTACAGATCAAACTATCCCTAACTATTACAAAGCTTTAGCCAGCCATGGCTGCACTAAGGAGAGAAGAAGAAAAAGAGAAAGGCCGGAATAGCTCATGATTCTTCTCCCCAAAAATTGTTAGATCTCTAGATGCCATCATCTATTTTTATTCCTTCCTATTTATACACATCGCAAGTGTAATTGATTTGCCTCTGCCAATCAGAGAAGAGGAGAATCAAATCAGTTTAAGACCTAATGACATGGCAGAATTTCATCCAAGTATTGCCCCAAATTCGTTAGAAAAGCAATGCACACATGGGGCAGTTCGGTCAAGTGTCAGTTGTGCTGATGGAGTTCTAAAAATGTCCTTTAAGGCTGACAGATAACTGCTTGAACCTGTGCCTCGAGTGGTTTCAGCTTCAGAACATCAATCTCGAGTAGTTGGAGTGTCTTCAGGATGAATCGTGGATCAATGGGCTTCAGTACTACAGCTCGAGTAGATCAGACAGTAGTTCGACAGGATCATTGGCTTCAGGTATTTTAGCTTGACAGGTTAAGTGTACAGAACTCGGCAGGTTGGGGTTTTAAGCCTCTAAACTGTTCGAGTTCTTCAAATCTGCAGTTGTGCTACTCTTAGGCTTCAATCATCAGCTAGAGCAACTACTTGACACCAGCAATAAACTGCTCAAGATGGGATGTTTGGAGGCTGAGCTACTCGAGTTCTTCAAATCTGCAATTGTGCTGCTCATGTGGTTGGTATTTCAGCACTTGCACGACTTGACAGGTGAACTACTGCAGTCTTCTAACTGCTAGAGATCAGTGTGCTAAACCTTCAACTACTCGAGAACTCATTTTCTGCAGGTTTGATGTGCTTGAGAACTGTTCGAGCTTAATGTTCTGAACCTCTAGTACTATGCATAGTCTACTGCAACACTCTGTCAGGTCATGGTCTTCTCTCTAGCCAATGGTTTAAGTCTGATATCCTCTTTTTGGCTTTTGTTGTGTTTTCGCTCTCCCCTTTATTCTCATTTTTCCCTTCTCCATTGCTGCCAAATCTTTATCAATTTTAATAATAAAACATAATACATCATAATAAAAAGAACCAACAGTGACTCATACCACATCTTATACCCCCCATGCTCTAATAGACCATCAATAGGAATCCCATGATGAAGGAGCCCATCTGCGAGCACCTCGACCATACCCTCTGGTGGCATAACATCCCCAGGAGGACCCTGCGGCACTACGAAATTGTCTCGGTACTAATGCACCACCGTCTCCCCCAAATAATACACTCTAATCTAAGAGCCATAGAATAAGACGATGTGATGATCAACGACCCTAGAAGGGGGAGTCGACATAGGGATCAAAAGTAACCTGCTTAGAAAAGGAGAGTCCTATTAGTCAAGCAACACCACCTAAACCCTAAGAAAGGAGAGAGAGAGTATCGATACCTGCTCTGGGATCATTAAATCAAACTGGGACCTCAGGCCCAGTTCTAGGTGCTTCATCCCTAAGTCCCAGCGATGACTCTTATACCAACAGCTCATGCGGGGATAAGTGAACTCGTTTGAGAAGAGGAGGGCGTAGCCCGACTGAAAATTTAAATACTCCGAAATCTAAAAGGATGAACAAACAAGAAAATATGTCAAAGGCAAGCTAGTTGAGAAACCATTAGGGATAAAAGAGTTAAAAAGTCACCTTGATCGCAATCAAAAAGCTGAGAACGGAGGCCACATCCCCAACCGAGGCTCTGGCCAAACTGGCCATTAACACGGCATACCCAGTACCACCCCAGTCAAAATGATGCACATTCTCCCAGTTTCCCATCAGACTGAGAAGGGATAATGAGACTCGGTCACCACTAGCATTGGCAAGAATAGTCTTACCCAGCAGGAAGAGGAGCGTGATACGGGCCAGTATAAGTGCATGCTCGGGCTCAATAACAATATCCATATCTAGCTGGTTTAGATCCACCAACTCGTCAGCATCAAACAGGTCTGCCAGCCAAGATAGCTTGACCTCAAGCCGGTCATATCTCGGGAAGGAGGGTAATCCTTGATCAACTCAATCACCTATGCATGATTTGGTACCCGGGGGCAAACCGCGGGTATCCCTCCTATCCTAATCCTAGTAATCAAAGATCAGTCCACAGGGGTGATGGTCATCTCAGCTACGGACATGTGGAAGGTCATCGTCTTAGGACGAAACCGCTCTATCAAGGCCTTCACATAGGCCTTATTCCTCCTCATAGCCGGGCATGAAAAGAAATCCCCAAAACCGGCCTAAGCCAAGAGGAAGCTCACGACCTGAGGGAGATGAACGCAGAGGCACTGAAGGTCGAACCAACCTTTTCAAAACATGATCGGGGGTAGAGACTGTATCAAAAGAGTAAGGAGTGTTAGATCTGAAAGAAAAATAAGCCCGAATAGAGAAGAACCACCAAGGGATATATCTTTTACCTTACTAGCTATGCCGAAGTTGGAGATGTGGGTATACTACCGATGAAGTAACCCGATGCGCGCTCCGTTGCCCTGCATTTTCGACCAGTCACGTGGAGAACGATGCACCTGAAGAAGGCGCTCACCCCAGGTACCAAAAATCATGTCAGGACCACCCTCATGTCCCTGGTCCTCTTCACTTGACATCCTAAAAAGGGAATAGGCTGCAAATGGAATCATAAGAGTCAGATAATAAAGTGCATTGCCAAACATATCAGACCAAGGGAAGGTGAATATTCCTCATTTACATGAGACTTTCAAAAAATCAATCAAATCATCATCAATCCAAAAGGGGCACGCCCCGTCATTTAAAATTTTAAAAAAAAAGCAAACAAAAAAATCGTCATCATCAGGTCATATGCCCTTCAGAAAAAAAAATCTCTTCGCTTTCATGTTAGATTCAGGGAATGCGTTGAATGACAGCCTCAAAACAGCCCCCACATTTTAGTCTTGGGAAAAGCATCTTTTCCTCTCAAAATTTTGGTAAAAACTCCCCACGGTGCTTACACAGAGATTATGGGTGGGGATACAATCGTAAAAATTACCTTTTTTTCCACTATTTAGATTAAAAATCATAGCCACATTTGTATAGAAGGAACTCAAAAATTTCAAAAGAAAAGTCACCCATTTTCCAAAAAAGATTTCAATACAAAAGATTAAGAAACGCCCATTTTTCAAACAAAAAAATCATGCAAATGGAGGCAACAATCTTCAAATGGATCACATATACAAAGAAAATCATCTAGAATAAAAAAACCCTAGCCATGTTGGAAATAAATGAAGGAAATAGGGTTCAAAATAATTACCTTGTTTGAAAGAAATAAACCCTAAATCTGACAGGAGTGTGCGTGGGTGATCGGCAATGTTGAACACCGGCCAAAGTCAAGGTTCTAATCAAACCAAGGAAACACCAACAGGGACCCCGGTTTTGGTTTAGAGAGAGGGAGAAAGAAAATTTTGAAAAAAGACCCAATTTTTAGGTTTCTGCTCGGGCCTAAATGATTTGCACGCTAGGCATAATTTTGCCAGGTTTGGCCTAGCGTGTATATTATACATGCTAGGCTTAAATCCTCCCTTACACATGCATGTGTTCTTTTTTCTAGGTATATAGGTATTTATAACCAAAAAATATATATATATATATATATAAAAAGAGTGCGACACACATCCCAAGAAGCGCGTCGACTTCCATTCAATCCACTTGAGGATAGTGATAAAATAAAATGTTTAAGGATGAGGAGCATGCTCAATATCCCGAACAAACATTGAAAAAAAAAGAAAAAGAAATTAACAATAATAATAGATATATAGATAAATAATACATTAAATATAAAATAACAAAAATATGTGACTTATCAAAAGCAGCACACACTCCCAAAAAGCATTGCGACATCAATATTCGCTTCACTCGGGTAGTTGTGCTAAATTATCTTTTGGATCGACGAGTTCACTCAGAGACCTCGAACCCTATCTCGCATAGGGGCACCCGTGGCCAATCGAATGGGACAATCAATAATTCATGCAATTGGACCCAAACTGTGGATCTTCACATCTTTCCTTCACGCTAGTCTTTAAGTATAGGTCGATCACCCTCCCGCTCGCGGGGCTGTTTTATTCAGAATGAAACTTGAACATCAAACCTCATCAATCATATCGAGGAGTGGATGTTTTTGCCAGCATATTGGACTCTCACAACTCATTCCATTAGGGTCATGCGTAGTAATGTCACTGAGCGCTTGGAGACTGATAGCCTTGAAGAACGAATGTTTTTCCTGATATACAACACTTCCATATAATCACCATGTTACCATCTGATGTTTGAGGTTCGCTTTGAATACGACTGACCCGTTAGCATGCCTTGGGACTCTTCGGATGCCTTTTTCTTTAGCATTCAATCATTAGTGATCAGATACCAAAGAGGGGCATTTGAAGACACCCAAATTTGGCCCAAGGCCCGATCGAAACATACTTTGAGAAAGGCGTACCCCCCGAGCTTTCGATAGCTTCTCCCATACCATAAGGAACCTTCCCATACCCTTAGGAACCTTCCCAAACCTTTAAGAACTTTCCCAAAACCATTAGAAATCAACCCTACACCCTTAAAATCCTTCCCAAAGCAATTTCAAACCATCCCGAGAAATGGTTGGAAAGAGGTGTGCTAATGCTTATAGAGACCTTTGCTGGAACTGGATCATATACCATTGGAAAGTAGAGGTTTCCAACTTTCCAACGAGCCAAGAATCGCCTCAATCAAAATTATACATCAAGAGTTACTGTGGTTTGAGCTTGGGGCAGAAATGAGGACTTTTTGCCTAGCGTGTGTAATATACACGCTAAGCCATTTCTGAATGAATTTTACCTAGTGTGTGTAATATACATGCTAGGCCATTTTCTGTAGGAATTTTTCTTAGCGTGTATAATATACACGCTAAGCCCAATTGGCCTTCTTCCTCCATAGTGTGGGCCCCATGGCGGGCTCTGAACTTCTCAGAAGTACTATACATAAGCTTAGCATGCATAATATACACGTTAGGCTTACCTACAGTATTTTTTAGATTTTGTCCAAAAATCACTTTTGGGGTTTGACTTGTTGAACATCCCAATGTGTAGGGTGAGTTTCTTTAGGATTGTTGCACTCCCATTAACCCTATTTGCAACCTTCTAGCCTTATGAAACCCCACCCTATCATATACCATTGCCCCAATTCACACCTTTTCATAGCCTTGAAAAATCCAAAATCCATAGATTTAGGATTACG
This sequence comes from Chloranthus sessilifolius, assembly GCA_021018995.1. Taxonomy (NCBI): domain Eukaryota; kingdom Viridiplantae; phylum Streptophyta; class Magnoliopsida; order Chloranthales; family Chloranthaceae; genus Chloranthus; species Chloranthus sessilifolius. The sequence continues at coordinate 55,901,263 of CM037593.1, read as the reverse complement.
TAATTGCTAATCTCATTAGCTCTTAAGTACCCTCCTAATCCTCCCCTTTTCTATAAGTAGAGAGGCACCCCTTCTTTGCTAATGGCTTGAAAAAACTTTCAAAGAGAGAAAAGATTAAGAGATTTCGTGCACCAAACCCATATAAATTCTAGATTTTAAAACCATCCCTTGGACCCCATATTTCATGATAAATCCCTTAGCCTAGGTGAGAACTACCCCCTAGTCTCCTTATTCTACCTCTTAGCTACCAAGTGTTAGAGTTAAAAAACCCATTTCTCAACCCAATAGTTATCGGAAGCTCCCCTCATGCAGCTACACGAAGGTCTACGGCTGTGCTACAAGGGTCCGAAAGCTCCAGCTCTCCCCTCTATTCTTCTACCATCTTTGCTTTTCCTCTATCCTAAAATTTGAGTCGTTACACTGCCAAAATTCCAGTGATTGCTCGGGGCTTAAATAGGTTCTAGGTGCCTTCGGGCAAGAGAAAGTGTTGTTTTTATTTTTATTTTTTTTCCTTTTATTCAAGCCATAAGTAGAGACCGCTTCTGAGTTGGTTGATTGGGTGCCAAACACCCTCCCGATCGATAACCGGAGCCTCTCCCCAAGAGCCTTTGGCGTGGATCGGTAAATGAGAGTCATATTTTACACTTTGGTGCTTTCAATATTGATTTGGATTTCCCAAGACCCCAAAAGCTCCGGGTGGTGACTCAATATTTTTCGTACGAGCGCATCATCGCAATGAACCGATAAGATCCATTGTTGCACAAAGGGCAAGTGCTTGTCCCATGATCCTTGGATATCTAACATAAAAGCCCTGAGCATGTCTTCAATCACCTAGTTCACCCTTTTAGTTTGCCCATCGGTTTGAGGGTGAAATGCCAAACTGAATTCTAGCCTTGAACCCATTCCTTCTTGGAAGTGTTGCCAAGATTGCGACATATACAATGAGTCCCTATTCGAAACGATGCTAGTAGGTATACCATGTAATATGACAATCTCTTTAAGGAACAATTTTGCAAGTTTGCTGGCTGTATACCGCATATTGTAGGGTAGGAAATGAGCGAACTTAGTTAATCGATCGATGACAACCCAAATGGCATTATATCCTTCCTATGTTCTCGATAGTCTAAGCATAAAATCCATGGATATATCCTCCCATTTCCACTCCGAGATTGGCAAAGTCTGTAATAGACCTGAAGGGTGTAGATGGTCGACTTTCAGTTACTGAAAAACTAGGCATTTAGATACATACTCTACGACCTCTTTCTTTAACCCTTTCCACCAGAAATTCTTCTTCAGGTCCTGGTACATCTTGGTACTTCCACGGTGGATAGCGTACAATGACTTGTGAGCTTCATCTAATATCGTGTGTCAGGCCGATTTCCACGGTCGATACGCATAGTCTGCCTCTGAACAACAATGATCTGTCCTCCTTGATGGAGAAATCAGGCCGATTTCCATTAACTGCTTCTCACTTGATGGCTACAAGTTATCCTTCAATTAATTTCAGCTCATGGATTTTATCGAAGAGTGTTGATCGAATAGTAATGTTGGCCATCAAGGCTCTAGAATCCTTCACATCAAATTTTGTGTCACATAAGGCAATATCCTCAAGTAGACGCCACCTATGTATTCTCATGATGAGGTGTGATAACTGGGCAAATGACTTTCGACTTAGTGCATATACCACCACATTTGCCTTTCCTGGGTGGAACTAAATGGAGCAATCATAATCTTTTAGAAACTCAATCCATCTCACAATTTTAAATCTTTATGGGTGAATAAATACTTAAGGCTTTTCTGATCGGTGAATACTTTAAATGTCTCACCGTAGAGATAGTGCCTCCAGATTTTCAAGGTAAAAACTATCGCTACCAGCTCGAGGTCATGGGTGGGATAGTTCTTCCCATTATTTTTAAGCTATCGCGAACCATAGGCAATGACTTTACCATTCTGGTAAAGCACACAGCGTAATCTACTGCATGATGCGTCACTGAACACAACAAACCCTCCACTGCCTGAAGGTATGGCGAGTACTGGTGCAAAGGTTCACCTTCTTTTGAATTCTTGAAATCTTTGTTCACATGACTCGGTCCAATCAAACGTGGTATTCTTTCTAGTAAGTTGAGTGAGCAGTTCGGCAATTTTGGAGAATCCTTCCATGAATATCTTGTAGTAACCAGCAAATCTCAGAAAACTTTCTATCTCTGTCACTGTCTTCGATTGCTCCCATTTCACCATGGCCTCAATCTTAGTTGGGTCTACTATTATACCCACAACTGAAATTACATGCCCTAGAAAGCTCACTTGCTCCAACCAAAATTTTCATTTTCTTAGCTTTGCATACAACTAGTGGTCGCGAAGTGTCAATAAGGCTATACGTAAATGTTGCTCGTGATCTTCTCTCATCTTTGAATAGATTAGGATATCATCCATGAAGACGACCACACATTGATCAAGGTGATGCTTGAACACTCTATTCATAAGGTCCATGAAAGAAGTTGGTGCATTTGTCAACCTGATTGGCATCTCTAAGAACTTATATTATCCATATCTCGTGTGGAAGGCAATCTTCAAAATATCTTCTACCTTGACCTTTAGCTGGTGATATCCTGATCTCAGATCTATCTTTGAGAAGAATCTCATACCCTACAGCTGATCGAAGAGATCATCAATCCGTGGAAGTGGATAGCGGTTCTTTATCGTAACCTTATTCAGTTGGTGATAGCCCATACAAAGCCGCATGGAACCATCCGTCTTAACAAACAGGACAGGTGCTCCCCATGGAGAAACACTCAATCTAATGAACCCCTTATCATGGAGTTCTTATGACTACTCCTTGAGTTCTTTCAGTTAAGCCGGTGCCATACAATACGAGGCTTTCGACACCGGTTATGTGTCTAGCACTAAATCTACTGCAAACTCAACTACTCTGTCAGGCGGTAAACCTCGTAACTCTTCAAAAAATACGTCAGGAACCTCGCATGCGATATGAATATTGGTAATATTAACATTCTCTTCCTTTTGACTTTGTATGAACACGCGATACCCATGACAACCATCATTCATCAAGCTCTCTGCTCGAATAGAGGATATAAAAGGTTCGATGGTCGGCTAAATGCCATAGAATCTGAATGATTTATCCTTCTTAGGTCGAATAGTGACTATCTTCCTACTGCAATCAATAATAGCATGATGGATAGACAACCAGTCCATACAAAGGATTACATCAAATCCTTGCATGTCGAACAAAATCAAGTTAGCCACTGTCTCATGTTCTTTGATGGCGATGATAACTGATCAACACATTGTATCCATGCTCACGGAGTTCCCACTGACCTACAAAAGAGTGAGTAGACCCTGGGTCTATCAACACTTGTGCCTTGTGATAACAAATGTCTCCTCTCTGATAAATGTAAATAGTACATAGGTTTCATACAGATAATGGCGTTAGGTGCACAAATAATGGTGTCGTAGCATTCAAAAATCAAATTTAAGTGCTATTATTTTTAAGGACATTCTTCAACCAAAATAGAGCTAGATTTGATAGTTCATAGGAAGTCCCACCTTGGATCACATCGTTGTTTGCTTCAGCATCTTGTGCTGAAACTGCATATGTGTTATTCACTAAAAAGTATAACTTTTCACCTCTTAACCTAGCCTTTGCTGGACCTTGAAGCTGACTAATAACTTCTTTTTAGCTTGTTTTGTAGTTAGGAATAATTTGTGTAGCTTAACACAAAGTCTATGCTTTTGGTGGCAAGAAGAGAGAATTCAAGCAAAAGATGACAACTAAATTAGAAAGTGATAAAACACCATGGTGGTACACACCATAGTGACTATCTTGCATGTCACAATGGACCAAGAAAGTTCAACAGATGAAAGAAGAATAGGTGAGAGTGGAGGCAACAGCAACAGAGGCATGTGCATAGCAGCAGAGGAGCCAAGGACCTATCTCGCATAGCAGAGGTGCAACCTCACGTTGTTGAAATTCACTGGCAGAGCTCGCTCATGCAGCTAAGACATGCAACATAATAGTGCTCACGAAGAAGTTGCGCTGCACAAGGAAGGGTTATCACAAAGCTCATCTCGCGCAGCAGTGGCACACTTCAATTGCAAGCTACATGTCAAGAAACTCTCGGAGCTCTCGCCCACTAAGCCTTCAGAAATACTACTCTCAAAGCTCTCACGAGGATCAGGCCTTAATGCGCCACACGCATTACCTCGCAAGACCAATTGGCGTGAACAATAGCAAAGACCTCGCAAAGTTCTCGCATTGTTCTGGAAGAGAGAGACGCCCAAAAGTTCTCTCACGCCACACTCACGCAGCTCTCGCGTGTCTAAAAGTTTAAACCTATACCAAGGGAGATGCAAAGGCATCTGCACGAGTACCTCATGACAGAAGTTCCTGAAGCTCTTCTAAGCGAGCAAGCTAAGCATTGAAGATCCTTCTGCGCAAGTGCACACAGAGCTGAAGCAGCTGTGCGATCACCCAAAGCTCTACTACGCGAGACAGTAATATTGTTATTCACTGAAAAGTACCACTTTTCACCTTTTAACCTAGCCTTTGCTGGACCTTGAAGCTTACTAATAATCATTTGTTAAGTGTATTTTATAGTTAGTAATAAACTATATAGCTTAATACAAAATCCCTGCTTATTAGTCCAAAGAAGAGAAAGAAAACATGCGAAGATGATAGCTGAGCCAAAGCCTAATGGAACACCCTGGTATGCTCACCATGGTGACTCATTTGGTGGTCATCATTGACCAAAAGTCTAGCAGATGAAAGAAGTTAGCTGAGAATGGATGAAGATGCAACAGTAGCAAGTGCAATGCATCAGAGGATCAAAAGACTCACCTCGCAGAGTTTAGGAGCTCTCTCACGGAGCTAAGGATGCAGTGGAAGCTACCCTCGCACAGATAGGATGCGCAATCAAGAGGAGAGCAGTAAAGAAATCATGAAGACCTCGCATCTTAAAACCATCAGGATCTGTGCTCGCAGAGATCGAGCCTTAAAGTAGCCGCACACAGAACATAGCGAGTCCATATGCATAAATACAATTTGTCACCTTGTACAGTTCTCGCGAAGCCCTGGAAGAGAGAGATGCCCAGAATCCTCCTCGCGCGTCTCTCACGCACTCTAAAGCCAAACCAGTTACTATGCAAGCACAAGAGCCTACTTGCACGAGTATCCAGTGAGAGAGAACTTCTGAAGCTCTACTGCACAAGAAATCCAGACATTCCAAATCACCTCCGTGACAACATTGCAGCACAAAGCAACTGTGTGATCAATTGAGAATCTACTGCGTGAGTGAACAATCCTCCTAAGCCAAATGCTCCCCCGCGAAGGCTCTGCCACTGAGCGAGTAAATTAATGCAAATGCCAGCCCCACGAAGCTCGGGCTCTCCACTTCTCAGTTGTAACTCAACGACCTTTTGAGAATTTCCTAAGGTTAGGGCACACTTCCCAAAGCACAAATTTTGAGGTGCACATCTCAAGGCATTCAAGGGTTGTAACAGTGCCACGTCTGCTAGAAAAATTAGGGTTAATCTCTTTTGAGCCAAGGCCTTATGGACAAAGTATATAAGTTGAACTTAGAGTATAGTATTTTCATCTTTCCTTCATCCTCTGTTGGCTGAGAGCTCCAACCGGCTAAGGTTAGGGTTTGATTATTTCTTTTTCTTATTTTTCTTCTCTCATAGCCCAGCATTGGCCGGCTAATCCTTTTATAAGCAGTTAGGTTTAGTTTTATTTTAGTTTTGTAATAGGCTTGGTATACATTGGGATCTTTGGGATGAGCAGTTGTGTACAGGTTGTAGCCTTGAGACAGTTTATTGTAAGTTTTACTTTTATCAATGCTTGCATGGGTGCAAAGTGGATTCAACAATCCACTAAAGGGATGCTGCTGCAGTAGAAGCAAAGTGCACTTCCTTTTAATAGGTGCTGAACTCAGCTTCTAAACAATTCAAGTGTATTTCTGTTTCAGCACTAATCCGCAAGGTGCAACTGCTGTATGTGACCCTCAAAACACCTCCAATGTGCCTAGTGCTGAAGCCATTTCATTCAACCCTCACTCTTAGTTGTTGCATGGTTCCAAAACTCTCCTTATTGGAGCTTTTTAACTGAAAACTGCACTAAGGACATAATTACCTCGTTGCTACAGAACAACACTAAAAAGTAATTATTAACTCTTTGGAGGCTTAGCAAAAGCCAGGTTTAAAGGGTAAAATGTGGCGTAAAACATTGACTAACAGTGAGCTTTAGAAATTTTACGTCGTTCTTGATGAGTGCTAAATAAATTTGGAGTATCCTTGAAATTGTTGCTAAATTGATTAAATCTCATATGTTTTCCTTTGGTTTGTGGATTATGTCGTGATTATACTAGTATACTGGAACCCATCATATCTAAATCCAAAACAAATAGGCATTGTTACCACCAAGAAAGGAAAGGATTTAAGGCCATCTATTGGCTCATTTGGGCCCACAAATGCCCCACCTTATACTCATTCACCTTATGCACCCCCTTTGAGCCTTATTGGAAAATTTTGTCCTATTGGTTTCTTGTTAAGCTACATTAACCACACCCCATACCAGCACTATAAAAGAAAAACTTTTTCCTTCAATCTCTGAGAACTTGGGGAAGAGGGATGAGAGCAAAAGAGGAGTGGAAAAATATGCTTGCCAGAAGCATATCGCAGAATTAAAAAGAAGAAAAAGGGGAGAGAGAGAAAATGAAAATATGTATATGTGCAAGAAGTAGAAAATAAAGAAATGAAATAAGGTGGTATTCTAAAAGAAAATGAAGAATTGAGAAGAAGGAGAAAAAGTTGAGCAGAAAAAAAAAA